>JAVKLA010000007.1:35567366-35613337 GCA_034782735.1 Sagittarius serpentarius
TCTGATTAATCTGAACTTTACGAAAAGGACTATTTACTGAAATAGAAGCACTGTTTACCGAACAGTAGACTCGTCGGTCTGTTTTTGGCCTTCGCAATCAAAGCCTGCTTGTTCTATGTGACTAATGACGCCAGCGAATTACCATCCTAGCAGCATTGCCACGATCCACCAATTTGGTGAGTTTATGTTACACTCCTGTCCCCGTACTCGGTTAAACAGTCAATACAACCAATTTGAAATCAGATGTATCGTGCCTTGTAAATCACTGGATCATAAACCTTAACAATACCAACAGGTAGTCAGCACAAAATTGAACTAAATTAGTGGTTTAGGACTAGAGTAATTAAAAAGTGAGTTACTCAAGCATTCTGTGATCTTCGTGTGGGATATGGGACTTGTCTCCATATGCCAGATTCCATAGGAAAAAAAGCAGCCTTAACTCTCGAAGATGCACCACAGGTACTGCAGGAGAAGAATATGGCAGGTATTTAACAAAAAAACCCAACCAAACTAACAAACAAACCAAAAAAAAAAAAAGAAAGAAAGCGGAAAAAGACCTACGGCAGGGGTTTCTACCTAAGAAGGAATACTTTTGCATTACATGAAAGCCATTTCTTACGCTGCTGAATATCTTACCGAATTTAAGCTACGGGGCAGCCGCGATAAAGTCCTTGCAGGGTGCGCAGTCTCAAGGGAAGCGGATGCTCACGCTGAACTGCAGATTAGAGCCTCACATGGCGATGCCCCCCCCAAAAAAACGCCCTAAGAGGTGCCTGCAGAAAGAGCCGCGTTTCCGCCTCCAGCGTGACCTTCTGCGAGCCTGTGCAGCTCGGCTGGAACGGTGCACCGGGCGTGGGGAGGAGGAAACCTTTTGGACTGCGCTCCCATATAAGCCTAGAACTCAGCCGTTGATGTTGGCTAGGCGGCTCCGAAAGGCACTTTTCATTTGCGTGTGTGCACGTGTGAGCAACCGTGTGCCGCCTTGCAGCGCCCCGTAACAACATAACTGCGGCCTCTTCGGTGGAGGCAGCGGGGGAGACGGCGCGGCCTCCGCTGGAGCCGGGCCCGCTTTCCGCACGGCCGGAGCTGGCCTTCCCTCTTGAAAGCGCTGTACAAATATTTACCGTAAAGCGCCGGTGTGATCTAGAGAGTAAATTAGGTTTTGCTTCTCTGGTGCATTTTTTTCCAACTGAACTACGGGCTTTCTGCTCTTTCGGTTACAAGCTGCAAACACGTTCCGCCATAACACTTCGTGTCCCGGTCAGCCATTTAATACTGTCTGCTGAGGTGGGGTTTTTTCCTCCCGAGTAACGCAGCCGGAAGACACGCTGCTCGGCCAAAAGAGTTCAAAACGTGCAGGGGTGAGAACGAGAGGCAGCGCTCTCCTGGAGGTGACTAATAAATTTTGCTAGATCTTTCCAAACCGAGATAGACGAAAGGCAACGCAGGTCTAATAGCAGATTTAGAACGAGTAGCAGGACGGTAACTGGCCATCGCGGAAGTGGTATGCGTTGTGTTTGTTGAGGTGAATGCCGAAGCCCCTTAGTGAGGTCGCGGGCTGGGAAAGCTCTTCACCCTCCCCTTCTCCCACGTCACGGTGCTCGGTGGGACGGCACCGCAGGGCGGGCACGGGCTGGGGGGGAGCCGGGTGCCAATGCCACAGCTGCCTGCTTGGCTGGGGAGAGTTTTATTGCCTTGCGTCGTGTCGGAGTGTAACTTTTTCTAGCATTAAGTACCATCTGGAGTGCCTAGAGCTTTTTGAGAAGCATCTTTTTTAGCACATGACACACAGCCAAAGGAGAGACAAATAATACACAGATGCGGATACGTGGGCTCTGTTCTTGGTATCGCGAATGTGGACTGGGTTTGCCAAAACAGCGGCAGCAGTCCTCACAGTACTATCTCCAAAGCTGAAGTTTGGCAATAGAACCGTTCCTCCTGCTCTTCCTGCGCGGTAGGCTTTTTGTAGTCACGTGTGAAATACTACACTAATCAGTAGCCTCTGAACCTGAGGGCCTCGCTGCATGGAGGGGACTTTTCCAAAATCAGTATCTCATCATCGGCTGGTAACGAATGCTTTCAGTTTTCCCGTTTGCTCTCCTTTATCGTGCTGTGTAATTGCCTAAACGGATGCAACTAAGGCGAGTCCGGTTCTCTGTATAAAACCTTGACTCCAGTGTCAACTTCTGGATGCTGTCACACAGGTCCCGGTGAGACGTGATCTCCCCTTTGGGGCTGTGGATCCTTCATCACAGCCTGCCTCCAAATGCCTCTGAGCCGAGAGGCTCAGGCTACCTGTGAACTGTAACCACTATGACACGGAAAGCTGAAGGGACAGGATGTCCTCAACTCGGAACAGGACTTCAAATCATTCACTTAGCATTTAAGTAGCCGGCTGCTGCTGGGTAATCATCGGTCTTACGAGGTAGCTTTCAACGTACCGCCTTCAACCCGCTGTCTGTGGCTACTGTTTCCTTTGGTATGTTTTCTTCAGTAATTCAGAAAGGGCGAGCGAAGCAGTCTGTAAAATCAAGGGGACGGGATGGGATGGGATGGGATGGGATGGGATGGGATGGGATGGGATGGGATGGGAGGATATCCAGCCACCCAGCCTACGCTGCACCGTCTGTTCTCCAGTACTTTGTTGCTCAGCCATACCTTGACCTTGCGTGTGACTTAATTTCTTTAACGGGCTGAGTAACTGTATATATAGGAAAAGGTTCTCTGTACGCCGCTGAATTGTTCAGCATCCAGCCTAGGGCTGGTAAGGAGAACTGCATACTCCAGCGGAGCGCTTACAGCTCTGTTTTGTCCACAACCCCCGTAATATACAATGTCGTAAAAGACTGGCGCATTTTGGCCTTGGAGGATCAGGATCCTCCACGGTCTGTTGCTGACGTACCAGCAGAAGCTGAGATTCGTGCGCTTCTACCCCCAGCTGCAGTGTCCCCATAAAGAGAACGTACCCTTTGGGGATTTGTCATTTATACGGCACACGTGAGCTCTGTGCCCTCCAGCCCAATTGATCAGTGCCCGCATAGCCGCGAGGAAGGAGAGGGTTTTAGAATAGCGTCACTCCCGAGGCACGCATTTAGCCATGTCATTTCTGTTGGCCCTGTCTTCACAGCATTATCAGAGCATCTTTCACCTCTGTGATGGGTGCACCCCCCTTAGCCCAGCTTTGTCGTTCCCCAGGAAGCTGTCTTCTCGCGACAGCTCTCCACGACAGTCTGCCGAGGCTGCTCGTGCAGTCTGGATCAGCAGACGAGAATCTGCTTTACCTGATTCTGTGTCGTCTTACGCTCATTTTCCCTGTGAGCCAGCCTGCAGTTTGCCTCTCTATAAGGAATCAAAGTTGCGAGTTTCGGGTTCTTCCCTGCAGCCCTTTCAGTAAAGGACAGGACTGCGTAAACCTTTTCTTCTTTGCTAATGCAAGGGAACAGGCAATTTCCTCCTTTCCAAACCTCTTGAGAGTCATTAACTCCCAGTACAGAGCTTACCGGGGATAATGAACTCCTACACGTGCTCCTGACCTGCACGCTCACGTGCAGTTGTGGCAATAAAAGGGCCTTTTAAAGGAATTAAAAAAACACCCAGCAGGAATTCAAACTAGGCGCGGGGATGCCAGCACCTTCCTCCAGGTCCTGCAACGAGAGCTGAACAGGGGTGGCTGTTTCCGTGCTGGAACGCTCCCGCTGCTTCCCCTCAGCAGAGCCTGGTAGCACGGAGTGGGACAAGAGAGCAGCGTGCGCCGACAAGCCTGTGTCGGGCTCGGGAGCCAAACCCCGCGGTCTTACAGCCTTCAGAGAGGGCCATCGGCGATCTTCCCTCGCTGTAGCCAGCAGAAGCGACATTAACTGGAGCTAGTGTCACCTTGCCCTCATCTCCTGGGCATTAAAATTCTACTGGCATTAACATCCACGCTCTTCTTTACTAGCTCCCCCGCTCAGGATGTATTTCACTGCTATAACCGTTACAATATTACGCTCGCCTCATAAATATCCGTTGACAAGCTGGAGCATACAACTGAAGTTAAGTTTATATATGTATTTTTTTGAAGATAGCCGATTTATATGTTTACTTTGGAGAGAGGCTGCTAACCCACCCGTGTCCTGGGCGGCTCTAAGCAGCGTTCAGAGATTCAAACTGACATCTTTCTCGCACTTGCTCTTTGTCCCTGACGGTCAGGTAATCCCTCGTCTCACAGACCCGAGAGGCTCAGAACATGGTAAGAATACGGAGCTGGCTTTACGCTTCTGCCAACAGAAACCCGCGCGCTCCGTTGCCAAGCTCGTAGCGCTCAAACCTCATCCCTGCAGATGTGCGTTGCTACCGGCACGTTTGTTTTATATAAAGCAAAACCATCCCAAGCAGTCAGAGTTGCGTGTCCTTGCATACGGCGCGTTACTGCCCACGGAAGACCGCCCGCAACAGGTTTCGGTGGCTGTCTGCTCACCGACTGCCATCCTAATGCAGAGCCATTAGGCGGCCGCACAAGTCGCCAGTGAAGAAGTCCCAGTCGGCATCCCCCGACCAAGCTACGGTGGTAGGTATTTGGCGCCTGGGAAAAGATGACTTGCAGTGCTGTACGCCGCTGGAAGTATCATGCGTCACGGAATAAATCGGCAATGAATCTCTTAGAGGAATGATCCTGAACTGGCGTTGCTGCTCCAGAACCCCCCACTACTGATGCAGGTACCAGGATCATTTCTAGGGCTGCCCAAGGAGGCTTCCTCCCCCCAAAATTACTTAACGGATGGCTGAAACGTCACTGACGGAGATGAGGTATGCTCTGAACCCCAAGAACAACACTGGACGGGCTCAAAATCCTCCTAAAGTAACGGCGACGTAATAAAAAGAAACAGACTACAGATGAATGGCGCTATACGTTTTCACCCTAGGAACGATTTTGGGGGGGGGGGGGGGGTTCCACTCTGACAGTTTTGGCCAGTAACTCGAAATAAGTGGAAAGGCATCTAACTTGTTTGCTATCCTCGTGTTTATGTGATGGAGCCTCCTTAGCATGTGTGCACGAACCTCGTGGTCTTTCCAAGCAATCTAGCGCTCCTGCAGGTCAACTTTCAAAAGTCACACAATCTGAATTTCACCAGCAGTACTTTCACAATGAAAACGGGCATCATCTGCCCCAAAAGAAGACTGCTTTGAGGAGAACGTGCTAGAGCAATTACAGGTACCTCAGGAGCTGAGTCTGACTTCGCAGCCACCTTTCATCTCTTGGTCCTGCTTTAGCCGTAGGCAAGTGAAGTGTACGCGGAGTGAAGTGCAGAAAAGGAGGACCGAAGTGATGTCTTTTAAAAGATAGTTCCTCTCTTTCTGCACCAAATAAACACTGTCTTTCAGAGCACAGGCCAACAAAATAAAACTGCCAGTAATAGGTTCAAAATAGGTACTTTAAAGATACTGTTTGAGTCTACAAAATGTGTAATGGTTGGCCAAGAGTCTGTTGCTGCTGTGGCAGACAAGTATTTCGTGCAGGAAAATACGGCGCTCGTTTGTAGCCATCTGCCTCAAACTTTTACCTTAACATAAACATTAATCTGCATTATTATTAATCTGTATTATTATCTGCAGTAAGTATTAATCTGTGGAGAGAAACCCTGCAGGTGTCTTAAACCCATTTATGTGTTACGTCTGACGTCGCCCCCATTCCGTAGTTCCCTACTGTTGAACGAGGCTGCAAAGTTCTGGCTCGTTGGGTTTTCTTAAGTGCCTGTGATTTAGGCGTGTGTTTTGGTAAATCTTGCGTTGGCACGGTCCGCTAAACGTTTGGAGCACACATTCGCTGATGCAGAGCAAGTGTGCATATATAAAATGCTGCTGTTGTCGTCGGGCAGGGCTTTGTATCCGCTTTGTACAGGCTTTGCTTAGAGGGAAATGAAAATATTTGGTGCACTGCAGTGAGGAGTCGAGGGGTATTATCTGTAGCATTTTTAGTACGCTGGCAGCTTTGAGAAAATGCTATTACGAACAGCTTTTCACCCCACTAATAACGCTTATTTTGTAACTGGACATATGGACATTTCGGCACAGTTGCTACAGCGAACAAAATCTTCAAAGTACGTGTTTACCAGTGGTGTAACCTTGTGAAACCCAGGAGTGAAGGGATTTTCTAGCTCAATATGGTACGTGGCACTGAAAGGAGTGCTTCTGCCAAGACTCCCGGTACTTGAGAGCAAAGACGCAGGGCTAGACTTTCAGCCGTCTTTTCCCACCTCTGAAATTCCAAGTAACTTCCACAGAGTAATCCACCACACTGAACCTCCTGCTGATCTAGTCAGACACCAGCAGCACAGGCGCCGTACGGCTCCCGGCCTGCATCTGCACCGACCCGTGCTGCGCGGGGCTGCTCGGCAGCGGGGCGACCATCGCCTTCAGCGAGCGCAAGACCTACGGTTATTGTTGCCACTTGTACTCCCCTTGAGTCCGAGCGCCGGTCCCTCCGTTATTTATGTAATACCAGGGAGGCAGCTCTTGCCCTGGCCCGTTTTCAGAGAAGGACAAGGCGGTGAGTGGGCTGCAGAGGTGTGCAGGCAGCCAGGGAAGGGGACGGAAACAAGTGCTCGACCAGGGTGAGCATTTGCCATCCCGCACAGACAGGTTTTGGTAATGAAGAAGGGAGGAATTTATCTTCCTTTGCCAAGTTTTTTGTGACTGCTTTATTCAGCAGTTCTCCAAATAAACTACTGCCTTGAAAAAGAGTGGTTGTGACAAGCTGCCTCTCCTGCGAGTTGGCCTTCCAGGTCTGGGAGAAGAGAGCGCGACGAGCTGCCGAGCCGGTTGTGCGGGCCTTAGGGGAGAATAAAACTGTATGCATTTGTAGCATCTGCTTCAAAAGGAGGTTGTGGCAAATATTTTATTCAGCAGAGCTGGAGGTCTCCTGTCTCTAGAGGGCAGGAGTTTGTTGTTTTCCTCATACCAGGCAAGCATTGCTTATGCAAAAGGAAAGGATGTGGAAATGGCCTGGAGAGTCCCTGTTTTTTCTACCACGGATTCTTTGGAGCGAGGGCCCCGGCGCGCGCTCCATCTGACCCCTTGGCAGTAAGCCTCCCTCACTTGCAGCGCTTCTGCCTCTGTGGAAATACACCATGGCCTGGCAAGGTTTGACCCTTCTTTCCCGAAGGACACATTCTCGTTTTCCCATTGCAGGCGCCTGCCAATGGAGGGCTCTTCTCCTTCAGACCTAATTATGCCTCGGAAGGCAGATCAGGCTTGTTCTCGCCGCCAGAGGGAAAGTGATCTCTGTCCTGGCGGCCGTCCCAGCACACACCTAACCCAGCGCTGACGCTCGCTCGCGTGGGTGCGATAACTGGGACGGTTCTTCTCCCGTCATCCCCAGAGCGATGCGCTGAGCTGTCACTGGGAGGGGAGAGCTCCCTCTCCTCGAGCGACAAACCGGAGGGGTGCGATTGTGACACTCCTTTCTGGGTGAGGCTCCGAGAGCCCCTCCTTAATTTCTGCGGCAGACGTGCGTCGCTGCGGTGGGGTGGGGGTGCTGAAGAACAAGAGAGGGGTTTTCGCTGAGCAGCGTCTTGGCTCTTGGAACTCTACTAAAACTTCCTGGGAAGAATCCTTGTCAGGAGTAGGTATTACTAGGGATCCCATTTACGTTACGTTATGGGAGGACTCCGGCCACACTGTGACAGCGGGCCTGATCTTTAGTGCCAAATGGTTTCCTCGTCTTAGCATCCTAAATGACTCCTCGAGTCCTCTACAGCTTTTTTAGGAAGCAAAGAAAGAGAATATGCGACTAGATGCATCACGTTTCAGGCCCTGTAAAATGAGAAACAGAGCCCGATTTTAAGCCCGCTAAAACCAAGGAACATCAAAACCTGGCGCTTTGGGGCCTTTTTCATCTAAAAAGGCAAAGAATATCACAAATTTACAGTTCCTAGAGACGGCATCTCTAAAGCAAGAGTCAAACATCTCCATTATTCTTCCTTCCTCCCCTCTGTGCAACTACTCCAGGTGAGAAGAATGCAATTTATCTTTCTCTGAAACGAGAGGTAACAACAGATAAACCATAACCGTCAGAAGAACCATTCCCTTTAAACTCCATTTCTCCTTCATCGTGACCTCAACTCGGGGAAAGTCCCCTTCAAGCCTCTCCTAAATTCTCCTTCCTTTAGGAGTACTTCCCAGTCTCCTCTTCCTGATCAACTTCTCTAACCCGGGCTTTTCTGAAGAGGTGTCATCTTGAAATGGCCCGTATTTACGAAGCGGATGCTCTCCAGCTGTAAAGTCTGTAAGTCATCCAGGGGCCATGTTCTCAGCTCGTAGCAGAGCAAAAACACGACATTCATACTGCAGCCAAAAAACCTGGCCCATTTGATTTTACGGTGTCTGACTGGCATGTGATAATTACTTGTTAAAGAGAGAAGCTTCCCCAATTATATAGCCTTTAGGATGCTCTGTAAATAATTTTAAAATAATTATCATGCAATTATTATGCGGAAAAAATTCCACTGAAGAAATTCTGTGGGAAAACGTGTATCTCTGAAGCTGTAGATAGGGTTTAAGTGGATTCTCTTGGAAGGAAGACTAGAAAGGCCCTGACACGGCGGGAGGGTGCAGCTCTATCACGGTAGCGACCGCTTAGATTGAGAGGGCTCTGCGGACGGCAAGACAGAGCCCCAGCGGGAACCTCGCTCTGCCACGCGAATGTCTGCACACACGCTGCATGTAGCAGCCCTCTAGATGCCACTGTGATCCAGCTGTCACTTCACCGGCCGAAGCCTTTACAGCGATACGCGAGAGCTGGATCCTTCACAGCGCTAATGAATTCAGCATTAATGACACTGACCACTGGGCCCAGTAAAGAACGTGGATGCCAAGCTGTTTCCCCACCCCTCAACCCGTGTCGGCTTTCCCGGTACAATGAGTACACGTCAACGAGTCAGCTCTCCTTCCTGCAGACGAAACCCCGCAGCACATCATTAGGCTTTTGTTTTAATACAAATGGATTGGTAATCATAAACTTCACAGCTATTTGGACATCCCTCCTCTCCCCCGTGCCCCCCCCCACACACACACACAAAAAAAAAAAAACCCAACCCCCACAACCTTCTCCATTCAGAGCAGTGTTAGAAGTGGCAGCTCCAGAATCCTCTACCTTGGACCGAGGCCTAAATCCTTCCCTGAAAGCCAAACCCTCGTGCAACACCGTAATTAAAATGACCGCAGAATGTATTTTCTCCTGCAGCCTGCTCCACGTCTGATTTAGACCTTCCGGATTATGAGAGAGGAGAATCTATGAAGCTGTCTGATTTATGTTCATACACGTCTGTGTCAATCTGCCTGGCTCTCAGTTTGCAAAGATGTCTATTAATTGTACGTCAGGCATATTTCAAACGGTGCTAATTTATCGCTATTGTTGCTAGCATTACTGCTGGTTGAAGCCCTAGCCATTGACCCCCGATCCGCTGTACTCGGAGAACGCAGACGAAGAGATTGCTGTAACTAGTCCGTTACGATAACGAGTGCTGATTTCTGATGCTAATCAATGGAGACAAAGATGAAACGCCAATACGCATTTCCACATCTGTCTAGCACTTGAATTAGGAGTCGGTGCCGCTGTCCGGGAACACAAACTGTTACAAGTGAGTGCTGCGCGTCCGTCCCCCTTGCGTACAAAATTAAAGCTTTATCTTTAATTTGGATATTTTAGACCACAGAAGAGACACGCTGCTAGGAGTCGCGGTGCTCTGGTGAACTGTAGCGACTCGTAGCAGGCACAGGTCAGAGCAGCCTTCGAGTAGCACAGCTCTCGTGTGATGGAAGATGAGCATCAGTCAGTAGCCAGCAGAGGAAGAGAGGAATGGAAGAGTTCTCCTCGTACAGGAAGTTATTCCAGGAAGCAAGACAGGGTGGGCGGCGCACGTGCAGCAGGTTTCTGTAATGATTCTTTGCCAAGAGGCCTGTAATTTAGGTAGACGCTCGTCCTGGATTATCTTGACAGCTAGCGGTACTCTCCCTATCTCCTACTAGCAAGGCATTTGCTAACAATTCACTTGGATGTACTAGTGTCACAGTTCACCAGCTTCTGTTATTTTTTAGGCGCTGCTTCTGATCCGATGCGTCTTGCTGAAAATCAGGAATAGTTCTTTTAAAGTCAGCAGCATCAAGCTCACAGAAATAAGATCAGAAGCTGGTCCTCGTCCTGTGTTATGACAGCGTGGTGTCTATCACGGGCTCCTTTTGAGGACACACCGAGCAGTTGGCCCATCACAAGTGGTGCTGGCAGCCTTCAGGATGTGTGCGCTGCAAAGAGATGTTATTGCTCGAGTCCTGCTGCAGCAGCAGCAGCTGTGCTCTCTTCCTGGTGGACTTGGGCTATGTGGGGAGAAGTCGCTGTTCTCTGAAACTTTTTTTTCCTCATTGGAAATCACTGCTACAGATGTGCTTCGTGGAGACGCTAACGTTCTCCAGAAGCTAGAAGCAGCGTCCCGTGGGGACACAGTCAAACCGCATCTCTTCTCTTCCCTGTACGTTTCTCCTTGTGTGTACGTTACCAGGTAGGGCTGGAAAAAGGCTGTGGCATGGGTCTTTTTATGCTCTGAATCCTGAGGAAGGATAGGGTGTTTACGGTCTACATGGGAGCTACCCACATGGGAGGTGCTTCTGTCACTGCCCAGACACCGTCTCGATCACTTGACTTAGAAGCACCTCCGCGCTGCCCATCTTTCCGCTTAGGAGCTCTCCCAAGAAACACGGGGGAATGGGTACGCGGTGCTAGATTTTGTTCTGTTTGTCGGTTTCCACCATTCCCTTTCTCCCTTCTTTTACTTTGATCGGTATAATTTGTACAACGCGTTTGGGTTTTGGTGAGGCTTTATTATACATGTGCCCAGAGATCTTGGTATTAAGTGCATTTTATAAATTAATAAATAAATATGCTCATTTGTTGCAGAAATTCTATTGTCGATTTGGGAACAGGAAGCTCTTGCAAATCTCAGCTTTCACCTTGCCAATCACTGTACTCTGTAAGTGCACTGCAGTTACTTGGAACCTTTTCTGGGTTGGTGTTGGCATCCTTTTGCTAGATTACATTTATGCATTAGTACCATCTGTGCCTGCTGTACCTTCTGTGAGTTAGCCCTGGCCAAATGACTGGCATTTATCTGGAAGTGCACTTAAAAAAAAAAAAAGGGAGAGAGAGAAAAAGAAAGAGGGAGGAGGAAGAGAGGCGGTAAGGATGGTACCGAGAGCTTTATGCTTGCTGCTGGCCCTAACGGCCCTCGGGGATGAAGACACGCTGGTTAGCACCGACACCTGCACTGTTGTCCCTCATTTCAACTGCTGATGAGATCTGCCCTGTCCTTTCTGAGTCTTTCTCTCTAAATAATAGCTGCTTCATCCTGTCACGGTATTCAAATAAATTCTCCCTACCCGTGCGTTCTAAAGGAAAGACAAACTGGCAGGGCTTAAGAGAAAAACCTACTGCACTCTGGGGGACAGTTCTGGAGGGGTGATGGGTCCTTCTCCATTGCATCTCGTTTCAGTCTGGTCAGAGAGAGAGTTTGGGCCTTTAATCTGTCAGCTAGTATTGAAGGTTATTTACGATACGGATTGCATATAAGAATGCAGACGTCACCGTGCTCGGTTTAGCATTTTGCTTTCCATTCAGAGTCATCTGCTGGTCAGAAAAACTTAGGTGTGAAATAGCCTCTTACGGTTTCTTTCCCATAAATAAGGGGCGAGGTGAGCATTTTCTTCGGTTACTGCTTTTTAAACGTCTGTCATCTTGTTTGTCATAATAAACAACAAGTGCTCCCTGTCGCAAGTCAGAGAGTAGCGATAAACAGCAGCATAGTAACCTTCCGCAAGGATTCCCGAGAAATCGGAGCGTTTTGCACAGGCCGAAGCTTCACTGCTACCCGTCTTACAGCAGCGGGCAACACAGCCCTGCCGAGCTTTGGTAGCCGGTCAAGGACCGGCGCCGGTCTCCAGCTCCCACCTCATCCTGCCTTGACTCTCTTCTCCCCGCTGCCCGTCTAGACTGAGGTAGCTTCAGGAGAAGGGCCGTACGTCTCTGTGGAGCTGTGAGACAAGGAAAGTCTTAACACCACCACAGGGAAGGGAATTCCTGGCAAAACCGACGAAAGCATCGCGCCCCAGGTCTGGCCACACTTGTCTGTGGACGCAGACTGACGGGGCCGCATCCAGAGCACCCCTCCGATATTTAGAGTCTCTTTTTTCCCCAGTACAGCTACATCTGCGCCATGAGGTAAATTGCTCCTAGCTCTGCAGCTCCCTCGTCCAGACGAATAAGAGTCTGGTCATTTAGGAGACCGTGAACGAAAAGCAAAGATTTCCGCGTTCTACCGTCTTTTCGATTTAAGACCAGCTTCGCGGAACCCAGGAAAAAGAACTTTCGTGCATGCTCTCAGCTGACAGCAGTTTGAATCAATTTGTCCTAAGTAGGTGGGTACAAAATACAAAGAGCAGACATAAATACAAATGAAAGAGTTCTTGAACTGAACATGACTGTCTGCTAAGAATTTAAAAGAGAATTATCTGGCTTATTTAAAAGAGAAAATTACTTTAATTAAATCAGTGCAGTGTCAGTCTGCCAAGAAAAATAATGCGCCTTCCCCAGCCTAACCTACATTAGAGAAAGAGTGCACAAACTTCTGGCAGAGGGGCTAAAAAAAAAAAAAAAAAATCCCACCTCTGAGCTGAACACAGTTCCTACCGAGGCTGATGAATCAAATGTTCTGCCCCACAGAAGGCCTGGTCTCGGTGTGTGCCTGGACAGCGCCAAAGCCGATGGAACTCTCTCTGTACTTGCGGTGTAAGCATTCCCTGAGATTGGGACGACCTTACGCTAGACCCTCTCGGCAGGAACAGCAGTTCTACTTGCGCAGTCTGATGAACGGTCCGTTTATGGTGTGTTTTTCCTGAGATGCGATACGGTAGAGACTGATTTATACGTATGCAGCGCGTCTCCTTCAGGGGCGTACCTCCAATGCCAGTTCTTGCTGCTTAGGTGTTTCGCGTTCCTGGGGCGGGTGTCCTAGCGCGGGAATGCAAGTCGCATCCTTTCACCAAAGCTGCTCTTTGGCAGCGGCAGTTCCTAGCTGAAACTAATGGCTGTTGCTATAGCGCGTAGCACGAGGACTCTTGGTCTGTAGTAGCAGGCTCCTACCAGCAGCTCCGCCAAGCCAAGCCAAGCCAAGCCGTTACGTTTCAGCAGGGCCGACGGCAGGTTCTGGAGGCGGTGGTGCGTTGAGGGAGGCACGTGGCTAGCCTCTGGCCTCTCGCCCACCCTGGGGGGCACCGGCCCCTGCCCACCTGGGCCGGCCTGACAGAGGGGAGGGAGGTCCAGCCCGCGCTGGTGGAGCCCTTCCCTGGAGGGACCAGCCGGGGGAGCAGAGCCCGCTGGCGACACAGACGGTGTAAAAGCAGCAGCGGCTGCTCTCGGTCGGTTGCGTGAAGGTCAGCTTTTCAGACGTGCTCTTACAGGCACAGTGGACTGAGCCATTCCCCCGCGATACTTGTTGGCATTCTCTTCTCTACGCTTTGTGCTGTCTTCAACGCCCTTACTTCAGATGTACAGGAGGATATATAAGAAAAGAACTAGAGCTAGGTTTATAAATAGTTATATATAATAAATACATTTTTTTGGTTTTGTTCTGAATGACCACTTTCACACTGCGGAATCTTTTCTACCAAGAATATGATATTTGGAATTCAAGATTTGCTTTTTCTTTCTTTCCATATGTTCTCTGTTAAACATATGCTATACTTTATATTTTAAAAGTAGCAGCAGACTGAAAAAAATAGCCCACACCACAAAAATATGTTCGCTTCATTATCAAAAGCTTCTGGTTTTTGGTCTATTTTTTTGTAACGCCTGGTGCGGGGCAGGTGGGGGAAGCACCCTTGAGGACAATTGCAGCATGTGAAACTTAACTTTTAAGAGCTGCGGAGAGAGCGAACACCCGGTTCTTCACTTGCAGCGTATCTAAGGCTTGTCAGAGCTTAGAGCTATACCTAGCCGTGTAGAGGCGGCGATGGGGTTGTCAGCTTTGTAATTAAGGAAGGAAGCCCCTCCACTTCATTTAGGAATTGGCCTTGGAATACTCGGATAATACTTCAGGTGGCCTCTACTGGAAAAGCTGCGCTGATACAAATGAAAAATGACTAGCATCCGACATCTGCGCAGGCTCCTACCTTCCGACCTCAAAGCCCTTCTCTCTTACTTCCCGGTCTGGGATCACACAGGGTTTTCCTATTGATCTTTTGCTTCTGCGTATAGCCGTACCTAGTGCTTACCTAGTACGGGCAGCGAACGAAACGCAGCACCGAACTGAGCGCAGCTGAATGCTACGTCTGTATCTGGCCGTAGCAAGACGGGTCATCCCTCCTGCAGCACCGAAATAGGACGCAGCGTGCTACCGATTACGCTACCGTTATTTTATATAAGCTCGGCCTGTGGTTTTCGTTTGGGGGGGCGGGATGCGGGGGGGGGGACGACAACAACGACGACAATGACAGCAGCGTCATCAGGCGCCAGATCAGCGTCTGTAGCCAGGCACGCCCGCGCTCCGAGCCAGCTCCCTCTGTCCCCGTGGCCGTGCAGCTCCACTAGTCTGGGAGGAGGACAAGGAACTCGCCCAGGGGCTGGCTGCTGTTAGCGCGGGGACTGTTAGCAGCAGTGCTCGAGGGGGTTTACAGAGCGTGGCGGGGTAGAGCCAGGAAGCTTCTCGTCGGAACAACCACTGAGCCCCTGGCTGCGCTACGCCGTGAAGAAGCGCGCGGCCAAATCCTCTCCCTTCCGCAAACGAGCCCTGCATATCTCCGGGCTTTGCAGAGTTCCTCGGCAGCGCCTGCGAGGTGCCGAGCGTGTTTGGTGCGCGCAGGTGGAGGTGCGCTGCAAGCGCGGCAGACCCCTGCGCTGCTGCAGGTGTGCCGGTTGCTGCGTCTCGAGGCAGCGCTCTGCTCTGAGCTTGCTCCTTCCTCCCTGCGTGAAGAGCAACTTAGAAATGTCAGCAAGAGGAGGGGAAAAAAGTTTTCAGGGATTTGAAAGAAATTATAATCAGCCTCGTAGTCTGTTTCAAGACTGCTGCCTAAGGTACTGAATTTTTCTAATCGGTGAAAAGAAAATTAACGATCGCCACAAGGAGGTCTTTGTTGAAGAGCAGGGAAATGGTACAGTATGCTTAGATCGACGCAAGATTTAAAAATCCTGTGACAAATCTAACTGGTGAATTTAGGAAAGGAAATGGGGTTTGTCATTTGTTACATAAAAATGGAAGTTATGTGCCTGTTGCTATGGTGACATCTTGTTTATTATACAGCGGCGTAAACTGCGAAAATTTGCTGCCTGAAAGCGCTTCGAAGTACGTGCTCCACCCCCCCACCACCACCCCCCCACCCCCCATTGTTTTAGGTCTCTGTGGTGAATGTTTAACGTGCTGTTTGGGAGGGGAGGAGGAAATGCTCAGTCATCCTCCAGCTAGGTATGAATATTTTAAACTTTATGAAATCACTGGTAATTTAGAACTCGTCTCTGAAATTACCTGGTAAATGACCACAGCAACATTTAGAAGTAAAAAGCAATGAGGTGTGCACAATTACCTTCTAAAGCTGGAGACACGCACATACTTAAGCATGAATTTAATTATAATGTGGGTAGATGGGTGCCTTTTTTAAACCCTATCACTGACGAGGGTGACAGCTATTTCTAGTCGAAACCGTAATAAAACAACAGCCTACGTGGTTAAATTATGAACTTATAAATAAAAATTCTCTTGCAGAAATAAAATACGGGTTTCATCATTGTAATTAGTTGCATCTTTCAAATTACATTTTCAAACAGTCGTGGTTAAATGAGTAAAGATAGCTTCGTGAACTGTCCTAAAATGGCTTTCGTCCATTTAGCTGCGGTTAGTAAGCGGCTCATTTAAGCGAAATGATTTTTAACATTTTAAAAGGACCCAGGCCTGTTGATAAGGGGTCTCGGCGTCTTGTACCGGTTGTAACAGAACGTAACCGAGGCCGTCTGTCACTTGCGTACGTAAGGCCCTACTGAAATAAACAGCCCTATGTAAGCCCCACTTTGCTTGTCTAAAAATCCTTGCTTCTAGTTGCACCTTTGCAAACCAGCTGAGGTTTCAGAGTTTGCGAATTGCAAGTACAAAAACTTCTAGACCCACTGTTGTCACTTGAGGCCGGATGAAGAAAACACACTGCTAGCGTTACTCCTTGCTGGATGAGAACTATACAGCTCCGTCTGCAGCTGAACACTAGAACATAATCTTACTTGCTGTAACGGACGCGTTAGCAGCCCAGGTTTTTTGCTCCCATCATCTTTAAAGGTGTAAACTCTTGACAACAGGATGAACGAAATACTTCAGCTAAACGGAGCAGAAGCTGCCGTCAGTGCGGTGGGTTTTTTCCTTGACCGATCCCGTTAAAATCAACAGGGCTGCATCAAGACACCGTCAACGCAGGAAGGTGTACAAAATACCGTCACTGTCATATAATGCTTCATTAAAACATGCGAAATGTAAAGATACAGGAAAATTTTGTTAGGAAATACATTTGTAAAATCTACCCGAAGGAAACCAAAACAAACCAACAAACAAAACCCCCCCGAAACACACCAGAAACTGACGTGAGAAGTCGGAATGTGGTCAGTCTCCGTAGGGAATCAAACCTGCCTTCAAAGCGAAGCCTTTTTAACATAAACAGTCTTCCTGCATTGCTTGCAAGCCAGCTATCACAGCATTATAAATTAATGCCAGAAGGCCCCTTAAGTAGAAAATGTCAACACGCACATGTTAAGCAAGAGATTTACGGAAGATTTTAAAGTCTCCAAGTCCCACCGAAACGCTTCGCATCCCGTAAACCCCTCGGAAAAATCTCAGTCCTGTCGCACTGCGATAGCCGGATTTGCTAGCGGAAGTGCGTTCTTCTTCAGACTAGAGCGCATCTACGGGGACGGCCACTCCTCTCCCACACGTGCCTGTGGGACAGAGTGTGTCCACGGAGCTTGGCGCACACGCCCTGATATAAAATCCGGCTGGAGTCGGACCGGAATCCCTCCCACCCCTCTCGCCTCCCTTCCCTTTCACGCAAAGGTACGGCGGAGGTCTCGGATCAGCGCGTGGTGGTACGTCCCGCATGTGCCGCAATCCCTGTGCACAAGAGGCTGAGTTAAGGACCGAGTGTCGGCCTTACGTGAGTAAGCTGTCAGAGCAGAGATGGGCTCGCCTGTTTGAAAGTCTGCCACTTGGACAGTAAAACAGTCACATGCCAGAGCTCCTTCTCTCCCGAAGGATAGCACAGATTAAACTCCAATGGCGAGGTTAATGTGGAAAGAAGTGGTTTTAGTTATGACTACAAGAGACGGGCTTTTTAAAGAGGAGCTTCTCCGTAAACAGCTGATTCAAGCCAAAGGAGTGCCTCCTGTTTCCGTAGGGCAAGGCGTGGAAGGTGCACTTAGGAGGTTTGAGAGTTTCTTCCTAAGACTCACTAATAAAGGCTTCATGAATAACTTATTTTATCAACGCTAAGGAAACTGCAGAAGGTGGCTTCTGTAACAAATAGGAGTTACGAAGTTGCGTTACAGAGGAAACGTGGGAATTTAACTTGGATTTAAATCCTACCCCCACACGAGACAGACCAGATAAAAAGCTCTGGCTGAATCCCGGTTGAAGGCTAGGAAGGATTCCACCCTGCGGATGAGTGCGTCGACTCAGCTATAGTCTCCCCGAAAAAAGCCAGCTTACACTTACTTGTTCCACAAAACTGTAGCCTTTGCAGAGGCTGGTTGAGTAAAATGAATGGGTAACGTTGAAAGAAGACCAAAGGAAAAAAAAATCCCTTCGCTGCTACAAGTTAGGGATTTGCACTTCCGTGACGGCAGCATTTGGTATTTTCGGAGAGCTTAGTACAAACTTCTCATTTGTTTGGGGAAAACCCTGTGATCTGTTTAACATTTGCTGTGGGTGAAACATGAGCAGGAAGGGAGAAGTAATGCATTCGGGGGAAAGCAGGAGGAGGTGCAGCTGAGCTCACCCTTTCCGCCAAACCCGCTTAAGATTGCAGTTGCATCTGCAAAGCCAGGACAGACATCCGTAGTGTACCGTGGGCCAAGTCTGCCACTAATTCTCCATTTTACCATGATGTATTGTTTTAGATGGAAGCAGTGTTTATTACAGGCATCAAAAGCTCACTGCTGCAACGTGTCGTCTTCTGGTACCTTATTAAAGTGAATAGGAACCGTAGAAGCTGGGTGTGAAATTAACACCGGGAAACACTCAAGAGGAACATTTATGTGAAGTATTGAGGTTTCCTGTACAACAGCACTCTTAACACCTTCATGTGTTATCTTCACTCTGGTAAGAGCCCAGATAAGAAGCTGGCTAGAAGGCTGATGGTGCTGACGATCCAGTCGCAGCACACAGCTCAGCATGGACGATGCGTTCAGCTGGCAAGACGGCTGTTGCCTTTTCAGCTGGCTGCTAAGCCCCTTCCCCCCCCCCCAAGTACCATAGCGCGGCGGTTGCGAGCTTTTACAATCAGAATAGCTAGGGACGTTACTTTGCGCGTGACTTCTCGTTCTCACCGGGACCTAAATGCAAAATCCAGTTGTAGCTGCACTCGTCCGTGCTCCCTCGCTTACGCTTCTGGTGAACGGAAGCGTGCAAAGAATTTTTCTGAACCTGCGAGCAGGTCTGCCGCCGGACAGGCGTTGCGTTTGTTAAAGGGAAAGCCTTCGCCGTGATGCTTCTGCTTGCGTGCGTTCTCCGCCTAAGGTACAGGTCACCTGCCTGGCACTGTCAGGCTCAGTGGGGCGAGACTGAGTCTTTAGCAGGAATTCCCTGGCTAGAAGACGTACGACATAACTGCGTAGCAGGCTTAAAGTTTTTGGGAGGAATAAATTCTAACCGTTAATAAAACAGAAAAAAGAAAAAAAACCCTTGATCTCTCTGAGAGGATATTCTCTCTAAGGCTTCGCTACTACAAGTGCAGATCACAAAAAAATGTTTCTGCTCTTTATCTTTTTCTCACTTCTTCCCACAGACAAGCGAGTTGGCTATACCTAATTAAAAAGAAGAGAAAAGTGGCGCAAGCTTAATTAAAATTTTAATTCAGTTACGGACTAGAGGAATAAATCACTGCAGACTAGACAGTGACACTAAGAAAATACAGTGCCTGTTCTTCCTCTGTAATAGAGGTAATAGCAAATGATGAGGAATCCTGAAGAGGAGAAAGGGGTGCCAGAGCTTCTGCCCCATTCTGAGCCCCCTCAGGCGGGATGCGGTCAGGGTGGGGTGGCACCGCCTGTGGTGACTGTGCTTCCAAGGTGGGGTCCTGGGTCCCCTCCGGGGGCACACAAAGGTAGGGTCTGCAAAAGTCCGCTCCTCCTTTCTCGTGCGTTTCTGCCCCCTGTGAACTGGCTGCTCTGAGGCTGGCAACGCGCAAAAGGACCGGAGGAGGAAGAGGCCAGCTTTTGCTTGAGAGAAATACCAAAAAAGAGCAGCTAACAGGTCCTGTACTGCGCGCGTGAATTCCGTAAGGGATTAAGCAGCCAGCTGTATTGGCACGTTATCTCAAAAGTGGACGTGAGCTTGTCCTGGTTTAATACGGTGCTCCAAACGCAGCAGGAGCTCGCGCAACGTGGCAGCACGCCGGACTCTCAGCGAGCACCTATAACCAAAGTAGCCTCGGAGAGGCTTTAAGAGATGCCGCGTGTTAGCAGCTGCGTGCAAGCAGAACCTCTCAGCGGCTGCCGAGAACTTACGTGTTGGTTAGCTCCGACATTCAAGTGGGATGTTTTTAATCACCCGGCTCGCGCAGCCCACCGCCAGGGAAGCACGGTCCCGCTGCAGCCGGGGAAGTGACGCCCCGTTGGCACCTCGGTGGGCAACTCGGCGGGGCCGAGCTGCAGCCACATTCGAAAGGAATCCCAAGCCTGCTGGACCCCCCGAGCGCTGCTCTCCCTCAGGCCTTCTGGGGCAGGGCATGCCACGGCGCCGGCAGACGAGCTCTGCTCAGCAGCCGCAGGTCTCCTAGACGTCTGCTCCCCTGCAGCCAGCCGCCCCTGTGTCAGGGGCTGCAGGTACTGTGGTGCGTCACGCCTAAAAGCAGTACTTAGCTAGTTCTGGTACCAAAAGCAGGACGAGTCTTTTACCGTAAGCCCTACCATTTCGCCCTCAAGCCCACAAAAGTTTATTTCTGACTGGCACCGAAAGGTCCAGATGCTTCTCTAATTCAGTTAACCCTGTGTTTACGCCGACGAAATCTGGATCGAAGTGCAGAAAAACTGGCTTTCTCGAATACAATTAAAATTCCTAGCTCTGGTGCTAATGAGAACCAGAAGAAATGTTAGAATTTTTGGTGGTGTTTTGGAACGTGGACGCATTCTTTGGAAATGTCGGCAAGAAATTGGGAAAATGTGAAACACTGGGTTTTTTTTTCCCAAGCAAAATAATGGCTTTCCTCAGCATTTACTCCTGGTTGCGAACACAAGAACGACATGCAAACTCCTCTCAGCTGTATGGCCTAATCATTGCAAGTGGGGTGGAAATGAACGCAAATGAGGCCAAGGCAACCTCTTCCAGAATCTATGGAGAAATCCCTTTTTTTCCAGGTTCGAATTAACCTACTTAAGATCCCCTGAAGTAGACAAAGTTTCTTTCAGTAGCACCTCAGCTTGTACAAATTATGTGATTTTCCGCTCCCCCCCCTCCCCCAAGTGAAAACCGCAGTAATTTTTAAAAGTAGTTCTGTGGTTTTATAGTGTTCTTAAAAAAAAAAGGACGGGGGGGGAGAACGTATCTTCACTCCTTGGCTAGTAAGGTCTCTGAAGCAAGTCTTGGTCTCAGACTTTTAACGTGAAGTTTTCAATTCTACGTAATCCTTCAGAGGTATTAACGTAGTGTTAAAAAGGAGAGGTGACTGCTTTATTTTAAGGGCTGCTTCTTTCTTACTCGGGATGCTTAATAAACTGAGCACTATGCAAGAATAACTACTCATCTTACAATCATTAAAAAATTATATCACCTGAACATTAAAAAAATGCTGCAGTAGGAGAAAAAAGTTCTCAATTTTAACAAGTTCTGAATTTTACGATATTGCACTTCAAGGACTAGAAAGGGGAGAAAAAACAGTATCTAAACACAGGCAAAATCATCCTCCCACGCACTCCCCTCCCTCAGCGTTTGGTCCCTGGTAAATGGCGAGGCTAACATATTTTGGTCAGGGAAACGAAGGGCAGGTTTGTACTTCGGTGAATACCAGGGAAGGCAAGCACGCCGGTAGCTCGGAAAGGCAGCTCGCGGGACTGTTGGCAGAGAGAAGACTTTGGCACAATACGTTTGCAGTTTAATTTCAATAGGCCGTTAAAGCTCTTAAACACATTAAGCGTCGCCACCACTGCTGGCAAAATCTTTCGCGTCTTCGACTCTGCCACTGCAGCGTTCCCTGCTTCTGGCCGGGCTCTGGGGCCCCGCGGGGGACTGACCTCCGAGCACTCTGAGCATTCGGTCGCTCTTTTCCTTTCCTTGAAGGCAAGCGTGGGTTTGTGTATGTGCACGTACGTACACGTAAACATTCAGCCTTCTAAATATCTAGCTTTTTCCTTTCTGAACGTGTAAGATCGTTCAGTGAATGGATAACTTTGCAGTTCTGGTCTTCTTGCTGTCCTTTGACCAGGCAAAATTAACCGCTGTCGCTCATCTGGGGCTTTTTGCATTATTGTCTCCTGCTTTTCCGCGGTGATCTCTGTCTCCAGCAGGGTTACATACTGGTGCTTGGCTGGTTATCGCTCGCAGCTGCCAGGCAGACATACTATGTTTTCCGCCTTCCCGGTCGTTAAAACAATGCCTTAGGTATCCCCCTTTGTACCATGCAGAAGGGGCTCTTGCCATTCTGCACGCCCTTCTGGAGATCGTGGCATTAACACGCTGGTGCAATGCTGTGCTTGCGAGGGGCTTCTGAAGCACTTACTGTGAAGCCGTGATGTTGTTATTAAGTCATGAAAAGGCTAAGAATAAAGAAAACGGGTCGTAGCGTGGTGAACGGGCACATGAAAAATACAGTTCCGTTTTCCTGATCTGAGCATCAGGCACCTCACTCGGTTGCCCTCGGCACAGGTTACAAAATCCAGGTTGAAAACTTCTAGCGGAAGTAAACGGAAACGGAAGCCAAACGATCGCATATCACCTACGCAGTATGAACAGAAAAGGCTAAAGCTGTTCCCCCCGTCTTTTCAGCTTCGCCTTCCAGTTCTCACGCTGTTACTTTGAAAACGCGCATTCTCACGCGTGATGCTTGCCAGCGAGAGACAAAGCGGTGGCTGAACAGTCAGGCCCCGAGTGGATCGCGACATTGACAGCGTTCTCAGGTAAGACATTTCCATAAAGAAAACGCTGTCCCTGAATAGCGACAGTGTTATCTTAAACGGCATTTTTAAATTTGGAATCAACCTAGCTGCAGTTTCAATCACACACTGTCAGCTCAATCACAGATCACAGTTGGCTGGGGTTTTCCCCCTCTTTTCCTTGTTGAAAGAAAGAAAAAGAAGCCGCAGCAGAAAGAGGAAAAAAATAGCTAAATAAAAGCCAAGGATGGCCCGATGCCAGAGATGCTGGGAACTACCAATTCCTCCTCTCTCGCATTACCCTCTGATGACTCCACATTCGTTTCCTCAGAAACAAGCAGTGCCACAAGAAATCATCTCGGCGCAGCCTGGTTCCCTACGGACTGATACCTTGAGAGCACAACAGCACGGATATCGAGCGTCTCCTCAGGGAGCTGCCTGTGCTCCCGCTTCTCCTTCCGAGGAGACACTGTGGCATCTTCTTTTTCTGCGTGGCCACTTCTTCCGTGACACGCACAGGCAACGCGACGTCTGCGAAACCTCTACTTTGCTGCAAGATGGGCCAGGCTCGTTCCCAGCTGACTGACGGTCAGCGCATCCGTGCTGCAGCCTGTCCCCGCCGTCACTGCACAGCACCGTCACCTCTGTCTCGGCAGGAAAAGCAGGCCGAAGCGCGGGATGTGCTTGGGCACGCTACGGCGGAAACCCGTCTTGAAAACCGTGCCCCAGCAGCCGCCGCGCCCCCCCCTTCAAAAACGGCTGGTGCTGGATGAAGGCCAGGATGGTGAGCGCTCGGCCCGTTCACGACACCTCCGCCTCCACCTCCGCTCGCAGGGCCATTTTCAACAGGTGGCATCCCGCAGCCTCGCCGGAGGGCGGGACGGAAACATCGGACGGCTCCAGGGGAAGCGTGGCCATTTTAGCTAAGTGTGCAATTGCATTTTCAACGTAATTAGGTGCCTAATTGTGCGCCTAGGCCTAGCTGATGTATTTGCACGTGTATCTAATGATGATTTATCTGAAAGCTCTCTGGCTATAGTGCCTTGCTCTCCAATCTAACAGAGGCATTCATAAAAGTGAGAGACGAGTCTGAGTGGTCGCTTTTCCCTAGCATTTATTTTAAACTGAATTCCTGTTTATCTTGGAATTACCGTTTTAAACAATTCAGGCTGACTGAGCAATGGGAAAACTCCAAACAGCAGTATTACTGGAAGACAAGCAGAGTGCTGCCCAAACAGCTGTGAAAAAAAGAAAAAATCCCCGGGGAAAGGCCAGGTTGAGGCTAATAAATGAAATTCCCATGCAGGGCTTCCAAACAGTGCTGATGTTGGACTTCTCCAGTGGTGTGGATGTCAGGCAGTAAGAACTTGTACCAGCAATTACCAAGGCCAAAAGGAACCTCCTTCCAATAAGCGTGAAACGGGAGCTGCAAAGCGAGCAGCTTTTGTTGTGAAACGGAGAACGTCACAAATGCAATACACGAGAGCATCGCAGCGATAGAGTTTGTGCTACCTATGTAAGCAATGTGATCGCTTAAACCTTCCCGGTGTCTTTTCTAACGGCAGCTGTGAAAGGCTACAGTAGTGGTTTTTGTTGACTACCTACCCTACTTGGCCTGAAAAAGGCAAACCGAAAAAAAAAACCTACGGATTTTTCCCTTAAATTGCATTTCCTTTTACTTAGATAAATTCTCAGTGTCCTCTCTTACGATTATTCAGCTGCCTTTTAACACAAACCTGGCTTAACTCAAGACACCATCAAACTCTCGGGACCAGCTAGGCTACAGAGCCACGCAGTCAGACCTCTTAATATAAACAGCACTGTGAAAATGTCTATTATTTTCCTTCAGTGAAACACTTCTTAACCTACAGTATCCAATCATTCTTTACGGTGTGTGATGTCAAAAACACTTACTGCACAAGCAGAGATCTGTGTTTCTTTTGCCACAGACAATAAATCTTTAGTGTCTTCTCTTGATACGCATCACTCCACTTGATCTCAGGAGGCACTATACGTCTCTCTTTCCCTCTGCCTCTTCTAACAAGGTCACTTTCCAGTGATGAAACAACTTTTCCAGAAGGTATAGCGTTCAATAATTAATATCTAGCGATATTAGCTTGCCAAAGCAGTGCTTTAAAACTGTAACGCAGGCTGTCCACAAACCTACAGCGTGAAGAACCCTTAAAATGGATTTGAGTAGCACGTCTGAAAATATCAGCCTCAAAAACTTAAAACGCGTATGACTAAGCCTACCGCTGAGATAAACGGGTCTGTATCCACTCTCGCCAAAAGGAAGTTCGGCGCTTCCTCTCTCACCGTTATTTTACTACTGGTCTGAGAAGGTTAAGTCATCCCAACGCATACAATATAACCTGCTGCGAACAGGAAAACAGAAATGTCTCCTGTTGCTTTCGCTGGTGCACGTATAGGTTCGGTAGCAATAGCGTCGCAAGTGTTGGGTCACTCAGGAAGGCGTCTCTTGCGGCAGGCTCTGCAGGATAGCCGGTGAACCACAACTGGGGAGAGAGATCCTAAACCGAAAGCTGTAGGGCACCCAGAGCACGAGTTCCTGTCGCTGTTACTGTATGTCCTTCCACCAGCCGTTCCATTACGGCCGAACTAGCTTTTGCAGGTGATCTCCAGTGAAAGCAAGGTTTGACAAGAGGACAGAAAATACTGCAGCTGAGCAGGTACTGAAAAAAACAGGTTATCGATAATTTCTCTTAACGTTTTTCCTGGTTTTCTGACGACTTTACCGTCACGTGACTGGGGTCTGCATTTAACACAGCCAGTGGGAGAGCGGAGTTTGTTCGTCGGAGGCAGGGGTCAGACCACAGAACTGAGGTAGCTGGCCTCTGTGTCCCTGCCTCAGGTTGCCCTTTTGGAGGGGCGAAGAGGAAGCATCCCGTCTCCCTAGGGACTCATCAGCAAAGAGAGACACTCTAAGCTTGAGCCTTTGCCGGGGCCAGCCAGGGCAGCACTTGTTATTTGACGTAATTGTTTTTCTTATCGGTGAACATTCACCTCTTCAATGCAGGTCTTGCAGCTGGTCCAGCAGCCAAAGAGAAAACTTCATTCAGAGCTGTCAGGTAGCTTCATATAACACTGCAAAGGTGGAGCAAGAGCACCGGCCACACCCGTCCCACCTCAAGGGTCCTCCTGCCCGTATGGGTGACCTGCCAGTACCACAGGATGCAATCCGCGCAAAGATGTGCCTGGTCCGGCAGTCTTCACACCGGAAGAGTAAAAGGAGGGATGGAGAAACTGAGCTGTGAGGATACGTGCCATCTATTCCAAACTGCAAAACAGTCCTCCGCTAAAACGACGTTGAGAGTTAGGTCGCGACTCGGTGAAGAGTATGCGCGTGCTAAGGACATCCACCCCGTAGGAAAGCGCGAGCTGTAGCAGGGAGGCAGAAAGTGACAGATCGTGTAGCACCCGCGTAGCTCTCGGAATCAAGATATCCTGGGCATAGGACCCACAAATCCAAAGAGACAGAGAGAAATGGGTACAGGTGTATTAAGAGGTTTCTCTGTGTTCTCGAGACCCACGGCCGGGAGGGGAGTAGAGCTGTGGAGCGTGGGCCAGCCGATAAAAGCAGCCCACCCTGTTACTCAGGCTCCGTGGGAGGCTGGACACCTCACGTGTTGTTGATGATTTACATCTGACAGGGTTCAGGAAGGACAGGGGGGCAGGCAGCCTGACTCTCAGTGACGGAGCTTACCACCGATACTACCCGAGCACTGAATGTGCGCGTGCAAAGGCGAGTCGTGTGCGTGTCTGTTACGCACGCACGCGCACAGAAGCCCCGACACAAAGAGAGAGAGTCAGCGTTAGTTTAGCATCCAGTCACGAGTCACTTGCGTGTCTGGGCTGAACGAGAGGAGAGTGTCCGTGAAAGGGGGGATGACACGCGGTAATGATTCCGATGCAGTGCTTGTACGCTGAGGAGGGCGGCTGGGATGAAGTGTCAACTGCGGGTCGTTAATGCTGACAAGGGCTGCGGTCAGCTCCAACAGCTGCCCCTCTCCCAAATGGGCTGAACGATATTGCCACCATCTTGTCTCCAAGGAGGCTTGGAGGCACGTGGCTTAGGTCGAATACAGCAGGTCGAGCGGATACTAAGAAAACTATTGTTCAGAGCCATCTTAAGAATAAAGCCTTCCGTCCCTGGACATTCTAACAGTAAGCAGCGCGTGTCTTTGATAAATACATGCGATTTTGCGTAGGTCAGTCTAGTGCGCCGCAAGATGTGACTTCCCTTGATTTTTGTGCCGTATACAAGGTAAAATCCCTGTGCCTTAAGGTCCGTGGCAAGCAAGAACGTACTGATGAGGCATCTCCACAAGCCTCACGAGCGTGGTATTGCACGCGTGTGTTGCTATCGCATAGAAGAAATCCCCGCACTTAAAAAGGATACCTGCTTCTGTTTTCTAGTGACCAGTTGACCCTGGTATTGCAGCCAGATCCCTGGGAATGGAGAAGAATACCCGTGGGCTATTACTTAGAGTGACGTTTACCTGCACTCGACAGAGCTATGGGAGCAAACCTATTTGCGTCGCACTTCTTTTGCACCACATGTCCTTGTCTCTGCTTTTAGAGTTTAAGTCTCACATTTTCATCCACTAAAAATGGAATATGAGCTCTTTTACCCGTATCAGTAGCCTTCTGTTCCTAGCTGTTGTTCGGAGCTCGCTAGAGGCATCTGTTCTTCCCCCGTCCCGCAGGTAGCTTTGCCTTCGTGACTTGGTGTTCTCATCAGCTCTACAGAAGCGTCAGATGCTATCGCTGCCGTCGTTCTTTATTGCATCATCCTCTTCGGACACCGTAACCCTTAGAAACCTGCTGCCCCATTTCTTGTGTCCTAATTACCACCGCTGTCACTGGGGGAAAGCCCTGCCGCTTTGCCCAGAGACGAGACGTTGCGTTCAGGGAACCTGCAGCCTGTGCGTGTGGCAGTGGCCCAGTTGCCGGGGAGTGCCAAGCCGAAAGCAAAAACGAGCCAGTTGAAAGGGATGCTTCCTCCTTCTGTCTTCCTTCCTCCTGTTTTTGCTGAAGTGCCTTCTATACCTCCGCTCCCATCAGCAGCATTTGTATCTCTGTTGTGATCTTGATCTTGGTGGGGACAGGACTCCAAGGGAAGCGGGCTGTGAGAGGCGTCAGGTGGAAAACGTCTGAGTGTCAGTCAGTGCAAGCCCCCACCATCCCTGGCAGGGAAGGAGAGGAGAGCGGGGCCCGCTCTTTGCTGCCGCGAGTTGTCCTTGCGCTGTCGGTAGCGATGGGGATTCCGCCCAGCTGGGAGCGTCTCCCGGCGAGAACCACCGCAGTTGCTTGCGAGTAGGCACCAAGGGCCCGCGCACGCTGGTCTGTGTCTGGAACGGCAGAGGCGCTGCCAGAGGCGGCTGCAGCGTGCAGTGACAGCCGGTTCAATAACCGGAACAGGTCTCCCTCGCTTAGAGACTGATCCGTGCTGCTGTCGCACGCCTTACGGCGTGTGCTGAGACAGTTCACAGCCTCCTCGTTCTGTTTCCTAATGGCCACCTTCTTTAGCATTCCTTCTGACAAATTCAGGGGTGATGTACAATGTAAACAGCCGTCGCATTTTTAAAAACTGAAGTACTGTAGTACTCCAGAGAACAGAGCTGACGGGCGTTCCACGCATCGTAACCGTCTCGGTGGTACGGCAGTTACCGTCTCGGGTACGGCCAGTGGGGTTTAGAGAGGCCGTTGGGAGGCCTGCTCCCGCAGCCCTCCCTCCAGTGGGGAAGGTGTCGTTCATCCTAACGTTCCCTGAAGCGCCAGTAAGGAGCACCTGACCGGGACCGCACCAGAGGTGCACGTTTGGGGCAAATTTCTGTACTTCTGCCTTCGTGAAAACACGCGACGGTAAAGCGTACTCTCGTCAACAAAACTTCCCTGCTGTAGGGATAGAGCGTACTGGTTTTCTCCGGACTCGTTCCGAGCCAAAGCCTAGTATTATTTTTCTTTCCCCAGGCAGAGCGTTTGTAGTATTATAAATCAGGAAAGACTGACATAGAACATGCACTAAACACGCCTAGGAGAGTATTCACAGAGCGCCAACTGAGCGTGTGGCTGCCTTTTAGGAAAAGGGCTTTAATGGCAATCAACATAGGAAATATAAACTTAAAGAAATAGGAAGAGTTCTTTCCATTTACCTTCTTTTGGACTATTGAAGTACATGAAAACTGAATTTCTGGAGGGCCTAAATCGAAGCTGTTTTTCAGTGCCACGTTCGCAGGTCGCTACCAAACCCTCGCCACCGCTGAGCGCACGCGCAGCATCGGCAGTTACAGATCTAAGTCGGTAGCAGGCACAGTTAGCCAGACAGTCGACTTTTAACGTGGAACCGCCTTACAAATCAGGTGTAACGAGTAATTATTTCCGCTGAAGACCATTTACATTTACTACTCCTCAGACGAGCCCGTGGAGGAAATTTTGCAGTCGCTGCTGAAAACCACGAGATGTGTATTTGTATATTTTCGTGATCCGAAGCGGGCGGCAAGGCACCGTAGCTCGGGATCGGCTGTGCAGGGTAATCCCCAGCCAGCATCGCACCCCACGCGGGCCGAGTGCGGACAGGCTGGATTAGCTGAACTAAATATGCCAGGAAATGAAGGGGTTTCTTAAATACTTGTGACCCAGACCACTCAAACCTTTAAAAGTCAAAACGTAGAGTTTCACTTGCGCTTTGAGCCACAGCGGTGGTATTTATGTAGCTCAGAGAAACCGGCCTTCACCCAGTAAAAACGTTACACTTGGCAGGGATTTAAAAC
The DNA here is from genome assembly GCA_034782735.1 of Sagittarius serpentarius. Lineage (NCBI taxonomy): Eukaryota > Metazoa > Chordata > Aves > Accipitriformes > Sagittariidae > Sagittarius > Sagittarius serpentarius. The sequence goes on from JAVKLA010000007.1 coordinate 35,596,515, forward strand.
ACAAAATGGTATAAAGTGCTCTTCCGAGCCTGACGGCTTTGTGCTGTTCATTGATTTGGCCCTGACTAGGAGCAGTGCTAAGCAGATGCAATTGGCCTTGATACGCCCAGGGTCAGGTCCGCAGAGACCAGCCCAAAACTTTATGGGGAAAGTTGTACGTGAAGGCATGCCATCGATTTGGAAGGAAAAAAGGGAGGATAAACCGGATTTCGGTTTGGTAGGTCTGAGAATTTTTAAATGCCTGTACACCGAAAAAAGCAAGTGCTAGGAGCAGGAAGCACTTCCAAGGAAAAAAAGGTACGACTCTGTTGTGCTCTGCTCACTAAAATTCAAGGGATGCAAATCCACAACAGGCAGGCAGGTATTAAGAGCCACCTATATACACAAGTCCTTGATACGCGTTCGCAAGGCCAAGCTTACTGAAATTTGCTCTTTCTTTCATTTTTTTCTCTCTCTGTTTCTCTTCACCAGAGCGGGAAGGATGGTAACTAGCTCTAAAATACCTGGTGTGGCTAATTCATTGGAAGGGGCAGAGTCAACACCAAAAACACCACGAAGGAGCCAATATCATGCCGCTTTCTCTCCAGTTAGTACCTACACCCATTAGCAGTTTCTTTTACTCTGCCGACCACAAGACTGTATACCACTGCACTCTTAAAGCAATGAGATTTGAGAAAGTAGATCTAGAATTCACAGAATTGTAATTCACAGAAGGCTAGATCCAATAGAAACGTAGTCCGTTATATTCTGTTCCTTTGGACGCCTTTCTTTTCTTTGTGTCATAAACGTCGTTATCTGAGGGAAAAGTCTTACTTAGTTGCCATCATAATCTTAATAAAATGCCCCATCAAGTTCACTAGCCACCTATGATCTCTGACCATCTGCTCGGGGTACCTCTACGTCGTATTACCAAAGGGCACCCATGTCTACTACTAACGCACGGCAGATTGGTTGTCAGGCCCGACCCCGAGTATCATTATGAAAATGACTGCACAAACAGAAGGTCATTCCCGTCGACTGCCTGAGACTCAAACTGACTGTGAGCGGGCAGAAGCCTTTGTCTATAGATGTTATTATTTTATTAATGAAATGAAATAAATGACTCGCGACTAGCTGTGGCTCAACTGCGATAGATACTCCAGGTTTAGGACAGCCACCCAAAGCTCTCCAGCAGTGAGGGCGAACGGAGCAGTCCGCGCTAGCTGAGGAACGGGGCGACAGGGCCGCACTGGAAGAGAGAAGGACGCAGCCCTGACATAAGGATGTGCCCTAAAGCGTAACATCTCTCTCCTGGCGTGAGGGGTTGTTCTCTAGTGGCGATACGTACGATTGAGAGACCCGCTACAGTTTGTAACGCTGGCGTGCGCTCGGGTTTGCTGGGAAGGTCCTTCCACAGAACCCCGTAACATCCTAAGAGGCCTTAGGCTCTCCTGAAAGTTTTCGGCCCTGAATAATCACCTTTCCTCTGGGATCACATTCTACTTCCTGAAGATACCTGTCCATCATTTCACAACCATGCCAAATTTTAGCAGCTTTTACGTTGTACTATAACCTAAACCAAAATACCATCCATAAAAAAATGTGCTACTAGCTACCATGCGCTTTCCACCTGCATTTACCCTCTGCGATCAGACAGTAATATTTTGCGTCCGGCAAGGAAATTTGTATTTCAGCCCATTAAAGAATTTCTGTTGTTCCCAGTGGAAGGAAGTGATAACGAATTCCAAGAAAATCCAATCCTTTTTTATTTGATCGAACCGATTTCAGTTGCAGGGTTTGGATAGCCAGACCGAGTAATAAAGACAGAGCAACACTGTGGGAGAAAACTACAGATTGAAAAGTGTATCCAATATAAAGTAATCTTTACCTATGAATGAGAAATCCTGCGCCCTAGGGTCCAAGCAATGCAGTGGCAGTCGAAGTGCCGTCCTTAGAGGGGTGTGTTAAGTATTCAAAGGCTATAGGTCAGTGCAGCTGTTACTTACTGTCCGGTTGGCTGTCCGACAGAGGCTGTTGAAGAAAGACGGTGAGCTTAGCCCATTTAAACTTAAGGGGTTGATTTTCGTTTAGCGTGCTCCCACCACAGTTACCAGAAGTTGCAAAATTCATTTCAGAGTGACTTGCAAGGAACAGAATTGTACGCCTCCATATATACTTAGTGACACGAAGCAGCATTAAGAAGTCCATTACTTGTAATTGAATTAACTTTTTTTAAGACTGTGTTTAAATTACATGAAGGCTATGACACAAGCCATCAAAAAGCAGCACAGTCGATATTAAAATTAAATGTTAAGGCTGAGGGCGTGCCATTATGTCACACTGTTGAGGGACAAAACTCAAATGTGCTGAGACATTCTAATTTACGGATGGACCCTTGAAGTATAACGGGCTTTGGCAACGTGTGGCACCGTCACTTCGTTTACTAGGCAGCAATTTCCCCTTTAGACAAAGCATACCAACAGACAAAGATGAGAGGCGTACGTTACTTGAAGGCACTCCGTAAAGATATTGCGGCTGAGTTCTTCAGAACGTATTACGGCTTATGAAGACTCGGTCGTTTTAAACTGCTAATAACGCAAGTGTTTTGGGTGTTTTGTTACTTCTTTACGGATCTGTAGTTCGTAATGGACTTAGACATGCAACCATTGACTTCAGAACAGAAATAATTTGGAACTGTGGGAATACCGTGAGACGATCGGAAGCAATATAAATACCATTTGTGATCATTTTTCTTCTTTTTCTCCCCGCTGTCCGCCTCTAACATACAATTGTCACGTTCAGCAGCACGTGTGCTGTAATCCTTCCCAACTTCTTATCTTCTTGTTCGTTCCCTGATTTCGCGAGAGCCATGCCATCAGTGTCAAGGTAATGGCGCAGCTCCCTCACCCCGCCGCCTTTTTGATAATGTTGTATTCAAGCTAAGGAGAAAATTTGCACGCATGAAATGATTAACACGTGCAACTGTTCTCAGGCTTTAGGGACTTCCGTATGGGTACGACGAGTATCTGGGTGGGCGTATTTGAGCATACTCTGAACTCGTTTAGCTACAATTTAGCACGAGCTTCTAACAAACTCGCCCTAAGTGAGTAAGTCTCCTTGAGGTCTGGGCTGCCACAGCTACGGCTACAGCTACAAGGCAGGACTTTACTGACACCCACGTAGCCCGGTAGTCCGAATGAAGCTACACGGGCTGCTAGAGATACGAACGTGCTGCAAGAGTAAGACGAGGTAGGACATAAGCTGCAGGTCTTCCACAGATGGGACTCTTGACAGAGAAATGCCTTAGCGATGAGTCAAAAGACTTTTTAAGAGCCAAAGTACACTGGAATTGACCAGCAGTTAACTCCTATGAAATCCGAGTTGAAGCAGAAAAGCACAGCAAGCCTTTGGCCGGCGCGTGCTTTTGCGGGATGCCCCTGTGGCGGTGCGATAGTTGACACAACTCTGCTTGGGGAAGACTGAATGCAATGTACTGCAGAAAATGAGCACGAGTTGTGCCTAACGGTTTCAAGAGGCGACACAATACCCAAGAAGGACATGAGCTTTCAGGTTGTTTCCTGTGCTTCTCCATTGAGAGAGGTCCCTACAGCACTACAGCTGCTTTGTGCAGTCTAGTTTTAGGTGAGCCAAGGGATTGATCTCCATTTCCCAGGAAAAACTCTGGAAAGCAGGACACAGCGTGGCCCAGCACGCTTAGCGAGAAACGGGAATCTTCTGCCGTCACTCACAGAGGACGTAAAACAGAAGGCCTCCTGGGTCCCGGCTCAGTTTCCGTACACGGGATTAATCATGTAAATAATCTTCCGTAAGGAAAGGAAAGACTGCAGAAATTTGTAGCGCAGTTCGAATCTGCACAAAATTCAGATGCCAGGACTCTGCCACGGCGTTTTCTTTTCTTGCCTAGTTTATATGCTCAAATCATAATTTACTGTTTCCTCCTGCAAACAGTACTTTGGTAAATGTCGAAGCAGCGTTACTGGGATTTATCACGTAGTTACGTAGCTGCAGCTATGGGTAGCTGCACCTCTATCCATTCTGGCTGTCCAACAGTAACTTGCTTGAAAACAGGAAAAGGGAAAAGTGAAGGCCTGAACGTTAACTCATCGAAACGGACGAAGATAAAAATGGTAATGTTTCTGTTTGCGAACTGTATGTGTCCGAATGGCCAGAGGCACACCGAGACATGTGCTGCTCTTCAGTTAAACATGACTTAAGTCTGCAAATCAAAGATTTCCATATCCAAAGATAATCTAGATAAATGGCACATATAATCAAAATGGATTAGTATACATATCAACGTAAATAGAGCTATACACGTTTATTGTGCGGAAATTTAACCGTTGTGCAAAGCGGTTTTTTCATTTTCATCACATTTTGCCAAAGAGCGCGTCATGCCCCTGCGCATGCAAACGCTTCTACAGCTATTTGTATGCATATATATATATATGAAAAACAATTTCTTCATACAGAAATGTATGTATGTGTAAATTGTGTGAATGTAAATATAAGATAGGCCATATGTCCCAAAAGAGCATCTGATGTTGATATGTAGACAGTGTGTTAAGGACCTTCCTAATTAATAACCCAGATTAAAACCTCTTGGCAATCAATTAAGATTAATGACAGAAGTCATTCTCTATCCCCCTACGCCCGCGTGTCGGGCTGTGAAAACCCTGGGTCGTGAAACTTTAATCCTGTTATCTGCTGCCTTCTTCATCTGAAAAGCCTACAGATTAACGCAGCAGACATTATCGAATTTACAACCAGCCGCTCGGACAGCTGCCCTACTTTCGGCAGTTAATGGAAAAGGAACTAATCTGGTTAGGAGCGTAGGACCAGTTCATAAATCTGGACGCCCAAGACAGTTAAAGCTGTCACGTCTCTTCTGGAGAGTAGTGACCGAATGAACCTGTCAGCTTTCTTTTTGCTGCTTCTTGAAGGTAGCCGCTCGCTCTGTAAGCTGGACTAATGAGATACCCGGCATTAACATAAACAACAGAAGGGCTGCGCCCAAGCTGGGAGCCGTGTTTTATGGCTGGGTTTGGTTAGATACGTACTGCCCTCTCTTCGCGGGAAGCCAGGTAGTGATCAAATGTAACTGGTTTTACTCCAGTCCGCTCCATACAAAAGATGTTTTAAGGAACTAAGAAGACAAATTTGATTTTTTCCCTTTTGAATCATGCCCAATGAAACAAACGGTTACTAACAAAAACTGCGCTGCCAAACGAAACGTCTTCTTTTAGTAGAGCCTGCGGGGGGGGGGGGGGGTGGGTAGTGGAAGAACTGTAATGCTCTTCAGGGTGGCAGAGAAGGTATTCGACAGCTGTAGCGAAGTCATACTCCACGCAGGAAAGACTGACTTTTCCTGTCTTAACAGGCACTGTCCCCGTGCTGCCAGCACAGCGTAAGTTACCGCGACGCCCGGTAGGCTGTATTTGTTGCATTTTAGGAGGCCTAAAGCTCTCGCCTTTCAGATAGCTGTTTGTAAACTAATAAAGACAGCAAGAATTCTTCTGGCTGCGCACTCGGGTGGCAGCTCAGCTTTTGAAAATGCTCTATTACAGTGTGTGATGGCTTCACAAAAAGTACATCCTGTGCTGGCACGACAGGACTTCCACCAGGACCATCACCCCACCGTGCAGCCTGCTGCTGTCTAACAGCCCTGGGAACAACAGAGGTGGAGGAGCGCGCTCACCAGCACGGTGCTGCCTCCGAGGACCCGCGCAAGGTCTGTCAGAGCCGCTTTGTCCATTTTACTCTCGGGGGTCACATCGGTAACGATGTCACGACCTTAAAACTGACAAGGAGCTTTATTTCTTTCTGCTGGTTCATTCATACAAGTGTTCATGCTCACACTAAGGAATTCGGAAGGCTCATTTTAAGAAGAGCAACAGCACTCATCTGCACAAAGGGAGGGCGTGCCAAAAGCGACCGCCTACGTAGAGGGGAAAAGAGCCTTGTTCCTCCTAACACCAGAACAACATCGTCTTTTAATACAGGTGATTACTACTGCTTTCATTGATGGACAGCTAGCAAATCCAACTACTGAGATAACCACTCGAGCTAGGATGGGGCACCCGAGAGGCAAGAGAGGCTGGACCCTCCGGCATGGCAGCCTGCAGTCCAGTTTTAACGAAGCGAAGCTGCGACACCCATTTACAATGAGCATCCTTTTGGAGGAAGTACTACCATCTAGATGTTTTAATCGCAGATTATTCTTCTGGCTCTTCAGCGCAAGAAAATTCCAGTAAGTTCGTAATTCATAATCGTGCTTATCTCTTGGCTGTCACTCACCATTTTAACAAAAGGGGCAGGCATCTTCCCCAAAAAAGACTTTTTTCTCCTAGGCAGGCCAAGGGACGACTGTTTTTCTGAAATTTAGTTTGGTGCTTTGCTCAACGGGATGCCTTGCTTTATGCTGCAGACCGACCACTGAATCCAACCTGAATAGGCAGTTTGAAATGAATACTCTTAAAATGTTTTCTTCCGCTTTCTGTAACAGTGAACTTAAAAGTATTAACAGTAATATGGGTCTCTTCTGGAAGTTTAAGAAAAACTTTGGCTCCGGTTCAGCTCTCGGGTCTATACGAGCAAATTCCCGCTTGAAGAAATGGCAGAAGGAGTATTTTGGCAGAAAACATTTAAGAAAAAGAGGTGCTCGAACTCCCTTCGCATCTCACCGATCTCCTAACTAGTTTTGCATCTCCTTACCACTGCCGCAATTTAGAAGATCCAGCATAAACATCAACGTTGCTTTATGAGCAAGACTGAAGTTTCTTTTTAAAACTCTCAGTCAACAACTTCTCGAGCACAGTAATTTCCATGTTCCACCAACAACTTCTCGAGCACAGTAATTTCCATGTTCCACAAAAATATGCTATACCGTACTAGCGTCGAACAAGGAGGTCCAGCGGACCGAGTCTTACGTTGGAATACGAATTGCTGCTAGGTGCAGTTTGATTTTTAAAGCTTTTACACCACAAAGTGCACTGCTTCCAAGTAGCCGCGGGAATCTTCCTCTGACCGTAACTTGTTATGTCTCCACGCATTTCAACAATTTGCAGTGATTACGAAAGAAGCCAAGTCACCTTCATTTTCCTGAAGGAGCTCCTATTTGGTTAGAAAATGGACAAACAGCTCTCTTTTTAGAGAATACAGGAGTAAACGAAAAAACCCTGCTCTCACCAGTCTCGCTCCCGTTCCCGTTCCCGTTCCCCTGTAGGCAAGCGAACATCGCTCGGCGAGTTACAAAGCACCAGGCTAGTAGCAGTGCTGGCAGGCGGGCAGCTCCGCTGCGAAGGTAGGTGATGAACTGCCCGTCGGACCCTGTGGAAGCGTTGTGCGAACGGACAGCTAGGCTGCTCCCAGGCGCTGCAGTTAGTCTTTTGTTTCAAAACAGCGAGTTTTCCCTCAGTCGTAAGGCACTGCTGAGAGCCTTGGCCTCCTAATAATTACTATTCCGCCGTACAGGTGACAGACTGAGCTAACGATTTAGTGTTTTCTGCCTGTGCCCAGCATAGGAATTGCTGAAGAAACACAAAAGGAACAGCAACGTGGGCCTCATCTCAGGGAATATAATACTGTCAAAGCGTTTCTAACTGTAAATTGTGTGACGCTAACAGAGTTGCAACGCAGAGGATGGTAACTCCTTTTGTATAACGTAGAGATGCTCGCAGAGCAACGTGAGTTTAAACAGATGTTTGTATTAATTCTGCAGCCCTCGTTAGAAAAGAATCTTTAAAGCAGGTAAATGCTAACAGGCTTAAAATTAAAAACAAGTAAAAGTGTCTTCCTTTTTATTGGGCTGTTTTGTAACATCAAAAAAGCTGAAAGTATTCTGTAGTTCTACTACAGAAACTCCTCTAGAATTAGCTATAGATTTCCCCCCCCCCTCCCCCTTTTACCAGTCACACCTACTTGCATCCTGACAGGGCGAAATGTCAAATACAAGTGCCGTAGGCTATCTGTGGACTTAAAAGCCATTTGTGTGCGTAAATGCCACAGGATCAGAATCTCGGCCACTATCAGACTGCACAAAGCGGCAGGGTCACACAAAGCATTTGAAAAACCCCGACGATTACCTTTGGCTGCTCAACTACGAACAAGGATTCAGAGAACAGAACCGGCCGCTAACGCTCGCCTTGCGAACCTGTGCCAAGTTCTGTTCTGCTGCGGTAACAGACTGCCTGGAAGAGGTGTTCCAGTACAGAAACAATGGCAGACGCTCCTCCGCGGTGACACCGTAACGGTGCGGGCGCTCCGCTCGGCCTCCTAGCTGAGCGTGACGCTGTGGACTGAAGGTTGCCGTAACCTCAGTTAAAACCCTCAGAGAGTCAACTCGTTTGTCAAAGTACCCCGGAACTACTGTGGTTTATTCTTCCTTGCCCCTTTAATGAAAAAAAGGAAAGAAAGTATAAACAGGAGTATGAACGCAGGGTAATGAATGCATCATTTATAAGTTATCTTGTTAGCGCAGAAAACAAAACATGGCTTTGAAAACAAAGTCTCCTGCTGCGGACTCCACTATGTTTGATGGGAGCCCTTCAAAAGAGTTCACGGCTTAATGGAGGCTGTTTATGTGGGGACTTCGATCTGTACCTGCTGTCCCCTGTCACTCCCTGGAAACTTAGCGGCAGATGTTGCAGCATTAAGTTGTCTCTGAAGTGGCTCTCTGTCCTCATCTCCCCACCACAACAGAGTCAAACTATATTAGATCTCTTTATTTGTGCCTGAGGCATGTTTGGGAGCGCAGCTGTGTCCACCCCCACTCTACCTTTAGTGTTTCAGCCCCCAGGCGGCAAATGTGAGACCAAAACTGTTCTGCCACTCTTAACTACATCTGCTGACAGTCCTGCAGCCTCGCTGCGGGCTGCCGAGGACCTGTGCCTCCGCTCTAAACAGATGTCGGCGACAACCTGCTAGCTCACACCTGTACAAGCTTCCCTAACCTCACGGCTTGCTGGCTGAAAAATTTATGACTCGAAGGACTTCCATCCACAATCAAAGCTTCTTGGCTCAGCCGCGCGCAGCCCTCAAAGTGGGCCACCCTCGGCATTATCTGGCAACGGGGCAGAAGTGGGAGAGGGGAGAGAGAAGGAAGAAAAAGCCCGCTCGCTCTGCTTTGATACTTCATGCCTAAATTTCAATCACTTGATCAAGGACTTGAATTCAGCAGTGAATTCTTCTACAAATGGGAACTACCGAGTTCTTAAACAATAAAAGAAGAAGAAAACAAAACAACACAACTACGTGGCTGCCGTTTACCGTAACGGTGCTTCCAAAGTAAGTACGCGTATGCGCGTCTCGCTGTACGTACACGTGACTGCTCATCCGTTCACTGACTTACGCCCATCTGGCGTACAGCGTGGAATCTCTACCTAGCAAGTTATGAACAAGTAAAAAGATTTCTTTTTTTTTCCCCCCAAGATACAAAACACCGTGCCAGACGGAAACTGCACCCCAACAGTGTCACGGGTCCCACCTTAACGACCACTGGTTTAGATTTTATTCATCGGTACAAATTCCGCTCCTTTTTTCAGCGGGGATACTGAAGATTAGTGAGCTACTTCCCGGTTTTTCATGAACCAGGATGTTGGTCAACGTCCTCCTATCAAGTCCAGAGAAGGCGGGCGCCTGACCTCACAATGCCTCAAGCGAAGCCTGCCCTGGCCGGCAATTTTTACAGTAACTCCCTGTCTTTATGGTCAGAAATCCTCAAAACACGGCCTGAACGACAACTTTTTAGCCTGTTCAAGTACCATTTTTTCTGCGATGCTGTTTACATCGAATTTACCTGTTAAACTGTATTGTACCGTGTATTCTGTATGTAGAGGCGTTACTCCTCATTCTGCTCCACCTAACACGCATCATTCACGCAAACAGTAAATAGCTTGCCAACCTAACAGCTAGAGCGATAACGCTAGTATTTGACTGTGCTTCCTATTTCCAGCATTGCACTTCGTCATTCTGCTTCTTCCAACACTCGTCCTTCTCTTAAGTAAATCTCACCTTCTCTTCCTTTAGGACAGTGCCAGACTTCATCCCAGGAAAATAATCTAAATACCGATTACCTCTTATTCTCTCAAAGGTAACTCCCTCCCTTTAACCCCTCCAGTTCTTTTATGTCGCCTTTATGGTGTACGTTGCAAAAATAGCGTTCTCACACGCTACTGCTTTGTGGCATGAGAGAATGTGTCACGCCCCCCTGGGGCCAGCTGGTCGAGAAGACGTTGCCGTCTCATTTAGAGGAAATCCTATGTCTCTTCCGATGTGCCACAAACAGGAAGCTGAATGGCCCCGGCGGATTTGAAATACCTTGATGATAAATGAGTTCCCGAGATAAATGCTAAGATTTAAAGTAATGCTTCCTTAAGGAATGGCAGTCAGAAACACCCAGTCTAGTTTCACTGTGAAAGGTTCAAATAATAACTGTACTTCCCAGCCATGGCAGTCGCTGCAGTGAAGGCCACTTTTTCACGGGCCGTGAGCGTACCAGAAGAAAGAACTGTCTGAGAGAGAACTTTGCTCACCTTTTTTTTTCCTGTGGAAGTTGCCTTTGGCATGGAAGTGCAGAGTTACGTGAAGTAACTTGCATGAGAGTTATTGTTGGTCCCTTAAATTTGATACGGTTTTAGCATTCCGATTGCCAGGCTCGACTCTAACAAATAGCTGGTTAAAAGAAAGATTTGGGCATTTGCTACAGGGAGTTTGTACTGAATGAAGCGCGTGCTATGGTTTTGTTTTCCAGCTGAACGCACACAAAATACAGGATCCTCCGCTCTGCTTTTAGGAGATCCGTGTTTCTGCAACGCTTCTGGGCTGGCGTGATGCATCTCTCAGTGCACTTTGTTTCCCCGACGTGTTATTTTTCCTGTTGCGCCGTTCTTTTCGCTGCAGTGCTTTCTGTAGCTAAGGTCACGGAATTACCCGCGTTCGGCAGCTGCTAAAGCCTGGCCGTAACAGGCCCCCCCACCCCCCCCCCACCCCCGTTTGCCAACCGTAGCGGATACACGCGCCACGCACAAACCTCATCTCCTTGCTGCGGTCGCATCAGAGAGACTCTGTCATACTGTCTTCGTAACAGCGCCCACAGTGCATCGAGTCGACCCTGTGGCAACAGAGCAACGGGACTTTCAGGACAATGAAATCGGTCACCGGAGAGCACACCGTACCTGCTAAGTTACCGTCCAGGGAGATCCACGGCAAAATCTGCTGGCAGAACTGAGCACCAGTTCCTCAGGGCCGGCTAAGCGAAGTACAGGCTTAGGCCGTGTCACCCACGCCACGCAGCTGCGGTGCCGCTCTCTCCCATCAGTGACTGCTAGGTATTGCACTCTCACCTCCACTGGGAGCGGAGCGGCTGTGGCCTAACCCGCGTGTACTTCTGAGCGGTCTAGAAGTCATACGTTTATTTGCCAGTATTTTGGGCTGAATTGCCACGTGTCCGTCTGGGACTTCTCCCACGTAAATGCATTTGTTTTTACAGCACGTATACAGCACGTGCGCGGTCCTCGGGAAGCCTCGGACCTGCTAGGCACACGGTGTGTGGCCGACTCGTGCTGCGCGGTTAAGTCCCGCACGCAGGGAATGCAGCAGGTGCACGGCGAGTGCTCAGGCTGCCTGCGCAGAACACACGGAGCAGCTCTGGCCGCTTGTCAGAGGCATCCCGCTCCCCACGAACGGGCTGCAGAGTTTGCGCGCGCACGACACGTCTTCAGGACTTTCTGGCGGTCAGAAAGGACTTACAAGGAGTTGGGAAGGCAGAATAGAGGTGTCTGTACTCCCGGCTAATCCCGTGTATTCTTTGCTCAGGCACATTTAGAGCAACGTATTTACGGGCCCATCTTCAGTCCTTATGCCGAGCTTGTTACGCGTTTGCAAGTGACTCATGGCATCTCCAGGGGCAAATGTCTTTATTTTATGCAGTTTATCACGTTTCACTTGTTTGTCAGACTTTTTGCGTTACATTGTTTTATGTAATTTTTTCCCCTTCTTGGCTGGTAATGAGTACGTATGTTAGAACTCGGTGCCACAACTACAAACGGTGTACTTTTAGGCCTAATTAAATACACGTTGGGATAAAGCCCCCGTAGATTTTAGCACTCTTACTGTATGTAATGTCCCTTTTCTGGGGAAGGATAACAGAACGTGGCAGTAATGACGAAGTACCGCCTTTAGAGCTGAACTCTGCTCCTGCTATTCATCCGGAGCAGGTGTTCACTTTGAGAATAGTACATTACACTTGAATGGGAATACTGGAAAAATAACGTACGCTTCAGCACGCGTAAGACTGGTAAGGCAGACCAAATCCAGCCTTTAGTGCAAAATTATAGTCTACTGAAGACTAAGAAGATTACCTTAATTGGCGTATACCACTTCTCCTGAATGGCTGGTGAGGTAGGCTTCGGTTTAGGCGGTTTAGGATGAAAAGGTTCTTCTGGTTCTTCTGGGAGTTTCACCACAGCGTTTTTTGCTTTTTCTAATCTAGCCCCTTCTTCAGTGGATCCTTTGTCACCCCAGCGAACCTAAGTAAAGCCAGAGTTCAGACATAAATGCACTGTATGCAAAGGACACGGAAACTGTTGCGAGTAACACTAGCGGAAAAAGGTTAAATTTGGAAGAAGTTCTGAATAAACGAGGAGGGAGGTGCTGAGGAAAATGTTCCCTCTTCATTTTTGATGACAAGCAGTCTTAGTTAAATACATTTGTAAATATGAGTCTCTCAGTAGTGAAAAGTCAGGAGAAACGCTGAAAAAAAATTCTGTCGTGCATCACACAGGCTGTATAGGAGACAGGAAATCTGGGAAACCTTCTCTAATTAAGGATGTAGAAATGTTATCTTTCCAGTTCTGCTTCATCCTGAAATACCACGCCTTAATCTGGCACCGATGAAAACCTCGATTTCTGTCACCCCAGATTTCCTAACGCAGCATGTTCGTTGAGAACCCCAATGTAGTCAGAAGGTGATACTGGAGCAAGTTTTAGCAGAAGTTCCTTGAAACTGCTCAGGTGTTCAAGTAGTTCTGCAAGAAGATACATACTGGAGAAAACGCAGATGAGGCACTCTAACCTGCGTTACACGCAGACGTAAAACACGTAGCGATGTCTATTTTATCGCTGCCACAAGTATGTAAAATATATACGAAGGGTTCAAAGAGAAAGGAAACCTGGATTATTGCTGTTGGCGAGACAAGCACGTAGTTCCACCTCCATAAAAGGAGGCTGCGCTTACTGCGCTGCGAAGAGGAAGTACAGGAGAAAACCTTCCCCCTGAGCGAGAGGGTTTGTCTGGCTACAGTAATCTTATTTCATCTCGTAACGGGAAACGCCCTGCAGCAATTTGAGCAAGGATGTTTGCTGCACTGTACAAAGAAACCAACCTAGGCAAGGCTGTTACCGTGTCATCCAAAAAGAGCATCTCAGAGCTATGGCTGGAGTTCGAAAGTTCTTAGTAGAGCTGGCCTGGATTATTTTCAGTGCAGGATTTTCCAGATGGTGCCATCTGCTACAAGCTAGCCTGTCACGGGGACCTGGTACACCTGAGCCCAGGAAATTAAATTCTGACATTACATCTTGGGTAAATGCGAGAGGCTGGCGAGTCACGAAACTGTTACTAGAAAGTAGCTAACCCTTACTGCAGGACTCCACCAACACGCTCGATTTTTTTTCAGGGACCTCCTGACTGGAGACGCCAGGCGTGAAAAGAGAAGAACCCAAGTAAGAAAAATCTGAGAAGACTGACCTTCCACCCCGAGGGAGAGAATTCAGAGCATCACTGCACACTGCTTGGTAGGTATATGTCAGTTCTGGCTTGCTCCCTGCCAATTCAAGCACTTGAAACGTAGGCAGAAGAGCAGCGGGACGCCAACAGCTCCCGCACTGCAAAGGGGCACCGGGAGAAAGACATCTCCCTGGTCTTCCTTCTGCTGCCCCGAGGGAGGGAGGGAGGGAGGGAGGGAGAAGACCGCTCCAGGTCTTGCCAGGGACACGCTACAACGGCGCGGGATAACTACGCCGCAGGATGGGAGAAGGAAGCAGCCTGACTTCTTCCTCCTCATCAGCGCCATATGCAGAACGTGCTGATAAGGAAAGTGAGGAAAATACGCAGGCGAGCCCGAGTCTAGCTCCCGTCAGAAAAATGAAATACCTTAGAGGAAAATCGTGTCATTTTATCATCACCAACAAGTGTTTTTTACCCCTGTAAATCTCCATGTGGAGAACGAGAGCAGCGAAGTACGAGAGCGCTCAATTTGGTCCGTTAAACTATAACTCACCTTGGTAGAATACGGACTGTCGTTTCTTAGGAGGGGGATTGTTTTGAACCTTTTCTGTTATTTTGAACTTTACTGTTTGGCTTGCTTAGTGATTTCTTTTTCTCGCTGGGGAATCCTCTCTCTGCACTATTAGAACGGGCTTTCGTGTCCAAGTAGGCCCTGCTGAGTCATTAAAATGCATCTGTATCTTTCACTGTGATCAGTGGTACTTTTACGGTGTTTTTTACGAGGTTGTTAAAATGTATTTTAAACACTGTTAAAACCATTTAGAGATAGATGGTGGACTCCTTACTGATAAAATGACCTTCTCCTTCAGATTAAAGTGACTTCACGCAGAAGAAACCAGAATTTGCGGAGTCTGACAGCACAGCTTTGACATAAAAGCTTACTGCCCGTAATGGGTGGGGTCTAGAAATGACATCACAAAACTTGAAAGCTATGCCAAAAGACACATCTAGAAAGAGTGAACAGCACTGGCTAAATTATTCTGGACCGTCGCAGAGGGGTGAAGCTAGTGGGGAAGGCGGGAGTGAACGTGTCACTGCCTCAAAAGGGAATACAGTAAGCGAAGAGAAGCGGGACAGGAAGGGTAAGGGGAAGTTTACTGGTTCATTCTCTCCCTTTCTCTAGGCAAGGAAGCTGTCAGAAGAAGCAAGCTGCCAGAAGAACGGCAGAAGAATAGGGCACAGAGAAGCAATAAAAAATAGACGCCTGCGTTACCACATGAACTGAGAACAGGGAGGAAATGTCCTGCCTAGTCCGGCAAGTCTTTCGTTGGCCACGGCACAGAAACCGCATTTAACTGCCAGGTAAGGAATAACGTGCCTTCGGCCCGCTCGCTTTCGTCATCTCGTTACACTCTTTTTGTTTACTCTCTCGTTTCCACACTGGCTCTGCCCTGATTCACCAAACGAGCGACGTGCGCTCCTGAGCCAGTGAAAGGTATGAGGCCTGATACCGCTCTGTCCGAACAGCTGGGAGTGGGCTGTTAAGCCAGCGTCTCCCTCCGCCCCACTGTTACGGATACGACAGGACAGAGGTAAAGCTCCATATTCAAATGCTGAGGCATTTACGATGCGGTGCCCAACCCCGAAATGTGTTAGTACTCTCAGGTCCCACAGAAGGACAGAGACGCGGCTGCACAGAATGAGGTGCCGTTCAGGAGCCCGTGATTGCGTTGTCAGCAATTTCAGTCGGTTTACACCTTTAGCTCTTAGTCCCGCACAAAATTCCTAGCACAGCTGAACAAGTTTTCTAACCTGATCGTTACTTTGCGCTCTCTTCTTTGAAGAGGAAATACTGTATTTTTCTCATGTGGTGAACACGCGTTTCTTTATGGTACTGACGTTAACTTGTGTTCATGAGGTATCGATCGGTTTTCTGTTTCATCGCGCAAGATCCCATTTACAAGCTGTAAAGACTTACACCCTGGAACTCCTCCTGGAGGCTCCCTGTGGCCCCACCCCCCACCCCCGTTAGAAATCCAGGCTTGTAATTCTTTATGTTGGAAAGTGTTTTCTAGTTTGCCTCTGAAAAGCACTGCACTGCACTCTTTTCTTATTCTAAAATCTGAAGCTCTTCGAAATTAGCAATTCTGAACTGCTGAAGCAAGCACATGCAAGCAACAAGCAAGCTTTTAAACTTGCATGTTCTTCTGCTGCGTTTAAAAACACCTCAAGCAAAGCTGATTCTTAGGCCAGTACCTTTAAAGTTTCATCAAGATACATCAATATGGCCTAGGTGGGTATTTCAGACAGAGACGGTCTCCTAGATCGAAGTTAGGAACTGCAGAAAACTGCTTTGCAAATTCCATAAAGGCTGACTTGACTATAAAATCCGACATAAGGACGTGCCCATAAGGATGCACATTTTTCATTCTGTTTTAATTAACATGATGCTATCATGTCTCTTCAAAGACAGGCACTGTTGTCGCTGTGAGTTCCTTTGGGATCAAGCCTCTCCTTAGCGTCACCATTGTCAGCGCATTTGGCTGGCCCACAGTTGGAGGACTTATGTTTCACTGTAATTTCTTCCAAAACATTCAGAAAAGGCTCTCACTCCCTCTTTCCCATTAGCTTGATGGAAAGAGCATGTCTTCAGGCAGCTATTTAAAGTTCCAGTCAAA
The DNA here is from genome assembly GCA_034782735.1 of Sagittarius serpentarius. NCBI lineage: Eukaryota > Metazoa > Chordata > Aves > Accipitriformes > Sagittariidae > Sagittarius > Sagittarius serpentarius. The sequence goes on from JAVKLA010000007.1 coordinate 35,612,913, forward strand.
TGGAATTACTGAAAGCTGTTCTTTCATAGGCAAGGTCAAAATTGTTCGATACGGTAAAAAATTTTACAAGGCTTATGTCACTGGGAAGGGAGCACACATTATGCCTTTGTATTTTCAGTACACTTTAAAAGTCCTTGATTCTGCCATTTGCAGCCTCAGAGAGCTTTGCGTTTTAGTGAACTGCCATCTCCGTATCATACAAACCTCCATTCTTTTAATTCCTCCAACTCCTCGTCCGCCATAGTAGGAAGCATCCACTGTGGGCCATTTCTTGGTAGGCAAGGGCTCTTGTTCTTCTTCCTGCCAATAAATTCAGATAGCATTTACTTTAAAAAGACACCTTTGCCTGCGCGCGGGGGGGGGGGGGGGGGGGGGGGGGGGGGGGGGGGGGGGGGGGGGGGGGGGGGGGGGGGGGGGGGGGGGGG
>JAVKLA010000007.1:35617551-35647131 GCA_034782735.1 Sagittarius serpentarius
CCCCCCCCCCCCCCCGCGCCCCCCCCCCCCCCCCCAAGAAAACCAAGAACAGAACGAAAAAGGAGTCCCTCTACCCCAACCTGTAAGTGTACGTGGGCCTCACAGGAAGAACGCTGTCAGGACCGAGTCCTAGCAAGGACGAAGCGGAGTGCCCGAACCCCCTGAAGGTCCCTGCTCTGCCTGCAGGCGGCAGGGATCAGGAGCTCGTGCGGCTCCGGACGCTCGTTCTGCTCTGTCCGCAACCCCTTTTGCCTCTCTCTCTTCCATTTGATTCTGAAGCACGGGGTGCTTACAAGGTTTGAGGGCTGCTGCTTTCCTTGCTCCTGTTCTTTGTCCCGTGAAAGCAGACGCTCCACTCGGCCAGGGAAGCGGACTCAGGGGAAGGGAAGAGGAGGTCCCGCCTGGCCCGAATGTGCTGCCTCTCTTGTCAAGGGCACTGGCGCCAAAGCCCGAAAGAGCATAGCCAGAAGCGGCAGTAACAGCTAACGTGAGAGGAGTGACATGTAATGAGGGAAAAGAACGGAGGCACCGTCTGACGATCTGAGGAAACGGCCATCAGAACAAAAAGAAAGGAAGAGTCAGTATTTCGTAATAGGTTCAGTGCAACAGCGTGTGGGTTTGGAACTCGGTATTGTTGTAGCAGTGAGTCCTAAGATTACCTTTTCTTTTTAAAGGAGCAATATCCAGGAGAGGTGGGAGGGAACAACAGAGGGCACTGACATTTACGGTGCCGTGGTTTTAGTGCTCCCATAGAAGGCAGGCTGCTTCTTAGTAATGACGTGCCAATCTACAGCTCAAGACTTCTCTAGCAATAGCCGGATTACTCCTGTACCGAGCGCTCTGTCCAGAAAAGATGCCCAGGGTAAGTTACTATCCCTTGAAGTAAACATCGGGGAGGAACAGACCTAAGCACAAGGCGAATCAGAACCGAGGGACGTTTTCTCACGGCTCAGTGCAGCTCCTTGTGGAGATGTAGCTCCCCCCGGGAGATGAGCCCAGAGCGAGCCCTGCCTTAACGCCACGGCGCCTCTTCGCCGCCCAAGGCAGTGTCTTTGCTCTGCCATTCGTTATAAAGCGCATCTGTTTTAGTTAATTGGGTCCTGGCTTGGGTATCCCTCCACAGCTCTGCACGATGTGTTGATGTACACCTGTAACATAAACTGAACTCTTTCACTTGTAACAGACATAGGCTGGTGCAGCTAGTATTTTGATGCATTATAGTGGCATAGCTAGCAGAACGGCTGGAAATTCATACTATATCGAGCTATACATTTGAGTGGTTTTTAATGCCGGACTTTGACATAAAAAATCCAGAAAGCGCCTTACTGATTGTCATTACAGAATCGTCACTGGCAGGAGAATTCCTGCTCTCAAGGGACTAAGATACTGCAATTACTCTTTACTGTCACAAAAGGAAAACGCGTAGTACACCGTGGGAACTGCCCGCTGACGAGCACTGACTTCTGAACACGGACCAACGTGAAGAGTATTTTGATTTTTTTCACTAGCTTGTACACGTGTAAACCTGATGCTGGAAAAAAAACCCAAAACATCCACTTGGCAAACGATTAAAATTGCGTGCGCAACTGAGCGTGATGTGATCGACTGCACTTCCGACTCTAAAAGACTGATTCTGGGCTAACGTAACTTAGAGACTGCTAGCGACAGAAACCAGAGCGATAGTGAGGCAAGTTGTTCTGAGAGCTCTGACAAACGAAAGGAACATTAGGCTTCCTGGTACCAGTCAACTGAAAAGGAAGTGTGTTTGTCTTGGGGGAAGCCAGGAAGTCAGGAAAAGGGCAAAAGAAAAGCAGCTGCTTTCAGAAGAGCAGCTCTTGAGAAAGTACCTGATGATCCCTCTCAGCAGTTACGAACGAGTAGGGCAACAACTCGCTGCAGAGTAGGTCTGTAAGTAGCTGGCAGGGGACACTGAAAAAAAGTTACCTGACTTCACTTAAGGATTTTACATTGTATTTTACCTGCGTGTTTTAAAAACAGCTAGACTTTGAAACACAAAATGTTTGCTCTTCTACCAGCACAAGTCTGCTGCAATCTCATTTCCTTCGTGTCCTCCATCTCCCTCTCAGCCGGCCCCCGATGACAGATCTACGTGCAATGCCTAGCTGTGGCCGCTTTCTACAGGCAGAAAGTGTGGAAACTAAGAAGTGTGGAGACGGTCTATGAGTCAAGGTTAGCCAATTATTTTAAAATAACAAAACAGGAAGCTTTCTTCTTCCCGATTTCGAATTTTCCTTTTCCACAGGAAGGCTCATGATATAAAAGACAGTTGAGGTGAAATGGCTAACAGACAACCTCCCTAGGTTTCTGCTGGGACTGTACTGTGGAGGACGAGACAGAGGAGAGTCTTTTTGCTAGAGAAGAGCTCATAGTTCTCGCCTCAGAAACCCCAGACCACGAGGACGCAGACAGGGGCTGAGGACTTCTTGCCCTAGGATAGCCTGGGGCCTCGCGGACTACGCTAAAGCTTTTGGTTACGTCGGCTTCGGCACGGTCAGGAGAGAAGGCCAGTTCCTCTGCTGCCCCAGGTTCCACAAGCCCGAGACACGACAAGGAATACAGCAGCAGCCTGGAAGCCATCTCCGCTTCCCAAGTCCTCGGCGCTGTCGCTCAACTGGATGAACAATAAACCTCACCCATTCAAAAGCCCCAACACGCAAGGAGACGGAAGGAGAGTTAGTGAAACAGCATTGCTGACTGCTGCTAGAGGGATAAGGAGCGCACTCAGATGAAAAGGGACGCAGTGTGCCCAAGGGGTTATTAAGACAATACGGGATTTCCAACTTGAGAGCCCCTAACGGACCACAAAGAGCAATTTTAGTGACAGTAGTTTTAAAATGGCCCCTGATTTCAGGGTAACGTCTGCGTACTGCTACGGCCAACAACTTTCAAATAATGGAGAAAAGGCTTTCATCGACGACTTCTCAGAAATTTAGCACACGTGCCCACTCAGTAGAAAGCCAGCGAGCGGCACACCAGCACGCTGACGCTGGATCAGGTGTGCGCAGGTCTCGGAAAGCCGGAAGCTCCGCTAAAAGTGCAGTCCACAGTGTTGAAGCGCTGGTCTCTTCTTCCACTTATCGTGTATCGCTAACGAAGGAAAACTCCCTCGACAGATGGCTTGCGTCACATGTAGCTCTCCTGTTACTTAACCTATTTCCAATGGTACCTGTGTTTCCCAACATGGTATGAGTTACAGTCGTAAGTCACACAACCGCTGACTTTTTCTAATAGTCTTTACTCACCACTTTGCAGCAGAGGGGCCAGAACCACCAGAGCAGACCGAGTGCCACTAACAGTAACAGCACAAGAACAGCAATAAGCGCTGCCACTCCGCTGGACTGCGAAGAAAGCAGAAAGACGGTGTCAGTGGGTGTTGCAAATAACTGCTGCCTGGTTTTCCCGCTCACCCCAAAACAGCCGCCTGCGGACTGATACAAGTCCCACACAAATTGTTCCCGCGGGCCGGATCGATCCTGTTCTTGCCGACGGAGGAATTCCTCACAAAGGATCAAGAAGGGGGTCTTAGCCAAATGCGTATTTGGCCCAAGTTCAGTGACACCCTCCGTTTTAAGTCTCCTCAGTTCCACGAGTTATGCAGAAGGCAAACTAGGATGCTTCAGCAGGAGCTGCGTACCACAGCGAATGACGTACCAACACTAAAAAGAGGGAGGAGGTGGTAAGATGCTATTCATGTTTCTCACTCCTTACGTGTTCTGGGGCCTGCAAGTCTCAGGTATTCTAAGGGACTGAACACAGCAGTACCGGTGGACATATTAAACTGAAAATGGCAGAACTTTGAAAACTACTTTCTTCTGCCCACCTCAAATTAAGTCATTCGGTCATGGGTAACGGGCCCAACTTGCCCCAGTGCAAGCCAGGATTTTTTTCTGCTGAGGTCAGTGGATTCATCTTGATGTAGAAGTGACAGCCTCGAGATAAGAACGAGGCCCAACTTGAGGAAAAGGAAGGGTACGTCGACTGCTAAGAAACGAGCTGTTAAGACACAAACAGGGAAAGTCTCCTCCCGACTCTGTGGGCGAGAGGGGCCCTTCTCCTCCCATGAGGACACAGGTCTCTATGGATCGGTGGGTGGGTGGAATCTTAAGGAATCTCCACTAACAATACGTATATAAGGCTTTGATGCTTATCGCCCGCACGTCTGGGGCGTTCGCACCGTACAGACTATAGCACGCTAAACCCCTGTAGTAGTGCTATTTGAACGTGAAGCCGCCGGCCTACGAAGCTCCGAACGAGTGTTACTGCTTCCAGCGGTACTGCTATTAATGAAGAAATGAGCAGCCCGTCTGCCACCACCTCCAACTCGCATCCTGTAGGTGCTTTTAGTCTTACACTTGGTCTCCTGTGCTGGTTTAGAACAACGCTGTGAAAAATGCAGGAGTGACCCTATGAAAACAGAAGTTATCCAGACTCCAGCTGGGGAAAAAGGAAAGGAGGGACACCCAGGGAATCACTGAGGCTAGAGCAGAGCCTGAGTAATTCTCTCAAAGTGAGGAAAGTGGCAATGGAGATACACCGTTGCAAATGGAAGGTGAAACAGAGCTTTATTCCAAGCACACGGAGGTGCAGTGAGGCGTACGCAGTTACGAGAAGCCGGTAGGATGCACGCCGGGGTGCCTAGATGCAACGTATTTTTTGTTTGTTTTCACTGCGGCAACCTGCGTTTGCGAGGGGAGGCTGTAACTTGTAACTCTTCTGTACCAGCTAGCCATCAGCTGCTCAGCTATCAGAATTAGTGGAACAATTCTAGCAGTGACCCATTTCTTGCAGTTGCCCATCTGCTACTATGGAAACAGCAGTTCCTTCTGGTAGGGAGCTGTCTTTGCTGCAACGTGTATGAAAGGGAAAGGAGGGGGAAAAAAAGGATGATCAGAAGTACGACAGTTTTTCCTGTCAATGCACATCTGTACTCATTCCGTTTCTTGGCAGTGAAAACTTTTGACCACAGAGAAGCACACTCAGAGTACAGCAGCGGGAAGACAGCCGTACCCAGCAATTTGGTATGACCTGCTTCGCACCGGTGCTTTGTTTTTACCTATCTGTGCAAGCTTAGCAATTTTTAAGGGGGCGTGGGGACAGACTTAACATGTGCTGCTTTCTCTGAAAGGACCAGGATAAAGAGAAAAGCAGTCTGCTGTTAGTCTCCAGCACCTTCCTGTGACTGTACTGTCCTTACGTTACCGGGCCGAGAGGCTGCTTCGGCGTGCTTTGGCGTAAGATCGAAATGCGTCCGAATGACAAAGAGGCCCTTAAACAGAGAAACGTCATTTCGGTAGCGTGTGTTGCTTCAGCTCTCCGTTCATTCAGGCTTTCTTCCTGAAACTGAAGGGCTGAGCTGAGATGACTCTCATTTCTACAGTTACCCAAGTATTTAGTTTTCAAATTAACAGAAGAAAAATGTCGGGTTTTCCTCCATTAGCTTCATTACCTACGAGCGATAAAAATACTGCTGGAAAAATGGATGCTGGTGAGCAGAAGGTACTGTTCTGCACGCTTCTATCCCTGACAGGAAAGCTGCGCTGAAGTCACACTTCAAATGAGACAAATTTAAAGAAACACACTCTCCGCGCGCAGCACGTTTTCGAAACCTCCGTCCTTACATAGCGGTCTTGTGTCTAACTGCAAAAATATTAACTGTCCTGCCTATGTAAAACAGAAAACGGAGGAAATTGGTGGAGAGCAGAAATGTGAGATTAGACATTTTATACAGTAAGCCTGAAAAGTCACTGACTGCCTAAGTACGTCGTTTATCCTAGAAGCTGTTCTAACTCTTCTCTGCAAGCCGACGATGAAAACGTAGCGGGACGTTCACACTGCCTCAGCCCTAGGCTTAACCTAGGTACTCCAGGCTCTGCTTTGACAAAGACTCTCTCTCTCTCTCCTAATTTACAGAGTTGAGAGCCTGCACTCCTTCTTCAGGCACCAAAGTTAGGTATCTAAAGTTAGGTAGCGCTAGTATCCTCCTGTCGGATTATAACCACCTTCCATGCCCGGGCTCAAGTGCTGAGGTTCTGCCCACTCAGCTTCAGCCTGCTCCCGCTGATCCCGGGACGGGACCCGGGGTGACCGTGTCACACCTGGCTCTTACGACACGCCTGTATTTATAGCGAGCAAGTCTCTGATGGCGTGGAAGCTTCCCAGCATGGTGAAAGCCACAGCTGCACACCGTGCTAAAGTAATTTGTTGTAATCTATTTAGCAAAATACGACTCACAAGCTATAGGAAAACAGAAGCCCCGCACTGACAAGGAGCACACAGGCACTGCTTGGATCTCAGGGCAGAGCCGGCTGAGGTAGCCTGGGAGAGGAGGAGAATTCCAGGGCTTTCCCTCTACATACAGTTCTGCGAACCGTCTAAACCGGCAGCCCCCGCCGCAGCTAGCGAAACAGCTGCAGCAGCGACGGAAGGAGAAACCCTTACAGCAGGGCCTATGTCACAAAGCGAGGGTAAATCTCCAAGCCAGATGGCTCTCCTGTGTTATTAGGAAGTCCTGGATGATACCTACGGCAGTACTTCACTTTTGTGGAATCCTGCAAAAGAAGATCGTCCTAAAATAAAGCTGTTTGCCACCTTAATGGGGAAGAATTAAGGGAATTGTTTTATCTAACTGCAGAAAAAAATCTTGTCTGTAACCCCCCCCACACACACACACTTCAATAGGGAATTAAAAGCAGCTGAAAACTCTTCGTTGCGTGTAGTGGAGTTATAAAACAGATTCTAAGCATTGTAGAACAGATTCTAAGCGTGTCTCAAAATACAGAGAAAGCAACTTGGGGAGAGATAGGTGTATATATATATATATGCATGCACCTACATATTAGGAGATCGGGTATATTCTGTATGTGTCTGCACAGGTCTGGTTTTTAGTTAGGTGGATTTGTGCGTTCTCAACACCTAACGGGCATCGCCATGCGTTGAGAGGTCATGCAATGGTAAAACCAAAAGAGAAACCGGATTTCAGGATTTTACATTGAATGATGTTAGCCGTTTACTTACGCACTCTGAAGCGGTGATCGTTAATGAGCTGGACATGAAAGATTGTCCTTCATTCAAACTCACCAAAACTTCCAGAGTTCTGGAAAGAAAGAGAAGGAAAAAAAAAAAAAATCAGCAGCCGTAAAACAGTCAGTAGAAGCGCATACATGCTAGGGAGGCACTTGTACGTACAGACCCTGTTCAACGGAGAAAGCGTTCCACGAGAGGAAAATGGGAGTCGGGGCCTCTGAGCTGCACTAGACATCAGAAGTGACTTCACAGAAATGACAAAAATAACAGGATCACTTTGTGTCATCATTTCGAGAAACCTCTGATGACTTTTAAGTGCTCGAGACACTTGGCTGCTGCGGGGTTGGACCTCGTGCCTTTCACAAACCGATTTTTGGTCATTTCAGACTGAGCTTTCTTTTCCTCAGTTTATGCTGCTTAAAATGAACAATACAGTCTGCCGCAGGCACTGTGCTCCTTACTATATGGAAATAATTTTAGTCCTCTCGATAGAGAGCTATCCGAGTAGAGAATATCCCTTCTCTATTCCACGTGGCGTAAAATACTCCAAAAAGTTTTACGTAAAATACATTGAAGTTCCAACTGTAAAAATAACGTCGTTTTGTCTGCTCCATAAACATCTCTTTAGTCATACGCAGACATTACGGATAAAATGTCGGATAATTATAAATGGTCAAGACTTTCTATAAATAGTACATAAACACTGCATACAAATAGTATGTGGTTTACATTTTACAAATTAACCCTAGAAGAAAACAACACATGGTGAATGTTAAACACAGGAAGACTCTTCAGCTTCTCTGGCTTGGATTCCCGAGATTCAGACAGTTTACATTATGCATAGATGTAATTAAATAAAAATATAGATATCCACGAACTAAAACGATTAATCATTTATCCTGTTCTTATATGTCATGAATTTTTATTCTGGCACAAACGCTTCAGTCAAGATGGAGTTCAAAGCTATTTTAACTGATTTGGCTAATTTCTTTTTCAGTTTTAGTAAGAATGATGTAAGTTGCTTCCGCTAAACTCATTTTTAAATGATCTGTGTTATGAATAATTGATCTAATACAAAGAATAACTCTAATTTACTTCTAATTATTACTGGAATAAGTGAATCAGAACAGATAAAAATAAAAAATTAACTCAACTCCCTTCCCTTCCAACACACGAAATAACGCAAAGTATACCAGAACTTTTGTTAGCGATGAATTTTTTAAATGTGGTGATTCTTATTGTATTTTTTTATTTCCAGTGTTTCGCTTTGCCACGTCCATGAGAGATGCTGTGGGAAATTCCAGCGTGACGATTCTGCTCGAGTCTGACCGGCAAAACAATCCTATCGACTGCAGCGCCGAGAGGAGTTCATGCCGTGCCTTTTCTTGATCAGAGAAGGAGGAGTTCCGTACGCGCTGTGCTGTGGAAGCTCAGCCCAAATCCTGACAGGTGTCCCTGCAGAAATTTGCGTGTTGAAACTCTTACACCTTTGGGAGATGCGCGCATCACACCGAGTGTTTCTCTGTCCGAGTCACTAACGTGCAGCCCAGCGACATTCATGTGGCTCCCTCCGGAGTCCTGGGGTCGCATCCCTTTGCGCCCTAGTCATACCACTGCTTTAACTGTGACTGTACAGGTGTAACTGACTCACAGAATCACAGAATGTCTCAGGTTGGACAGGAACAACTAAATTCAGCCCATAAATACTGAAGAATCCACAGCACACGGATGTATTTTTGGCTGGCAAGTTTTCAGTTAAGCACGAATTCGAAGAGGAAAGACTAATCTCTTAAATGTTTCGTTTTCCCCCCTTAGCCTTGTCTTTTTAAAGCGTGAATTAGGGACGCACGCCACAGGCTCCGTACCAGGTTTTGAACTTGGTTACGCCCAAGAAAGGGCATTCGCTGCAGTCATGTTTCCTGAACATAAAAGCTTTTCAGCCCTTCTGCTTCTTCTGAACTTTCCTAAGCAGTGGTGGGAGCCTTCCCGCTGACTGATGCCGTAAGTGGGATTATATTGCTTGGTCCAAAGCCTGCTAACACGGTACGAACCCTTGCGGCTGCTCCAAATCCAAACGCAGGACACCAAGTAATTCTGATTCTTAAATGAACGTATCGTGTTCTTTAAGAGCGTAGATCCTTACATACCTCCTGCATTGACTTTATTTCCGATCATATTTTAACTGTGTCTAAATGCACGGTAGGTTTTCCTCAGCTCTTTTACCTTTGGTTGGAACCGTTTCTGTAGCCTGTTACTGGGCAGAGCTCCCGCTGAGATCAAAAATAATGCTGCCTATGCACTAGTGAAGAACTGCTGGATTTGGCGAGCAATAACCGACTACGGCTGCTGCCAGCTACTGGGGTCGAGTTTCCGAAACGTGTTCAGATGCTCGCTTTTTCCCCCGTTTCATTTTTTCAAAAAAAAAAAAAAGGGAATGTGAATCCTCGGTTCCCTGTGGGGATTTTTAGCTACCCAGTCCATTCCCTTTGCTGCCTGGCCGTACCATCCTTCCTCCCGACCCGTGTGTACTTCTCAGTCAGGAACATTTTCTAACACCATTTCACCATGGTTTTTATCCTCCGGCAGTTTGTTGATCTGCAGGATGTGCTACTACCAGTCCCAAACCTACGTGGCTGAGAAGGAAGATGCATCGGTGGCTGACTGCCGTTGCCAGCACTAGCAGGCACTATCTGAAATGTCATATACTCGGGCTCACGTGCTTTTCAGCTGAGCAACTAGGAAACGAAACACATGTGAAACTTCAGACGAGAAGTAAAGTACCGCTGGGGCACGTTCTCACTATGCTAGCAGTGCCTCTGACTGCTTCTCGCGTTTAATTTCATCCTCCCGTATAAGAAAGCCTCCACGAAAAACCCGCTCAGTCCACTAAAATGGTAATATAAATTATTTCACGCAGGTCTTTGTAAAAGTAGGCTTCCAGGTATCCCTTAGATCTTTAGGGAACAAATTACTTCTTCCTCAGCAACGCTTCCTACGCTCGCAACCTCCAGGCTGCTCCCCCCCCGCACCCCGACAGGTTTGCCAGCAAAAATCTAGGTGCGCATCGTGGCTTACCCTGAAGGTGGATCGTTGCCCAGGCATCTTGAGGATCCTGACGCTCCCTTGAACTCACTAGGGTCGTATGAAAAATTTTGTGTAACGTCTAAGATTTCTAGGCGGACTAGTGCCCGCGTTCACACCTTACTGTTTGCAACACAGAGCTGGCCTCTGTTTATGTCCACTGACGAGCTCCACTCCAACGGGGATTCCCAGGTGGATTGAGAAGCGGCAACGGTAACGCTACTGTCTTGTACTAGAAAAGGCAGCTTTGAATTCCAGCCCCGCCAAAAAACGTTTGCTCGGCTGAGGTGGTGTACAGGCCCGAGAGCTGCGTTCCGGCTCCATTCCCTTATCTAAATAGTCTGCCTGGGATTTAGGAGAAAAAACAGTGAGTCGGGAGGTCTGTAATCTGTTCTCTTACACGACCTGCCCGAGTCCCAGCGGGGTGGTGGGCTGAGCGGGCAGCGTCACCGGGACGCAACGCCGGCATCCGAAGCTCTTTTTTCTTAGCTTCGCAACGGAGGCACGCTCAGGCACCGCCAGCTACGTGACAAACAAACAGTTCCTACCGGAGCGCGTGAGTTGGTGGAAACCGATCCTCGAAAGTGGCACAGAAATCTCAGTCCAGCAAAAATGCCCAGGAAGAAACTTGCCACTAACCGAACGGAAGCGTGCCGCAAAGCCTGCTCGGGCCACTTACTGAGGGCCGGTTATTACAGACAGTTGCCAAAACGGGGAGCTTACCCGTATGTTTAGGAGGTGCCCCTGAGCAAGCGCCTGTTGCCCTCCGGGACTGAACTCGGCTGCCAGTGAGGCCTACAGATGCGACCCTCTTTCACAGCCACGCCTCTGCGCACCGCGCCGGCAGCGCAGGCGGCCCCGGACAAGGGCACCGCCAAGGGCACGCGTGTCCAAGCGAGAACGGGCCCCACAGCTCACTGACTCCCACGGACTGCGGTAAGAGCGGGTTTCGAGTCCCTGGTGCCACGGGCCACCTCGCTACCGTCGAGCTTTGCGTTCCCCCAACCTTTAGCTGTCAGACGGCGTGACAAATATCCCAAGCAACAGGCTCACTGAACACATCAGCTGTGGGCGCAGATACAATGCAGTGGGAACAACCGGTTTCCCTATCAGCTTCCGTTCTGATACACAGCTGCAGGGATGAGCCATCTGAGATTTTCATAGGAGTGGATCACGCTCGCTCAGTTCTAGAAGCCACAGAGTGAACTCATACAGATAATTACCTCATCTTCAAAAGGATGAGCCTGTCAACGTACAAAGTCACCTCTTTCCTGAAGCTGTCATGTCCGTAGGGTGTAAGAAACGCCGTTTCTCCTTTCTTTAGCATCCACCTGTTTGATGGGCTCCGTGTACTTCTGGTTCATATAAACACTACCCCTTCTAATCTGGAGTTTCAAAAACTAGGTGTCCTGTTTCTTCTACTCACTCGTTCACAGGCACCCAAGAGAAAGAGGTACACATAAATACAACCAGTGTTTACTAGTAACTGACCACACGTGCGAGCCTTTTAGCTCAGCGCTCTGCATAGACAGCACATATGTTGAAAATAACGTGACGTTCAGCGGTGATTCTGGTTTCTGGGCACCTTTGTTTCCCACCGGCGGTCGTCACTGCTTTGCAAGAGCCGGGTTCCGTCAGTAAAGCTCAAATCAGCTAAGAGCCCAACCAGCCTATGTCACCAGATAACATTTCTAAATCTTTGGGCCTCTGCTGATGCTTTTTTCTGTGGACCGGAGGACTACAATTCAAAGGGTTATGGGACTGCAGTGACTTTTCACGAGAGGCTTAGCTCACGAGGGAAGGAGCAGCACGGGTTTTGGTCAGCTGGGCGTTAAGACCATACCTTCCGTCTCCCTGGTGCAGGTGATCCGAAGCGCCTCGAAAATGTCTCCACGGGCACTAAATGCCTGGTTTTGTAAGCCCGTACGGGCAGATCTCCCAGCAATTTTTTATGTGATTTACATGACTACACCCATAGTATCTCAATTCCTTTCCAAGAGACTCGAGGAAAATTGCCTCTCCTCCTGCTGAGCTCTGTAGAGGGAGCGGGACAGGAGAAGAGAAGCTGTCGGTGTCCCACCCGAGCACCGACAGAAAGACCGTGCCGGCACGTGAGGCCCGCGTTTGAACCCTCGCTGTGCCCGATTCACTGTGACTCTGGTCACACCCGAACAGCACAGCTACGCACGCGAGGGCAGACTGTGCCTGCAGTAAAACAGACCTTTTGACACAACCCTATTTTTGCAAGGAAAGCGTAGATTAGATTCATACTAGCTTCGTACCAGCACAGAGCAAAACCAAGCGCTGAGCTCTTGAAAGCTGCTGCGGAACAGAGGGTATCTCCTGAGGTCGAGCCCGACTAAAACCCACAAAGAATCGGGAAGTGTAAATGTTGATGTTGCTGTAGCAACCCAGGAAGACATCCTCCAGCGCCCGGCTAAAACCTCACCTCCGCTGGGCGACGCGTTCTGCGTGGGTCACGGCGCGGATTTTACATCTCTGCGCACGGGAAGGAGAAGCAGACGCCGAGGGTAACGATCGGAGCTTTTAACAGTCGAGGCCCGCTCACGCTGTGCACGGTTATACGCAAGAACACAAGGAATCGACCAGTTTCTCTTAAGCCTAGCTTGAAAAACACGGCTGCGGGAACAAGAACTGTTCCTCAGAAACGCAGCACTGCCCAAATCCAGCATCTTTTTAAGGCTTTTAGCCAGGATGCTCATTCCTGTCTTCCGATCAGCCCTTCTCACACGGCACGTGGGTGAAGTGGAATCAAAGAGACGGCAAACTTGAGCTAATAAGCGTCTGTAACTAACGTGCCGTGCAGATACTCACAGACTCTATTGCTTTTTATGTACCACAGTCTAATGTGCAATTTTCCAGCGGTCCACGCTTTTAAAGCTCTTTCACTGTAATAGGAGAAACTGTGGGGTTTATTTACAGTTCAGAGCCCTTGCTCGACGTGAAAGGGATTTTCCTGTATTTTGCCTGTGAAGTATCACTTTCTGGACGGGACTCGGTCCTGGAAAACTTAAGTCAGGAAGGAGCTTTTCAAAAAAACGTTCTCATTTATGACCAAAGTTAACCACAAGACTCTTGCAACTTTAAACTGTATTAGTCGTGGCCCGCTGGCGGTCCTAATAAACAATTTACCAAAAAGGTGTAACTTGAGAAGACCCAACAATTGCAATTCTTTCTTTCCTTTATGTCCATTGCTGTTTTATTGTTACAGAAGAGGAACGTGGCCCACCGCCATATGTCACTACAGCTCTGGTCTAAAGAATTTCATACCCTGTGAAATACAGCTGACATTTCAATCCACGGTAACCTATTTGCAAAGTATTCATTTGCGCCTTGCTTTATGAGTATCCAATAAAAGACTGCCATTTTATGACCCATTAAAAAAGATGAAAAAATTAAATAAAATTGTGAAAGACATTTGCTGGAAGTAATAAATAATTTACCTCCAATTTTCACGCGCTGAAAATTAAACTGGCAACTGCTCCAAAAGTTACTAAAATGATGGTGACAAAGGTATTTTGGAATCAAGTGCCAGCATTAAAATAGCTAAAATGCTGTACATAATAGGAAAGAAAAAAATAGATCAATGTATTTAAAATGGTGCCTTCCCCTTAAGAAGAACCTACCTCCATGAATTAATATACAGCTTTATTACACCGTTAATATTGGTAAGCCAGTAGTAAGTGTGTGCGTGCGTGCGCGTGTTCCAAATATAGCTATACGCACGCATGCATCCGTGTGTGTGTTTGCCTACGTACATATTTACGTATACAGAAATCACACACTGGAAAATCAGTGGCGGTGGTGGGAGAAGGGTTTGGTGGCACTACCGATTTAAGTATGATTTTTTGCACGCCTATCGCTTTACCCCCATGCAACTGACCGTCCCCTACGCAACGGTCTGGCAGCACAAAGGGGTGCCACCGGGACCGTACTTCATTTCGACGGTCACCTGAAGGTTTGGGAAACTGGAACGCACCGTGACTGACAATGGCACGTTCAGGTTTTTCACGCAGAAATACTCACCGCTGTTCACAGCGGGAGCAAATACAAGGCGTCATTCAGTGCAAGTACCTAGCGGTTTAGAGTCTGAAGGAAAAGCTCCGCGGCCAAACAGTACCGACCTCATGGCAGGAGGCGGACTGAAATTTTTAGTGCCGGGTGAGGCAGCCTTTGTCACACCACCCCTCATTTTCTGCTCGAAGGCTGAAAAGCAGGGGTAGTGGCACGCAGAGGGAGACGACTCGTGCTCAGCTGCAGGGTCGGGGAGTCAGCCGCAGGACTCTGAGCGATAGGCGATGGTGTCTCAGTGGGGTCAGCTCCAGTCTCGCTGTATGGACACAGGGGTTTCATTTGACCGACTCGAGTTTGAAATCGGCCATTATTTGCTGGGGATACAGCTAACATTTACCCACGGAGTCTCGCCAACCAAAGCGCAGGGTACCCTTTCCCCTGCTCCCGGTGAACGAACACTCCCGGAGCACAGATCTGGCCCTCTGCGCCTAGGCACGTGCCCCCGCAGCAGGCGGAGGCAACGCGGAGCCACGGAGGAAGGTACTGCAAGCCCACGCTCCTCGTTGTGTTGCTCTTCCTAGAGCAAAAGCCCCAACTGCGTAAGGACACAGCACGTTCCCTCGGAGCAGGGTTACAGACCTGGCCTGCCAAACGTTCGGTGCGCTTGCGCTGCGCCGAGGGTCAGCTGTGCTCGGGCAGCACAGGCAACAGTTTGCTCGAGTCGATGGGAAGTGTACTGGGGACAGTTAATAATCCGCAGTTACGATAAATGGTCGGAGTTTTTTTCCTCCCACCGACGACACGGGCATAAAAAAGAAGATTTAATTATTTTCCCGAGGACAGCAAGACCTGCACTCTATGCAAATCGCTATGGTGGTTTGGGGCTTTCGGTAAAGAATTAGTACTAACTCCCCCCCCTCCCCCCGCCCCCCCCTTGGTGTAGCTTAGCACTGACATAAGTTCAAATTACAGTTCTCTTAGGATCCCCTCTTGTTAGCCCAGAACGGTCTAGCTTTCTCAAGGGAGTGTTCGACATACTGTCTATCTGGGTTTGGCTTTCCACGGGAAACGGTCAGGAGTGCCGAGAGACGTAAGGATTTCACTGCTGGAAGGTGCTGGTGAATTGGCAAGAAGTGGAAGCCAGCAATGAATTAGCTCTGATCTCATGGAATCATGGGAACCTGCAGTAACAGGGTATGAAATGTCATTATTATGTTAAATTAGCCTATTAATTCAGCTCAGGATACTATGTCCACTGCATAATATTAAGCACTTAGTTCTGCTCACGCGCTCTTTCTTAATGCTCTGGGAACACTGTGTGCCCTATTGAGGAACGTGAAGGACTGCATTAGAAATTACTACTGATCTTAACATCCCATCCATATGTCTTAGGAGCCAGTTTGCCTATACAATTCATTGAGGATGTTTCCATCTGTGAATAGTTCCCATTATAATCTAATTGTGTCAAACTAAATGTATTTCTAAAATATTTTCAGAACTTAACGTTTATAACAGACATTAAGCCTAATCCGGCCGTATTTCTGGTTTCCCCGTACCCGAGTTTCTCTCTCTAGCTACGTTGGAGGGGGGAGATTGTACCACGCGGGTAACCAGTGATTGGTAACCGTACTCTTTTTTTATGTTTGCTGGAACAAACTGCTCGCGCAGGAGAAAAATAAAAAAAAAAAAACCCAAAGCTTAAGCGCTGGTGCCGAAAATAAATGCCGAGTCTCGGTGACTTTGCAAAGAAAGGAATTAAGTCCGGGTGGGAGAGGACCTGATGCCCGTCAGCTCTCTTTACCCGGCGCTACTGGGGAAGAACAGCTGTTTACACTGAAGGATAATGTTAATTCAAGTCAATGGGCCTAACTGGCCAGGAGTACATCTATGATGGAGAAGTATTCCAGTCACCTGAGCACAGAGGCTCTGGGATAAGAACAACAGGTGAAAACAATCTGATTTGGAGAGGGCATCCGACCAATCCGTGAGTTCAAGGAACTCTCGTGGCTGACAAGGGCATCAGGCAGTCAAAAGGGAGCAAGCATTCGCCGCTTCCTTTTCTCCTTTTTCCTGGCCTTGGCTGCCGTCGCGTCTCCGGCGTTAGAGGACTGCTCAGCAGCTCTGTGCAGGGACGACAGAGAGGCTTGAGCAAGGCTGACAAGCCGTAGGAAGCCCAGCGCTTGTCCCGGTGGCCCGCAGCTCCTTTTGCAGCAGCGGACCGCCCGCCCTCCTTCACCGAGCACCTCCTGAGGTACAGCTGTACAACCAGTTACTGAGAGGTAACTAGTCGCGTGGGTTTATTGTGCTTTTGCCTTTTCATAGTAAGAAGTGGTGTCATCTGCAATGTCAAGTACCTTAGCCAACAAGCTACCTCTTAACTGAGAAATCGTACTGAATCCTAATTTTAACTGCTCCCCTTTTCCCTGGGGGGCCGGTGTTCTTCAAGCAATATGTAGTTGCAATGTAGTTTATAGACTGAGGATGACACTTTGAAAATGGGTCCTTAACCCCACACCTGAACGGCTGAACGAGTTGCCGAACTTTGAAGCGGCTAAGTACGCATCGCACGCGTTGCCCCTTACGTTAAGGAGTTATTTAGTTCTGTGGCCAAATTAATCTCTTGCTTTAATTGTCACGAAGGCTGTGATAAAGCTATTTAGTTAACAATGCCACAAAAAGAAGGTAAATGTAAGGTGTTGATTGGAAAGAGAGCAGAAACCGCTCAGTCAACACACCCCCATGAAATACTAATCCTTTCTTAAATGACTCCGAAAGAGACGCAAGTCAAAGCCGCAGCTTGCGTTCCACCTCCCTTCTTTGGCACTTCTCTGCGCTTGCGACGCGTTTCCAAAAATTTCACCTCTCTCGGCCAAGGAGGAGAAAGCGACAAAATAAAAATAATTAACAGTAGTTCCAGCCACAGCCATAGGAAACAACAGAAATTATCATCTCCTTCGTCTGGTTTTTAGCTACTCGCTTCGATGTCACAAGAAAACTCAATTAAGCGACAGGCAACTTTTCTCTATGCTCCTCAAGGCAGGCAAACGAACGTTCTACTCGGGTTATTGAACTTGACGAGGATATGGGCTTGTCTGAATACACAGGTCATCTCGCATGTCTGTCTACTGGAAATCACGTGGTTTTGTGCATTCGACTATTTGCACGCAGCTTATGTGGGAGATGGATACACCTGGTGGGACTTGCGAAGAGCATCATTTAAGTATATCATTAGGCTTACTTTATAATAACACATTCAGAATTTCTTAGCTTAGCTACTTCGTATTTTTTTCCCATCTGGTGAAAGGAATGCAGAAAAGAGGCTAATTTTAACTTACAATTGTTACTGAGTTACTAAATAACACAGCGTTGAAAGGTCACAATGTAGGATGAGCACAGCCGTGATTTTCAGTTCTTAAATATGCGCGTTGTAGGCAGCGTGAGCGTTGGACGGCGTGTGTGTGTGTGTGTGTGTGAGAGGTATGACCGTGGCTGCGGTGGCCTGTTGTGCCAACACCGAGCTAGTAAGACGTGAAAATGAGTGCCAGGTTAGGTCTAAATATGAGCTTATTGCCTGCTCGGTGCTTTTAATGCTTGCAGTGTTAGGAGGAAGTACAACTGTGTAATCTTAACAATAAGTTAATGACACTTTTTGTGTGGGAATGTAAATCTGCTTATCGTTCACGCCCCGCCCCCACTCGCACACATTTCCAAAGGCACTCGTATGCCTCCTTTGAGAGAACTAATGATACTGTATCAGCTCTCTTTCTATTTAGATATTTATTTCATATTTGCTTGCAGAATCGGGCCAATGTTTTTGAAAGCACATTTAACTATACCATATGCCTACTTAAATCATCCCTATCAAACAAGTTGTAGGATGATGCTCTGGTTCATTCTGTTCTGTTTTCCCTTCCTTCACAATGTGTTTATGTATATTTATCCAATTTGTTCTGTTCCTCTTGCCAAATTGCAGGTTTGAGATCTCAGCTATGCAGGGGCAGCTGTGCTATTGTTGATGCCTTACAAAACAAAGGTCACAGACTGAGCCCGTATCACTAGAACTAATGACAGCTGCATGTTAACCATTATGGTAGAGGCACAGAATGATCAGGGTTCACAGACCCTCAGAAGTGGGAATAAATCTTACCTTGCCCTTTGGTAAGCGAGAACTTGCATCTCATTTTTAAGAGGTAATTTTTGTGCAAATTAGTCTCTTGCAAAATACCCTGCTTTTTATTTAATTTATTGACGTAATTCCTCCCTCTGTCCGGGGGGGGAAAAACCAAAACACACAACTTTAAACAGCCCCACCAGAAAAAGCCAATATCTGAAAAACAAAATGAGAGCCGAGTTGGAAGGAACGATCTCTTCTGCACGCAACTAATGTCATCTTTTCTCGCTTTTGAGATTGGTAAGAATAACCAGCTATTCCAGCCCAGGAAGTTACTGACCACATAAAGAAGGCGGCTACCACAAGATGACATCTTCTTCAAAAGGGGAGGTTGTTTCCAAACCTACGCCAGCAACTCCAAGTAATGAAACAGCAGGGCGGGACTGTTTCAAATGCCCTTTGTTTGGTAAGAGAGATCAATCTGCAAGGCTTGTGAATTCAAAACTATTTGCCCCTTGGGTGGCCTGATGTATTATTCCTTCTCCTGCTGCCTTTCAGACCAGAAGCCAAGAGTCCACAGTTATTTAAAAGGGTGTTTCTTAGAGCTACACGTAGCTTTTGAAATACCAGAGATGAGGGAATGTAATAGCTGGAGCAGACTAACGAGATGAGGCACATGTCCGCGGACACAGCTCTGAGACTATACAGCTGGCTTGGAGGCTGTCTGTCGAAGGCTACTTCACCAGCGTGCTGTTAATTATTTAGAAGAGAGCACTGGGGAAACTACCATCACATCTGTCACCCACACACAGGCAGAACCTGCGCTCATTGCAGGACCAGATGTGTTTATTCGAAACATGTACTAACTAGCTACTTAATGGGTTAGAATTATTAGCCAGAAGTTAATTAGGCAAACACATTAAACATCAGTCACCTTACAAAGCACCACTTCTTTAGCACTGCTTTTACTTCTTTGCAACCATTATCAACCGCAGGAAAAAACGAGGGGAAAAAGTAAAGATCCCATAAAGGAGCTGCAGTAAAAAAACAGACGCACGCAATCTGATCAGCGCGTGCTAATGAAAACTGCGGTGCTCCAGGTAAGGGCCTTAACGGCGTGCCTGTTAATACTGCAAGTACACTAGCACGCGGGGGGGGAGCGGGGAGGCCTGTTTAAGGATCTACAGGTGTGGGAGAAGAAAAGGGAGGAATTAACAGGGGAAAAAGTTTTTCCTTAGCATAGTCGAGTCAAACATCAGAAAGGATGCCTTCGCTGCTTCTGCATGTACTGTACGTATCCCTGAAGGCGCAAGCGCTTGCGTGGCAGTCTGCCTGCGTCATGAGCTCGGGAACGCTGCTGGCCGACGTAACGTGCTCTCGTTCCCCAGGAGATGTCATTCAAAAGTAATTTTTAAGTTTCTGGCTCCCAGGTTCATGTCACAAGCAGCAGTGGATGGAGCAAAGGCATAATGTGCTCTGTCTTTGGGCTACTCGGGGCAGGGGGGGGGAACAGTTAGACTCCTTCGTTAGAAGCCTGCCATGACAACCGTGTTGTAGAACACCTTTCAGCTGCTGTCGATTGAGAGCAGCTGTCTAGAAACCAAATGAGGTAATTTGCAGGACGGAGCCCGCAATCCATCCGTCTTCACCGTGTCTGTTGGCTTTCACGTGTCCATGCTCTTCCTCTTAAATCTGGTGCCGGTATTAATAAAAATGACACTTCCAGACCGGAAAGGGAGACTCAAAGTACCACCGCTCCGCTGTCATGGCAAGTTCTTTCACTCAAAGCACCTGGAATTAACCGTGAAGCACGTGCTTCCTCTTTGTACTGAAAGACTGCTTCCCAGGGAGGCAGAAACGGAGGGCAGGAGTGCCGGTGACGGCTTGGGTGCGAGTTCTTGGGCTTTCAGCTAGTTTCAGTTTTCACCTGCATAGCTGCTCTCACAAACGCTCAAGGCCCCTGAAGTGGTGAGCAGGAGCTTCTTGGTGCGTCCTGGAAACTGCAGTGAATTTTTTTTAAATGGACTCCCACACCACGGTTTTAGTTTAAACCGTTTTTACGTTAATTCGTCAGAAACCCGTAGGAAGAAAAGCGCTGGATTCACAAGTCCGCCTTTCCGACTGCACAGAGCCACAAGCTCTTCCAGAAGACAGAACGCTGGATTCCCTTAAGACCCTCTTGAGAGATGATCTCAAAGCCACGCTTAACGTGAAGCTTGTGGATAACTCCCATCGTTTTGAGACCTGTGCCCTGCACGTGATCCACAGCAAAAAGCAGAGCAGCTAATTCTGCCCTCAGTCTGCACTTCAGAAATGAAAATCATACTACCAAAACTTTGGCCAGAGAACGGGAAAACTCTTGCCTGTATTCTGGCTATCGCAGGCTACACAAAAAGAAAAGAGATGGAGCTTGTTTTAGCACTAGCTCAAACAAAAATAGACAGGGGGCAGGTAATGCAAACTGTCAAACCTAAGCAGCTCCAGATAGCGTTACTAAATATTACAGGACTTGCTTCCTGCTTTGGAAAAAAACAATCGGTTTTCTAAAAGTGAAATGGAATTTAAAAAAAAAAAAAAAAAAAAGGTTTTATTTTCCTATGTAGAGAGGTTGAGCAGCCTAAGAGGAGACACATGGATGCAATAGGTGGTTAAGCTACTTCCTGAAATAGCTTACTTAAAGGCTGAAGGCGCTACCTAAACTAAGGAGACGGTCACTTCTTTCTTCCCTCCTCTTTTTATTCCGAAGGCCCAAGAGACAAGATCTGACTTGCAAAGACAGGATAAAAAGGAAATCGGCGGTAAACCAGAAACAAAAAAATTCCGAAATCTACAGAGCTGAGCAGTGACAGTGCAGAAACCACGCACTGCTGTTGGTGTTCCTGAATTCCCTCTGAGCTGCCATCCCATTCGCAAGTGAGGGCAAAAGAAGGAAAGCAGCTGTTGTCAACAGGAAGAACAAAGACCTGAATGACACAGGCTCCTCCTGTGAGAAGTCCGGTTAATAGCCAAATAAAAGCATGTCTCGAGGTAGCATCTGCAGCTCGGAAACATAAAGCGATGCGCTTAGTCCTAGAGCTCGTTTCCCACTATGTTTTCTTTCTAGGACGGAAGTTACTTTTTCTTACAGTTTTAAGAGTCTGAGCTATTTGTTCCCCAATTACATACAGACTCCTGTAAGACTTGTTCAGTAAGGTTCATTTTTCCCTCAGTAGCTCCTTATCGGAATGTCTGGATAGGAAGTACGTTTGAAGTTACCGTTAAACTTGTGCTATTGCCAAGAGCTCTTACTACTAGCAGTACATTAAAAAAAAATTTTTTTTCAAAAAAAAAATCTGACGATCGCTAACAGGTTATCTTACGCGTTGTTGTGTGCTTGCTTTCAAGTGAACTGCACACCACGGACTAAACTTAAGTCGGCTACTTTAAGACTGGAGGCAAGTAAGGATTTGGGAATACAAGCGTAGTGATTTTCCTTCCTACCACGCAAAAAATAATTCCTATTTAATCTTTCCTTTTTAAATGCCACCAGCTGTTCATGTTGGACAGGACGTAGGAAGGGATATATAAAAGCTGAAGCCAACATGATTTGAATAGAGGGCAGATAAGGTCATTAAAAAACAGTAGCGCAGGCTGTACCATCTCTGCACACAATCTGATTGCTTTTATACTCAAGGTAGCCGCGAGTAAGGTTTCACCTGGACTCAGGTTTATGTTTGGATCTGTCCTTTTTGGCTTTTGCTATTCCTTAAGCTTACAAGCCCAAGGAGAAAGATACTGCCTCCTTCTGTCCTAGGGCACCCCGGAGATAAGTAGAGTCAAGTGCCGTTCACCATGAGGGTGTCAAAATGTTGCTCAACTGAGAGACGGAAAGCATGTGGTACTTAAATGAAAGCAGTGATCCCACTTAACCCGATGTTTGCCCGCCTGCTGGTGTTCTGAAACACATGACCAACTTTTTGTACGTGTGCTCAGCTAGACTTAGTCAATGTGTTTCAAGTTACGAGAAGCTCATATATCTTGTTGGGCCGAGGGGTAAATGCTCACTTCATTTTATGAGCTAATCTTTGAGCGAACGCTGTATGAATTCAAGTGCAGGACGCATAAAAGTGGAAGCTGGCCAGCAACGCTGCAGCTGCATTAAAAAATAAACTTCCGCAGTTCTCTGAACTATTTTAAGAACAATGATAATTTCTCAGCCTGTTGGTTCATTCTGAATAATTCAGTTTTTCCATGGAAGGCAGAGGGGATTTTACTACTGGCTTAGAGGAGCAGAAGCCATCTGTTTGCAAAGTCAGGCCTACGGCTACCTCTTCTGAATGCGGACTCAAAGAACTTGGAGCAAAATGAAGAGAACAAAAGCGAAGGTAGCGCAAGAGCGTAGACTTACAAAAATGTATCAGTTTTTCCTGCACTCGCCTTCCAAAGAGACACGGGCTCTGTTTTTTTTCCAAAGTACAATGACTACAGAAACACCTAAAGTAACGGAGAGGTCAAAGAAATCTCTGATTGGGTTTGATTCCCTTGAGCTGTGGCAGAGCAGTAAATTCAAGCCTCAGCTAAAAAGGGGAACTGATTTTCTCAAATATTCTG
Source organism: Sagittarius serpentarius (assembly GCA_034782735.1). NCBI lineage: Eukaryota > Metazoa > Chordata > Aves > Accipitriformes > Sagittariidae > Sagittarius > Sagittarius serpentarius. The sequence goes on from JAVKLA010000007.1 coordinate 35,640,413, forward strand.
CAAGGCCCTAAAAACGTAAGGCTTTTAAATGGTCACTGCAGTAGAAGCCGAGTCCTTTTTAGTAGACGAGCTTACTTGTAATGTTACACTTGCCCTCGTGGTATCTAAGCGATCTCTCAAAGTACAGGAAGCAAAGCAACTGAACTCGGGTTTGTCTCCTCGTCTTCCTCCTGCAGAGTGTACGTGGTGTTTTTCCTTTCTGGATTATTTCAGTACTTTCTAACGTTGTTTATAATGCATAGGTTGCTCATGTAGAAGTCCCAAGTGATTATCACCTGTTAGCTAATCGGGGGTCTTCTTTTACAAGGAGCTGGGTTTGTAAGTGGACTATGTAATTCTGCACTTCAGAAGTGGCACGACAAGACGGTATTTTAAATGGCGCAGGCAGCACAGTCACGTTGGCACGTAACCTAAGGATACCACGTCCATCTGCTACACGGTATTGTGAAAAACTAGGCTTTCAAAAAGAATGCTTGGTTAAATCTACAGCTGGCATTTTGGAGGCTCCTACCTAAATGCGGCCAGCGGCTGGGAAGAAAGCAAGAACAAGAAATGTCTCCAATTAGAAAAATATAGTGAAACCTATCAAGTGAGTCTTCACCCTTTAACCAGAAAGCTGCAGGTCTAAAAGTCACAAAGCTGACTTTCTTTGCTTGTGTTGCTCTTAACTGCAGTAAAAAGAGCACTAGAAAAAGAGCAGACCGGTTGTTGCTACTTTAGCGACTAATATTAGCGCCAATACACGAGGAATTACTGGGAGTTATCCAGCAATAGCCTGAGCTGTGCCAACGGGAAGTCAAGAGTTCGAGTACGTACATATCTTTCACGGCTGTCAGTCTTCTGCAGAGCAAAGTGTTTATCTCTGGGCCAAAGCTGCAACTACTTCAATATCAGGTTATGGAAGTATGTTTCACGTAGCAACTTTTGAAAGAAGTATTTTTCCTGTGAACCGGTGCAACTTCACGTGTACGGCTCGTGCGTTCCTTCTTACAAAGGCTGCTGAGAAGCAGCGTGCCCTAACTAGGTGCTTGATCTACACTGCAATTACAGTATGGCGAGCTGTCCGTTTCATTAATGCTTCGCAGGCCAAACAAGCTCGTCGCAGAATAAGAAAAAATGCAGCACGTCCAAATAACGTCCACTGTGCTTTAATTTATGTAAATATTCCATGCATTTCACATTCCTTTGGCAGGATAGGCTGTTTACGTACTCGCAGACTGACGGTGTGTGGAAAAACATCTACGGCTTCAGGTCCTGGGGTACTTGGTACTGGGGGCCTACTTTGCTCCTTTTCTTCTTCAGTTGTAAGGTAAGGCCACTGAAATAGCTGGCGTGGAGAGGAGGGGGTTCTTAACCCGAGCGATTTACACGGTTCTGATGACAAAATTGGTTCTCTTACAGCTGCGCATGGTGCCGGCTGGGTTTTGGCCGAGACAGCAGTCTGTTACAGCTGTGGTGTTGTACAGTCAGCACACAACCGCGTGCAGCACACAACCGCGTGCAGCCTAGCTTAACTGAAAACGGTGCAACTGTGCTGTTTGAAGGCACGTAGGTCTAACAGACTCCTGCTGGCAGGACAAGATCAACATTTCGCATAGCTGTGTAAAAGGCTACTGGAGTGTCAGGAAAATGTAACGGCATGAAAACCGCATCCCCTTCCTCTGCCCTCCACGTGACTCCCACCCATGCTTCTTCTCCCTGCATCGCCCGAAACTAGCGCTCGCTCCTCAGAGGGGAGCTTTGGCTGCTGCACGGCGGCTGCGATGCAGCCCCTCTGCAGTGATTCGCCCCGCTCTCTTCCACTGGGGTTAGTCACGGAAGTTTTTTCTTCCTTCTACCGCCTTCCAACTTTTCTCCTTCCGGTTGCCATCTAGCGCACAAAACAGATGTGTATTTGGGGTTTGGCTATTGGTCTTGCAGCACAACTGAGGCAGCTGATGGTTGCTGAACTCGGAAAAGTAACTACTGAAAGTCCTCTATGCAATATGCCGAGTTCTTGAACTGCTAAGAATTGCCACGGAAGAACGACGCTGCAGAGCCGTAATGAACTGCTGCGCTTCCTACTGCGTTAATACTAACTTCATCCCCAGTAACCCTCTGAGACGAACTACTTGCAGAACACGGAGAAAGTGAACGGCCGGAAAGCCTTCGCCCTCCCACAGGGCCGAGATCTGACACGCATTTTTCTGACTTCTGATTAGCTTAGAATTTCACAAATCGGAACGGTGAAGTTGAAGTGATCTTAAAAGCCTAGGGCACGTCTGAATTCGAGAGGAGGAGGGAAGGACTAGTTCTCAGAGGGCCAGAAGTAATGCGCAGCCATGGCCAGTGACACACAGAATAAGGCTAGAACTGCAGTTTAGCCACAGTGCTGTTACGAGATTGCTGCCGTTGTTAAATTAGTGCCTCGTTTTATCATTACATGTTGAGCAGCGGTACGCATCTTGACACATAATTTTAATAATAGCTTGTAAGTGTCAGTGATAATGTAATCTATTTAACAATGAGCCTAAAGATTATCCAGAAGAGAGCATATTATGCCCTGTTAAAACAGCTAATCTGCATAAAACTTACGACAAGCCAGACCTTTTCAGTGTTTAATAAAGTGGCTGAATATTCATTTTTAAGGCACTGTCCAAATTGGTTTGGTCACAGATGACTATTTAAAGCCCATTCCAAAGCTGGCAAATACACCAGGGAAATAACACAAGAATGCCGGGGGGGGGGGAATACACGCTACAACAAACGACCCCCCGTAAAAACAACAAAAGACTGCCTCTAGCCAAAACCTCTCATGATTAACATCAGCAATAACGGGTCCAATTCTAGCAAAACATAGGATGACATTTGTTTCAAGTACTTACTGGCCGCTTTTGTATAGGATTGGTGCAGGGCAGAGCAGGAAGTCAGATTCCACCGTTTTTGGTTTTTCATCTGAAAAAACAAATCACACGAGTTTTATATACTGTGCTGCGTAAATGAGAAGCTGATGTGTGAACATGCTATGAAGCCCCCTCCCTTCTCACAATATGCCGGTTACTGGTTTGGTAACGTCGGGGACTTGCAAGCGAGGCAGGCCCAAGTTAGGGAACGAAGCTGCCGCTTTTTTAGAGCGGCAACTCGAACACACAAACCCGGAGTTGGCTTGAAAGGCGAGTGTGAACCCACGTTACTTTGCTCACTTTATTTTACTCAAGTCAGCTCGTGCTCTTCCAGAGAGAGAATTTCTGAGATTCCACACCGTTTCTGCAAAGAGTGAGAGCAGTACTGGGGGCTTCCTAATACTGGGAAGATGGTGGTTTGTTTCTAATGAGCTCCAGCCCTGTGCATTGCATCCGAGGACTTTATTGTTAGTTGTGATCAGAGTGTCTACTTCTCCACTGTTTCTCATGCTTTGGAGTCTCTAGCTGTTTGCAAATGTCTTAAACTTACAGAGAATCTGTTTGTCGAGCACTCCTTTTCTGCAGCTGCGAAAAGGAGAGGAGGGAGCTCTTGCACCTCGTGTGTTTGGTAAGCTGGGAAATACCCTGCTCCTGTGTGCAGAACCACCCGCCCAAACCTCCCCACCGTAGGACTGTTACTCTCTGTACTGGAGCTGCTCCTGCAAGCACGGACTATTTCCTGATTGAGGGGTGAGAGCAGGTAAATGATCTGCCAGATCAACTTGGAGACGACTCTGTCCTGCATTTAGGGAACAGGCAGACATACAAGTAATTCAGGGGCAGCTGAAGGAGGAGCTGTTAGCATAAACGAGCTTTTCTTACGTGCTATAATCTGCACTGACTGCTTGGCCTAGATTTGGGGCTAGTTGTGAGGTGGGGAAGAGGGATTAGCACATTGCCATATGTTTTTGTCTTAATGGTATGTTTCATAGATTATTTTTTTATTCCACGGCTACATTTGGCAGGTTTCCTTTCTAGCATTTGGTAATGGTGCTTTATAAATGCAAAAAGGAGAAACGTGCCAAATGCATCTTTTGAAACCAGAAGAACTGACAAAATAACGGTTTGCTTTGGGGCTGGTCCCGAAGCGCAGCCCAGGCTATCAGTCAGGGGAACTCTAACACTAAAGTACATCCTCAGGCTGGTACCCTCCGTTATGACCTCAAATGGTGAGGGTTCTGCCGAGAGACCGCCAGTTTTCCGTAGAGGAGAGTGCAATGACATAGGAACGGTCTTCCTTCTCTTGGGACCGTCTGCTTCCTCCCGCTACTGCTCAAGGCACCCCTCCTAGCTCCGCTGTTCCCTTCCAGGTTTCCTCCGAGACAAAAGCGCTGGGAGCCCAGCACAGAGCTGCAGAGAATGAGCTTGCGTAGCAGGGCAAGGATCACATGAGGTTTCCCTGTCTCCTTCCCATGCTACTCCCTAAACGTTTGCTGTTGTCCCTTGCTGAAGACGAGCAGCTGGGTGGGTTGTAGCAGGCCTCTGGCAACGCCCCGTAGAGCAGGCTGTGTTTTTACGCAGCAACGTGTAATAAATACATCGCTGTGCCATTCCCCGCCCTTCGTGTGCTTTAGCACACCCTTTCGTGAAGGCGGGGAGGGGGGGAAGCAGCCCAGAGATCTAGTTGGGAATTGTCACATCAGATGCTAGCAAGTATTTGGGGGCTCCATCCTGTCCAAGTATAGTTATTTCTACCACGGCAAAGCAGACATGCGCATGCCGTAGAGCTGTAAAGGACTGAACCATCAGAGAATGAAAGAAACCGAAGTCAGAAACCATTTCAAAGGGTCATTTAAAGAAGGCAGCAGGCTTCAGATACTTTCCAGTGACACTCATGTAAGCTGTTACAAGGCTTTCCAGGTAACCTCTTCCAGGCCTGAGAAAAGTTTACAGTGAGAACCCTTCTCCTACTACCTCACCTAGATCTGCTGCAGAATTTGAAGCCTGTTGCCTCTTGTTCGCTTCTCAGTGGACTGGGAGAGCCCAGCTTACTATTTTCAGCCCTTCAGCAGCCCGTAATTAACAATTACTTTGGCCATTCTTCCTTTCCCGCAGACGTAACAAACTGAACTTTTCCGTCCCTCCTTACAGCTTGTGTTCTGGACTTCTGCCCATCCTTGCCAGCTTCCTCCGGACACCCTCCACAGTGGATTCATCCCCTACTCGTAGCACGGAGCACATCAAAATCCAAGTTCCTAGGAGCAATCGTTGGCAGCAGAGCACAGCCCTGACTTCCAACAGCACCTCAACCCACCGGTCATGAAGTACCGTAAGCCTATTTGGTGTACGCTGCTAGCATTGCTACTAAACGATGCCAAAACTTTTAGTACGATAGTAGCAGCCACCAGCAGGACAGAGGAGGTTTACCTTTGTGATGCTTATGGAAAGTGGCTAAATCCCTCTTTAACTCTCCTATTCTATAGGTCCTTATCTCCCCCGGTACCTTGATGCGCTCCATCGGAAGATCCTGAATGGTACAAATGCCGCTACACACAGAACCATATTGATGCAAGCCTCAAAACGCTCATGCGAAGAAGGTATGTGCTATAGTTCTAATGTCCCAAATGGACAGACTGGGGTGTAGAGAAGCGGCTGCTCGTGGTAAACAACAAGTCAGGAGCAAAGCAGGAACAGAACTGAGGAATCCTGATGACTTGCTGCAAACCAGCCACTTCAATTGAAATTTAGGTTCTAATTACCTTCAGGTCACGTAACTGATGTCCCGACTATTTACCCTACATAGCGTGGAGTTAAGTTTTATTCACCTGGAACTACACTAGTCTGTTTCCCCGCTTCTCCAAGTAAGAAAGCTACACCGTGATAAGAAATACTCAGCTGCGGCAGTAATTTTGCCACACTGCAAATTCTAGCCCCGTGAAGCTAATTCGTGCAACAAGTTTAAATAAACAAGCTGCAGTTTAACACAGGAAACGAAGGTGACCATCTGAGTTGAAACTGAAGGCAAATTTATGCCAGCAGACTTTATGTACACAGGATGCCTTTATCCAGAACTACTGTGCTATTCTATTCTTCTTGCGAATGATTTTAGATATTTAACGGGCAGGAGAGATTGGCAGGCCAGTCATGTATATATGATATCCAGACTAAGGAAGAAAATGTACTGGAAACACATGTTCAATTGGGTAGGAATTTAAGACCGGCTAATACAAGAATCAGACAGTAGGTAGGGAAAAAATGAGTTGTTTTTTTTCTACAGGTCCATTTTGGGTCATTTTGCAGTCTGGCTTGCTTCTAAGGGATAGCGCTTAGAGCAAGAAGTTGGATGTATTCACACTAGCCATCCACTTTAGTTTCTGGATATAAAAAATGGCGGAGGTTTCCATTAATGGCAGTTCTTCCACCATCGTCTACCTTGTGCCAGTTCAGGGGAGAGAGCAGCACAAGCACGAGATTAATCCAAATTCCGGCGTGACCTTTCATCTGCCCTGCTGCAAGTTAGACTGCACTGAGCAAGAGAAGACCAACTCCTGCATATTTTACTGAAAATTAAATTCTCCACGAGCATACTTACTTAATCAGAGAGCAAGAAGAAAAAAGTCTGCACTACCTCTCAATTGCTTTTAGAGCTTTTCTAACTTCTGCAGCATTCCACTCGGAAAAAATTTCCCCAGTGACACTTGGTAGTTTGACAACGGAGTAACCAAGGACTGTAGCACCGGGCCAATGGCGAGCACTAACAAGAAACCTAAAAAAAAACAAAACCACCACCACCACCACCCCCCTGACCACCGCCGCGCCGCGCGCCCCCCCCCGGCC
>JAVKLA010000007.1:35647141-35679844 GCA_034782735.1 Sagittarius serpentarius
CCACCACCACCCAGCTGAACACCCCCCACCCCCACCCCCCCCCAAAAAAAAAAAAACACCAAACCACCAGACCAACAGATAAAGCTACAGGGAAAGTGCCTGTAAAAAAGATGCCATGGTCACTCTGTCTGGAACACAATTCCTCTCCACAGGTCACAAAACTAGAGTCGAGTTCGGGATCGGGTTGTGGTGAGACCCACTCCTGGCGGAGAGTGCTGCTTAGGACACTGAGCTAGTGAACCCTGTCAAAACGGAGGGACAAAATAGTACCGCCTGTTCTGACTTGGCCTTATTCTGTGCTGTTGCAGGAGCTCCACAAAGAGGACCGAGCCCCAGTCAGGAGGGGCATCCACGCGCTGCTAAGCCCCTGCAACAAACGGCAGGACGGCTGTACGGCTGGTACACCGGACAGAACGGGCACAGATGCTCCAGGATAACAAGGTGAGTGCACCTTGGAAAACGGTGCCTTTTGGAATCACGATGAGAGCCTATGTCTTGGCTTGGGCCTCCTTACAAGAAGGGGCACTTGGTTGGTACGCTCTGTGGTCATGTTCTTTTCACCGGCAAACACCTGCTTACTTGTCACCGTGTTAACTCACACGGCCAGCTGGGCTGCCAAACACCAGTCACAGTTTACGGCTCGTGGCAACTGGTAGCCAATTCAAACCCCTGAGCAAGAACAGCGGTAACTTGCATCCTCTTACTGATCCTCAGAGCTTTCCTGCTTTCCTCCTCTTTGACATTTTTCCTCTTACAGCTTTCATTAAATGAGGTAACGAGAAGCAAAATAAAACACTTTTTAGGAAATATAAAGGCATGTCATCTGAAAGTTCAATACTTACGAATTGTAGTTCCGTTCACGTGATAGGTACAAGTAACACTATCGGTTTTCCCACCCAGGGTTAAGCCACTTCCTCTAAGAACAACCTGGAACTCCTCTGGAGAGAAAAGCAACAACCCAAAATCACCAGTCTTTAGTGCACTGCAGTACGTTAGACAAGGAGAGTTTCAATATAGCCTGCAATAAATGAAGCACAACATAGTAATGCTTCAGACTTGCCCAGGTCTCCTTCTTAATTGACCCCTGGTAGTGCATTCTTCATTTAGGTCACTATAGGAAAAATGAAGATTTGTCCCCACATCTTTATCGCTGAGGCAGCCCTATTAGAATGGAAGTTGACTCTATCAACAGGATTTTGGGCTTAGCTGCACAGTAAGAAACAGTTTCTCAGTGAATATTCTGATAAATGAGAAATCTCGGTCCTGTAACAAGACGACTCGGGGAACCTGGATCAGGCCCACTGAACGTGCTAGATGAAGAAAACACTTCTTCTTAGTACTGTTTCTCTGGAAGTTGCGTCAGGGCCACACTATCTGTGAATTGTGCAGGGGAGGAGTGAAAACGGTTTGTTGTTTACCAAGGCCGCTCATTTCATTGAGACGATCCACGGTTTTACAAAAACATCAAAATAAGGAGGCTTTGCAGCTACCTCATTTCGGTTGATCTCAAACTATGTGTGGATTGTGAAAGCCAGAAAAAAGACAAGCCCTTAAAATTCTGTGCCATTCTTCTACTTAAACGTAATACCGCTTGCTGCACAAAAATGCAGTCAAATGCTTCGCTGCTTGCGCTCCACAGATTTGGGGCAGGGCATCAGAAATACTGTCGTGAATTTGTACGAACATACGTTACCGGGATTCTCGGAACCTAACTCCGTGACCATAGGTGAAAGAGTATGCGAGTCTCACAGAATAAGTATCGTGACTTTGAATACGAGGGCAAGCGCAGAGGATGACTAGTGGCAGAGGGGCAGGTAAGTGCGTCTCAAGCTCTTACATGCGTTACCTAAACGATGAAAGTAGGCCCCGGAAGACAGCTCCTCTGAGCAGAAAAACGAGTCAACAGAGAAGGATCTGATCTTGCTTAAACTCCTTGAGGGTTTTTTTCAGACAGACACGTTTTATTCTGGAGACATGTGGGGTTTTTCTTTGGGTAAAATAGGGAAATCGCAGTCCTGCAATAATTGAGTATTATTTTCAAATTACAAGAACTTACCTCCCACACAGACACTGGATGGCTCCAAATATAAAATCTCCGTGCATGATTGTTTCAAAACCTATGGCAAAGGAGGAAAGTAGTCATAAATAGGTTTCAGAGTGCTATTTCACTGAGAAATACTCTTTTAAAACAAATGCTTGTCCCTAGAAGATACACATGCACAGCTACGGCTTTGATTTGCCTAAGTCTGACTTTGTAAGACCTTGCCTTGACCGTGTAAAACTTCCGCAGGCCTGCACATTCAAGTCTCCTAAGAGTTCACAAGACTCGGATTAGTTTGTTAAATCCGGGACAGTCTTCAAAACATAATGATGTCTGATCTTGGTCTCTAAATTTCTGTCCAGATCCCTAACATAATTTTCCACGAACCCCAATCCTAATGTTTAAGCCAGAAATTAGTCATGGCGAGCCTTGATCCAAGACCTAATCCAGTCAAAAGCAGTCTTCCAACAATTTGTGGGTCAAGCCAAGCGCGGGTTATTCCAAGTGCTGGCATCCTGCCCTATGTAAAGCAGAGCAAGAAGACACGGTGTGCTTGACTGCGCTGCCTTCTGTCGGATGGGGGTTTTTCACTGCTGTACCATTCAGCCTGCTTTGATTCTCCGACCGGTCAGGGACAATACACTACTCCTACAGGAGACTTAGAAATACAAGGGATGGAACGTAAGAGAGAAGAGGACCCAGAGACCTTTGACCGACCCGTACTTACAAAGGGCTCGGACACTACTACCGTTAGTTTCACCCACATCATATTTTTCCATTTACAAATACACCGAGTGATCAGCTTATCGACGGTCATTTAAGCAGAGGCATAAATAGCCCCCAGGTGCTGATTACTGCAGACCACTTCATTTTCCATGCAAAAATGGTGCATCTCAGAAGGCATGGGCCAGGCTTGTCTGACTACAGCTGTTTCTGGAATCTAACTGTGAGACCGTACTCTCCTCCCACTGCTAGGATCTCAGTCGCACAGCAGGGCTCCACCTCTTCCTTGCTACTGTCTTCCAGGAAGGAGATGTGGTACCTATGACCGAAATGTTAATCTTTCTCCCAAAGCAGGTAATGGGATTTCTGCTAAGTCAAGGGCGATCAGTCTCTCGAAGCTTGTAGGGTTAAACGCACCCAAACAACCCACAACTTAACTTCCTTCTCCCTTCACGTGATAACGTGTGATTTCTCCCAATATTTTTAATTTCCTTCTCACTCAGAAAACTTTCATGATGTCTTTATGTGGATTTCCCTGTCATACGTGGTATATTTTCAGCAGGCATTCATATATAATACTACACGGAATCAGTTCAGGTCCTTGCAGTCACGCGCGGAGTAGAAAGTCCTGTTACTATCCCCTCTCTGCCGCCATTTGCCAAAACTGTTGCCTCCTCCCGAGCTGGCCTAACTGTTAGTAAACGTAACTCTGTTTTACTCTTAACTCCTGTTTCCTTCCTTTAAATACATTTTTTTGTTGTTTTGGTTTTTTGTTTGGGTTTTTTTTTTTTACTCTGTCTACTCTATTTGCTAGTGACTTCTGTTGCTACATATCCAGGCGCAGTAGAAACAATAACGTATTTGTCATTGTTAGGACAAAAAGCATGCCAAGCTCCAAGAAAAAAAAAGAATAGCTTGCCTCATTTAACACTTTCCGTATCACCTGTCTCGCCGCAAACTGTTGTGCACAAATCATCTTTTCAGTGCTTCGAAACCCATTTATAAACATTAAGCAGTATTTAAAGAATTAGAGACCTTGGAGGCGCATACGTTTGGATGAGACACAGCAATAGAGATCTTTGGAAAGAATGTAGCTTGAAGTTCAGTGCCAGTCGACCAGTCTACGTTAGCTGAGGATCTCATCGCGCTTCCAAAAAAGGACTTAGCTTTTTGATTCCTATTATTTCAGTGTAGAAAGAGCAAGCGTCACATAGTTTATTTTAGCGGGGGAATATTGTGTGCAAAGTAAAATACAGAAGGAGTAAAGCGTTTTGTTCCTTTTCTGTAATAGATGTTCTGGGGTTTTTTTCCTCCGAAGAGGCTGAGTCACATGAATAGTCCAATCTAAGTTAATGAGACTATAGGCTGACTTTAATACAAAGTACAGATCTAGCAGCTGGCAGTATCAAAGCCCACTGAATTCATTAACTTTTCCTAGAGCGGCAATACATAGGCAGGGCGAAACTTTTCAACACCTATCCTGTCCCCGTTTGCCCACTGTCTGATGAAGTCGGGCCACATGATGAATTGCAGGGCCTGGGAGCGGGGAAGGCGACGATGGACATAATCTGTCTTTTCTTCGAAAGTAACATGTCGGTAATTGCGCTGTATCCGATAGTGATTTTTCTAACAGTGTATTTCCAAATGCAGTATAAATCAGGAAAAGAACCTATTTGGACATGCTTAACTCCCTTTGGATTTAAGAGTAAACTGGGGAGGAGGAACCAACCCCGACTGAGATAAAATACGGCCTAGGTTAAATGATCACAATCGACGAACAAAAGAGAATTTCAACACAGGGTTCAGGATACACTGACTTCCCGCATGGCAGCATGGAAATCGTATTTCCACACGTGGATGTGCTGCTCTTGACCTACAGCAGGAAAAGACTCGGTTTTAATACCGTTCCTAGAAATAAACAATTGCTTTGACACTAATTTTTCATCATTTTAATTATTGCCATTCTCTGCTTGGCTGCAGAAAGCTGTACTGTTCAGAGAGCCTCAGTCTCTTTGCAAGCGTGGTGGCTTAAGACCGTCATTTTCACCCAAACAAAGCTCATGCTAGGGAAGAAAAAAAAAAAAACACCTGCGTGAAAGGACCAAAACTTGGTTTTGTAACTGGTACACAAATGTGCCTTGTCCCTGAAAATCCTCCCCTTCAACAACGATCACGGGGTAACCTGAAGAAGCGGAAATAAAAGAAACCTTGTAAAGAACTGACTGGAGTCGGGTGGAACCAACGTAAAAGCATATAGATAGCTCTTTGCTCAACCTCTTTGCTCAACCTTTTGTGTTTTGGGTTCGTCTCAACACTCTCTCTAAGCAACACTGAACCAATATGCAGAACCGAATTTTCCATCAATTAAGTAAAAATCAGAGCATTCTTGCAACGGGTCAAATCCCATTAACTGTCCCCGGCACAATCGGTTTGAATGGTTTGGCTCACAAGGCTATGGTAACTAGCATGTAGCTGTCCCAATGGAAAATGTGGAAATATTTTCCGAGACGCCAATCACCGCTTGGTTCTTTCACACGTGGGAGAGGAGAACATATTTTTGCATCTGAAAAGGATGTATAGAAACCTGTGGCCTTTCTTTGCCCTTTACTTGCTACGGCTCATACTCTTTTCTATCTCTTTTCACCTTTTTCTCACTCTTCCCAAGCAAGCTGTTCCCTCCAAGTGCACTCCAAGAAAAACCTCATCTCTCTTACCCATTTCGCCTTATGGTCCACTTTTGTTGCTTGATATGCCTTCGTATCTCCAGATCAGGGCTGTTTCTGTTTCACACTTTCTAGCACCCCTGTGGAATGATCTTTCAGCAACAGCTGATGAGAGATTTTCCAAGAAGCCGGTTAATTGTCAAAGTTCCCCTTTTCAAACCTTGGTGCGTTACCATACAGTTGCAAGGGAGAATCACCGGCCCTCGTGCACAGTGCGCGGGAGCTTTCGCGCACAGCTGAGCTCTAGGAGTATCCTTCCCGCCTCTTCTTCTGCAGCCCAAGAGGAGGGATCTCGCCAGCATCAACAGTAACAGCTTTTGACGGAGCCATCTCAGTCGTGTGGCACGGAAGCACGTTTAACTACGGCAATGCACAAACCAAAGCGTGCGTGTCGTTTCACCTTCCTCCCCGCTCCCCCTTTAAAAAAATTAAAACTAACTTTAAACTGTCTTGCTGTGGAAACCTGGGCGGTGAAGTCACCAAGATCAAAACGAACTCTGCAAACATCCGTACTACGCTCCCTCTTTCCCCGTTCAGCGTAATCAGAGAGGATGACCTGGCGTTGCGAATTCAGTACGTAGAAACCTACTGCCCAGAAGAAAAGTTGAAATAATCACTATATAAGGCCATCCTCGGATAGGATAGTTAAACACTCTGCTGACATAAAAAAAATTCTAGTAAGACTATAAATTGCCTTAGTTTAACGGCACGCAGGGAGAGATTCAGAGAGCTGATGTCATCCCCTTCACTTCCAGAGCTCCACACTAAATATAGGGCTCTCTTCTCTTGGGCTTGCAAAGCCTTTCCTCCCTGAATGCTAGCTGTCCCAGAAAGAAACATCTCCCCACAAGGCAAAGCGCAGAACAGAACTGAAACCTGTCAGCCCGTGTCCTGTTGTCTTGCAGCTTCAGAAATGGGGAGCTGCGGAGGAACTAGAGAGCGGTTCCTCCCAGTCCGGGACAGAACCCTCGGATGCAGAAGTGGTTACAGCTGGAAGCGCACAGAGGCTGGTCAAAGCGGAGGGGAGCACATCAAAACCACGGCCCGGAGCTTGCCATTTTAACGCTCCGTAGGAAGGCCGTGTGGCTGCTGGAAAAGGGAAGGCAGTAGAGCTATGCTCTTCAAGGTAGTCAGTAAAGAAAATCGAGACATGAAATTCAGGCCCGAAACAATCCTCTGGTTCAACAGTAACAACAGAACAACAGACTGCTGAGGAAACCCTATTCTGTGGTTCCGCCATATACAGAATGCGTTACATCGCTGCCATATTGCAGCAGCAGCAGCAGCAGCAGCCGCTGAGCACCTAAGATTAGAAAAAGGTTGTTACGCTGCTTTCTACGAACAGTTACTACAACACGTACCACAGTAACAAGCGGCATGAACGGGGCTTATGCTCAGGGCTGGAAAGACCGCCCAGCACAGCTTCTGAGGGTTGGCTGAAGGCAGAGGAGCCTCTAAGGCTTTCAGTGAAAGCACGTCTTACGGCTGTTAAGCGAACGGACACTGTACGGTTTCCACAGCATTTCTCAGTAATGCAAGCTAATCATTTCAGAATACTTCCGAGAGCAGAAGTCACCAGAATAAAGGTATTCGAGTTATCCCATGGGCGCTCAAAAGCACGCCCACCCTTGATGTAAACTCGCTGAGGTACGCTTGGGTTCTATACGGCCCGGCAAGGTTTTCTTTTCCGAACGGGTCAGTGCAGATCAGCTGCGGGACTACCCGCTTCTGTCTGTCAGCCAGCTGTCCCATTCCTTATCTGCGTACGTAACTTGAAGCATACGAATAGTCTGTTCAATACAGACAGACGGTGGGATGAGATCCTGGCTTACGGCTGAAGATGTCCCCGACTGGACCAAGGCTTTGATGTCCCATTCAGAAAATGAGACTCGGCTTCCGTCCACAGCAGTCCGGTAGAATCTGGCAGGCACGCCGCTCTCAGAGGCTCTGTCCTTTAGAGGAGCCTCCACGTATTCAAGCGTCAAACACTTTCTGTCGGCTCACTAACAACAGCAAAGCGCGCAGCGCTCGGAACTGGAACTGTTTAGCTCCTGAACCAGCTACCTGGCGTTCAAATTTTCTCTTCAGGTTCTGCATTGCCCGACTGTCACCTACCTCCGTTTCTCAAGCTATTTCAGAGGCTTACAAGCCACCGACGGCTTCGCGTTCGATGCACGTTTAATCTTCCTCGGGCAGAAGCAAGTACGCGTGTGAATTTTTCTTCAAACGTGTTTGTACAAAGTCCATCCGCTTTATAAAGCTGGTAACGTTTGGGACCGCTTTTCACCTAGCGAATTTTTTTCTCAACAACCTGACTGTTTATCGGTACTTAAAATCCATACCAATCCTTATCGGTGGCATGGATTCCTACGCCCTTCCCACTAGAAGGTTCCCGAAGGCTCGCATAAACTTCACAGCCCGCTTCCTAAATAAGTGGTTTAGCATTTTTGTCATTAATGAAACATTTTATTCTTTTAGAGATGTTTCACAAAAACATTGTCAGTTTCTGACCTGTAGGTGTCTGAATGGAAAAACAGAACCGTGTTCTGTTAGATTTAAGCTGCAGAAACAATACACCTACGCAAATAATTACATTAGCACAGAAAAGGCAGATGTCCCTGCAATACGTTGCAAAAAGGCAGCCAAATAACAAGATGACAAAAGGCTCGCTAGTGCCTATAGTCTTTGCAAACTCCGCCCCTGTTTGTAAATTTTGCCTTGTCCTAGATCTTGCCCCTGCTTTATGCAAACATTACTTCCCATAGAAAACGTGCCTTTTGCATCTCCCAGAACCTCTTTAACTTGTCACAGACCGGGCCCTGCTCTGCTGCAACTCACTTTTCACCCTCGCTAGTGCCTCTTAGAAGTTCCCGGAATTTAAACAGTAAAGCAGTATGGCTCCTGCAGCTTTGTAAGTATTTTGACTACCATTCACCCAGAACATACTGTGGAACAGAGCTGTACCATGCGGCACAGCGTTACACGCAGGCTAAACCAACAACTTTCCCTTCCAGCACTTTAATGAATTTCATGTTCCAAGAAATTCTGAGAACAATGCAGCAGTAACGAGCCACGAGCAACCCAACTGTACGTCAACAATTAACAAAATACGCTAAGTGTCAGTTTATTTCACAGCACCATTCGATTTTGCTTAGCCCCAGTAAGCAGTTCAAAAGTTTTTGGCAGCAGTCGGCGCCGCAAATCGTAACTCGCATGGCATCTGTTCCTCCCTGGAACCGTACGCCGAGTTCGGGAGCTGGGGCAGGTCACCAGCGCAGCTGGATTCTTTACTGAACCACCATACCAATTTTTAAGTCTACTGTTCTGAAACTAGGAGACGATACACGCACATGTAAGGTGTTTGCCTCGCGGTAAACAGATTAGTATCGCCGTGAACTGCTGGAGGAAGAGAGCTCCTTGACGCATTTCGATCAGACTTGGCACGCTAATAATTTTGAACAACTAAGGATCTGCAGAGTCACCGTTGGCCTTTACTCCCTACGGTTCAATTTCAAACACGCACCCCTTTGTTTACATCATTGCTCGCTGGAAGCCGATCCCAAGTCAGGCGGGCTTGACTCTTTACAGGGGAAGGCAATATGGTTCCCTGAACAAAAGTGTTTGTGCCATAATCACGCAAATGCCTCTAGCTTGCTATTTCCAGAACCGAGTTTTAAAGAGGAAAAAAATGTTCACCTTTAAAAAATAATCTTACTTGCTACGCTCACGCGTGGCAAGACGTGCAAAGCATGCTGACGGTGCAATATAATCACTCCCACGGTCCGTGTGCAAAGAAATATTTACGGTAGTATTACCTCCTGCTCACTGCACTCCGAGCTTGCGCCTGGAGCACTGCCTACTGATACGCCGCCAGCCAGTCACGCGTACACTCGCTGCAAAAAGCGTGCTGCACGATTCAGAAAGATGGCAAAACAGCGCTAAAAAAAACCTTAAATGCTAGTCTAACAGCAGACTCGAGACAGTGGCTTTTCTGTGGAGATTTCCACCCTCTTTTCTTTCCTCTCTCCCTTCCAAACGCGGGATTGATCCATTTTCTCTAGGCATGCTCTAAGCACAACACCTAGCGAGCAAAATATAGCCAACCGTGAGGAAAGCAGGTCTAGGAACTGTGGTAAACTGCAAACGTAATTAGAACCGGAGAAGCTGTGTTCGTAGCGTGACATGCAAAGAGGATGTGCTTTTCCTCACGTACCGTGCCAAGCGCCTCTCAGTTAACCAGGAAACCCGCATCGCAAAGAGCTGCATCTCCTTTACTTAGACCCTCCGTCGAGACACAGTGGTAACCGCGCTCAGGTTAGCCACCTACAACCTTCTAATTGTTACTGCAAAACACGGACACTTAATTCAACAGAAGGTATTGAAAGAAGGGGGGCAGGAAGGGAAGATGGTACGCGGTACAGCTAACTCGCAAAACAGTGTCTGAGGGGGCCCCGCTAACCCACAGCATTTCAAAGTACCTTTAGCATTACCAGCCTCGCTCCATCTGTGCACGCAGGCAAAGGCTCTTTTGGTTGTCAGCTGTAACACTCAAGTGCTGTGGGCTGTTTCCTGATTACTGACTGCCTACACCTTCTGGCCGCTGGTAGGAGCTGATCAGGGAACGCCACGCACCTGTACCACTGGGGCTTGGGGAGCAGCTATTTAAGTGGTAGGTGTAGGCACGCGCCTAAGGAAGGTCTTGGAACCGTGGGCTGGAGCTGTGCGAAGCTGCCTGAGCCCTGCGGAGCAACGCGCTCCAGTTAGTCCCTCCCTGGTAAGTCAACTGCTTGAGCTTCATCCCGGCGTTGAGCTGTAGGGCTCCTCAGAAGGACGCGTACTGAAAACAGTGTTGTGCTCTTGTTTGGCTTAGTTGTTTTAAGCTAGGTTGGGCTAGCAGCCTGTCTGGCTGGAGTGAGTCAAGCAGAACCTATCAAAACGGAGTTTACGCAGGTGCTTAGTTTAGATCCTAAAATTATTTTGCTTCATTTGTGCTGACTGGGTGAATTAGGACTGGGCTTAAGCTGTGTTTCCACGTGTTTTTATTTTTCTGAATCACTTAGAAGTACTACTGGCAGCTTTATTCCCTTTTTTTTTTTTTTTCCTCGTAACTTAAACTTTTTTTTTTCTGCTATTGCTGAGGCAGTAAAAAGGAAATGAAAGTAAAGCAGGAGGCGTTTAATTGGTGTAACGGACTCGCTATTTTTGTTCTAGAGAATGAAATGCTGACTGTGCATAGATCAGTAGTCTTTGTACTGAATTCACTGAACTTTACAGCGTGTAAAAGCGAACACGTGTGAAACTGGCGTGGTGAAAAACCCGGGGTGTGTGTCCGCCGGTATCATTACAGGTTTCTCTCACTCGTGAGTTGTTAGGTTTTTTTACCTGAATAGGAGTAGTGCCCCCTTATACTGCGGTGGAGTTAGGCTTTAAAGATAAAGACTTGGAGTAGATGACAAGAGAAAACGAATAAAAGTAGAGCCCTCGATTTCACTGATTACACTTGAGTAACCTTACTCGTACTCGGGACCTTTAAGTTAGAAGCACCTTCGCAGCACACCTTAGGCTCCAGACAGGCCAGCTTCTCCATATACCAACTACTGTTTACACTCCCTGAAGCTAGTTGCTTGTTTCCAACGTGAAATCCTCCATTCTTTCAGTTAGTGTCACAAGGTCTGTGTCATTATAATATGAACCTAATGAAAAAAGAGTATTAAAAAAAAAAGAAAAAAAAAGCCCCACAACTCAACTGCAAGACACAGGATCCATATGCAAAATGAAACTCTGTATTATGTCTACGGGCCAGTCCCACATCATGTGTCCCTACCGTGTTAAAGCAAGCCCTATCGTTTCCCATTTCTTCCGCCAGCGCTAACCTGTGTGGAAAGCAACGAGGCAACGGGACCACCTCGCACTAAATGGAAGACAATCAAATCGAGGTAACTTGGAACGGAACACACGCTTTGCTAGGGAACACCGTTTTGATGTATCTCGCCAACAAAGTCACGGCAAAGGACCTACAGCACTTAATACCTAATGGGATCTACCTCTGTCTGCTGCCAAACATCTGTGCTCGTAACTGCAGCTCGCTGCCAATTTCGGCCTGCTTCCTGACACTGCTCAGCGATGCCGTAGACAAAGAGCGAGGGAAAAGGAGGTGGGGGGAAGGCGGCTATCCTGTCCCCTGTCTAAATGAAAAAAATCCCCGAGACATATGGTCTTGCATAAAATAACTATCGGAGAGAAGCCTGCTGCAGTGTCAGGTTAGTGAGAATATTCTAATTACACAGTGTCTGAGCCGTACCTCATTTGTAGTCACTGAGTAAACCAAATGTAGATGACAAAACTGTGGGTCCTAAGAGATGTGTCTTTTAACAGCATCGGAACCTTTACCCCCAAATTACTAAAAACAACCCTAAACCCATTACTTATCGAGTAACGTAAGTAAGAATCAAGACAAACTGTTACTTTCCATAATGGGGAAAAAAGTTGTTTGGACTTTTTTTTTTTTTTTTTTTAAATTAGTAAGGATAATCTGTCTCAAAGGAACTTACCATTGCTAGGGCACCGCTAGATTTCGTTCGGACTGGCGAGTGCTTCATTTCAAGCAAGTTTTACGGCATCCCTTACGTAACAGAACTGATAGCCACGCAGGGATAGCTGACAAGTCAAATCCAAATCACGAGGCACACGCACGCTCACGCGAACTGGAACCATGTCAGTTATGCTGCTCGCTTATCAAGCTCTCTGTTCTCCAGGAGAACATTATATGGTTTGTAATATGTCAGCGAATGTCAAATTAAGCGCTGCACAGCAGTGAAGGGTAGAGCAGAAAGCGTTCTATTCCAAGCCATTGATTCCTTTTAACAACTACGTGCAGTAATTCCCAAAACTCTCTACTCGGTCTCAATCGCATGGAAAACATAGCCCAACGATCGCTTCAAACCTTGCACCCAGTGCAGCTAGAATAGTAGACGATCCAAGGGGCTTAAAGAAGATGACTGATTTAATCAGAATAATTCTTTTAATGGTAACTTGTTGCATTTTGGCCCCCCCTCCCCCAGCTCCTTAAATGTTTAATAGTTCGCTTCCTGGATTCCCAGTGCATAAACTGAGCATATTTTCTTCCTACAGGAAATGATCCTATTAAGTTGATGTATAATTGATAATGAACTGTTTAAGCTGATTTTGCTCTTGAAAAAAATCTTAACAGCATGCAGTCCCTTGGCTGACCCTCCCCCCCTCGGCCGCAGCTGAGGGACATGCCTTAAGGAAAAAGCGGGGAGCAGACTCGGCACGCTCTAAGCAAGGTAGAGTAGGGCGGAATTTCAGCTCTAGCGAGCTGAGCTGGCTCAGGGCTGAAGTATCGACTCCTTCGCGGTAACGTAGTCCCCGATTACTACTCAACAACCAAGTTGCTTGCAGCTTGGCCACGGAGAGACACGAGGAGTTTACACGGAAGAGGCTCAGTTAACATTCACGTTGGAGGCACTGCGCTTTTACCAGAACGTCTCGCCTTGTAGCACTAACCGTCGCAGTTCTGAAGTTTCCCGTTCTCCGTAAAGAGGAACTCTGCCGACCTGTCTCGTTGCCTTACAGCAGGTAACAGTGGCAGACGCTGGTTGATTCGTACGAGTTTAATAATTTGCTATCACCCCGGTGCAAAAGCCAGGTCAGACTAAGGAAGTGCCGCCGACACCGTATCTAGTGCTTCACGGAGAGAGGCTGGAGCACGCTTTTATGAAGTCATTGCAGTAAGTTTTACAAACCTAAGGGCTAAAATTGTTCCTCGTGTGAGACGGCTCTTGCCTGTCTCAACGTAACTGACTACCGCTCGCTAGGCTTTGTTCTTTTCCCCGCTCTGGCACCGACTCGCTGTCCAACGTGGGCCGCTTACCTCTTTGCCTGTGCCTCTCTCTCCCTGCTGACTATTTTGTTAGACTGTAAGGCATACAGGCACAGGTCTCCTTTTCACCGAGTCATGTCAACAGCCTGTGTGGCCCCTCTCTCTGCTGAGGCATTGGGCTACAAGTGACAACGACACTGAATGTCACCGCGTGGAAGACGAGAAGCGACTAGCCAGGCATTGAGAGCTGTTGAGGGTGCCGCTGCCACGTACTTTTTTTGCCGCGGTTCCCTGTGGGCCCCACTGATCTGGCTGTCACCAACCCGTGTAACTTAAAGGTGGGAATGCCCTGTCATGCACAGGGATTGATACAGGAACCATCGAACTGACGTGGAAAGCCCCTGGATATTCAACCCACATCCTTCACTGTTGCCTAAATGAACCTGAATGCTAGAGGGATTTTGCTGACTGTTCTTTGCAACCGGAGCAGACTTCCCTCTACCATCAACAAGTTCTACCGGAAAGACTTTTTACAGTTGGGCAGTAAGATTTTTATAGCACTACCTGCTTATACCGCTTTAGCAAGAGTCTGCCACTGGGTATGTTATGAACTCCCCCACCCACCACCCACCCCACCCCCCCCGCCAAGGACCCTGGATGCATTTAATCCTTTGTTCAGTTTCACTGTTCTTTGGTACGCTCATTTGATGGTTCTAAGTAACTCTACTTCAGCCTTGCGGTTACATCCTACAAACCCTGAGGTCTCCTCTCCCCCTTTCACCGAGGGATGGATACTTGAGTAGATACTGAGAAATCTCTTCATGCGGGCTAAAGTACCACCTAGCAAGTGCTGCTACCCATTTTGCTGCGGGCATTCTCACAAAAGGAGCTCCACCTGAGAAAAGAACTACTGACGCCTGTATTGCTCTGTCCTTCCAAGAATCATTCCTTCCTGTCGTGCTCTCCCTTTCCCCTCTCGGTTATACCGTTAGCTCACCTCCTGCCCGTTTTTGTTCGTACCGTTCCTGCCGCGAGCTCTGCAGAGCCGAACGCGGCAGTCGAGGTACAGCTGCAGGGGGGCTGTCCGCACTGACGTTCGAGACGCAAGGAGCCTCTTATTTCGGTGCAATATTGTCGATGAATTCGCAACTTCTCTTGGACAAACTTCAAACTTTATGCTAAGGGTTAGGGTTTTTCCCTGAGGGGCTCAGCCAACTTGGAGACAATTTAGTTTCAGTTTAAAGTGTTTTAAGTGACGCGACTGCTCAGCTTAGATGTCTTGATCAGGTTTCTTTGCCCGCTACGCTTAAGGGTGCTTTTCCCACGTAAAATGAACAATTCAAAACTGAGCACCTGCAGAATGAGCAAGCAAAAAGACCGCTTAACAATGCCATTTCTAATCCTTCTCAGGTAGAATTCTTAAGAAACTTTGTAACAGCTAAAGATAAAACAATTCTGGATGGAACTCTTCTTAAACTGACTACTTCCTCTTCAGTTCTGCATGTATCAGTTCCTGTACTCTTATCTGATAAGTTTTTGTGGGCTTTCCTAAGTACAAAATATATTTTAACTTCCTGTATTAAGTGCTGCCAACTCACTTTAGTATAAAAATGTGTTTAAGTCTCCTGAGAACTGTCACACGCTAATAACGTTACTAGAGCGAGTTCCATTAATGCAACTTTTAAAGGCACAAGCCTTGTCCAATTCCGCCCGCAGAGACAACCAGACAACTTTCTCCCACCAATCAGCAGGACTTGGGTTCGCTTCAGCGAAAGGGGAAGCAGGGATCTTTCACGGGCTGTGTTTTTCAGAATGTGGCGTGCCAAAGCCATTCAGATTTGCCGAGCTGTGCAAACCACAGACGCAGACACATGCCATGAAAACGGGCAAAACATGGGGGGGTGGGGGGGGGGGGGTGGCGCAGGGAGGAATTGCAGGCGAAATTGGGAATAAAACATCATACTGATTTACAGCAGAGCGTTACGGCAATATGACAGCCTTACGAAAGATACCGTCTTGTCTAAAGACTGCACGTGTTTGCATTGCGTGGTAGCAGCACCTTGGCTCCCAGCTCCTTAATTTAATTGCTGCTTCTCGTGATTCCTCCATTCATGGTTTCGTAAGTGATCGAACAGTTAAAACGAGCAGTGTTCAGAACGACAGTATTTCCTGCTTCTACAAATACGAACATCTCCTGCTCCCGTCCCTGACAGGGAGTCCGATACTGGTCTTTGCATTACGAGGAAGAAGAGTTTACCTGATGCCTGAGCTACTATCCGACTCTCTCAAGGCCTGTCAGCCCCGCAGTCTCTAGTCACCTTGTAAAAACTGATCCCTTAGGGAAGCTGAGCCTGATCGAGCTATTTAATAGGCACAAAGTCTCCACGGTTTCTCCCGATGCCAATGCTGGTTTGGGACCGTATCCGGTCAGACGCAAGCGAAGCGCTCTTGACTTAGCTTGCTTACAGACCGCCTGCTTACAGCTCCGCACCCTTGTATCGAGAGATGCGCAGCCTCGCCGACGCTCCCCCGAAGCCAGGTAGGAAGGTGCTATTTTGGTTACGACAGGCAGACTCAGATCTAACAATGTAAATGATAAAATCCCAACCGGTTCTTTAGCAAGTGGGCTTTTAAAAAAAAAAAAAAAAACACACCACATATAGGAAAGGAAGGGAAAGAAGAATGGGTTGCTTTTTCTTATAGAGCACTAAACTGTCACATGGTGATATAAATGGTGCGCTCCCAAAGCCTTGCAGTTCGCACTCCTATGGCTTGCTCATGAGGCCATGCTCCGTGTAATTATCAGCCAAACTACATCAGTAAACTGTTCCTGATGGCATAGTAACTTGCCTTCAGCATTTTTCTTTTAAGCTCTAGACTTTTGCTTAGATTTATTTACCCTGACAATGCTGTTCACTTAATACTTTGTAAAGTTAGATATTAGCAATGCCAGAAGAGCTGGAAACTTCACAAAACGGTCGCCTCTTCACAGAATTCTGCACAGCGTTTTCAATCGTTAGTTGGTATTATTCAACAGAAACACAACGCGGCATGGTGGTGCTTAAATCCTTCCTCACTTCACGGGGATTTTATCTGCGCTAAGAAGAAAGTCAAAACACAATGCAAGCTTCTCAACAGCTGAGCTAGCTTTTTGCTAAATGCTACTCTCAACTGTCTTGCGTGTTAATCCCTGGCCACAATGAAACATACTTTGTGTATCTGTCCAAAGAAAATAAATTGGAATAATTGCTTGGACTCCAAACAACGGCAGAAGCAGGTACTAACAGATACTCTATGACAAAGCTCATCGCTTTTTTGGGGGGTTTTGTTTTTTTTTCCCTCTCCTTCAACAAGTGAAGATGAGCTGCTCAGCTCTCCTGGAATTTGATACAAGTATAACAAGGTAGCAGCCAAAAAAATTTTACAGCTGACCCCGGTAGAGACAAATGTAGTGGAGGCTTCGAGCAGCTCCTCCCATCATTCCTACTGAACTGTCCTGTCTTGTCGTTTTGCTTGAGGGTTTACTTGCTGGGTTGCTGCCGTTTCTCTAAGCGGTGTATTTTTTTTCTAAGTAAGAAGCGTTCAACAATGTTGATGGAGGGTTTCACAACCGTACCTTTGATACCGCACTTTGAGCAATACTTCGGCATGTTTGTGACACGGGTATTTCATTTTCATCTGTTTTGAAATGAGCTTTCCCTTTTATGACAGAGTGTCTCTTTGAGCCTCTGTTCTCTAGCCAACTTGCAAACTGAAATGGATTTATAATTGTGAATAAAAAGGAAAACTGAGACTATTTCATGTTCAATTAGATCTGCTTATCAGTTTCATAATGCAATGAGAATTAATTGTCACAGTCAAAACCCCTTCAAAGAAAACAGAGTTATAATTACAGCATACCAAAAAATCATGTTAATATAGCCACCACACGTGGAATTTAAAAAAAAAAAAAAAGGTGCATACACACTCCCAAAAAAAAAAAAAAGCCACCAAAAAAACCCCACAACCCTGCCTATGGATACGCTCTGTGATAAAATGGATACGCTCTGTGATATCACGCTCTGTGATAAAACAGGGATGCTGGCAGGGTATCGTTCTCCCGCTGCTTCCAACATGTACGCTTAATGCGTTTACTAGAGAAGAGAGGAGGAGAGTTTCCAATGCCTTGACAGCTCAACAAAACTCCACTTAGATTGCTTTTCAGAAAGCTGTAAACAATAGTCAAGCCTCTAAAAGCTCTCGGGAGGTATCGCGTCACTAGCGGTAACTGTTTTTGTTTGATCCTTTATCTCGACAAATGAGACTGATGCGGGTAAGAGTGAAGTCAGTTGATGTGTTTCCTATCAGAAGGGCCTTCTCATGCTCCTTTATTTATCAGCAAAAACATTTTCCACCGCCCCGACTGCCGCAACATAAGACTCTTTTCATAGACAGAAATATGCAATAAGCCAAGTGTTGAAGGGTCTATTCCAGCTGCACTCTGTTAAATAAAATCCTAAACGACTCGGGAGTTCAGTCACAGCTTAAAGGAGTGGACAAGGCATTAAAGCTGTGGAACAGTGTACTTTAACTTTGCTTTTTCTGCACAGTCCCTGTCACCGCTGTTACCTTAAACCAAGGTGCTGCCATTATGTGTGTCTGTCCTTGCTCAACAGCTACGATATGCACAAATACGGGGTTTTAACACTCGGGTTTTTTGCACGTGCCACAAGAAGCCGGACTGAGGCTTGTGCAAACGCCGTCTGCCAAATCTTAAAGGAAAAGCTTCCCTCACTCTGTTCACAAGAAAGTGAAGGTGCTTGAAAGCTCCTGGGAGGTATAAAAGAGGCAGGCGGGCAGTGCTACTAGCTGGAGACTGCCCAGAAAGACCTTGGCTGAGAATGGGGGATGACGGGACAACCTACAGGTTATGCCAATCTTCCCTTTGTTTGAATTACAGACTCCTCAAGCTGAGCTCTTCAGAAATCTCAAGCGGTCATACTCCTGCTGCCCCCTCGAAAAGCAAGAAGACTGAAGAAATCTCACGCCGTGGCAGGGTCCAATCTGCAGGTCAGTGACCCTTCTTGGAGGGGAAACGCCGAACGCAAATGTCTTTAGTCCTTTATCTGGTTCTGTCTTGACATACAGATTGTGAAATGCAGTATCCTTGGAAACTTAACGTAATCAACCGGGGTTAAACATTCAGCTTTTATTTATAAGTCTATCACTAGTGGCTTCAATGTTGCATCGCTTCACGCGAGCAGAGTAACCGAGTCTTCTAAGTCTTTAAAATGGCATAGGATGAGATTTTGAAAAAGCAGTACCGCACGGAGTGTACTATCTTTTCAGGAGAATAAATGTCGCTGCATGCAAAGGTGGATTATCTCTCTTTAGAACGTGCAGGCAAGATACTGAAATTACACTAAATTTAAGCAACAAGAAGGAAAAGAAGTTGTTTCATTACGATATGAACTTCCACAAAACCCACACTATTCAAGGGAAGTAATAAATTCATGACTGCATAATATCCTGTATGTGAGTAGTATCCTTTCTTTAGTAAAGAAAAGAAGGGAAGAGAAATCAATTCCAGTGGGATCTCTCTCAGGAAAAGGATTTCATTATTGGCTTTGACTTGACTTTTGACAGTAAGCTCTTTTCCATCGTGCTGCCTACACGCAGCAGCAGCACCGCCACGGTTAACTTTGCATAAAACACACAGCCTGCAGTTTAAGATGAGGCAAATAAACTAGGTCCCCGCACCCAAAGGTCTCTTCTTGACGCACGGCCAAAATCCCACCAAGCCACTGATCGCAGCCAAATGTTCCTCTTGCTTTGAACCCTTCTTGCACCTCAGAGTCACCAGCTAAATGACCTCATCTCACTGATGGGAAATTCTCATGGCACGCTGAGAGAAAAGAACTGAAAGTCGTACCGCTTACTGGGAAAACAAGTGGTTAAAGTCAAGGGTAAAGTATGCATTTAGAACGCTTCTCTGTATACGAAGATTTGGGCAATTCCGAAATTGCGCTCATTCCGGATGATTTTAACCAGTTGTTCTCAACTCTCC
Source organism: Sagittarius serpentarius (assembly GCA_034782735.1). NCBI lineage: Eukaryota > Metazoa > Chordata > Aves > Accipitriformes > Sagittariidae > Sagittarius > Sagittarius serpentarius. Next base: position 35,666,518 of record JAVKLA010000007.1, read on the forward strand.
TGGAGTACCAGGCTCGTTTGGTTGGGTTTTTTGTTGTTTTTTTTGTTGTGTTTTTTTTTTTTCCCAGGCTAAACCTTATAGGAGCCATTCCTCAATGCATCCCCCTCGAATTCACTGCGCTCGTATGGAGTCCTCGGACTCCACACAAGGTCTGAGCACGAATAACGGCAGGAGTGGCAGGCAATGTTAATTTACAGAACTGCATCTCTCAGATAAGGAGGAGAGAACTTAATATATTGCAATTACTGCTTTAGGAACCGATTCTGCCTTGAAAATTAAGTGGGGCTGGAGAATATGCTGTAATCTTCAGGAAACGTTAAGCTTATTGCGTGATACTCACAGAATTGATTATCCCCTTAAGTGCCTGGAATCCTCCAGTGACAGGGAAGACTTGCTCTTTCGTGTCAGCAATTTTTTCAAGCTTTGGAGAGAAAACGCGTGCAAACACGTGAATCATTTCGCAAACTAAATTTGTCACACCGCTTTTCTCCCTTAAAATGTAAATGTATGTCTAAAAACACCCCCCATCAGCTCTGCAAAGAGAAGGAAAATTTTGCGTTCCTTTACAGCTAACTATGGCTTTTCTATACGGGAGGACTTGTTAGCCGCAGTGGGTAGTACTAAAATGGTACAGCGGCTAGCCATCGTGTCAGACCACCACACTCAAGAAACCTTTTAGGGCCTGTATCTTGGCAGTGATTTCCTAACTCTTTCCAGAATTACCTTCCCCGTTTGCTCTGCCTTCCATTAAAAAGCCTTTCTGTGCGCCTTCCAGAGTAAAGAGCCTGTTGTATACTTCTCCGTTTAAGTCACTTTCACGGTACAAGAGTAGCTACAGCCTTCATTAGGACACAGCAACTCTGGACGAGCTTTCAGTCAGTGAAGGACACGGATCCTTCTTTCTTTTTCTTTCCCAAGGCTGTTATACGTGCTGCCTGAAGCCTGTCTATAGCCGCTCTGTTCACGCGACCCGTAGCCGAATCTGTTTGCCAGATTACTGAAAGGGGGTTTGCCTGCATCCTTTCCTGCTGGCAGCTTTCAGTCAGCAAGGGTATTTCCAGCGGGTCTTCTCAGCAATGAAAGTGACACCCACACATTCTATTTATGTCTATGTGCACATCTGAGCGTCTGCTTCCTGAGCCAGAGAAGACATTGTACAGCCTAATGTAAGTAAAATTAATTTCTGCGTTACTTAACATTAACCGTGTGAAGCCCCGTGACGAGGTGTACTGCCTGGTAATCGAAAATAGAAACTTTCTTACCTGTTCTTGTACGAAATCAAGGACGCCAACGCAGTAAACTCTAGCTCCCAGCTCTCTGGATTTCTTTGCCTGCCCCAGAAGAGAAAAGAGGAATAAGCATTTTTTTCATTCAACAGTCAACACCCGACTTCTTCAGAACGTAACATGATTTTTCACCTAGCGCTCACCTCTTTCTCTGCGTACAAGGGAATCTGACCATCTAGCTTGCCATCTGTCAGTGCGATGATGATACTAGAGAACCTCGAGGCTCCTTGCTTCGCAATTTGCACGTTAGCCTGAAGACAAAGAATATTTATCCAGCTTAAAATTCCACCTGAACTTTTAACCAAGGTGCATCTTCTCAGTGAATACGGCTTCTGAAACAACACTCGGCCTCATCTTTAAACCCACCTCTCGTGACAATCCCCTGCCTCCCTTTAAGTCACTACTAACAAGGAAATCGTTCATCAGCATTTTCCAGTCACCGGTGAAGCCCGTCTCCGAAGTGCTCGGGTCACCAAGTGATCCACCTTGGAAAGACTGGATTCTGTCAGCACAGGTACTCTCAGAGTTGTGAAGCTCACTTCTCCTTACAATCCACCGTGAGGCTTCCTTTGCTACCCCCCAGATTTTAAATGCCAGTCAGTAGGCTCCAAGATGTAAAAAGAATGGCTTAGAAGTGAACATTTGTTTTTCTTAAAATGGCAACGAACTTCTGTTTGCCTAGCTCTTCGGCCCGCAGATCACAATTACAAACTTGGCTTCGGAGGCGTAAAGGAAGAAACGGAGTTTCTGCCCGTAACGGTGAAAGCTTAGTTCCTCGCCTTATCCCTCACCTTTAGGGCCTGAGTCTTTCAGCAGAATCCCAAAGTATACTTTAATTGCACGTCTCAAGGGAATATAAGCAGTTGGGAACTCCATAATGAAGACAGTCCGAAATTAAGACCATTTGTCTTGAACATGCTGATCTGTGCAGTAAACTCTCCATAAGCACATGCTCTAAAAGGCACCGTTAGACTCGCAGCCCTAAAAAGCTGCGTGTGACTATTTACCACGTAACTGGTATGCCGTGTTAGCTGTTAAACTCGCGACAAAGGACCGCTCTATACTGCGCAGGATCGAGTCAAAGAAAATCCACGTGGCAATTTTCTGTGATGGCTAATCTTCTGCACGGGATTTGCACGGTCTCTGGGCAATCTTGGGACCACTTGGGAAACCACCGAGATTTGAGCGTAACAGACTGAGGCATACAGTCAATCCGTTTCTGTTACAGGTTGTTGCTGCTGTTATCCAAAGGGTGAGAACCGAGGGTATTTTGATTGCAACAAGATGAGCAAAACCTACCTGTTTCAGTCCTTCGTGTATATATGTGTCACCTGCTGGTTTTACCTCCTCCAAATCCTTAAGACCTTTCTTGATTTTCTCTCTGAAAACAAAAAGGTACAAGACGGTTAGGATGATCTGAAGTGGGGGAAGGGGCTAGTTTATAGGCGGGAAAATCAGTATTTGTCATAAAGGAGAGCTGAAATGAAAACCTTCAAAATACAGCACTTAGCCGAGATACCACGTGGAGGCAGGTTTTGTATTCACAACGGAAGCGGCGCTGCGGTAACCGGTATTTTAGACCTAAATAACACAATATGCCTCGGCGAGTCGAAGAGCTGGGATCGAGTGGAATGTTCCAGACGGAGCAGATACTGCAGAGAAGGGGCAAAGCCTCAGCATTGAATAGCCCGGTGGAAATTCTGTTATATAAAGTCTAATTTGCTCAATTAAACCAACTTCACTTCCAATCCTGCTGCAATTAAGAAAGGCAGGCCCTAAAACGGCAGTTCTATTTCTACAGAAATCTTCCAGTTCAACGTGGAGGTATTTAAGGGGGTAGGACAGAACTGCAGTAATTAAAATCTTCTCCCTTAAGAAGTACGTCCCAATAGGCAAATGCAGCATTTGCAAGACACCTCTCGTATCCAAGGAAAGGGACTAGGATTCAGGATAGTTTTTTAAATTTTTGGCTGTCAGTACCTTTCTGTGTGACCTTTGACAAGACATCACGCTCACGCAGGTCACGGTTCTCCTATATTTAACAGGAGGATAGGGTTGTGCCATGATTTCTCATGGGCCCTTAAATAAATCCATCTTTGGCTGCGAGATGCTCGCTTAACTGTGATGGTAAGGCTGGAGAAGCCGGTAGGTAGGTAGCGCGGAAGGAATTACTTCCAGTGAAATCGGCATGAGCGGGGAAAAAAAGGCAGAGAGACTTTACTGAAAGAATCAAATCTGGAAGCTCTTAGTTCTTATGCAAGCAAAGTTTCAGTGAAGCCCATGGAAAGCTGTGCTAGGAAAGGACAAGTAAAAAGGAAGTAGGGACAAAATTTGGGCCAGAATATATAGAACGCTACAACAGACATCGGTGAGAAAGAGGAAAGCAGCAGGGGTGAGGAGGTGCAGGGAAAAAATACGTTGCGGGATGCGCGAAAGCTTTCCTCGGGGCAAAGAAAATGAGAAAGAATGCGTATGCCGCTCTGCCTGAATGCCACCCACTAGTCATTTGTTCCACGGATGGGCTTCCTCTATGTTTAGAAGCTCCCTTCCAAAGTACAATCCATAGCTGTAATAAGCTCCCGATCGCAGGATCGACCGATACAGGGATGCAATCGGGGAGGGCGGGAGAAGAGAGAAATGTGGCACTGAATATACGGAAAAGCTCAAGTTATGTAAGATAATACAGTCTGTTTGCTCCAAATATTTTATATTCAGCATCTATAGAAACAACTTGAAACTGATTATGTACGAACGCAGATTACAAACCACATACTTAGTGCTTGCCAGAAATGAGTGGCAGCGCATCACAGGCGTTAGTGTTCTGCTGCCAAGAAACAGGCAGCAACTGAAGTCCCAGTTTCTGAAACAGATTTCATTTTGCAAAAATAGCTTTTGTACAGTCAGTTCAGTTTTATTTATCCAAAATGTCTTGTGACCCGGTCACACAGAAATCTCTGGTGTTTGCAGGCCTCTGCCTACAAGGGGTTCCAGGAAAATCTTTGGCAGCGTGAGCTTCTTCAGCTGCACTTAATCAGTCACCATCTCTTTCCCTTGGGACTCATCTGCACCAGGCAGGCCCAGCCAGACGTGAACAAGCTCCACCCGTGCTCCGAGTTGGTCAGGTACGAGCGAGCCCCGGTCTGGATGTCACAGGGCCAATGGGGGTGCGGGACTCGGGGCCCCAGCGAAGGAGCCCCACCAGACAGCGGGAGAGGTTAGTTCAATCCCTCTAACTCCGGCACCCAGCCGGTTTGGAGGGTGGGCACAGGAGCTCGTGTCTGCCTGAATCCTTCTGCTAACGGGACGCTCTTTAGCCAACCAGCCATCGCACTCTGAAGCCCTCACTCCCGCTCTTCCGTGCCCTCGAAACTCTCCTTTCTCTAGTTTCTGTGGTAATTTTTTGTAGCGACAAAAATCCACAGAGAAGCGCTGGTTTTCAGACTCATCCGTACCGACGTAACAGAGCCGTGACCTCGGCCTGGGTGTCTGGACACGACCGCAGTACAGTTCAGTAACAGTGATAAAGGCTGAAGGGCCGTTGGCTTCACGGGTCAAGTCACCCAAGGGAGGGAGGTGGAAAAAGGAAACCAAAACCGGCAACCTGCAGCCTGTCTGTGTTTGGGCCGCATGAGCACAAACTGAATCTCTCTTCCCCATTCAGCGTACGCCCTGCACCACATCTCTGCTTTTTACAACAGGCACACCTAATTTTTAACAGCTACCCTGTCTGTTCTCTCCTTTAAGCTTTGTAACTGCTTCAGGTAATTCTTCCAGCGGCAGCCAGCCAAACTCAACCACGGCTACAAGCTCCCCGTCGTTCTGCGCTGTGGGTTCTTTTTAGCTCGTCGGTGAACCGGGGCTGCAGGCGTAACCTCAGCCCGGCTGCGGTCAGGAGGGGTTCTGCTGGCGGCTTCAGCAGCACCCAGGGCTCTGACGCCTCCGGGGAGCTCCGCTGTGCTCCACCTGGGAGAGCAGGACCTTGCACCAGCACCAGACGCCTCGGCTGCAGAGGGCTTGTTTGCCGTGAGGGGGGCTCTGCCAACCCTGCCGTGAGGCGTACGGGCCGACCTACGAACACTGCTCCCTGCGCAGACCAAAGTCTGCGCTCAGCTTATCTTGTACTTTCAGGGCACCGCAGAACTAAATTTCGAACTGAAAACAGGCCGTTTCGTGAAGAGAGATTACAAAGCAGCCCAGCTTTGCGAACGACCGAAGAAAGCAATTCCACATAAATTAAAACGCAGCAGCCTCTCCTCACCCGAGCGTGCTCCGCAACTCAGATGTACCTTCAGGTCTAACTGTAACTGCCCTTCCGAGCTCAAATTACGCCCAGGCAACCATCACCCCTTTACGGGAGAGGTTTCTCTGCGTAAGCCCCGTCGCACCAAGCTGCAAGCGTTTTTTTTTTTTGTTCCTAAGGCGACTCAACGGGTACTGTTTTCGCCGCTGCTTAGTGTTGTTTCCTGCTTTAAGTAAGTGAGTTTAATTGACGCAGTGCTAAAAACAGCCTTGTCAGCAGCCAAGCGGTCGGACTACTGATGCCGTTAAGGCACTGCCCTCTTTGCTTGCATAGACAGGGCCGCAGCCCGCTCTCGCGGGCAGCCGAAGGCAGGTCATACTTCCTTCGGCGGCAGCAGGATGTAGATCGCACCCCTGCCTGAGGGGACTGACGGTAAAGCTACAGACCGCTGACGAAGCACAAGCCACCTTAGTTTCTCACAGACGCGATACTGTCTTCGAGGGTCAGACCGCTCGACCGAAAGGGACAATCGTTTGCCTTTAAGGGAAATAAATGCGTCTTCAACAGGTACAAAGAAAGGCTTATACTTGCCAGAAAGCAAAGCGTGCTTGAGGACTGAATGCCAAAACCATTGCAGTCCCTGCTTTTTTTTTTTAGGGAGAGAATTTTGTGCTTGTACGTTAGTGCTGCGGAGGTTAGAACCAGCTGAAATGGTCCCGTAAGCCTCAGGTCATGCCGATTCAGTCGGGCAAGGGGCTAGCATCGTATGGAGCGCCGAGTCTCCACTAATATCTATGCAGTTTTAAGTAGTGGTGTTCTTAGCCCCTCTGGATAGGGGACAGTGTCTTACTGCTTTTTTTCCATCTTGCGTTCAACCTGTTGAAGTGCTGGAACCTCGAATCGTTTTTCCGTGTGTTGAGAGCACGAGCGCTGGCAGGGAAATCGTGATTCCCAGTGAGCATGTATTTATCACTAGGAATGAGGCTACGTGCCTGCGAGGCGACGTACTCCACCTCTAACGAACGAAGGCGAACAAAACAGGTACTTCGGTTTTGCTGCTAGGAAGGAACTGTAACAGCAGGAAAACCCACAAACGTGTTAGTGAAACAAAGAGCGGGGGGAAAAAAATGTTCTTTAACAAGAAGAGGGACCGTTACGTCCCCGACCATCAGAGCTGTCGTAGTGGTGAAAGTACACCCTGCGCATCAGCCTCCTCCCATGCCAATTCGGAGGAGGTTCCTGCTTTCTACACCTCTCAAACACTACAGAGGGCTCGGTACAATTATAATAATTATTCTGCTTCAAACTTTCGGCCTCCTGCGTGGGCTCCACATGGAAAAAACCTCAGTGGCTGAGTTTGCTGTACTTTATACACTCAGTAGAACATGCTCTCTGCAGACGGCTCTGTTTTGGCAAGCTTCTCGAATGAAAGCGTTAAGGTTAGCTCACACGACCGAGGCTCAAAATGCATAAATGCCTTGCTAGATTACATGTCTCTGTGCAACAAAGGAACAGTGCTCCACCAGACTGCGAACGAGCACAGCAAGGTACAGTGGGTCACGTACCAGGTACTCAAGTGTCCTATTTTTCCACCTTCGTTAATACAATCTTTCTTTAGTTCCAACAGGAGTTTCACCGAAGCAGAGTCGGCTGGGCTAGTCCTGGCCACGGATATCGGTCAAATGCTGCAGAAGCAGGTTTACAGAAACCTGAAATACTGCCGGCCAGCATACAGTTGGCCAAAAGAGAACGCAGACAACGTTGTGCCATCCGGATGACATTCCTAAGTCTATCCGCTTTTCCAAACTGCTTGCTTTTCAAAACTAGTAGCAAAACTGAGCCCCAAATGCGAATGCACAAATCTTTGTTTACCGCTTAGCGCACAGTCTCCAGCCGAACTTCACAGGGGAAACGTGCGTCTCTAAAATGGGACATAACCATTGTGAGAAGTCTTTTCCATCCGGGTGTTATTTCTATTCTATGTATTGATCATATCATTGTGTGTACTGCGGCTAACTTCCATTTCCAGAGTTATTCACGCAGCCCCGTTCATAGTCACAAAATATTTGGTAATCTGGGGGCTTTGGCGCTACGGTGTGGCTTTCTCTCTGTCCACAGCTTTATTAGGCAGCAAAAACCAGCAAGAACTTTGTGCAAACAATCAGAAGCCTAAGGCTCTCAGCTCAAAACAGCCTTCCCTCCTTTGAACTAAGTGCTGGGAAGGAACTGTGGTTTCCTGACATTTGCGAATTAGCAAGTAAGCAAGGGGAAAAAAGTCCCTGCAAGTCCAAAGTGCACAAAAAAACCCCAAGGCCGTAATAGCCCGTAATCACACACACGTACACACCCATCCCCGAAACTGCACTCTACTCAGCATCCTCATCCTCTGTTTGGAACAACGGGAGTTAGGCATGCTAAGTCATTTTCCTCCGCTAACTTCTTTAATAATGAAAAGGACAGCTGTTCCAACTGTATCTATCCATTCTTACCTATGTACGTATGGTCACAGTTCCTAACGTCTCCTCCTTCGTTCTCCTTCTAATTCCTCCTAAATGACAAGGGTAGTTTCCTTCCCTTTCCCTTTCCCTTTCCCTTTCCCTACCACACAGAGAAAAGCGTCAGCAAACCTTGCATTAAGGAGAAGTCCCGCAAACGAACTCACTAGAACTCAAGAAGTATGCTTTAAACGAGGCTTCCGAGAAAACCACGGTTCTTGCCACAGCTTAAAGTGGGCCGCAGACATGCAATCAAGAAGGCCCTTGTGTATCCGTGGCGGGGTTCCAGAGTTCTGCCCAAGCATTCCAAGCGGTCTGTACGCTATCCACATTGACCCTCCGTGCTTGATAAGGGACAGGCCGCTGACAGGGATTAAGGGCCTATTGAAATCGAGAGAAAGGATCTCATTGACTTCAGCAGTCCTCAGAACAGGCTTAAGTGTCCTCTCCTGACCTCTCTCAGGCCATCTGGAAAAATGGCTTATAACCTCGTCTCTCCCCGCAGAGAGCAGATCCGGTATGTAAGTACGGGTGGGGGGAAGTGAAAACTCGGCCCTTCTCAACTCGGGCCACTTTTTTTACATGCTAAAACAGGAGGGGCTTTCAATTGGGTGTTTGTTTAGACATCGTATTTCTAGGATGCCAGCATACGTTTCTGTAGCGTGACGCATTTGTCTGCTGCCAATAAGGGGTCTCTTCAGTAAGTCTTGTACTTGCTATTATGTATTATTTAAAAAAAAAAAACACCACACGCAAACAACAAAACACACAGTAGACTAACTGACTACAGCAGACCGCATTTTGTATTGACTCCGCTAAAGGGAGCAGAAAGGAAGGACTACCTCACTTCCACCCTGCCACGGTTCGATGAAATGATTCCTCATCGGTTCATCCACATGTTCAAAATTCAAAAAGTTGTGCAGTGTGTTTAGCTTCTCGACAGAAGGGGGGGAGGGAGAGAGAGAGAGGAGGTCGTGTTGGTTTTGACAAGGCTGAAAGGATACCGACGGACTCTGACGACAGCGCAGCTGTCCTCGGCTGGAAGCACTGATTCCACAATATCGTTTTCCAATTGCTGTGATTTTAGTGGTTCATTCTGCAACAGTCTCTTCTCTACCTGGTTTTGTCCTTCCGTTTTCCCCCCCACCTATCCTCGACCTATCCTGGCTGCTAATCCTTATCTGCTTTAGAAATCAGAGCAAACGGCCTTGAATTCATTGCCTTTGAAAACATCCACTGAAAGGAAGAGTTCAGGCACGTCCATACGTCATCACAGTGCCAGGAAGATCTCACACCTTTCGAGTCGCACCAACTCCACCGTCTAAAACCCATTCCGAAGTCGTGACTTGAAAATACAAAACGAAACACCTACCTTACGTAAGATTATGGGGAACGTTAATTTACCATCGTATGCTTTACCTAGACGTGAAAAAATACTGAAGACTTATCTACAGGCATTGCTTTACAGAAGCTGTGCCAAGGAAGATGCCGAGTCATGCACAGATGGAAACGTTACTTGTCGTTGTTCTGCAAAGCAGTGGCAGAGTTCACATCAAGAATTTATTTCCCGTCGTTCTTCTCCTTCCTTTCTTACTAGGCTATCCATTGGTATGTTCACAAAATTAAATCCAGCTCCGCAGAGAGGCTTCGTGACCGCCCACCACTTAAAGGTATCACTTATTGTTCAGTATCTGTTACTGTTCCTCTGCTTTAGTAAGAGCCCTTGGGGAGGAGGAGGGAGGGAGCGAATTAAAAAAAACAGTGCACTAACCTGTCTCCAGTTAATGGCATAATGACGTGTGCCTGGGTGGAAAACACGATAAACGATAATCTCATCTTGGGGCTTTAAAAAAAGGGAAAGAGGAAAAAAAAAAATACATTTTAAACAAAGGAAGAGAAATGTACAGAGAGGCACAACATTTCATTCACTTATTCATGCTTCATTGGTATCATCTTTATCCTCCAGCTCGCAAAGAACGTACTTTTGAACTACAAACCCAGAATGAGAGAGGAATTAAAGGAGGATTTCTGCCCGGCTCCTCCTTACCCAGATGCTTTGAGAATGCAGGAGCAGAATTATTATTCCTTGTTCGCTGACTAGACTCCCGATCGAGACACGCCAAGCTTAACAGCGAAGATTTCGCGTGACCCGACTGAAAGCGAACTTCATAGGTTGTGATCTGCCACCGTACAGAAGGTAACACGTCCTTTTACATTTTCGTGGTCACTGGTGTTAAAAGTCAGTCAGGGACATAGACTCAGGGTACGCCCTTGCTCCAGGGCATTAAACAGGGGCACGTTCAAAAGTCAGTTTCCTCTTTTTAAGGGTCGATCCTGACACCATGTAACTTTCAAACTGTGCTCTTTGGTCCTAAAATCATCAAAGTCAAAGAAACACTGCCTTCTGACTGATTCACCTCTTGAGAAAGTAGCGGGACGAAAACTCTTTCAGAACGAGTATGTGTTTGTTTTGGTGACAGAGAGCTGTGACACCTACGATCGACTTCCGTCAAAGTACCTGGGGAAATGCCACTATAAAAAGCGATACTGTATGAACTGGTTTTTATTGAGGAATTCGGTCTTTTTTCAAAGAAGCCCACCACCTGTCTCTTCCAGCAAGGTTACCAGGAATTATATCCACCTGTCAGTGGAAAACGCGTAAGAACTGGTGCTCTGGAAGCCCAAGACAGTAACTTTCCTAAGGTAAGTTGCAACAGCGTCTCTCCTACCTGCTTTTAATTTTTATTCACGACAAGGTCAATATAATTCAGTAATTTTATCATTCACCGTATCTGTATATCAGCACCAGTTAATCGGGTTAATGTTAGTAAAGACCCAACGCTTGTAAAGATGAATGACCATACACTGTCAGTTCAGTTGTGCCAATGATGCAACTTAGTATCATTAACATCATAGAAATACAAGCACCGGGCAAGTCTTTGCGCAGAACCGCACGGATCTTGGATTTAAGACCCAGTCTTCCAGTCTATCCGTTAAAGCTCTCAATGCAAAAATCTGCGAAGTTCGAATTTAAATTATAATCCAAGGCGTGGGATTATCAGTCTTCTTGGCTGCCGCAAGCAGCTGCCGCACAAAAAAGAAGTACTTGCGATCCCCATCTCTGGTAATTACATCACCGCCTAGCCCAAGTAACGCGAGACTCTTCCCTAACGGGAGATGCAACCCTCTGTGTGTAATAACCTCAAAGTTACGATTTAGCTAACTTGTCTTTGGGCCAGCCACAGAACCGTCCTCTTCACAAGACACCCCATTTCTGCTCCACTCTCCGAGCGCTCAGACACTGTGATGATGGATGGAAGAGGATCCTACGGACACCCCCGTTAGGCTCGACAGCCCTGCCAGGCGCAGGCCTTTCGGAACCGAGAAAATCAGCACGCGGCACCGTTACCGCAAACGTGCGTGTTACAGGCAAGTCAAAGCGGAGAGCGGATGCACCGCCGTGAATTAATTCTTCAGGTGAGGACTGAAGGAAACTGCTACCAAGTGGCTCTTTGCCTTCTTCCCACAACCGCTCTTCTCAGTTCAGGAAAGGGCACGGTCAAATCGCTCCATGGCCTATTCTGAAAGCGTACTGAGGCCTGAAGGCAGGACCAAGCCTCAGCAGCCTTCGGAGGCCCTCCGGCCCCACCAGGGAAACAGGGGGGCAGACGTACTGTCCAGGCCCCCGCAAGAGCCCCACGACCGTCCTGCTGGGAAGGGTTTGTGCCACATAAGGCTGAGGGCCCAGCACCCGGGCACCCAGCGAGACGCTCGCGGGTTGGGCTGTCTGGCTCTGCGCCGTAAGTGACCCTCCCGTGGCGTGACGGGTCAGCGGAGGAACTTGCCAACTCAACACCTTTATTTCGCATAACGCAGCCAGACCCCTACACGACAACTGCTGCAAAAGGGAGCATCGTTTGGCTGTAAAAGATGATGAACTGAAAGGTTTCCACTGAACAAGCACCACCCTTTCAGCGGGGTCAAATCTATGTTTTTACCGCTCCCCAAAAAGAAGTGCTGCTTTGGTATCCTCAGGCTTTTTTTTCTTTTTTTTTTTTTTTTTTGGATTCTAGAGCTTACAAAATAACTTTCAAAAGCTTGTGTCACCTCCTTGCATTACAGAAGAGTTGCTTTTTACAAGATGAATGTAAGCAATATTTAATTAGGCACGCCTAATTGTACCCTTTATTAGCAAGCCAAGGTTATAATTGCCCACTGCACTTCGTTTTCCTTAGCAAAAACTACCACAACATCTCTGTCTGTGTCTCTGGGGGGCTTCCTTGGTCTCAGACTGTTTTCTTGTCGGTTTTTTAAAGGAAAATGCTGCATCACAGTAACCCTCAGCTGTCTGTACAGAGTACAGTTAGCCAGTATTTACAGGAGCCGTCGCTGTGGCAGCAATACTTGCCGGACAACGCTGCTAGCCCGTTACAAAGTCGGTTACATTTATGCTCCAGAAACGTACTGTTAACATGGCATAAACTTCCTACACCTTTGAGCTTGAAAGATACTCCCTTCCTTTTGACCCGCACCATGTATTTACGTATATACAGACATGTACGCAGATTTCCTTCTTTACATAGATCTCTAAGAGCAATATACAAGAAGTACTCCATCAGACATGAGGCACGTGGCTTACGGGGGGGGAAAAAAAAAGTTTAAAAAGATCACCAACTTGCACGTGAGAGTAATTTCAGAGGTTAAGTTTTTAAAGGTGTACACTACCACCTTTTTCCTGAACTCCAAACGGGAGACAAGGAAGGAAAAGTTTCCAGTATTTCCCAGCAATTTGGGCACTAGAAGCCCAACTCCTAAGGTGTCTGTGATAGGCACCTGCTGCAGTCACAGAAGCGCGGGGCTTTTTTCCCGACTCATCCCAGTGTTACAGCGGTCACAAGGAGAAAAACGCACCTCACGAATCTCTCTGTCAGCTGATGTACGAAATCAAATATTTCGTGCCAGTTCTGCGCTACGCTCCCAGACCTGAAAAGGAAACAGAAGCACGTTGGTAGGTCGCGTTTACGGGGCCGCGAGCCGGGGCGGGCGGCGAGGCAATACAGGACCGTGCGCCCTTCCGAGTGTTTCAAGGGACCACCGCCCCCGGCCGCACGTGCCCGGCGGGCTCTGTCGCGACTGGCCGAGCCGAGGCGCGGCCCGCCGCCGGGGACGCAGGGAGGGGCGCGCCGCGAGGCCCGGCAGCACGGGTCCCCCGCCGGGCAGGCCCTGCCCGGGGCCGGCTCTGACGCACCGACCTCGCCACGCAAACACGACCACCGACAGCTGGCGGGCGGGCGGGGGGGGAGGGG
>JAVKLA010000007.1:35681168-35697336 GCA_034782735.1 Sagittarius serpentarius
GGCGGGCCCCGCGGCGGGGAGCAGACAGGTCCCCGGCCCGGCCCGGCTTCCGCTGGGTTCGTGCGGAGTTTAAAAGCCCGCAGGAGCCGGCAGAGCTGATGGCGGCGCGCGCGGGGTCCGTCGCTCCCCGCTCACGGGAGGGGGGGGGCGAGGGGGGGGGGCGCGAAAGACTTGCAGTCAGAGCAAAACCCGGGGCTCCCCGAGCTTTCCGGGCCCCGGGAGGGCAGGCGGCTTCCCTTTTCCCTTCCCCCTGACCGCGCCCTGCCCGGGCTGTGCCGGCCAGCCCGGCCGGCCAGCCAGCGGGTGTCAGCTGCCCCTCGGCGGAGGGTGCGCCAGGGACCTCTTGGGACCCCTTTTTTTTTTTGGGGGGGGGGGGGGGTGATTTTTAATAAACCGGAGCGCCGCTGCGCTCCCCGCTGCGGCCACCCGCGTTAGCCATTTTCTCTCCGCGCCAAAGCGGCGAGAAGCGACCCAAACTGTTGCGCGGGGGCAGCGCGCCCGGTAACCACCAGCGCGTACGGGTTTACGAGAGGCTCTGCGAAACTAAATGCAGGGCAGACTTTTGGTTTGAAGCGTAAGCTGGGTCCTTCACAGCGAACGTGAGGTGCTGCAAGAAAGCGTCGCTCGATGCTGCGGGAATACTGTCTTGCAGATTTTTCCATCTGTGGTTTCACATTCTCACAGGAAGTTCAGGCATGCTTAATAATCTTTAAAATATTATCTAAAGGCTAGAAAGAGGCGTGAATTTTCCGTGGAGGGCCGTGCTAGTCATGTGACAAGCTGCATAAACCCAAATGATCTCGTAAGTTAAAAATAAATGTCTGGCCTCTCTTTCTTTGTTTCCTTTCTGGAGCTTTCTCCACGAGCGCTATGTGACAAGCCATTAAGGGGACTTGAAATAAGGTCGGTTGCTCTACCCCCACCCCCCGCCGTTTGTGTGCCCGGTGCTTCACTGTAGCAGCACCTACTTTGAGCAGCTTTAATTTCCAGCGGACTGCTTTCCCCGCTACGATGCACGGAAGGTCCAGACGCGGGGCTCTGGAGCGCCAGAGACCTCGGGAGGCTTCAAATTAGGACCAGACTCGGGATCCTCTCTCGTAATGTGTGAAGTTACATGTTACTAGCCAAGCAACGTGCTCGAGCTCTCAAAAGCCTGTCTCCCATCATAACATCAATCACAGGAGCAGTGAGTCAATAAGGCTGCCCAGCTGTGGAAAGATAAAACACAGCTCGGAGGTGCCCCGTGCCTTACGACGAAAAAGCACGTTTCCTGCAGGATCTGACAGTTCTGGCTTGCGATGGAAGTGGTCAGAGGGTGAGCAATTTACCAAGACAAACACCCACCCCCCCCCGGAAATTACTGATTTCCCCCATCACCTGCCAAATAAATTATTCATGAGTCAGTATGCGTTTGTGACTGGCAGTAAGCTGTCATGGCCTTGTGGCTTTTATTAAATTAATGGTTTATGGGGCTGTATGGGGGATATTACCTGGAACCCTACCGTTTGCTCCCAAGATGCTCTTTTTTTTTTTTTTTTTTAGCTCGTAGTAACCGTCCCATTTCTTAGGCTGGCCGTCTTACTTACATTTCCCTTTCGAGAGTCAGTGCTCCCTTGTCTGTTTTTCATTTAAGGAGAGCTCCTCACGCTGCTAGGCATCCTGCTGGCGTTGTTCGGAGGTCCGGCTGCCTCGGAGACCCCCGCTGCGAGAAACGCTCCCGGCGTAGGCGTTGCAGGGCGCAGCCCCCACCTGCGCCAGCAGGCCCGACGCACAGGGAATACAGGAGAGAAGGGGGGCAGTGATCCTCTCGGGCTTTACGTGACGAGCGACTAAATCTCCCAGCAGTGCGGCTAGGGCTCCAGCCGCCAGACCGCCACGCCGTGTCTTACGGCGGGTCGTCCTTTGTACCGGGAGGGGAAACAAAGTGCACCTTTGACTCAAGAGGGGTTACTGAAGGGAAGTTTAGCGGAGAAGCGCGTCGTGTGTGTTTCTCCCTGGCAAGGACTGAAGTGATGCGGCTACTGGAAAAGCACAGCTTCCTGCAAGCTGCCGTCAGGGCATCGCTCTTTTTACTGCGGCTACGAAGGCCGGCGTACTGCTCAGGCGAGTCCAGGCAGCCTGCGCGCCATTGAGAGGTGCGAAAAATACACGGGGGGGGGGGGGCTGATCTTTGTTATCTTCGCTGAGCCTCCGTCTCTCAGTCAACGTCTTTCTTGCTCATGCATGATAAAATACAAGAAGAATCCCGCATCAGTCACGCCAGCGGTAAGCTGGCAAAGTTGATATCTTGAACATCCATCTTCTCCCTGTCACTTCTAACAGGCAGGTTTCCCGTGCCGAATCGCTCGTCGGAGCGACAGGACTGCGTGCGGAATTGTCAAGCATCTTCTTGCTGAAATGGTTCACAACGCGGTCCCGCCACTCTGAGATCAAACAAATTATTTCTGTTGTTTCCCCTGCTGCAGACTTTTCAGCGGCCTCAGTCTTTAAACAAGTACGGTTTCTTACAGAAAGAACGACTTGAGGATTGCGGATCGCTGTCAGCATTCCCGCTGTGCACTCGCGTGTCGTAGATTAAGCCCCAAACAAACTTAATGTTGCGTATGCATTGCTGTTACAATATTAATTATTTTTTTTTCCTTTCTGTATCCTTTCGCGTTGCCCTGAGCGCAAACGGGACCGTCAGATGAAGCGGCTCTGTCAGGAAGTTCGAATGGGAGGACCGAAAAGAGCTTTACAAAATGACATATGTGCAAGAAGGACACAAAATTGCACGCGGTTAGAATTCAGTCCTAACCTATACCGTCTCTGCACATCTTAGTCTACCGGCAATAGGAAGCTTCACCGGCACAAACACGACAGCATTGTTTTTTAACCGAGACGGTGACCTAACAGGGGTCATGTGCCTCTCACAGGCCATGGACGTGAATCAGGCACATCGGCTGCTCCGAAGAGGACCTTCAGCCTCTTCCCTCTGCGAGAGGAGGTGGGAGCGTCGTAGCCAAAGGCGGCCTGCCGGAGATCTTTCATTTCGTCCCGTTCCCTGCCGTCTTTGGACCGTTTCCTGCGGGCACAGTGCTCTGACCCGACACAGCCGTGTCAGAATGCCTTCTCCGTGCCCATCCGAATGCAAAGCCAAGCCTCAGAATGATGCAAGTTGGAAATTTCACAGAAGTCCGTGGGCCAACAGTGATTTATGTCAGCCGAAGATCTGGCTCATGAAGTTCTTAATGACTTTGAGCTAGCAGGGCTAAAGGCTAAGTAAGCGGTATTTTACAGTCCCCGTGGATGCACAAAACACGGAAGATTAAGGACCGAGCAGCCTGTGCTTTGCCAAAGACCCCACAGAAGCGAAGGCTGGTAATCCATTACGTCTCGGAATCGCTGTGCAGGGCCGCCTCTCCCTCGCTCTGCAGAGGCGTGCGATGCGGCGGAGCAGGCTTTCGGAGGGTTTCCAAAACAAGCTGCGCTTCAGCTTTCGGAGCTGCGGGAGTCAGCCCCAAGCCCTAGGAGCGCTTGCCTCGCCTGGGAGTACGTGTCATGCTATCCAGCTGTTGGAAATTTTACTTCCAGCGCATGTGACCGACCGCCTGTGTTTGGAACGAGCTACCCCTGCCAGTTGGGGATCTGTGGGAGCCAGGGGTCGCTCCTTTCTCGCTTCCAAGTGCGCAAATTCCTCTTTTAGCCTGTGGTTTCTGCTGAAGTGGCAGATAAATCACGGCCGTTTCGCTGGAATGGTCGGATGAGAGGGAGATAGGCACGGAGGAGGTACCGGGCAGTGGCTCGTGGCTGTTTACACGTGTTTGGCTCCGTTCGCACAGGGGCCCGGGGGCCTCTTTTCCCGGTTCTCAGAACTCGTTAGGCGATGCTCGCCTCTTTCCCTCCCTCCTCCACGGCCACAGCGCTGAGTGAAACTTGGACCGCAGCGCCCAGCCCCAGCGGGACGGGCGTTTTTCGCACACCAACACAGGAAGCGCAGCGCAGGGAATTGTGACTGCCCCGACGACTGTTTGTGTACAAGCCGTCAGAAAAACAGCCTCGCGGAGCTGCGCGGGGAAATGCTGCAGAAGACGTTCCTTCAATTGCACCCTCGTGCTGCAGCCTCTGGTGCCCGGGGAGATACCCGCTTATATCCCGGGGGCTGGATGGGCTGTCAGTAGCTCGCCAGCGCAGAGAAAAAGATCGTGATGCAGCAGAAGGAGGGGACTCCTGCTGCTCTCGCCTCTGTCGCGGGACCAAGGCTGGCTGCGGAGCTCTGCCCCAACCCCGGGCGGCTCTCCTGCTGGCTCTGGGTGTGGGTTCCACATCTGGAGTAGCACAGCCTCCCCTCGCTCGCCGTCCCGTGGGTCTCCAGAGGGGCTCACTCGCACGAGGCCCTCCTTGACACTGCGTTTCTTGCGCCACGGTATTCACCGGCGGCTGGGGCAGCAGGGAAAACGGAGGAACCGGGGAGAAACCGTCCTCGGGCGCGCTTGGCGCACAGAAGGCTGACAGCGTTTGCAGAGGCCAAGTACGAGAAGCATCTCCCAAAACATCTACGACTTCTCGAAGTGCCCCAACGACAGCCGGTCCCTTTCAGAACTTTTCCTACCGCTCAGAAATGAGAGAGTTTTCTTTCATTTCTGTCCGCTGTTGCGTCCGGGGAAGGGAAGGTGGGTCTGGCACCATTTGTCCTGCGGACACGTAACCCAGACAGGGCTCCACACCGCAGGAAGAGACTGCGGCCACGAGTCCCTGCTCCTGCCGTTGCAGGAGCCTCAGGTCACGCGCGTCCTGGCTTTGGACCACCAGACTGCTCAAGCAAACGCGCTCGTGCTTTATACCAGCACCCCTCTCATAACTGCACGGCGTTTCTCAACTTTGGGACGTGGCCAGCTCGGACCGGGCGGATCACGGTATCCGTCGTAAGGTGTGAAGACTACGCTCTGTTTATGTGCTTGGATAAACCTGCTTGGAGCAGAGAACTACAACTCGGGCGGTGGGTTTTTTTGGCTCTGGGGTTTCTCACCTGATGCTGAGGAGTCACGTTTTGGCTATGACAGAGGAGTCACGTTTTGGCTATGACAGATGCACAAGGCAGAGAAGGCGTGTTTGTGCTTCTTCCGAGGATCCTTTTCTCCTGCATGCGTGCAGCAAATACAGATAGTGAAAGGAAGGTGTTAGCTGTTCTAGAGCAGGGAAAGGCGTGGTCATTTAAAAGAGAACTCTTAAATACAGCTTTAAAACGACCCAGCAAATAGAAGGAGAGGTTTCCACGCGGAAGGTCGATGCGCAGATGAGCGTGAGTTTACTGCCAGGATTTACCGCGGGGAAAGTAGTAAACAGTACGGTTTAAACAACATGTGTGGGATTACACAGCTCCTTTCTTTTTCTTCAGCACTTGCGGATGACTTCCCCGGGGGTTGTCCCTTAAGAGCCGCCCACTCCCGCCTTCTTTTTGGCCCAGACTGGTTGGGAGGACCTTAGGTGGAGTGCGTTTGTGCCACACCGAAGTCGGCGTATTTCAGCGGTAAGTAGTTGGAGCGAAAGGCCGACCTGCGACGGCTGTAAGCCCGGCCGTGCCCATGGGTACTTGTTAACGCTGCAGCAGAAGGATGGTGCTGGGCTGCGGGAAATACTTCACGGCTGTGTTGAGGTGACCTCAGCGGGAGGAGAAAGGACCTTCGGGCCTAACCGAAGTCAAACAGCGGGTCGCCGACCTCACGGGCTGCCTTTTCTATGCACTGCAAAGGGTCGGGCGGTCTTTGTTGCTCGTTAAATTCAATTCTGGCCCGGGATACCCGCGTACGACAACTGTGAGAGAGACCGCTTTCTACGGGATACTCAACGGTTGCCAGAATTTTCTCTGGGAAAAATTCAACGCGCGTGTGCGCGCGCGGCTGCAGTTCTGATTGATTAAACGTACTTTCTGATTAAGGCCCGGAATTGTCGTTCCGCCACATGCTACCAGGGCGGAGGGAAACGGGATTGCTGAAGGCGTCCCGCTCCGTTTCGGAGCTGCGGCGACGCCTGCTGCGAGTACGGCACGCCGCCTGCCTGCTCCGAAGCAGCGGCTGCTGGTGACGTGGCGGCAGGCACCAGCCAGCGCTTTGAGGCACTCGGAGCTGCATGGACCGAAGGACAGGGCTGATGCTGATGTGAACCCTCGAGCCGTTCCAGCTTACGACAGAATTTGACTCAAGGCGGCTCACAGGAAAATATTTCTCTTCTCCCGCCACAGGACATGAAGAGCACGTGCAAGTCTCAGGCCTTGCAAAAGGGAAGAGAAACCAGAGCGACAGCAGGAGTTATACAATATGCAGTAGTTATTCAGGAGCTGCCTCCTGGAGGGCTGGCGATGCAAATCCTTTTTCCCCTTTACAGGTGTAGCCTCGTGGTTTGTGCTCATTCGGTCAATTAGTGTATAAATGAACAAATAAACAGGACAGCATTAAGTAACACAGGAACTCGCACGTTTGTGTGCTGTTGCATGTATCATCCCGACGGAAAGGACCTGTCTAGACCAACCTCGGAGTTACGCAAGCTCAGAATTCCTGAGTAACCATTCCTTTCCAACACCATTAAACAGTTTGCGATACCCACTGAAAATACACACAGAAACACGGCGGGGCTGGGGCGGGGGGCGGAGGGGGGAGGAACAACAACCTCCCCACTCCGAAAACTGGGAAACCTAAACATTAGCAATAGGTTGGATGCGAGAAGCTATAAATGCGAGGGTACAGAGCGACGTCGCTCGTGTGCGCACATTGGACCGTTAGCTGCGCAGGCGAGACAGGGATGGGAAGTGGCACGCCTTGCTGGTCTCGGCGAAGGTGGAGAAGGCTCCGTTACTTTTTGGCGGGATTGTCTGCTGGCTGATTCCCTGCACGGGACACAGAGCTGTGTGTTTCTCCTTGTTCAGAGCTGTTTGTTTCCACTGTGCTCAGTTGAGCAGCAGGAATGAAAACAAAGAAGGAAAGGTGGGCTGTCCTGGTGCAAGCCGTCACAGAATAAAAATAAATCCATCGTGGCCGGGGAGAGCAAAAAAAGGCGCGGCAGAAAACATCGAACCCCTGCTCTGCCCCGGGAGCCGCTGCTGGCTCAGAGCAGCGCTGAGGATAACTTAGGCTGGGATTTTAGCACAACTCTAGAGTTGTAGTGACCCTTTTTGGTCTTCTCGGGAAACAACGGTCCAACTAGAGGAGACGGAGGAATGAAGGAGGCGGGAACTCTCCCTGAAGAACAGCGCATCCCATAAAAAGGGCAACGCATTTCTGAGCAGTGGGTGATGGGAAAAAGAAAAACAAAAACCAAAAAGCGTAAGCAGGTACGAAACAGGTCGTGATCCTACACGCACCCAGTTTGCGACGGTTTTATCATTGCCTGGGGGCGGGGGGGAAGGATCAAACCCCTTCTAGGGTGCACCTGTCCAGAAGGGCAACTTTTGTTCTCTTTGGGGTTGTGCCGGCTGAAAAGTGACCGACGTTTGTCTCTCCAGCCTGACTTCTTTGGGGCTGGAAAGGAGCAAGAGACCATTACGCTGTGAAGTCCCTGTTGTCTTCCTAGGCCTGGGAGAGAAACGGAATAGAACAACGGGGAGGATAAACGGTAAAAGCACCGCTTGTACCGCTGTTTGGGGGGGGGACACTGTATAAATGTTTGTGCAAAGACAGCTTTGCAGGGCCAGCGAGCTGCCGCAGGACTCCCCCGGACAGCGTGCGCCAGCCACTCTTGGATCAACAGCCTGAAAAGCAGATGTGCCAATTTCCTGTAGTTGATGGTGATGGGTCCTAATTACGCCAGATCTGTGGCAATGTCCTTTCTTATGCATGACTCTTAATTTTGTTTTATGAAGTCATCTGTGCAACGTTCTTCCGGCGTGCAATCACGGTCGAGTGACAGTCACGAAGAGCTTTGTGCTTAGCAACAGCAGCAGGCAGCGCCTGAAACCTGTGAGCCTTGCTGGCGCCGGGGGGGTGCGGGCACCGCCGAAGAGCGGGCGGGCAGCACTCGGCTCCCGTTCGCCGTCCGCATCGTCGTCGTGGTAGGGGCTGAAATTCATTCCCGTACGAGCCGTGTACGCTGCCAAAGTCCTGTCGTGTCCCGTTCCCCACCCCCCCACCCCCCCACCCCGTATCTCCTTAAAAATACAGGTCAGCGGAGCGTAAGCTTTTGCCAGACCTACGGCCAGGGACACGCGGCGGGCGCAGCCGGTTGCCTACAGCCCCGCGTTGGAATACCGCACGCCGAAACACCTTGCCCGTGCTTTGGCCGAACGTAGCTCGTTTAGGGTCCAGCCGAAAGCCCGGTGGGATCTGGGGCTGTTCCTTAGCGTTCTGTGCCTCTTTGTAGGTTATCGTGCCCGCTGACAAGGGGACGCATCTGCAGGGGGGACAATTCAGCAGGCAAGTGGGAGCTGGGCAGAGACCAGCGCTTAGAGAGGCTGGTAGTTGGGGAGGGGTGGGAGGGGCGGATTTTCCACTGTGTTTTTCCAGCAGGGGAGATTTCCTGGGTGGCACCGTTGCTGGTGCTTTTTTCCAACAACTTTTCGTGGTTCCCCTGTCTGTCTTGGGGCGCGGTCTCATTCCTTTCCATGTTTTTTACCAGTTCGTTGGGATTTTTTTTCTTTCTCCTTTTTTCCTCTTTTTTTCCCCCTTCTCCTTTTTTCCTCTTTTTTTCCCCCATCCGTAATTTGAGGGGCTCCCCAGTTTTGCGCTTGCCAATGGAGCATTTGTGTATCTTTTATTTATTTAGGCAGGGACTTTTGCAAGTTTGGCAGGGGCTTTTGGGGCGGGTTCGGCTTTTCTTGCAGGTTTTTTTCCTTGGGTGACGTTTTGAGGAAGCATCTAGGTTTTCTGGCCTGTTTTGGTGTTGGGTTTTTTTTTTTTTTTTTAGTTTTCCCTTCCCCTCTTTGTCTTTTCATGCGGGTTCTGCTTTCCATAGGTCGGGGTCACGGCCCTGCGTTGCTTCCGGGCCCACCTGCAGCCGACAGCAGCTGTTTGGCGTTCCCTGATTGTGGGTCTGTGATGATAAAGGCTGAAGGCGGAGGGCCCCCGCTCTTTTGCCGGCTGTCACCTGCGGGGTGGGCCGCTGATGCCGGTGAGAGGGCAGCGTCCTCCCGGAGCTCAGCTCGGAGGGAGCGTGGAGCTTTGCGGGGCAGGGAGAGGCAGAAATGCTGCTTCCCGGAGGCCCGGGCTGTGCAGTGGGGCCGTGCGGGGGCTCGGTGGCCAGCTGGCACCTGGCTGTCCCCGCACCCCTGGGGAGGGGGTGCTCCCTCGGGGCCCCGGCTGCCCCCGGGACGACCCAGGGCCGGCAGCGGGGTGGCTGCGGTCTGGCCTGCGGCAGCCCCGTGGAGAAAAGAGGAAGAGAAGGAGGAGGGGTGGGGGCCGCGTAGCACCCGGAGGGGCGGAGGAGGAGACCCCCGACCTTCCGTGGAGGTTTGGTGGAGGCCCGCCTGCAGGTAAGAGCCCGGGCAGGTGGGAGGAGGGCGGGGGGGCGGGGGGGCGGGCGGGCGGTGGTGCCACCCGGCCGCTGGGGAAGGCCTCGCTCCTTCCCCGCCCTCTCGCCTCATCGCCCACCGCCCTGCGGGCGAGGGAGGGAAGAAGCACTGCGGCGGGAGGCGCTGGGTGCCGAGCCCGCGGGGCAGGGTGATGTCTGCTGGGGCGTCCTCGGGAGGGGTGAAGGGGCTTAGACGGATGCTCGCCTTAAAGCCTGTGAGCGGTGCCTTGCGGCACGGCGAGCGTGGGAGGCGCAGAGCCTCCGCGGGTCCCTGCTGCGCCGGGCGGCCGGGCGGGCACCTGAGAGGTGGAGGGAGTGCTGCGGCGGACGGAATCGGGCCCTCCAGGGGAGGGGCGGGGAGGAAGGGGAGAGGGGTTCCCCTCCACAGGCGGGAGCGGCTGCGAGGGGACGGGGCGGCTGGCGGGCCGCGTGCCTGAGGTTGGGACGGCGGGGCAGCACCCTCCTGGGCAGCGGGAGCAGGATATAGGGAAACCTTGCCACCGCGAAGCCGGACGAGCGCTGGGGCAGGGCCATCCGGAGAGGTGCAGTCCGCGCCCTGGAAGAGTTCTAAGGCCCGGCTAGCCAAAGCCCTGAGCTTTGGTCTGGTCTTGGCCTTTACCATGCTTTGAGCGGGAGGCCGCACCGCCTGAGGGTACTTTCCAGTGCGACTGACCAGGGAACTTTCCTTCTTTGGCTTAAAGGTACGACGTGCTTTGGACATGCAGGCGTTAAACTCGGTTGCGGCACTGCCTTCTGCGGCCTCGCGTAATGTCGGGTCACTGAAAGCTTCTCAACCAAAATGCAAAGTCCCGTCCGACCTTCTAGAGGATGTGCTTGGTAAAAAGCCAAATCTGCAAAGTTGCCTGGGATTTCTACCGCGGTCAGTTGTCTTGCTCTGCCTGCCGTCGGAGACCGCTGGGCGGGAAGAGTGCTTGTGGGAGGGCTTGCCAGCTGAGTCACGGCCGTGCCAGGCTCTTCACCAGCCGAGCCGCGCTGGCAACGCCGGCGTGCGTCAGTCTGACTTGCCCTATTCGTGTGAGCGGTTTCCCCAGCTGCCTGCATGATAGGTGATCTTTCCGTGCCTCAGTGTGACGGTACTGGCCGTCACACAGGACTGAGATAGCTGTCGTGTATCTTAACTAACAACTGACTAGTATTTAAATTTGCGTGACTGCGGACCACGCTTCCCTCAATGTCTCAACACTCGAAGTTAAACTTGTAGTATACAGCGAGCAGTACTCGTGTCCTGCCTTCCGTAATTCAAGAGATTATCCTTTTCCCTTCCTGTGTTGGGGCAGTTACGATAGACAGAGGCGGAGCGGCGTTGTGTGGGATTGCAGATTTCATCTCAAGCAGTGGTGCGGGCAGAGGAGCGAGTACCGTTATCTATGACGGAAAGGAAGGGTGATGTCTCCTCACCCCGAGACGAGCAGATGAAGCAGCTTTGTAGGGGCTTCGTGTTTTCAGTGCCTTGGAAATCACAACTCTGTTGACCGAGGCTAGCGGTGAGGGGACTTCCGTGGATCAGCTTATCAGGATGTGGAAGGCGGCGTACTTAGCAATGGTTTGGGGGAACGTTTACACTTGCCATGCGGCGCTAGTCACAGGAAAAGAGCTAGGGGACTAAGCTGTCCTTCTGATGCGGCAGTATTTTAGTATTATTTAGTGCTGAATTCCTGCGGTCTCTTGGCTGAAAGAAAGCATTGTAAAGTAAAGGTTTTGTTCAGCAAAGCTGAACAAGAAGCGAAGTAGCTCACGGTGCCGAGGATGGCCCTCTCGGCATGCCTCTGCGCGGTGTTTTTGGAAAAGTAAGGCTGACCTTGCGGTTAAGGCTCAGAAGCTGATTGCAGAGGAAGAGTCGATCACGTGAAACCCACCGCTATTTCCTGTATGATGCCCAGCAGGTACCCCACCGCTTGACTTCCAGTTTTCCCTCTGTGAGATGGTGAGTTGGTTTCTGCTATTCCTTTGCTGCCTGGGACGTCTGGAGATCAGTGCCCAATGCGGCCTGACCTCTCCAGGCTTTTCTGTAGCGCTGGGGGACGGACACCTTTGTCTCTGTTGTTACTCGTGTATTTCCTTGGTGACGTCCTGCACGCAGTTCCCGCGTGGATCTGTGCCTTCTGCGGCACTCCTGCGGCGATGGCTCTGCAGCACCTCGGCGCACGCATCTCTTCGCGTACGGACGCCCGTGGGCGCCTGCCCCGCTCTCCCTCTGACAGCAGAGAAAGCGGGCTTGCTCGCAGTCGGCCGGCGGCAGGCGGAGGCTCGCGCTTATTGTGCCGACCTGCGTACTTCCCCCGGCTGGCCTGAAAAGTGCTCCTCAGTTTCCGCATGGAAGCAGCTTTTTCTCTTCATTGCCTTCATTACAAGAGCGCCGCGGCGAAGACACCTGGAGCGAAGGACATTCGGAGTGGGAGGTGCTTCAGTCCCGGCTGAGGATGTGCAGATTAAGATGTGGTTTAATCCGCTGGCTAACTCATTTCCGGAGTCGGAGACGGTGATGAGTCAGTGGCGACTCACGGACACCTCACCTAGACAGAAGCGAAGATGCCTTGCGGCACAGACAAGCCATGGCGCGTGTGCCCCTTAGCAGTTCCCGGCCAGTAGCGTGCTGTCCCGTCACCCTCTGCTCAGAAGCATTTACTCGTTCTTCTCTTTGTCCATCCAGCCTTTCGTGCTCCCAGCCTCGCAAGAGCCAGTGGATCCACCCGCACCTCAGGGAGCGAGTCAGAGTCCTCGTGGGCTCGGAAAGGTACTTGGTGCCCACGGAGCAAAAGAAACGGGAGATGCCGTCAGCTGGGGCAAGAGCAGGCAGATGTTTCAGTTGAAGAGGGTTCACGTGGGACCAGCCTACTGCTCTGCAAGTAGGCTTGTCCCCTTGCCTTTTCCCCTTGTGCCCTCAGAAATGCGGTTTGCGTGGGACCTCGTTACCAGGTAGATGCGTGCCAGCAATGTTTCTCCCTTGCAGGAATGCATTGCCATCTCTGCACGTGTTCTCAGCGTCTTCCTTGTTATCATCTGCCTGGCACTCGGGCGCTCGCTAAGGCTGAAGCTATGTTAGAAGGCGGTCGGTTCCCCAGAGTTTGGCTAGGAGAGGTGAGTCACGCGCACCCCTGTGTATGCAGAGGGGACTGAAGTGTGGCCTGTGGCATCATCTTCTTGAACGTGACTTGTCCCAGATGGTGAACATCCAGAGTGAGTTAGTCTTTTTGGGTGATGGAGAAGACAGAGAGACGGTTCAGCCGGATGGGTTCCGTTGCTGCTGCAGACGGTAGTGCCGAAGATGCAGAGCTTGTGTTCAGAGACCGGCAACCGAGATGTCCGCCTTCAGCGCGATGACTGCCACCCGTAGCAGCCATACGGCCTGCCATCGGTCCCGACAGCCGCAAATTCCGACTTCAGCGTTCTTGTCTGCGAAGCCACTCCCCTGCAGGGCCGAGGGGCACCGCGATGGCAGTAGTTATTCCCGTGTTTGCTGTCCACAGCACATTTCATCGTCGTAGATGTGAAGTTGCTTTGCAGACACAAAGTGGAAGTCTGGCCATCGACAGGAGCTGCAAGGAAAGCACAGCTACTCCGAGCTTGAAAGGCGGCAACTGCTTATCAGCTCTGCACGTCCTCACCTGCAGGAAGTAAGGAATAACCCCCATAAATCATGTCCTATAAATCAAACCCTAGCGATCTCTGCTCTCATGAGCCACGTTACAGGAACCTCGATGAATGGCAGCGGAAGACACAGCTGAGTCATCAGCAGGGAGTCATCACCTCACCGTCTACCTCATGGAAAATTATTCATATGCCCCGTCAAAAGAAAATCAGCCGCCTGCCATCCTTGTTTGCCTGAGACAGGACTGGCTGAGCACGCAGTACCCCCTTTCCCGGACGGGACAAGCGACAGTGATGCGAGATGCGACTCTGGACGTGCACGTTAGGAGCAAGCGTTAGGGAGGAAGCTGAGCGGGGCTGCTCTTGTGCTACAAGGTGTCTCACGAATTAACAGGACCGAGGCTCTGAGGTGCAAGTCACCTAGAGATTGCCACCCCGGGTAGGCATACGTTTGTGGAGCCGTGTCATCGCCGCTGTGAGACGAGTTCCTTACAGCCAAGGTGGCAAACCTTGCTTGTTAGTATTAACTTTCCCAGTATTGCTAATACCAAAGTCTCCCGGTGTGTTCATTCGGGAAAGAAGAGTGCGTGTGTCGGTGCGGAGCGTCGTGCCGGATCCTGGCAGCACAAGGGAACTGAGCCAGTACAGCATCCCGAGCACTTGCGTAAATCACCCAAAGTAGGCTTCATTTTTAACTTGAAATCGACATTAAAATGACGGCGAGTTTCTCTGGGGCCTTGTCTTACGCTTGTTTCCGCTGTCCTGCCGCCTTAAGGAAACGCCTGCCATCTCTTTGGTGCTGTGCGTCGAGAGATAGCCAAGATACATCTTGATGTAAAGATTGTCAGAGTGTGAAGCAGGCAGGCTCGAATCTCTCTTGTTCTTAAAGTTTCTGGGTTTCCTTGAATAAGATGGGGGGGGGGGGGAAGAGTTCCTCAGCTTTTGTGCTGTGGGAATTGAGGGCATTCAGCACCTTGTGGCAGTGTTTCACGTCTTGCAGGATGAAACGCTTAGTTACTGAACGTAGCTCATCGATGCAGAATGCCGTGATATAATTTAGACGCTAGTTAGAGATTGTCATCGTAGTGACAGATGTTGGTGAGAAGTAGGAACCGACAAAAAGAAAAATAGGGAGCTATTTGTCACAAGGATGTTAGTTACAAAAAGATTTGGGGACCAACTTTTCTGAAATATTTAAGGGTTTTCATTACGACTTGGAAGTTTCTCTCTAGGTCCTTTAGAGCATATAAATCACTTGGAAAATAAGACTGAAGCACTCGGGTATCGGAAGGACTTTCCAAGAAATTACTCTTGCTTGTAACAGGCATAACTTCCTCTCACGTCTACTAAAACACGTTGAAGCTGGGCGTGCCTCTGTCTTAAAGAAGTTATTCCTAACACAGGAACTTTCTGTGTGGGATGCAGCGGGGATGGGACCTTTGCTGCGAGGTGGGAGAGCTGCGCCTGGGCAAGGGAGAAATTAGAGCAGGCCGGTTGCACGCTTAGCTTGAGCGTAGGTTGGTGGCACGCTTTCTGAATGGCAGAACTACGAATGACTGCCAAAATGATGTTATCTGGCCAGTGACCGGAACAAGTGTGAAATCATCAAAAGACAGATTTGGAGTCGTACGCTCTTCCTTTGCGTTACCCGCTTCCTTTTGGTTGCATCATCGAGATTGAGACAGCTCTCACAGAAACCCACCGTTGCCGGTGCGGGTTTTGGCTCTCGGTCGGCTAGTACACCTCTCCGTCGAGCAGCAGATGATGGCTGTGCTCGGGGCGGGGAGGGGGAGTATCCTGAAGCGGGATACGTCGTGCTGCGCGGCTTGAGGGAGAAGGGAAGGCAGCAGTTCTGCAGCGTGAACAGCTGCGTGGAGGTCTCAAAACCAGCGTGAAGCCCTTCAGTCCACCGTAACGCCAGGCACAGCGGTGGCTGTGACGGAGCAAACGGAGTAGACGCCTCAGCTTTTCGCCGAGAATCGAACTCTCCTGGCAGCTGGCCGCCGAGAGTTTCTCGGACATGGCCGCTCGAGTGACCTGGCTTTGCTCAGGCTGCTTGCCCACCCTCCGAAGGCCGGTCCCACCGGGTCCTCGCGTAGGCGGAAGCGCAGCAGCACCCCGCTTCCGAGGCAGCTCTGCCAGCTGCTGCTGCTGGGGGCCTGGGTGGCCTCCGACGGAAATCCGGCTGATCCCGCGCGCGCCGCGTGGCTCGGATTGGGAAGCCGAGAGGAGAGGCTCGGGTGCCAGCGGCTGCTCAGCTCAGGGACGCCGCAGTGGTCTGCAGGCAGGCTTTTGGGGTGCCAGGGCCGGGAGTGCTTTGGCTGTCACTGGGGGGGGGTGTGAGCCCCGACCGTGGCTGCTCTCAGGCGCTCTCCGTGCCACGCCGTTTGGGAGGGCAGAGATTGTAAGGTGACCTGGGGCTGTTGGCCGGCCTTGGGAAGTAAAGCTGTAGGGTTTCAGTGGTTGGGAGTCGGTTAAGAAAACCGTGGCTAGCCTGTCCTGGCATGTGGCCTCGCTGGGATGCGAAGTCACCCGATGAAAACCTTGCCCAATAACAAAGATGTCCCAGCAGAAAATGAGCTTTCGGTCGCTGCGGTGCTGTTCCTCTGAGGTTTTCCATCTGCTTTGCAAACAAGATCCGACCGAGCCTAGCGACGCCCCTGTGAGAACAGCAACTCTAGTGACAGTTTCCAGCTGTCGAGCCGACGAGAGCACCCAGGTGCCACGGTAAACCAGGGAGTGAATAATAACCGTTCCCGTTGCACGGCGGGAGGGACGCCGCTGCCAGACAGCAAGGGACCACCTGGCTGGACTGTTTCGCAGCGGAACGTCCCTACGTAGGCGCTAAAGGTGTGAGCAGGGAGTTTGATATAAGATCGTAGAAGCGGAGAAATCCTGATAGTTGAGCTAATTTCACCTTTGGAAATGGGGACGAGGCAGTTTTGGCCAGTTGCTCCTAATGATCTTGAAGCTTCTCTGTTTTGAAAAGTTAGCACAGCCTCCTCAACAGGATGGTCCACCAGGACCGGGCTCGGGGCTCAGTGCGGCCGCTTCCCGGTCGGCAACCGCGTGCCGGCCGCCC
>JAVKLA010000007.1:35719230-35730252 GCA_034782735.1 Sagittarius serpentarius
AAATGTCTTTCCCTGTCTCGGGGCTGACACCGTGCCGCATCATAGTGCAGGGCAGAGGCCTCCCGGGCTGCGGCACCGGCCGGCTTCCCCGGCGCGGGATCCTCTCCCAGCATCGCAGCTCCGAAAAGGCAGCGCCGAGCCGTGGCTCGGACGTTTCTTTGGGAGAGGGCCGCCCCTGGAAGCCGGTGCTTGGGCGCACAGCTGCATCCACCTCCGAAACCCGCCCCGCGAGGAGCATCTTCGACGTGCTGCAGAGGCGCCGGCCGCCTTGGGAGTGAGGAAGGGCAGCCTTCGGCCTCGGCCTGCCCCACCACCGCCCGGGGAGCGTCTTGCCCGCTCCCTGCAGCGCTGAAGGTAAGGCCGCTCAGTCTGTGGCTAGGCCGCGCTGCAAATCGTCGTCAGAATAATTCTGGCGAACGCCGATGCGAACGCGGTGACCGGGGCGCAGCGGGCAGGCCTGCGCCCACGGTGGTTACTGTTTGAAAGCCGCTCTCAACTGCCTCTATTGCGAGTAGGTGTGTCAGCGACGCGCATGGGCAAAACTGTGCTCTGGGGGCTTTTTTCTTTGTTTTTTGATACAAGAAGCAGCAGTCAGGCGGCCGCAGGCAGCAGAGCCGTGGCTCGCGAATCCCTGGGCTTTGCCCCTGGCTCCCCGCGGCAGCAGCTTCAGCTGTGGATTAGCGCCCGTGCCGTCGGACACGGGCAGCTGAGCTCCCCGGCCGCAGGCTGAACGGGGCTGCTTTCACCCGGCTTTTTTTTCTTGAGGTCTGGACAGAGGTGTCCGAGCGAGGCTTTTGCGGGGGGTCAGCGCCCTCCCGGCTCCCCCGGAGCTTCCCCCCGGCTCACGGCGAGCGCGGGCGGCGGTGCCCGCACGCTGCATCACAGCCTGCAGAGGTTGCCCGAAAAACCTCTCTGCTGGGTTTTCTGCTAAGGACGAAGACGCAAAGCAGCACGCTGGCGTGATGGAGGGATGAACGCCTGCTGCCTGGCCGGCGGCGCCGTTTGCTGCGCCTGCTCCCGAGTAGGCTGGGCTCCTCTTTGCAAGGTGCGTATTGCGCGTTAACCTGCAGTTGGGCAAGCCGTGAAAATCGAAAAAGCAGCTATTAAGATTTCATTGTAATACCTCGCTCTTAAAAATGAGTTATTTGGCTGTGGATTTTGGACAAAAGACCGAAATAGTTCACTCGTTTTGAAAATAATACGAGCTGTGCAGTACTTGTTCTCTACTTTGGAGCCAAAACCCGACCCTGCCGCTAAGGTCTTATTTGGAGGGGGAGAAGACCTTACCCAGTACAGAAGGTATCGATGGCGGGTTTAAAACTAATACACACGTGGGGGAAGTTTTGGTCAAATACGGTGCTGTTCCGCAAAACGGTGGAAAATACCTGGCTAGCTTTGGATGTTTTTAAAGAGAGCTGCTTTTTTCACTTCCTAGTATATCTCTTTATTTCCTTACCCGTTTTCCGTTGCAACAGCTGGACGTGGTGCTCGTCGAGGTTTAAGCGTTCGTTAACTGGTTGCTTTCTCTTCCCTGTCCCACAGGTGGGAAGAGGGCACAGCCGGCGCCGGCACAGCCGGCTGGGAGCACGGCAGCGCCTGTCTCCGCTCCCTTGCCTCGGCACAGCCCTTGTCTGCAGCGACGGCTTTTGAGCTTCGCTGACCCCGGGGACGTGCTGCAGCCCTGGGCACAGACAGCCTGCAGGGTCCCGAGGGGCCTCGCTGTGCAAAACTGGCGCTGGGTGTGTACGGACGCGCGCGCTGGCGTGCCAATACAGCCGTGCTACCGGCGCAGTTCCCCCTTCGGTACCAGCTGCCCGTCAGAAATCCCTCTGCATTGCTCGGGGGACGGGGGGGGGTTTGCCGCCTTCTCAGGGGGGCTCCGCGGTTGTCAGGGTTGACTGCACGTGCCTGGGGACGCACCAGCGTGTCCTGTGCGGGTGGTAAGGCCGGGTGAGTGCGGGGGAGAGTTGCCCAGGGCGGTGTGCGGAGGCGGTGGCACACCTGGGAGCAGCCCCTGCCCACGGCCTGATGCGTTCAGCGTCACGTCCGTCTTCTGGCCGCACCGCTGTCACGGTGTTTTGTCTTAGTAGAGCAAAGCAAGCCGTTGGGGCAGCAGCTGCTTGTCCTTGTCCTGCAAGCCTGCTGCCCGCCCCTGCCCGCAGCAACGCAGCGGGGCGGCAGCCCCGTCCGTGGGGCTGCGCCGCTGGGCCGGCGTGCGGCAGGGGAAGCTGTGCTCGGGCCCCTCTCCAAGGAGGCCTCTCGGGGCCTTGGCTCCGCCGTGCCCCTTGCTCGAGCTGCCTGCCGCCGCGGCCTCTCCGGAGCAGCAGCGCGCCAGGCTGGGGTTTCGCAGTGCTGAGGCTGGCGAGGGGGCTTCTCAGTCACCCCGGCTGCTTTCGTGCCCGCGGGGAAAGGGTGCACGTCACCCGGCAGCACCCGGGTACCCCCGGCACCTGGGTCATCAGCTTAATTCAGATAAGCCAGTTGAATGCATGTAATAAGAACATATTCTGCTTTCTGCTCTGCGCGGAGCTGCTCCGGCGGCCGAGGCTCGCACCTTCCCCGGGAGCGGGGACGCCTCCCGGGGGGACGAGGGGTGACCCGGGGTGCAGCCCCTCCCCCGTCCTCCTGCAGGTGCGCCTCCTTCAGGCCCCAAATCCTCCTTGCAGAGGCTTTTGTGGAAGCTGCTGGGGGGGTGGCTCGGGGTGCGTTTCCCCAGGGAGCGGCCGGCCCCAGGGCACCCCGTGCCTGCAGGAGCACAGGGACGTGGCGTCGCTCCGCCGTCCCCCGGGAGGTTGAAGCCGGCGTGCTATTACTCGGCGAACGCTGTGAAATGAACCTTCCTGCGAGCGCAGGAGCAAGTGGGGTTGAGCGCCTGGCGTGCTTTCGCCGCCAGGCCGTCGGGTAGGGCGCTCGCTGCTGTGGCCCGGCACGGCTTGGCTCGGGGCTGCCATCCCCATGCCCGTACGGCCCGTGGGGAGCAGGGGTGGTTCCTGTGAGCCCAGGGCTGGCGGGGCGGCTCGGGGACGGCCAGGGCTACAGCTTCGCACGCAAGCTCGCTGAGCAGAGCGTCGCTGCCGTGTTACGTGTCTCGTCACGTTTTGCCTTGCGTGTTTCTAAGGGGCGAGTGAAACGGCGCTGGGCTGGCGTTTGGAGGGGGCAGTGTTCCTGCCGTGGCAGGCGTGGTGACCGCCCCCCCTCCCCCCGCTTCCCTCTCCTTGCAGACATCGCTGACACGAAACCTCAGGCACCTTGCCGCAGCGGGCGCTTAACTCCGGAGCTCGGAAACCTGCGCTCTGTGAGGGAACTTTACGCTCTTGTACGGACCTCGGCCTCTGGTTTGTGGTTTGCTTTCGGGTCGCAGCCGCAAATAGTGGCGCGTAGGTAGAGCGACTCTGTGACAGCTGATTTGAGGAGGGAGCCAGCTGAGGGTCTCGCTAGGGCGGTGACATCCTCCCGGCCAGGGACGCTCGACCGTACGACGCGGCCGGTCGCCTTAACTGCGATCGGGCGTGTTAGCCTGCATCGTCGTTGCTCTTGTTACTGCTGAGTTCGCGGCTGCTTTTATCTGTGGTTATTTGAATAGAGTTAGATCTGTCAGATGTAAGATAGTAAGCGCTAGCGAGTATTTAGACGCTTAATAAAGCGTAATTTGGATGTTTGATTGGTTTAATTCCCTTGCTGCTGGAGTCCAACGGGTGCTTTCCTTTCATCTCCTCTCTTTTCAGACGCCATCCGATGGACATTGGTCGGGTACTGTACGTACACCCACGTTAACGGGGTGGGGGGACGTCAGGCGGCCCGGGAGGAATCGGGGTATTGTTACGACCCAGCTCCGTCCTCCGCAGCCTGAACCTTTCCCAAGGCGTGACCCCTCGGGGTAGTCGGGCTGCGACAAACAGGCGACCAGGGTGTGTTACCTGAATGGCTGCTAAACTCCATTGAATGCTGCTAAATCCTCTTGTAGCCGCTGGGTCTGGGGGATGGCGGCTGTGGCGACCGCTGGGTAGCTGTCACTGCTTCCGTTTTGTTTGGTTAGTCTGTGTCGTGCCGATCCTCTCTGTTACCACGTGTCTAACGTGTCGTCGCAGGCGAAGGCGGGTGGCGAGTTATTGTGTTGTACTCACGGGGTGGCTGGGAGGCGTCCAAACGAAATGGAGCCGGCCGCGGGAAACGGAAATCCCCGGACCTCCATCTGGAGGGAGGATGGGCCTTTAAGTAGAGATGCTTCAACGAGAATGGGGAGGCCTCTACTCTGCCCCTGTGATGCAGGTACCGGCGGCCCAATGCGTCGTCAAAGGGTGGAGTGAGAAAATAATTGTAAGCTTTATTTTGAAACAGAAACCAGACAGTCTAAAGCCCGGAAAGGGAAAAGGTTGTATTGCAGCCGCCGTGGCCGCCTTAGTCCGTGCTGCTGTCACGCAGGTAGAAGTGCGGTTACGATGGGTACAACCGTCTCGTGAGGCTGAACTGAAGCAGCGCGGCTCAACAGGAGGAGCGGAAAGGGGGAGAAGGCGTTGGCAGGGTCCCGGTTAGCAGTGCCGAAGACAACCGAGTGCCCTTTTAAGCCGGGCACCGGATACTAAAAAAGCTCAGTTTCGACAAGTGTTGGTGGATCCTGACGCTTGGGATGGGGACATTCGGCGCGATCCAGGTGACGATCCCAATGCAGGATGGGAGGGCTGGGAGAGGGATGGGGGAGGGTCGCCCCTCCTTCCGACGGCTCCCCTGACAGAAGAAACCGCAAACGTGCGCCGCAGCGGACCTGCAGTTATCACCGAAACTACTTGTGATGCTGGTGGCCAACAGCAGACCATTCAAAAGGAAGAAAGCTCAACTGCCCTAGAAGTAACGAGTACTAACCCGAAAGACGGGAAGGAACGAGAAGAGGAGGCGCTAGGCTGGTGACACAGAGTGTGGGTGACCGGCGGGGCGGTGGTTTTACTACCCGACCCTGAGGCACTTTGTCTCCAGTTGAGGCCGGCGATATTCTTGACCCCAACCGGGGGCAATCATGACTTACTGCTGCAAATATCCCATTGTCTCGGAGAGGACCTGTTAGATGTAGAGACTCGGATTAAACCATTTTGAAACCTGAACGGGCTGCAGGAATCTATTCAGAAAAACTGCCTCTTGGACTGGCTGCGCCTTCCCTGGGTAGGAAGATCCCCTGACCCATGGCTGGCACCTGGGAGTGACCGGGGTGTAAATCAGCTTTCGCGAGAGACCTCCTCCGAACTAAAAAACATAATGCTGACTGTTCGAGGTCCTCCCCGCGTAAATTCGTGGGCACATTTGTCAACACAAGCTGTTGCCTTACTCAGAGTTGGAGGATTTTTGCAAGGGACCGCTGAACAGATTAAAACGCGTCGGCATTCTGGGGAAGCGCCTCGTAAGGAACCGCTCCAGCAGGCCTTACAACTGGGAGTGCCTCCCCGTCAGATAGACGGGCTGCATTACGCCCAGTTGGCAGCGATCGCCCAACAAAAGAGCAAGGGAATAGCGGAGAACGAGGGAATCTTCGAGACACAGGGGCAATCTCCTTACGGTCCCCCGAGACAGGATTTAAGCAAGGTGGATGAACAACAAAATCAACAGCGGGGAAAACTGCGGAAGGGATCTTACAAGAGCCAGTGCGGTCCCTAAAACGAGAAAGGCTCGTCGTCTTACAAAAATCTTTCAGTTTCTCTTCAGACCCTGAACGGAGAGCCGCTCGTCTTTGTCGTCGATACAGGAGCGGAGATGTCCGTGGTTACCCTGGAAAGGTTTGACAGAGCAGGGGGACTGTGGGCCGGTTACGCACTTCAGGTTGATGGAGTCGGGAATAATTTTATCTTTGGCCCTACAGGGAAAATTAAAGTATGCTTTCCTGGTGATAAACATCCACGACGGGTACGAGTGACAGTTACGGAAACGTCTGATTGCTTCTTAGGTCTGAGAGGCACTCAGGGTCTCGATTAAATAGGTCAAAAGGGACAAATGTGGATTTCTTTGCCTTTCTAATCTAATCAGATTGAAGTTAACGCCTTGAAAATTTTAGGAGAATTGCCCCGATCTCGTGTGGTTAACCAGAAACACTCTTCATTATCCCCTGCAGCTCTTGGCGGAATTGAGTCCGAAATTATGAGGTTTTTACACCAGGGTATTATTGAGCCCACACAGTCTAAATGGAATTCACCCATTTGGCAGGTAAGGAAGACCCATGGGAAATGAAGGTTGACAGTGGATTACAGAAAACTAAATGCTAAAAGAAGTGATGCTTTGCACGCTGCTGTACCCCATACGAACGAAGTATCGAGTTACCGAAGAAACGATGACAGACCCTTCAAAGCGGTCACTGATGGTAGGGGTATGTTGTTTAACGTACCCGTTGCTGAGAGTGATAAAGCTAAGTTTGGGTTTACTTTTGAAGGCAAGCAATATACATTTGATCGCTTACCGCAAGGGTACGTACGTTCTGCCACGCTAGCGCACAGTGTGCGAAGTGACTTCCTGAAGCCGCGGGTAGAAAAGGCAAAAGAGGGTGATACAGATATTTGACAATATACGGGTGTTACAGTAGTCTCGGCGGAAGCCTGGGCTTCGACCAAGGACATCGGAGATGAGATGCTTAAGTCTTTGGAGGAAAGTGGTGTGGAAGTCCCAGAAGGAAAACGACAGGTACCGAGGAGTGAAGTTACGTTCTTGGGTATCAAGTGGACCTGAGGCAGGGAACAGATACCAGAAAAGGTATTACTGGACGTCGTAGACAAATGGCAGAATCCAACTGATGTTCAGGACTTCCAGGCTTTATTGGGAGCTCTTAGTTTTCGGAGGGGACGTAGACCAGGGTTCTCCGCTGTAGCCCGACCTTCGTACGATTTGCTGAGAAAGCCAGCTCTGTGGCAGTGGGGCTCAGCTCAACAAGCCAGTCCGTCTGAAGTGTTAGAAGCAGTTCAGCAGTGTGCAGTATTGGGATTGGCTTCCCGTGAACCTATAGAATGGCGCTGGGAATTCTCTGAACATGGGAGTAGGGTGGGGTTACGGCAAGATAAGGGACCGATGGTATGTGACTCCCGCGCTTGGAAGCAAACCGCCGGAAGATACGCTCCTTCAGAGAAAGGCTTGCGTGCTCTAGAATATGCACTGCAGGCTGGTCTTAACGCTTACAACGGACAAAAAATTTCTTTCGTGGGACCTTTGAAATTGTTAACGCGGTTAAGGGAAGGAAAAGAGATTCCCCCAAAGATTGCTCAGAAGTTAAGTGTATGCGTAAGAAAACCACCGCTCGGTTAACAACGGCGGATTTCGTGCCGACAGAGGACAGGAAAACTAACCCTCGAACTGGAAATGCCGAAATCTCTTCTGTTGATAACTGTGAAAAAATTCATTCTCTATTTGAAGAAGCACCTCCTTGTTCTAAGATGGCGGAACAGCCACCTCTTCGGTTTATCGACGCGAGTTCTGCAC
Organism: Sagittarius serpentarius; assembly: GCA_034782735.1. NCBI lineage: Eukaryota > Metazoa > Chordata > Aves > Accipitriformes > Sagittariidae > Sagittarius > Sagittarius serpentarius. The sequence goes on from JAVKLA010000007.1 coordinate 35,726,677, forward strand.
GAGTTGAAGGGCAGTGGGAGCACAGAACAGCTAGAACAGAAACCAAAGCAGGAGGGCAAGTAATAACCGAAGAAGATAGTTCTGCTCAAACAGGGGCGCTGACGGCCCTTATTACAGTCCTAGAGGAAGGAGCTAAATGTGTGTGTGTCTGGGGCGGGGGAGGGGGGTTTCTGTTGGGTATATAAAGGTTGTTTGGAACGGGGTCTGTTTTGGGAGACCAAAAGCTTTGTAATGAAGGCGGTGGAAGTTAAACGTAGTCTTATATGGCCAAAAAAAAAAAAAAAATCTTAGCAACGGGGCGAAAAATCAAACGAATCTAGTGAAATTGGATGGGTGCCAGCACATACAGGGGAAAAAAAAACTGGAAACGGAAGCCACTAAAATGAATCAGCATGTTGATGAACTTAGCGAGATTAAGATGCAAAGACTGGGTAGTCAACGGGAACGGTTATTGGGGGGGTTACACACCCGACGCGGCCGTTCAGGAATATCAGACCTGCGTAATGCAGCGAAATAGAAGGGATGGCCCGTAACCCGCGAAATGGCTGAACAGCTTGTGTCTGCTTGTGAAATGCGCCCAGGAAGACTAGAATGGCTACGAGGTTATGATCTTTGTGTATTAACCGAGACGGGGGGAAATGGCCCACGTGGCAAGTAGACTACGTCGGTCCCCTTTACGGGACAGTTTAAATACAGTTTCGCAGCAGTCGAAGCCTGTAGTGGCTTAGGATTTATTTTTCCTTGCCGTCGAGCTACAGCACTAAATACCATACCAGCTTTACTGCAATTACTGTGGCATTATCCTAAAGCCCAAGAAATACAACCTGATAGTGGGGGACACTTCAAAAATAACCAGGCGGCCCAGTGGGCGCGGGAACAGGGCATAAAGTGGGTATTTCGTGTTCCCTATTATCCTCAGGCTTCAGGAATGGTTGAGCGGTTCAATGGTTTATTAAAAAAGCAACTGAAACTCCAGGAGCCGAGAAACCGATTTGAATTAGATCTTGTCTTGTGGAGACTTAATAACCGCCTTGGGAAAAAGGGGCCCCGTGTTTATTTGGCTTGCCACAGAAATCCCATCTTTAGAACAGGCGACCAGAAGTATTCTATCCCAAGTGCGGCCCGTTTAACGCTCTAATTTTATCTTGTAGTACCTATCACGCTGCGACTGTTGAGGAAGTGGGAGGAGGGCTGTATCACGCTCCGTGGAGACGGATCCGGACGCACGCAGCAACTCCGTCATTCAGACAGTAAGTACCGACCTGAGCAGTGGTGAAGTCTCTGTATTTTTCTCATACCGCTTGACGCGGGAGGCTGATCCAGGGCGAGGCCGACGGTACAATAGCGTACGAGGTTTGTTTCTAGTAAGATGGGTTAATAGCTACGACCGTGATTTCAGTCCGATTAAGGACTGTTGGTTAGCGGTCTTCTGGGCAAAGGGAAAAGGCTGGTGTGACGCTTCCACCTCTCATCACAAGTTGTGGAAGCGATACGTCTCCTGCATTTCAAGCGGCAGAGATTTTAGACGCTATCCGACGTCAAACCGGCCTCGGTTTCGCGGGTTTCGGTTTGTGCGATACCCGCTCACGCTGCCTTGGAACGTGGCTGTCGCGTGGTTCCGATGGGACGGCGATACTGTAGCGAAAAGCCAAGACCGCCGTGTCCTCGAGCGCTTCCGCGGAACCTGCCTGCGAACCTTGCCCAAGGCGCAACCCCTCGGGGTGGTCGGGATGTGACAGCAGAGCACGGCCCTGTGTTACGCAGCAGACCAAGCAGAGGCTCGGAAGAGCCCTTCTCCTTTGCAAAGAAGGCATTTTGCCCGTGAAACCCAACTTATCCTCGCCGCTTGCTAGCAGTTTTCTCTGTAAGCAAGCCCTGAGTAACGTAGCTAACAAGATCAGCGTTAGGCCTCAGAAGCTGCTGGTGTGTATGGAGGGGCTGCTACTGCCAACGGCAATTACACTGGATTATTCCAGGAAATTGACTGTTATATCTACTTATTTATTTCTATTTAAGCCTTTTTTTTTTTTTTTCCCCACTGAGTTATGCTCCATAGGCACTTGGACTGTTTGAAATTGGAGTTAACGCCTTGTGTTCATGAATAGATTCGGAAGAACACAACCCAAGGTGATGTAGTTCACGCCCAGAGGACCGCTTGGGAGTTTTCTTTCTTAGAGTTTAATCGGGAAGATGAAAATGTGCCCTAAGGACGACATCTAGCCCAACGTATGGGGCCGGGCTGTGACCCCGGTGGGGGCACAGCCGTCCCCAGAGGAGGGCGACGGCATCCTACGGACGGGCAGGAGCCCCCATCTCAGGCAGGACCCCACCTCTCAGGCGGGGTATCCACGTCCTAGCCCGCAGCAGGGAAAAGGTGGAAAGTGCAGCGGGTGAGACCCGAAAGGGCTCTGGGCACCCCCCCCACCCCCCACCCCCAGAAAGGGTCGTGAACACGCAGCGCGGTGGGGTTGCCAGCGACAGCAGGTCTAGAGGACCAGCTTGGGCAAGCCCACCTGGCCAGTGTCACCTCCTTGGTAGCCTTTCCAACGGCCTCGCTCCACGGGAATATAGGTTTTTGTGGATTTCTTCGCTTGGGGTGGGGGCGGGGGGTTGGGGTGGGGTGGAAATTTGGTCCAGCAGCCTCTCTGAGCGGGGGGGGGGGGTGCCGTTCCGCCAGGGCGGCACCAGAGAAGCGGGTGGAAGCTACGGAGATGGACACTCGGGTCAAAATTCGGGGGGCTGGGCTTGCTGGTGAACCTGCGGGCACGGCAGCTGTGGGTGGGCATTTCCCCCCCGGGAACTTGCGTGTGTTTCCTTCCCGCTCCGGGGCTGCTGCTGTGCCCCGTCACCTCCCACGAGGAAGACTCCAGAATGTTTCTACATTGACCTTCGCTTGCGGTGGCAGAGGTGGTTTACGGTCTCCTCACCCCGGGTGAAGAACAGAGATTCCCAGGGGCTGATCCTTTGGCAGCTCCAGCCTCGAAAGCGAGGTGCAAGAGGGGAAATCCTCCTCGGGGGAGGCGGCTGCGCCTCAGCCCCGTGTGCCTCAGCCGCGTGTGCCTCAGCCCCGTGTGCCTCAGCCGCGCTGGCCTATAAGGTCCAGCGCGAACGTCGTCGTGGGCGAGGTTCGTAACCCCTTCAGGTCCTCGGCTTCCTCGTGAATCTGGATTCAGAGTCAGCGTGTGCACGTAATGCAACAAACAAGACGCGGCGGGTGAGGGGAAGTCACAGGTGTCACCAGGCCAACCCCTACAGCTGGAAGGAGTAAACAAGCTGTTGAGGGCCCTGACCCTCCTTCAGGTATGTGTATCTATATATAGGACTGTCTATATATACACGTTTATATATGAGCATGTGCGTGCGTATCTCTGTGTGTGCGTGTGCGCGCGCTGACCAATAGTTTGAAATTGCAGTCACGTTGTCGTGAGATGGTTCCTGTTCGCACCCGACCCTGTGCCGGGTGTCCCCCAGGCTGGATACGGCCCCTTGGGTGCGCGTCCCTCCCCGCCCCCCCCCCCCCGGCCTTCTCCTTCCCCTGCAGGCGAGGGTCACCCCGCTGGCTGCGGGGAGGGGGGG
>JAVKLA010000007.1:35746767-35764130 GCA_034782735.1 Sagittarius serpentarius
GCGGGAGTCGCCGTGGGGGGGCGGGGGGGGGGGCGCGCGCGCGTCCCCGGTGTCCCGGCGCCAACCGGGCTGCCTGCCGGCCTTGTCCTTCCCGCAGGGCGGGGGGGGAGCTGGGCTTCCGCGGCTCCGGCGACCTGCTGCGGCGGGAGGAGTTGGAGGCCCGGGCGGCGGCGGCGGCGGCGGCCCCCCAGAAGTAAGTGCGGGCCCGCCGGGGCCCTCGGGCGGCTTGGCGGAACGGGGACCGTGTCTGCACCAGGACCCTGCAGCCTGCGCTGGCCTCCGTCCCCCGGTCCCAGAGGCCTTGTAACAGCAGCTACCCGTCCCCAAAAGCTGAGTCCTGGCTGTCGGGGCGGCGTCGCGACTTGGGGGGGGTGGGGTGTCTGCGGGCCCTCTTCTTCCTCGTGGCCCTGGCCCTCGGCTCCAATCCCGGTGTCAGAGAAAGCGAGGCAACGGTGTGTTTTAGGTGCTGGGTCTGTTTGAGGCACCGAAATACTGCTGCTTGGTTAGCAAACGATGCGCCTCAATCCCTGGCTCATCCTTTCCAAGTCCTCACCAAGAAATGTGTGTTTCCTAACGCCTCACCCTTTGGGATTGACGGTTACAAGGCAGGGAACGTACCGAGGGAACAGGGGGGCCATACGGGAAGGGAAAATACCCTTTCTGTGCTGCTCAGTTGTTAGGCTTCGAGGACCGAGTTTATTGAGTAACGTACTCCGTAGAGCCCGTTTCCTGCCAGCAGCGGTGGGTAAGCTCGTCTGGGTTCCTTGCGAGTGCTCCCCTGGGCCAGGGACGCTGGGCTGGCTGTTGGAGCGCTCTCATTACATGGGGTAGCTGAAGCAAATCACGCAAAGGTGTAGGCGAACTAGCGCTGGGAAAGGTATTTAAACGGCTCAGCCTGGATGAGGGTCTCTTTGGATCCTGTTAGAAGGTGTCTGCTTCCATTTCCAAAAGCCTTCGCAGGGAGAGCTGATTTACTCTCCAAAAGTCTCTGACAAAGGAAGTTCAAGAAGTACATGTGCAACTTTTTTTTTTTTTTTTTTTTTTGGTAGGCTTTTGTTTTGTTTGGACTTCTGCCGTCTCGTACTTCTTATAGCGTGCACAGCTATAGCACGCGCTTTCCCCGAAAACTCGCGTTGCGCTGAGAATTCAGTGCTTTGCAATAGAGCTTTATCGCATCCTGTGGCTGGTTCCCCCGACCTTTTTAGTTTTGCACCTTCTCCGCTCTGCTTAATCAGCCTGCAAATCTTAAAACATTTACCTGTTTACTTTTCTGGTTTCTTCTTTTCTTTGCCTCTTGAGGAGAAGTAGATGAACAACCCCTGTAAATAGTGAACTTTCTCTGGGTGCCTCGCTACAAGAAGCTAAATAACATTATCGCAACCCGTATTTTGTCACCGTGGTTGGTGAATAGTAGATTCGCTGAGCAGCCTTATTCTCCTGTGGTGCTTTTTCCTTTTTGTGCTATAGTGAAATGATCGTTTAATGCTTTAGCGGTACATGCCAGATGCCTTTCGTAGCATTTGTGGGCCGAGGACGTGTGCTCTGTAGTTAAGCTATTGCCATAAATCACGTACAATCCTGTCTCAAACTTCTATTCCAGGCATAGGGTGACTTTTTTTTTTTTTTTTTTTATTTAGAGAATTAGTTGTTCATCTCACTATGTGGAGAAATTAATTTTGCAGAATGACAGGCTTAATTATTTGAATAAAGACAAAAAGGGTTGATTTTTTTTGCATACATGTTTAGACTTGGAACGTTCTGTGGCTTACGCCCAGACGTACTCTGCAGCCAGGTGAAGCTGATGGTGACAGGTTAAGCTGATGATGTCGGGAGAGTAAGAACTGAACGCAAATGGCTGACCAGTTGGTCTTGTAATGTTCTTGTAAAGTGTGTTTCTAAACCACTGATCGTTATGAATTACTCCTCTAGTGATTCTGTGAGCGAAAATGAACTGAAGGCGGAGCTCTCGGTGCAGTTGTCTGTCTCTCCTTGATGTCCTGAGTGGGTATTGTGTCCTCCTGTCCTTCTTTGTTTGGTTATCCTTTGTTTAGTTTCCCATTAGTTTGTGGGTGGAGGTGTCAGGGTTGACTCACAGGGTTAAAAGTGGCCTATTTTAACCGCGTTTGGTTGAGCGGAGTGTCCCAACGTTTGTGTCAGGAGCTCCTGCTGTCAGGGCTTCTGAATTGTCTGCTTGCAAAAATATAGCTGTGGTTTTCTGTGAGCAGAAAAAAAAATTCCTTGAGTTGGACTTGGCTGCGCAGGTCTCAGAAACTGTCACTGTTAATTCTGACTGGCCAGATCATTTTTGCATACGAGAGCGAACTCCTTAGGCAGGCGCCTTCAGGATTTCTGCTCTGATGCTGCTCTTCATCCCCCACCTACTGCCATGACACTGCTGTCCTATACAGAAAGGTCGACAGGGCTATTTCCCATCCACAACTGTCTCCTCCGGGAAAGGAAAATGGTGTGAGTGTTCTAAGTCAAAGCTGGGATATGTGGCTCGGCAGGCTCATACAGTGAGGAACGGTTATTTGGATCAAAACACAGAGGAGGTAGCTGGGAAGTGACTTTTTGTGTTCTCTTTGGGAAACAAACTTTCGTTTGATGGTTTTGGAAAGAGCTGCCGGAGGTTGATATTCGTAGGAACGGGGTTGCCACAGCCAGAGTGCTTCCCGTGTGCCTTACCGATGTACACACACGAAGCCGTAAGGAATGGTGTACGCCATTGGTATTGCACGACAGCAGCTTCAAGCTGCAGTTGCTAACAAGTACTAAAATAAGCCAACCGCCATAATCTATGTTGCCGCTGCTGCATTTCGGCTCCATGGTGTGCCACTGGCTATTATGCATAGCTGCGGTGTTTGCCGTAGGCTTCCGTGACTCCCATTTTAATCTTCGGGTTCGTCTGTCAGCGGTCAGAAACACGTAATTTACACAGGCTGTATTAGTTGCAACCTTTCACTGCCGTGCCTTATACTGCGTCACAGAACGATCACAGAAACCTGTAATATATTGGAAACGTAAAGCCTTACGCGAGGGTTAGTAGCTGGCAAGTGTCCTCTTAGCCGCAACGAAATACTTTCAGGCATGGTTCCTGTGGAGTAGCAACAAATCAGTAAGACAGAATTCAGTAGATGATTTCGAGCGGTGCTCAAGGTGAGCACAAAGAAGGTGGTCACCCTTAGGATGCTTCTCTGTATTTGTAGTTGTGGCTTAAATGTAATGGTCCGGGTTTGCTGAAGAACTAAGTCGCCTTGCTCATGTGTAGGAAGGCGCATCCTGACTAGTGTTTGAAAAATTCGCTTCAGAGTGGCTACGTATGACGCCGTATCGCAAAGCTGCTTCTCATCAGAAGGGCCAGTATTTTCCCTCAAATGTCTAGAATGAGACTGTGGTTTTCCTCTGAATTCTTACCTCCGCCTTCAGAATGCCTCTTGCTGAGTTAAGCAGCATTATCAGTTAAGGCATATACTTGGTAGGATTGGTAGGACTTGCTTTACAAATGGTAAAAAAAAGTTGGGCACACATTGCAGAAGAAGGATTTGGGTGGGCTGGAGGCAGCGCACTTATTTCCTCTCTTTGTGAGGCAGTCTTAAACTTCCCTGGTCTTAGCATCACATCTGAGGTCAAGTGAAAATTGGTAGGGGCAAGCAAATAGAAGTAGGAGTAGTACCTTTAAAATACTTTGTGATTTTCCACAAAAAAGGGGCACCATAAGAGAGCTGGGGTTGGGGGGGGGGGGGGGGGGGGGGGGGGGGGGGGGGGGGGTTTGGGTCCCCCCCCCCCCCCCCCCCCAAGAACAAAGAAACGGGATAATAAAAAACGGTGAACCGCGGACGTTGAGAGGCAGATAGAAGCACGACACGCCATCTGTTCTTTGCGATGAGGATGTACGTGTTTCTTTGGGATCTGAAATGAAGGGGCTTGAGCCCAGGGCTGCTCTTCATTTTCTTTAACAGAAGCAAATGGGAAAGACAGACCTTTTTTTTTTTTTTGGTTTTGTTTTGTTTTGTATTAGGTCATCTCTCAGTGAGCGCAAGATCGTTTATTCTTTCTGTTGTCCAGAGTGACAGAGGTGGAAGACTCTCACGTTCCTCAAAAGCATCCTGTAACTTGCATAGCACTTACGTTTAAGAAGAGCTGTGTTTTCTTTCAGCTGAGCATGCACAGAATAAATAAAAATCTGTTTGACGTCGGGACAGGGAACAAGTTACTGTCATTTGTCTCAGCTGGCAATACAGTGTTGCCTCACGACGCTTTAAGCTTCTCTTGTGATCGAACGCTCTGAGGCAGGGGCAGTTCGTAACTGCTTTTGTATTTCAAAGCCTGGATCCAGGCTGCGTGGACTTCCTGACATCTATACGGCACCTATACCCGTGTTCTGTGGCGGGATTACTGTGGACTCTGCTAACCAGGGAGCTAGGGCGCTTTCACGTGGACTTGAAGTGACTTCCGAGTGGCACGCGAGCGTTCCTTACCCCGAAGACTGGGTCCCGAGCGATGCCGGTGAAGCTGTAAATCGCCGCCGTTCCGACTCCTGCTGTACCGCCGTCTGCGTCGGACGGGTGTCTTTGGCACTGCCCGGCTCGCTGGCGCGGTGCCCGCAGCCAGGAGTTGTCCCCGTCCCCTGCACTGGGTATGGCTAAAGCTGCAGCCGGAGGAGCAGTGGCCGAGACGGGGAGGAGGATGTTCGGGGTAGGGATGTTGTGCTTCTTCTGCCTGCTTCAGGGGGTTGGTGCCTTCCCTGATGTAGCCAGGAGAGGCCTCCCTCCGCTTGGGCCTCACCGCCCTGACCGCTCGCCCCTGACCGCTCGCCCCTGACCGCTCGGCGGTGCGAGTAGGCTGCGGGCAGGGGCAGAAAGCCCGGACGGAAGAAGTGGAACCGTCCTTGTCGCGGCGTGCCTCTGCAGGACAGGCCCTCCTTCCATGCGGGGTCCCCGGGCTGTAAGGCTCGGGCGGCCGTTAAAAATGCCGCGTAGCTACCTCTGTGCCGGGGCAACCACAGCCGTGCGCTGGGAAGCGCAAGAATGATGTCCAGCTACAAGCTGCTCTGGAACGGAGTGCTGGGTCGTTGTCCTCTGAAATCGGTCCGTGTCATGTGTAACGTACCCATTGGTTTCGGGTTTGTTTTCTTTCTTTTTTGGCCTGGAAGGACCACGAGGGTGACTGGTCAGCCCAGCAGTCCGCACGCCTGCCAGGGAAGGGGAGGGCGTACAGCATCGCTCCCGGGGCTGCTTTTCTGTGGCTTGAGGCACCCGCACTGGCCTTCGGAGCGGGGACGGGAACCCAGAAGTATTCCTCTGGTGCAAATGCGGGCGGGAGCGGAACAGCAAACGGCAAAGCTGGCCTTTGCTCCTGGATGGTAGAAAATCTGGGTTTAAGTTCCGTTAGCCAGAGGAGGGAATGATGATATGCTGGTGCTCAGCCATCCTGCGAGCCTGTGTTAAGCCACTGTCGGCTGTTGCCACCTTCTCTTTTCTCTCTTGCATAGTGTGATTCGGGAGGTACCTTACAGGCTGCCCCTTCATCAGAGAAAGCAGAAAACGAAGCAGAAGGGGGAGCTCGTTTCACTCCTGCAGACTCTTAAGCGCGAGGCAGTCGCAGAGCAGTTTGCTTTCACGTGTTCCCCGAGCGTCCCACCAAACAGAGTTAGGTGTAACCTGTCTCTCTTTGGCACCCGATCCTTTCGTGGTACTCCTCCTCTGAGCCTTTACCCGGGAGGCGTGGGCTGAGAAACACCTCACTCTAGTGGATCTGTTTTTACCGTACAAACGTTTCTCTTAGACAAGCAATCGGGTCTAGTGAAAATATATTCCTTTTACAAATGGTGTGGAAAACGCGTATTTTGCTACACGGGGCAATAGTAGGTCTTTGTCTGTCCTCTCGTTCTTTACCGCGCTCTTAAGCAGGCCGTTAAATGGAAACGTTAAAACAGAGGGTGGTAACGTTGCCTTTTTTTTTTTTTTTTTCTTTTTTTTCTTTTTAAGTATTGCTTTGGATTTTCGTATTGCAAGTGATCCCACTGAAATGCAATGCAAAGCGTTACATTTCGGGACTCTGTCCTTAATGGTAGCCGAATTCTTTTAAAGTAGGATTTCAGCGACTGGAGGTGCAGGAAATGCCATACCCCAAAGCAATTATACGTCTAATGTTAAGTGGGGCACCTTTAAAACAAAATCATTGGTTAGGGGTTTTCACATGTGTGTACGCATGCTCTAAAAGCTTTTCTTGTGTACAGAGAGAAGAAAAAAAAAAAAAAAGGAATCTGCTGAAAGCAGGCCTGCATTCAGTAGGTAGGATTTGAATTGGCAGTTTGATTCTGCCCTTAAATCTTCTCTCTGGTTCTCCTGCTAGGGTGGCTCTGTACCCAGCGCAGGCCTCGTGGACCCTGCTGTGGCTGCAGGGAAGACTCTCAACAGTTGAATGATAAGCTACGGGTTGACATTTCTTTGAGAGTACGTTCTTTGCATGAATGAAGTTGTGGCTGAGTAGTACGTGGATACTGCTGCAGAGGGAGGATGCCGGAAGGGATGAATCTCTTTATTCTTGCGATCTCGAGTGTGGAAAGTGGCCTTCTCTTAATACACCCAAGGATCTTGCAGGAAAGTGGCATGATTTTAGTCCCTGCCTTTCCCATTTTAGCTCGTAAACTAGTTTTGACTTTGGCACGGACTATACCTTCACGGAGTAGAGAAGGGGGAAAGCACAGTCTGTACTAGCACGTGCATCAAACCGCTTCAGCGGAAGGATGGGGGGAGTGTGTGATGCTCTCCGTTTGCTGGGTGGGCCAGTGTCTTACAGCCAAGGATGGATCGAGGGACAGCTGTTTGAAACACTTGTGGCTGTTTAGGTAGCATTTAAAATACGGAGTGAACCTTCTCATTCCTTGGCTGAAATGCTGAAAGGTGCTGAAGGCAGCTGGGCGCCCGCTTTCCCGTGAATGGACCTGCTCGCTTCCTCTGAGGCTTTGAAGAACCAAGTCCCTGCGCATGCAGTAGAGCCGCTCCTGGTTTTGTCCGCCGCCAAATCTCCCCCAGAGCTATTACTAAGCTCCGATAGATTTTTTTTTTTTGTTTGTTTGTTTGTTTGTTTTTTTTTTGTTTGTTTGTTTGCGTGCTTGTTTGTTTTTTGTTGTTGTTGTTGTTGTTTTTATTTCCCCTGTGATGGTATGGAAAAAGTAGAGTTAATTACATTTCATATCAACGTGCCTTGGCGCTCTTAGCGCTTGCTGGGTGGGACTAGAGGCCAAACAGCTTGAGTCGTGTGGCTGACAGTCTGCTTTTTGGCTCAACCAGAATGAGTAAGAACTGGAGAATGTGAACGGAAGATCCATGGCAGGAATATCTTAGAGCTTTTCTTTTCTTCTCCCCTTTTTATAAGCCCATAATGTATAGATAACATTTAGATTGCTATCAATGTTGGAAGGCTGCTCTGAGCTGAATTTTTTTGAAGCTTGCACGTGTCTCGGTAATTCAAGGTTGGGTAAACAGAGCAAACTGGAACAGCCTGAAGAATGTTTCGTGGTGGCCCTTCTGGCCCAGCAAAATAGCTTTTTTGGACATCTTCCTGTTCTCTCTGTGTTTCTCTCCTCCTCTTCCACACCTTCCCTTGGAGTCTTTTAAACCAGTACCTTAGTGGGAGGGGGAGGATGACCCCTTCCTGACCCTAAACCTAACAGCAGGTTTGAGACCAGGTTTTTCCCCTCTCTGAATTTTTATTGCTTGCCTTTATTGTTAAAATAGCAGCATGTTTTCCTCAACAATTCGGCGTGAAGTAGAGCTTTCTCAGAGTAATGAAGGCGGGAGACAAATGCAAGTCCCAGCGTTGTTGCAAGACTGACTCTTTGACAGCCTACTGCTGATGATACAGAGATCCGGTAGTTCTTTCTGCTTCTGTCGTGATTTGCAACTCCCGAGGTCCAGGCGTAGAAAGGAGCTGGCTTGGGAATCGCTTCTTACCCACCAAGCGGTATTTTGCAGAAAATGCTAGGAGATGAATTAGTTGGGTAAGTTTTAGAATTGTGCTAGTCGGTAGCATCAACGCTAGGTGCCGATAATCCTGGACTCTTCCCCTTCTGACACTTAAAACATTTCTTCATTTCCTGTTATATTTTGGCACCTACGTCTTTCTCTCGGTTAGCATTTTTCCGCACTTTTAGCAACTCGGTCTCTCTTGAGGAAAACAAAACCTCTTTCACCTACTTCCAGTCTTCGCTTTTCATGCAGACAGCAACTCTAAATCTGTCAATGGTCGTGTAACCCTAATGCCGCTTTTTTCTTCTCTCTTATGTCCTGGTAGGGAAAGAAATAATTGCTGACGCTTTATTGACTGTACTTACTTTGGTTTAGTTAGCCCCGAGTTGAGTGGGATAGGGCAGGCATCCGTAAGCTTCTTGGGGATGCAACAGACGTAAGTAGACGCTTCAGTTAGCTCCAGTCATTCTTTCCGGGCTTTCCCCAAACTTGTCGTGGCTACGTACTCAAACGAAGAAGACGTAGAAGGCAATCTGAGACTGTGGAGGTCAGTTTAGCGACCGGTTTATTTCTGCTTCCCCTTGTGTGTCTGACGCCATAGGAAAACGGTGTGCCGAGCGGCGTCTTCAGCGTAAGCCTCTTGAAGGGTTGTAGTAATGACTTCCTTCCTTGAGGGTGGGCCTAGGAGACATTTGGGCCACCACGGTCGAGAAAACGATCAATTTTTGTTTCCGTCAACAGACTTCTTCCGGTTGCGTATGATGTATCGAGTCAGATGCCGTGAGCGATGTAAATGAAATTTCCTAAGCCTGGCAGGTAAACAGTAACATCTACACGGATGCGTTCGGCTGAAGATATAGCATCAGGGTGTACGTACTAATACTGGGCGCGTGAGTACGGAAAGTTTTGGGCTGCTTAGCGCCTTTGGTCCCGCAGAGGTCAGGCGGCAAGGCTGAAGGAAGGAGAGAAGCTTTGACGGCTGCAGGCAAGGGCAGTATGTTGCCTGTTGTAAATTGTCCAGTGCGGAACTGGGGAAACTGGAAGAAGACGACTTCTCCATTTTTTGTCCGTCACTGGGCAGAATTTTAAGATGGTACTACGATGAGCTCTTTATTTTGTGGCTTGGTTTTTCCCTGTTTTTTTAATTTCTTTTGAAGTGGTACAGTGAGGAGCAAGTTGATGGGTCACGTGATTTCCGATGGACGTTTCGCTGAAGTAAGTATATGTATGTGCTTTCCAGCAAATCGAAATGTGACGTGGAACAAGTAAGTAAGGATTTCCGGCCTTGACTATACAGGCTACGACATAGGCTTCTGGAAAAGCTAAGTAGCTGAACAAATAGCTAATACAAATTTTGAGTGATACATACTTACAGCCGGGGGCCATTCGATTCAGCGTGCGTGGAAGTTGTCCCCCAAGTAGCACTCAAACCTGGGCGGTTTTCGATAATTCCAAGCGTTACGTTCTTAATATTCTTACTACGATATTAAATGTTTTTTGAAGAGGTCCAGGTGTGTTTGGGTAGCTTTCTACTCTAGGCAGTGAATTTCTTACACTAGCAGAAATGTTTTTTCACCTGGAAGCGTGTTGCAATAATCAGCGTTCTTTGCTTAAGAATAAATCGGTCATCGTATTTTTACTTTTTTGTTTTCTTTGTAAATTGTGGATGGTTTGGGGAAAATACTTGGAATGAATAAATGAAATGTGCTTAAGTGGGTGCTGAAAAGTATTTCCTTTCTAGAGGGACTGTTTGTGATTTTGCTAGTCACCTTCAAGCAAATGAAACCGGAGTCCGGGAAATGGATTTGCCCGTGGATTCCTGCATTGCATAACCTGCTGGTTCAGATTTCTTTTGGACGAGATAGATGTTAAAAAAGTGCATGCTCTAGCTAAGACGAGCTAAATACCTAGAGAAGAGACATGGTTTAAAAAGAATTTGATATCTCTTTTTCCTTTTGATATGACTTTGCCTAAGGCAGGGATGCTCAAACGTCTGCACCTTCTTCCGGCTTCTTCCCACTAATGTGCCGCGTGAACGCACATCTTCAAAGCCCTGAAATTCGGGTGCTCTGTATTAAGGGAAAACCAAAGCAGCTTTGCTCCTCTGAAGTCTATCAAGGATTGCAATCTTTTGCAAAACAGTAGTTCTGAGGTGAAATACTTCTCTGCACCAGAGTAAAGTGAGAACCGCAGGCCCACACTAAGGACGAGACAGAATTTTCTGCCTGGCCACCTCCAACGCAGCGAAGGGCAAGTCGTGGAAAAGGTCTCGTCGGGAGCTCTGTTGTGGTAAGGAAGCTGCTTTCGCAAGTACACGCACAGAAGCTAAAGATCTGCCAAGGCTACTTGCTTAAATGTTTCAGTGTCTGGCTCTCTTGGCTGCACAAACCCCGGATTTCTTTGGAGTGCGAATCTGCTTAAGGATAGGAGGGACCGCGGCGTTTCATGTGGAGAGGTTTTGATGCGTAAAGCTCGACGGTGTGTTTGCATTCTTCGTGTGGGGGACCTGGCACCCGCTTGGGGCGCATCCTTGTAGAGTTACAGTAGGCAGCGTCGCTTGGTTCCTACCGAACAGATGTAGAACTCGGGCGTAACAGTGCTGCCTCACCGGAGAACTCAGTCTGCCGACGAGTGCTGCCTACTGGAAGAGGAACTGCGGCCTATTTCGGTGCGTCTTCCAGACACAGAAAACGCCTCTTAATGTAGCGCTGCGTGCTTTTGGGAACGTTTGCAACACGTTGGTCTAGTTCATCTTCGAGGATCCGATTCTGCTCCGAGACGTCGTGGTGCGTCTCGTAAACTGTACGTCTGTGAGTGGCGTGCTGACAAGGCCAAATTTTTGTCTGGCTTACACCCCTGCAGAGCATTGCAAAGTTAGTGGGAACAGCGTGAACTGTCGGCTTGGCGTGGCTCGCGTGTGGAAGATGCGTGTACCAAATTATATAGTAACGTCAACATGGAGACTACTTGTAGTAGTCTCTGTAGGAACTTGAGGCGCACCGTGCCCCACCAATACACCCTATTTTCACAGAGTGTCCTTCTCTGGACTCCAGCTCAAGTACCGTAATCGTCACAGTATGTTAGTTTCTGAAAGGCCAATGGTAATAATTGTCTGCATATCCAGGATTTAGTTGTGTGCGAGCTTCTCTTTAAGCAAGCTTCAGGTTTGGCACCAGCACGTGGATTCTTACCTTTAAGCTTGGTAAAAGAACAGAAGTACTGTGATGGACGATTTTAAAAAGAAACGCCAGACTTGCTGTTAAAGCTGTTTAGAGTAAAAACAAACAGGAGAAGAGCAGCTAGGGTATGGGTGTGAAACCACGGAACTGTAGTAGACGAGAGCTGGTAGTGGGTGATTTAGGAGCCCTATCGATCTTACGGTTTGTGTGGCTTTCCACGCAGAACACCGTGAGGAGAATTTTCCTCTCGTGCTTCGGCGGCTGGATTTTCTCCTGCGATGTCCAGAGATTGTCTGTGATGCTCTTGCGGGGCGTTTGACGCTGTTGGAGCGCTAGCCCGCCTGTCATCTCGTGGTGAACGGTGGCAAGGGCCGTCGGCTTCCTCCCAAGGCGAGGGAGAGGGCTCGGCAGCAGGGTGTAAGTTACAGCTGGATTCTTCCTCCTCGCGCGTTCCCGTGCCCCGACTGAATTTTGCCTAGTCGTGTTGCTTTCCGTTGCCTTGTCGCTGCTGCTGCTCTTCTCTTTGAATCCAGGCAAGGATTGTGTTACCAAGACTAGTTCCCGCCGGGTGTTGCGTTAAAAGCCTGCGATCTCAGTGTGCCCTTTTCGATAAAGACAGGAGGTAACTGAGGGGTTTCAGTCTTTGGGGTTTAGGGAATAAAGCTGTCGTTTCCAAACACGTTAATTTTTTTTCTTCGAATCGCCTCACCAAAGACTGCTGTAGCAAAGCCACGTTCCCTGCTACCTTTTTTTGGTAAATTAAGGTAGGAAGCTGTCTGTAGCATTAAGGCTGTGCTTCTCTTTTAGCAAGAGAACTTTAAATTCCAAAACATTTTTTAGCTCATTTCTTCGGTGTTCATAATGGTTTTTTTAGTTATGGTATTTTCAGGCTAAAGCTGTGGGGTTTGTTTTTTTTTTTTTTTTTGATTTACAATTCGGTTTGGTAACTGGAAGGCAGAGAGGCATGTATGTCCGTCTTGCGTCGGGATAATAAATTTGTAAATAGCAGACTTGGATGGTCTTTGGCCTGTGAAGGATGTGGTACGCAGCGGCCAGCGACTTTTTTCTTTTAGGTTGGATTAGAAATGAGAATCTAAAACTTGTATGAGAACGATCAATCCGGACTGACTTGGAAGGAGTTGCAGCAGCCCAGACTGTGTATCGTAATGTAGAGATCTCTCTCCTGAATGGTGATAGTCAGTTTGAAGCTTGTTGTTTCATCTGTGAAGGTGGGAATTTTTCTCTCTCTCTCTTTTTTTTTTTTGGTAGACATCTGTTTATATTTTTCTGCATTGATTGTCCTTTGGCCCTCTATTATCCAGTCACAAAGTTTTCATGAGGTCATTCTATAGCTTGTTGTTAGGGTGGCGCACTCATCCCTCGGCTGAATAATCTCCTGTCGTCATCAGGCTTTCTCTCCTCATTGCTCTTTCCCTTTTCCCTAGGTTTAACAGCACGCCTCCAGCCAGCAGTCTACCGCTGTCCCTTTGTTAAAAAGACCGAAAACAGGGGGTAGAAGTAAATGATCAATTTTTGCAACGCATACCCTAGAGAGGGCCTTTGATCGTCCTCCCCTACTAGGTGGTTTCCTTAGAAGCCTTCACCGGCGAGCTTTCGGAAACCCAAGCAGACCGTGTCAGCCAGATCATCTTTGTGCATACGCTTGTCGCTGCTTGAGAGAACTCTGAGGTTTGTAAGGCAGAAGCTCCATGGGCTGTTTTCAGATAGACCATATTCCTGTGCTTTTTGACAGTTTTTTTTACGTGAGTCTGTGCCGATCTGACTCTTAGCTAGAGATCTTTGCCGGCTTCCCTGTGGTGCGGCACTTGGCTGTAAACGCTTGCTTGTTGTCACCTTTATTGCTGTGTCCGCTCAGTCCCGCTTTTAAGGCGGTACAATTTCTAAAAGCAGTTGTGACACGCTTTACTTTTGCTTGTGTAAGTTTTCAAAATCTGAGGATTTACTTGTTAGCCTGCAACATCTAGCGCTACTTAGCCTAGAGGAGGCCTCTCTTTACGTTTAGCTTTTTTATTTTTGGTATTCGGTGAGAGGTTTATTAATAGGACCCTCGTACGCTATGGAGCCAGAGGCATCCATCCTCAGGCTTTTTGCTAAGCATCTTCCTAGAGGTAGTTTTTACAGGTAGCGCTCATCTGTTAAATGATCACCTGATGAGATTACAAGAATTTTTAATACAAACAGTATGTGTGTGTATTGGTTTTCATTTTTAGTTGGTACTTGTCCATGCAGAGCAGTGTAGGAGAGGTAAGCGAACTTGGATGCCTTTGTATTCTCCCGCCTCCAACCTGTAAGCTCACAGGCCCGGTGACTTCTGCATCTCCTTAGGTCACAACTCTAGGGCTTGGCCAGTGTCTGAGAATTGCTAAGGAATTACTGGGATGCTAAAAATTCTGTACGAGTACTTCCTTGGGGAATGCGTTGGATTACAGCAAAGGAAGGAGCTGAACGGCTTTTGGCTGTAGCTTAGAGAATGGTGCGCCCAGGTCTGGAAGTCCGTAAACTCCAGGAGATGCTTAATGCTTTGCCTGCTTAGTGACGGGATTGACCGCACCTTGGGAACCCTGAATCAGGTCAGGACTGTATGCGGACTTATTTGCACCTCCGTGTGAGAAGGTCCAAATGAGATGACGGAGACAGCCGAGGTAAGCTCTGAAAGGGTGCTGGGTTTTGTGACGAGACCGGGAGTTGAGCTGGTGCGATTGGACAGGTGGCCCGACTTCTTCACGCTTGTTAGTGCCGTGGCCTTAAGCGCAGCATGGTCCTGGGACACCTGCCGTGTTCCCCCTTGCTCCACGTGCAAGCGCGTACGCTTTCTTGTCGTGCCAACTCTTGGGTCGCTGTTACTTACCGGTCACGCTCGAATTTCGGTATGCTTTGCGCTGTGATGTGGCATCGGGGGCACTAGCGAGAAGCCTTTTCTGTAGCGCAGCGTTTGCGTTCCCTGAATTCTGTTGTATGTAGGTATCTTCAAACATTTTTCCTTCGCTCTCCTAGCTCTTGAGGGTGTTTCTTTGCAAGTGCTAGGTAATCTCACGAGGTACGTGTAATGACTAAGGAAGGTCCTATGCAAAAGTCAGTGAGACAGTCTTACTGGGGCGAACTTCCGTGGAAGCCTATTCGTGGATCTCATCTGTCAGTGTTGGGAAAAGCCACCTATTCCCATTTAAGATTGCTACTCATGGAGAGAGATGTCAGTCTGTGTAGGTATCGCTACACGCTGCCTGCTGTCCACGAGAAGTCATGTGGATTTCCCATACTACTTGCGGTTCTCTGATGCTGCTCCTGTGCTGCGGCGACTGAAACAGCTGAGTTGGAATTGTTTGCCTGAGGGAACTAGGCAGTGACTAGCTAGCTGGAATAGCTCCGCTCTCCCGTTCGCTCTCCCTTTCTTTTTTTTTTTTTCTTTCTCCCAGAGACCTGAAATCTAGCGTTTAGTCCCAAAGCCTACCATAGGAATGGACCGCGTGCGGCGCCGGCTGTGTTTCCCAGTGGTCTGGGAGCTAACAGTTGGCGTGCTGGTGTTAACAATGAAATACTTTCTTGTAAACAGCAGCAGTATTGTTGTGGCAATGTTGGTTAACGTGGATTATGTGTGTATATTCACAGTGCCGCAAGCTCATAGTTTATGCTGCGTAGTCAAGTAGTTGAGGAGCTTCCTGGGTATATGTCTTCATCTTAAATGCCACGAGAAGGCTTTTGAGTGTTTTTAAAAGTACAGTTAACTTGTGTGGTAACTTCAAGGCTTACAAGTGAGTACTTGAGCATTTACATGGCTTTACTCTGCAGCAGGCATCAGAAAAATCTGCTTTGTAACTGGCCTTTTTGCCGAGGAGGAATCTACTGCTCCGTTGGCCTGCAATAACCTACCTTTGGAATGTGCTTGAAAGTGAGGAGAAGTTAACAGAAGCCTGAGGAATATTTGCAAGCGCTCTGCTCTTTCGCTTTGGGATCCGGGGAATTGTCAGTAGTACAGGTAGCAGCTGGAGAAGATGCTGGACTTGGTTGAAGACTCTTGGAGCGTTACGGCTTGAGGTGGCTGCAAAATTGGCTTGCTTTGTTATCTGAGGGCTTTTTCAGTACAGGGAGTATCATCTGGATTTGGACACGTGAAGCTGGTGAGCGGAAGCTTTATAATGACAGTAGCCGGTATGTCAGAGGAAGGCTGACGCAGCTCGAAAGCGAATAGCCGAAGGTGAGGATGAAAACAATGTGTCTTACTTGTATACAGGAAAAAATAGTAAGCCTGCGGAAGAGTACATGTGGAGTAGTGATGTAAACTAGTAATTTTCAGGTGCCAGGTGGTGTTTTTCCGTTGATGTTTCACTGCAGAACACAGTGGGAAAGATGTGTTCTTTTTCTGGCAGTGAAGATGGGCAACGGTGTTGAAAAACGTGCTGGAAAGAAGTGACAAGTGTTACCAAGCAGTGTCACGAAGTCCAATCCGTGTGCTCCCTGGACTCCAAGAGCAGTCAGTAATGAAGTGATGGAGCTTATGGCATGCATCGTTAAAAGCTGCTTCTATTCTGCCTCCGTGGAGGAATAGTAAATACTGCGTTTTTTAGAAGTAGTTTAAAGGAGAGGCAGAGAATGGCAGATTAGCGAATGTTTACGTAGGAATGTGTTTAATTGGTCACAGAATAAATAACAAAAAACACCTGGGAAATCATCATAATGTGGTTTTGGCAAAGGACAAGTTGCGTTTCCTTAATCTCTTGCTACTCTTCAAACACGTTGCTGAGAGGGAAGGAGGAGGAACGGTGTGACACAAGGCGCCTGTATTTTCCAAATGTCTGACAATAATTCTCCCCGCGGTTAGTTAAGTAAGCGACCGACTTCGTATGCGTTAAACCAGCTTAAAAAACCCCCGAGGTGTAAGAATCTTTCATCTTGGCAAAAGGTAAACAGCGCGGTGGCTCAGTCCTCCTTCTGCTGATCGATGTTATTTACATCTGTCGATTCCTGTGAAGGTTAAAATACTTGTGAGGAACTTAACTGGACTATATATGGATTTGAGTGGTGAAATTCAGCGCGGAAAAACGCCAAGTTGTGGGCAGTAGCAGAAATATTTCTCAAGTCTTGACAGAAAAAGAAAAGGAAAAGGCTAGAAATGTTCAGGATACCCGTAATTGCCGTACGTATCCGTTAGGCCTTGCCGAAGGAGCAAGTTGTCACTACATCTACTAGATGGTGCGGTCAACTGTATTGTGCGAGGTACAGATATTATTTATAGATTTAAGTTCCGTAATATGCCGTCCAGGCACTGCCTGAAATCAGAGTGTAATGTGATATTGCCGCACAAATGACGGGAGTAAAAAGGCATCACTGGGAGAGTGTTCGTGCTCTTAGGGTGATGATTTTTCCGTATGACGGAGTAACGTGACGGGGCATACATTACGTGCCCTTAAAAGGAGTAAGTTCTAGGTTGTTGATTTAAAATGATGATGATGATGAAAAGAAGTTACAGCCTTTGTGGGTGAAGCGAGTGAGTTTTGCTACCCTTTGTCTGAGTTAACCTTAAAGCTTCTGGAGTGTAGTTCGGTCGAAAGGGTGCGTGCAGAACAGCATGAAGTCTTCTGTATGAAGGGAAGGTTAACTGTCGGTAGTAGCTAACTTAGAGTTGTTGTAGTGGACGTGTATGAAAAGATTGGATCGTGTTTGGAAGTAAGTAAACAATAGTCCTGTGCACAGTGGCCCGGGAAATAAGAAGAGAAATCCCGTAACCGTAAGGGCAAGAGTGATGGCGAAAACGAAGAACTCGGTTGGGCATATTTGATACCGTATTTCGTGTTCTCTCTTAGCACGTTGGTCTGATCGCTCGTCGTTGTTTGTCACGAAGGTGTCCTCACCGTTGTGTGGCCTTGCATCGTATCTAGAGCGAACTGAACGGAGGGAAGAACAGGTCTGCCTTTTGTGGCGATGAAGTATGACGCAACACGTGTATCTAGTGAAACCTTACAAGTGGAGAAGTTTCCCGTTTTCTGAGGAGTCCGAGGTTGTGATTTAATATTAGGAGCTATTAGCTACACTACCGTTGGACCAGTCAGGAGAATTCCAGCGGTAGCTCCAATCCCACCCGAGATCAGTGTTAGTAAAGCAGGCTGGTAGTGTGCAAGTGTTTGGTTTTTTTTGTGTCCCCCCCGTCCCCCCCCCCTTTTTTCTGTTTATTTTTCTCCAAGTTGCCATTGTGCTG
>JAVKLA010000007.1:35780933-35845403 GCA_034782735.1 Sagittarius serpentarius
TTTCTTCCTTATCAGCGGAAAGAAAAAAAAAAAAAAAAAAAGGGGGGGCGGGAGGAGATAAAAACCCCCGAAAGAACATGTAACTGTAACGGGGGACTACGGGGGACTCCAGTGGCCAAGCTGCCGTGAGCTGGTGCTCTCCTTGCTTTCGGGTGTTGGCGGGGGTACTGGCTTCATCGCAGGAGTAGGGCGGGTTAGGGTTTTCAGAGCAGTTAGGCGGTGAGGCCCTGTGAGAAGGGAAGCTGCGCTTCCTCGCCCGTGGGCTCGCTCCGAGGAATGCCGCTGCCATTGGCTCCTGCCTCTCCCCAGACTCCTTTACTCCGCAGAAGGGGGAAGTGGCAGGCATGGGTTACAAGTCCCTGTTTCTCCGGCATGGATGAGGCGTGCCTACCTGATAGATCTAGAGGGAGAACGTGAGGAAAGGAACTACCGTCAGGTAAAACAAGTAGTGGCTATAGTATATCCTCATCTTCCATAATCAATATTTTGACTTTACCATTTGTACTGTTTCAAGGTCTCCTTTCCTTTGGCATTCCAAGGTCTTTGGACAGGAGACGCCCGTTTGTCTTTTTGGCGTGGCTGCCTGCCCCTGAGTTTTTCACATTCTTAGTCCCTTCCCTGTTTTTGTGTTGCTGCCACGTAGAGCTCGAGAGAGAAGACCAACCGTACAAAAATTACTTTGATGTATAGCTATTGTGTGAGCTGCATAGCTTTTTCCTTTCACTTGGTCGCCAACAGAGCAGGGGTTTAAGAATTTAGCGGTCTTAGAGGGGTCTGGCGCACACATCTTAGGGGGAGCCGCTGAGGGAGCTGGGGTCGTTTAGCCCGGACAAAAGGAGGCCGAGGGGAGACCTGATGGCTCTCTGCAACTGCCTGAAAGGAGGTTGTAGAGAGGTGGGGTAGGACAAGAGGAAACGGCCTCAGGTTGCTCCAGGGGAGATGTAGATCGGATATCGGGAAGACTTTCTTTACCGAAGGGGTCATCGGGCCTTGGGACGGGTTGCGCGGGGCAGCGGTGGAGGCCCCGTCCCTGGGTGTTTTTAAAAGTCGTGTAGATGCAGCGCTTAGGGCCGTGGTTTGGCGGGGGGCTCGTCAGTGCTAGGTTAACGCTCGGACTAGACGGTCTTACAGGTCTTTTCCAATCTAGGCAGTTCTGTGATTCTATGATCTACCTGCGCCCTTCCCTTCCGAACACAGTGCCACGAACGAACTTGAATATGTTTGCGCCGGCACTGGTTTGCTGTTGCTGCAGGGTGTTGGGTCAGCGGGCCGTCAGAGAGTCGCTCAGGAGCCTGCCTGGATCTCGACAGATGTTCTGGCAGAACGGACTAGAGTAGAAGCGCGCAGCTCACGGTCGCAGAACGGAGCTGTGGGTTCAGTAGAAATAGCCCCTCGAGTGGCGCCCTTTGAACGCAGATGTTGTACTGTCAGCAGTATGTGCGCCGTTGACGTGAGCAAAGTGGGAAGGACGACGGGCGGTGGCGGGCAGCCTGTAAGCGGAAGCCCGTGTGGGCTGCGGGTCCTTGCCAGCCATCTGTCAGCGGTCATTTCCAGGTTCTTTCCTATTGCAGCTTCAGCCAGCTGTGCCAGTCTATTTGTATTTACGGTCTACCCGCAAATGGAAACCAGTTGATTTTTTCTAACGGTTGCCACGTAGGGACAAGCTGCAGGCAAAATGAACACGGAGAGAACGGGCGTGTGCTATTTTTGCCCTGTTCTCTCTTCCAGATTTCTAGGTTTCTCTTACTCTCGAGAGAAGGAAACTATTTCCTTATCAACCTACCGTTTAATTAGTCTTTAGATGAACTTGCATGTGGGCATCCTTGCTTAACCCTAGTTGGCTCCTGCTGTGGTGTCAGGAAGGGCTCTGGCAGACTTGGAATACTCAGAGTGATTTTTTCTTTTTTTTTTCTTTTTTTTTTTTCCCCTCCCAGAAACGCACGTGCTGAGCTGCTAAGCAGGCGGTGAGTCTGCGCCAGCCTGCAGCAACTACTGGGCTTGTTACTGATGAGCAATGCCAGTCGCGCGCCTGTGCGTGAATACAGTCAGCCGAAGGCATAATCGCGTTCTGCGGTGTCCACCAAATGTAGCTCTTGTGGGTACAGAAAGTCCAGAGAGGAATAGGAAACGCTTGTCCCAGCTGTGTCCTATGGTTACGTGGAAGGAGCTATTGCGGATGCAGTTCTCGGCTCTCGAGTAGTTTCCAAAAAACCGTGCAAACGTCCTTTCTTGTGGTGGTATTGTGGCTTTATGCACCGCTGTACTGTATGAATTACGGAAAAGTGGCATTGTTGATACATTGCTCTAAATAAGGCAAATGAGAGAGAAGCTTCTTTCTGCTGCTTGAAAAGGGTGTTTGATGTCGGCAAAACTCCTGGCAAGTCTGCTTATTTTCCCTTTCACCATCCAAAGACGTGTTTCATCCCGGAACCTTAACTGAGCGTAGTAGTTCTCGCCTGAAGAACTTGAAAGCTGAGTCTGTTAGCTCCGCTGAACTTTATGGAAAAAGTCCTAGTTCGGTTTGCATCGGTGCGAAAGGTGCGTCTTGTATACGACTCGTTTCTCATTTGTTGGAATTGACGTGTTTCTTCTCGTTCTGCTAATTCAGCAATTGGTAAAGTAGTTGGTGCTTAGTCTAACTCGAAGAGGCAGGTTCATCCTTATGGTTGTCATTGCTCGAGATCTTTTCGGGTCCGTAAAAAGAAGGTTCTTGCGTAGCCTTCAGATAAAATTTGAAATAGGAAGATGATTTTTCAGGAAACAGTGTGTAGGTAGGAGCCTTTGTCACTTGCGAAGTCAACACTGTAGAGATGCTTTAAGCTTGTAAATTACCTGCGTCATCTTTAAAGGAGTTATGGCGAATCATTATTATTTGCTTTTTTTTTTTTTCTCATAGCTGTACGGTAAGATAGTGAGAATTGCGGGTGTGACAGTTCAGTAGGCGGTCCTTTCTTCTGCCGTAAGTGAGCGTTTTCGTTACTTTTAAGCATCCACGTTGTTTCGTGACGTCTGTCTTGTATATTTTTATTGTAGTCCTCGGTAACTTTCTCCTCGCGTGTCCCTGACACAGCTTTCGGGAATGGATCCGGGGACCAGTTTTAAGTTTTTGGAGTGAAATGATGATCTTGGTGATTTTCACCGGGGTCGGGTTTCACTTGATGAGGTGAACTTCAAATTCACTTGAGATGAATCCTGTTGTGTTTACTCCCTGTACGCAAGGCTGTGAGTCAGGGCAGCTCGGAAGATGGTTGATGAAAAGCCCGCTAAGCCAAACTAATCCCGAAGTGACCAAGGTGGAGTGGTGTTGTGGGGTCCTACGCTGAAGAGAAGATCTTCCAGTAACCTTGAGAGCAGCTGACGAAAAGAAAGCTGGTTCCAGCTGCTGTTGGGGTAAGCTAGGGAAGTGATGCAAAATGGTAACATCCGTGGCAACGCGTGGAACAGCAGCCGGCTCTAGGCCTGTTTATGCGACGTGTGTGTGTGTGTGTGTGTCGGGCCATAGACAAGTAGAAGGGTAGTGAAGTGCACGGAAATTCAAGAGGTATCTGAGTCTCAGAAATGACTTTAGGCTTCCTTACTGCCAGCGTGGGCAACTTTCTCTTGTGCACGGGAGGTTTTGTGGAGCTCTCTATCTCCTTGTGCAACCTCTCTGTGTATATGACTATGTCGGAATGTACGTGTGAAGTAAGACAGTGTGGCTGAAGAACAGGTCCCACATTACTTTAGATCTAATGTGCAAGGGCGACAATGAAAAAATAAGGGAAAAGGGATAGTTACTGTCAGTCGCATAAGAGCTTTTCTGTCCATTCACTTTTTATGAAACCATTGCGAAAAAAGAAAAAGATGGTGTTATGTTGTTTGGTTGTGTTGGTTGTGGGGGTTTTTTTGTTGTGGGTTTTGTTTTTTTTTTTTGCTGTTTCAGAGACGTTTTCACAAGATAGAAAAATTCAGAATTCTTAAAAATGGAGTTCTTGCCACAGCGCTACAATTAAAGGCAGGCTGAAGAGGATCCCGTATTGTGTCTCCGGTTGAGATCGGAATCCGATGAGGCTCTTGGCCGTGGCATAAACTGTCAATTAAACTTTGCGGTGAATGGTAGTTCCTTGAAAGCAAGGGAGAAGAGTGCTAGGGTGTTAAACGCGCATTGTGTTACCATAGTCCTGGGTTTTTTCCAGTCTTCGCTGGCTGTTCCCACTTTGAGAGCTGCAAATATGACAGACTTGGTAAATGTCGTCTTCCTTTAGCTTACGGTCGAAGGTTCGTCTCGGGGCATTTGAAGTAGCCCGCTTCTCTTGGGCTGTTTTTGCCACTCCGCTGAAGTCAGCTGACATGGTCTTGTGTCCGAGTGTCACTTGGACTGAAGACGGACAGCGTAACACAACTTCTCTTTTCTGGGGCTGCATGAATGTTAGGGGTAGGCTTTGAGAAGCTGTTTCGGGATGACAGAGGCTTGCACTAAACTGGGTGATTTGGCAGTACAGCTTGAGAGTATAGTCTAGAAGTCTCGAAAAAAGAACGTAGCAACGTCAGGGAGACTTCTTTTCTGGCCGCTTCTGTGTGGGGACAGAAATAAGCTTTTGGTGTGAAGGCGGCAGCTCTGCGCTAGTGAGCTCTGCTGGCATTGCTGCTTTAGCACAGCTGTGTTTTTGCACGCCCGCTGGGCGCAAGGGCTCCCGTAGAGCGTCCTGTCCCACCTGTCCCATTTCGTTCTCGTGGGACGTTTTGTCTGGGTAGAGGGAGTGCTGCCTACCTTCCTTCTTTCCTTCTCGGCAGCCCCGTATGGGCAGGTCGATCGTCAAGGTGGGCCACGGGTCCCAAGCATCCAGGAAGCCCCGGGCCAGCCGTGCAAGTTCTGCCCAGCACGGTTAGGTGCAGGGCACGCGTAGCAACAGTCGGACTTGTGGAATCTCTTTTACTCGGTTTTCCCAGGAAATTCACGTGAGAAATAAAACCTTTGTCTTTGCTCTTTTGGGAGGTCAGGAGCTGCCCCCGATTGAAATTTCCAGCACAGAGCTCCGCGTACCCGTTCAACAATTCCTTTGAGCACCGATACTGTGCCTGTCTGCGCTACGCTTAGTTTTGCAGGAATGACTAATTGTATACGTGCGGAAGGCAGGCATATTAAATACGAGCAGCGGAGTCGCTTTCGTCTTTGGGGTCTGTTTTTAGACAACGGAAGTGCGTGTGTGCGTGTTTAAAAAATACCGGAAGCCTTAGTTACACTGGTGTTACTGGAAAAAGATAAAGCCTTATCTGTGAATAATAATAATAAAAAAACCACCGAACCTGAAACCCAAAAGAACAAAAACCCCAGCGGAGTTCTGTCAATCAATTATGCAGGATTATTTTAAAAACTGTGGCGATTTTTACTTCCACCAACTTTTTGTAACCAAAGGCCTCGTACATTTGGTGGCTCTTTGAGCGTGCCTTAATGATGTAAGGAACCTTTTGATCTCTTGTGAGAACATTACTCTGCGCGTTAGTGTATTTCATTGCTCAAGTTGCTGTTTCATTGTTTGCTTCGTTCTGTACCCATCTCAAAACTCTTTGGACAGGCTGGACTTGATTTTCTGAAAAGCTACGTGAAAAACTGTCGTGGTTTAACCCCGGCCAGCAACGCAGCACCACGCAGCCGCTCACTTACTTCCCCCCACCCGGTGGGTAGGGGGAGAGAATCGGAAGATCAAGTAAAGCTCGAGGGTTGAGATGAGAACAGTGGAATAGAACGGAAAGGCAGAAACTAACAAGGACACTAATAACAACAAGGAAGTGACAATAATAATCATAAAAGGACTGCAATGCACAAGACAAGCGATGCACAGTGCAATTGCTCACCACTCGCCGACCCGTGCCCAGTTAGTTCCCGAGCAGCTATCGCCCCCGGGCCGGCTCCCCCCACTTCATATGACTTTCCAGCTATGGAAGACCCCTATGGCCGCCAGTCCCGGCCGCGTCCCCTCTCAGGTGCCCTCTGCCCCTCCAGCCTTGTTGCTGGCTGGGCCTGAGAAGCTGAAACGTCCTTGACGTAGTCCAAACTCGACGTAGCAATGACTGAAAACATCAGGGTAGTTATCCACATTCTTCTCATACTAAACCCCAAACGCAGTGCTGTACCGGCCGCTAGGAAGGAAGTTAAGTCGGTCCTGGCCGAACCGAGGACAAAAACTTCAGAGCATTCTTTGGACTTGTGGTGTTAGAGGAGACCTGGCTTATTACAGTATCGCAAATGTAGCTAACCTGACAGGCCGAAAATCCCTTCTTTGGATCGAGACGTTTTGTTGTTCGGCTGAGCGCTTTCCTCTCGGCACCACGTGCTGGCTCCTGTTGCGTTTCTGAAGTGCTTCGTTGCTGGTAGCAGTGGCATCCTTGTTGTAGCAGCAGACTGCAGAATTTGCCCATTTTATTTTTTCGAGCATACTCGGAAGAAATTGAAAGAGTACCAAATGCATGTGAAATACTGAAACAATAATGTGTTTAGGTAACTCTTGATAGACTCCTAGTGTGGCTTCAGGAAGAATTCTTGCTTGTTATTGTGTGATGTGGTTACACGAAGGGGACCTCCTCCCGGAACACGTCTGGAACATTCGCCCCAGGGTGCAAAAAGTATTAAGGGATTCATTGCCCTCGGGCACGTGTGATGTGGAAGACAGCCACCTGGGCGTTCGCGTATTAAATTCCTGGGTTATCTTCTATCATAGGAAAGGAAGTGTTTGGTGTTTGAATAGCGTATTGCAACGCATTAGCCCCCAGTTTTGCTGGGGAGATAATTGTGTGGGGCACCAGAATTCTGCCGTGCTTCTCAGATGTGTTTTAATCGTTCTGTTTGAAGCCCAAGCAACGGATAGAGTACAGCGAACAACTGAAGAAAATGGAAACATCTAGTAGCTTCTGTTTGTTCAGCTGTCTTGCTCGCTTCATTAACCCTTTTTCTGAACTGTGTTTTTGCCGTTTTACCTGCTGTGGAGGTGGTTCTTGCCTCTGCTTCTTGGACAGAGGTGATACTCGCTGGCCTGTCACACTTGCTTCTGATGGCAGTTTTCATCAGATGCGTTTGGTGAATTCGGGCCGGATGTGGTTTCTGTCGCGCTCGGTGTCCTAGAGCAGTAGTAAGTGACTGCGTACCTGCAACGCTCTGTTACGGCCGTCACTCCAAAAATGGTGCTCAGCCTCTCATGACAGAATACTTAAGCCTTATAACTCCCAAGTTCCTGCTAAGTTATTTTTTTTTTTTTTTTTTTTTTTTTTTACATCTTGTTAGCGTCACAGATGGGCGAGAGGCTGTATTAAAATGTAGCCCGAGTTGGTAGGTGCTTTGAAGAGCTCTAGAGTTGGAACCGCCGAGACAAAGCAAGTAGGCCATGTGAAGTCGGTCCGATGTTCTGTGGCTGCGTGTGTGTTTCTTGGCTTTTTTTTTTTTTTTTCCTTCTCTCATCTGAGCCTGTCCATCCTCTCTTTTCTTTTTTTATCCGTTCATTTCTGGACTTAACGGCCATCGCTGTTCACGGACAGTCCTGCAGAGGTTTCGGCACAACTAAGTTGAGAACGTTTTCGGGTCTTAAGCGTGGGTGGCTGGATTTGCAGACGGGGTAGACTTGCGCTACAGTTGCGTACGCCAGGTGCTTCAGCCGAGGTGCAATCTACCGATTTCACTTAGATCCTCTGTCTGAAGATATATTTTTTTTTTTTTTTTTTTCCCCCCTCGCTTGTGTTGGAAATTGGAAATGCAGCTCTAGGTGAGAGACATAAAAGCTGTATGTCTGTGCTGCACTGAGCAGGTTTCTTTTGGAGGAAGACTAGTCCAGAATTGTTTTCTTCACGCAGGATAGTATTAAAGGTGTGCAAGGTCAATGACAACGTATATTAAAACCTCCCAGTGTAGTGAAGTGACCCTGCTGAGGTGAACAGTCACGGCGAAGTGATGTAGTGAGAAAGCAAAGCTAGTCAAAGAAGCGTGAAATTATCAATGCAGACCCGCGGTGTTTTCCTCTGAGACCGTGTGCTGTGAAGAGAAGGAGGGAGCCTGTGTTCAACTGGAGCTTTTACGTATTTGGTTTGCAGTGAAAAGCTCGTCAGAAACCCCAGGCACGTCGGCTTCCTGAGAAGCTTATGCAAGAAAGCCCAGGACTGGGCAGTTTGCTCGAGACCTTGCAAAAGCCTCAACTTTAATTTCACTTGAAATGTAATGGGTGGCACCAAAGGAACATCTCAGATTGTGTTCCGGAGTTTGTTGCAGGCCAGCAGCTGGAAAACGAAGACCGACACGCTTCCTATTGTACGTGAGCGTAAATCAAAAAGCAAAAACTCTGGCACTGTAGCTGTTTGTTTTAAAACGATCAGAAAACTATGACTAATCATACAGCAGTGGGCAGGTAGTAGGAGAAATGTTGCCATTTTAAATCTTGTGTATGTGTGGAAAAACATGTGGATGTTTTATAAGCAAGGATATGTGTGAAGAGACGGGAGCCCGGGATTTTATCTCCAATGTCTATAAGGATTAAGTAGTATTACCAATTAACTGTATTAGTGAAATGGAAGCAGTTGCATATGGTTTGGAGAACGTTCCAACGAGATTTCCTATGTGATAAATTTAAAAAAAAATTATATATATGTGTATAAAAATCCCGTATTTTTTCCCCTCTGGATGCCCAGTAATACCTGGGATTGTTTGCTTTTACGACTGACTTGGATTCTGTGGCAGAAATCCATACGTTAGTATTAAGCAAACCACAAAAGTTGCTATCATTGCGTCTTTGAAGGTGACGTCACCTTCTTTTCTCTTTTGAAAAAATTGACCAATATTCAGTTGGAAATCATTAGCTTTAAAGCCTTTCAGCCGCAATCAGGAAGTACTGTAAAAGCTGTGTAAGCTGCAAACCCCTAAGTGGCCGTGAGGCACAGTAAGTGGGTTATACTCCAACTTTGCCAGGGTTTTAGAGGATAGGGTGCAGCATGAAACACAACTGTGAGGAGGACGTCAGATCAAATGGGTCGTTGCTCTGCAGCTCTTGCTTTCTGACGCGTACGCTCGTCGAAAGAAAATTATATAGATGATATTGTAACGCAGTACAAGTTGACGGTATGGTCACCTGGAGTCCTTGGAAGATGTTGCCGCTCACAGTCACGTTTAGGACCATCTACGTGAGAAGAGTAAATGACATGCAAGCAAAGCTACCTGAAGACAGTTCTACCCCTTGACGTAAAGATTTCATAATTTAAGGAACAGTTTTCTTCTCAAAGCTGCCTTTTCTTCATAAGAAAGCTTTTGAAAATGTTTACGAGAATCACAGAAAAGCTGTAAGCCCTTATTAAGTACAAAATAATAAGATGAAGCCGTAAAGGCAAGTAGTGAGGTGCCGTCTTGAGACCTGGGGTCTTGATCTCTTTTAATTTGTATTCTCTCAGCAAAAATGATGGCAGGAAATGTGGAAGATGCTGTTTGCGAGGCAGAGGGCAAGATGTAGTGAGACGTGTCTGGGGGAAGACGAGGACTTGGAGCTTTATTCGGGGATAGAATGGATCGTAAAATGCATCTGTGACTCTCGTAGTTACTGAATTGGGAATTCCTGGCCGCACTTGGAGCGTTTGATGCTTACTGGTGACAGGGTGAACAGGTACCGACGTGCACGCACCACTCGAGTACCGGGCCCTAAGCTTCTGAGGGCAGAAATTTGCCGGCAGGTGTCCTGTCCCGCTCTTGCCTCCTGGCCCTCGGTCCCCTGTGTTAGTGAAGAGGAGATAGGCTATAGCCATGAAATACTCTGTACGTGCGTGCTTTCGCTTTGTCAACCGTGAGAGGCTGCTGGGATGCCCATTTTCTGGTGAAATTCTGAGCCTGAGCACTGCTATAGCACGTACAAACTTGTGCTTACTGTGCGGCTGGGTTTTTGTGGTGGGCTGGCCGCGGGCGTCAGAAGTTATCTTCCGTGCCTTCTTGCGCAACTCACAGGGCCAGCAAAGGGTTTGACCATCGAAGAAGGCGAAGGGTTTTCCTTTGCTGCGGTCATTTTTTGCCTCCTGTTACCGACGAGTCTGCGAGGGCTCAGCACCTGTGCGTTTGCTGTTAGCTCTCATGTCCCGTCGAAACTGAACGCGTTGCCTGGTAGTGTCACGTGTATGACTGTCACGATGTTCAGTCTTCCCTTTTGCTGCTTAGCTCTGGGGGGACTGTTGAATACTTTCTTGTCTTGGCTTATCCCCAGAATGTCCCGTTTTCTTTTTTTCAGTTATGTCGCATTGTGCACATAGCAGCTAGCTGATTGTGGGAAGTCAAGAGACACGTTACCGACTGCGCTGCCTGAAGACATCAGAAAATCAAATCTTCTGTCCGAAGACTTGACAGTAATAATAAGAGACACAATTATGGTTGCGCGTTCCTTAAGCGTTCATGTTGTGTTTATTAGGAGACAAAGATGAAATATTGGAATTTCAAGAGGTTTGCACTTGCACTTTATAGCCAGGTGGCTTGGATTGGAAGCCTTGTGGTGCCAGACCTCCAAAACTGGATAGATACGGTATACTGCGTGTAACTATAGCCGCTCGGTGTTGCCGTGTAACGCCCCCAAATGGCTTCACTTAATCAGAGATTGCACTCTTTCCTTTATAGAAGCTTAAAGGCAACGTAAAAATATTAAATTTTTATTCGCATTCTAAGATTTGCTTTTAATAGGTTTCAGCTCTGATCAAACGCCACAGTTCCTCTCTACCACGAAGTCTTATTTCATGACCACAACACCTGGTAGCTTGTGTAAAGCATTTGTGTTACTGGGTTTGGCCTGGTTTTTCTAAGCGGGGTATAACATAACACGTAAGACAGTTTTTATATAAAGCTACGTTAAGATGTTCTGTGTATTTTTTCCAAGTTCGGTTTTAATGGCAGAATGATACCTGCAGAGGTATGCGTTGTGCAATACTGGCACGCTTAGGAAATAACTTGATCTTGCAGAACAAGAAGGACCGTTGAGTCTAGGAACAGTCAACGTTATGATGAGGTTATTTTAATTATCGACAGCGTCTCAGGGCTCGGACCACGTATGTGTTCTACGGGCTTTCACGCCGGTTTCCCGGCGCAACCGGTGGAAGATTCCGTCCGTGCACCGCTCGCGTACGCGGAGCGTGACGTTCGGTCCGTTGAAGAAGGCGCCAGGGCGTAACGACTTAGGCTTGGGTGCCCGGGATGCCGGTCAGCGTCCGCGCGCGCAGGCTTTCCGAAACCAAGCGCTCTGGGCAAACTCCCTCTTTGTGGGCCGGGCCTGGGGGTTCCTCTGAGCGCTCCTTCTGAATTCGTTGTTTCGGGAGAGAGGCCCGTGAGACACAAATAAGATGGAGGCAGGGAGAACCTGCAGTGAGATGAAGGGTGAAAGCCCCAAACAAGCCCCGTTACGATTAGAATCTAGTGCTTTTTCTCCCCCCACGCCTCCCCGCGCCAATGGTTTAATCTGATAGGAGCAGATGACTGGCTCATCCGCTTTCAGGTTGCGATTAAAATCTCTCCCTAATTCTGAATTGGCCGTCTAAGTAAACATCATCTTCAATTTGGCGAGAAATCTTTGACTGTTTCCAAGTGGCAGTGGTTGGGATTTCAGTTTTCACCCTGGCACGCTTAGGAAAAGTCCTCCATCAGCTGCTGGCGCCCCGTTTGTGAGGATTTCCCAACGTACCATTCTGGTTAGTCGAGGCGACTGCTCTTCCTTCCTGACTTTGCCACGGGAGGCTTAGTTTTTAAGAGCAGGCCGCTTTGTTGCGCTGCAAGTGCTGTGCTGGGGGGGCGATGTGTTCATTCAACTTTCAAGCGTTCAGTTGGCACTTAAAGGTGAGAAGTTACTTCTAAATACTGAAAAATAACACTCCGTAAAGTGTTACTTTGCCTTTTTAACTTTTTCCCGTTCGTTTACTAGGAGGAAATAATTAGGTAAAAAAAGAAAAAGAAATCGTAAAGGAAATACGGCCTTGTGCCCCTCTTCCTGCGTGGAGAAAAAAAAAAAAAAAAAAGAGTCCCACTGAAAATATGTTAAGAAAGCTTTTTCTTTTTTCCTGAAACATTTCAGCTAGAACTATAAACAAAACAGCGACAAAACAAACAGGTGTATTTTCATGTAGACCTCTTGTCGATAAACTTGTTTTGATAATTAGACTTCATACACGATTTATTTCTGTCTGGTTCTACGGGGAACTCTCTAGGTCAGTCGAGCAGAACAAGGGAGAACGGATCTATAGACAAGCTGTAAGACTGGACACGTGGATTTCCGAGAGTTACCTTTTGTTGCATTAGGGATGCCTGTTGCTTTTTCAGTGATTCAGCAAGTCGCTTTTCAAAGTTTTCAGTTGCATTCGCAGCCTGGAAGGTACTAGTGTTTTACGGGCTGACAAAAATAAAATCGGATTCGTACCTGCCTAAGTAAAAATGGTCGTAATTCTTACTCACTCATCGGCCCGAGTAATTTGTCATTGAATATCCCTGCTGTGTTAATTGTCTTTCTCACAAAGAGTTTCAGTTGTTGTTGTACCAAATGCAGTGTGAACTCAGTACTGATGACTGTAACGGAGTGACATCTTCATTAAGCCTGGTGAAGTTGAATCTCTTTCTGCTTGATAAGTTCAGGGGTTCTTTTCTCTGTTGCCAAAGAATCCTCCGAGTCTTCTGAGGATGGGCCGTCTGCTGCCTTGGTGCATGGGAACCCTGTCCTTCATAGAGAAAATTTTTTTTTTTTTCAATGGGAAAATGATGATTTAACTTTTAGAAAGCATAGCGAAATACACTGCATTAAAACAACCGGCTCTGCGTCTAAATTCATAAACGGAAGCGACGTGAGCGGCTTTGGTGAGATGTTCTGCTGTACTGTTGAAACTCTGTTGGCTTTGTCTGGCTTCAGCTGCTAGCCGTTGGTTTTGGCTAGGTCCTTCCCTGCTAAATTAATGAGCCTGGTAATATCCGGTATTTTCTCCACACGCAGATATTTATAACTCCCGTCACCTCTTCATCTTTCTGATAAGCGATTCCAACCATACCCACGTACCAGGCTTTGAAGTACATCTTCGAGGCATATGCTTCCTAGTTTGGCAGTGCAGAGAAATATTCTCGACCATTGCGAACTTGTCGGTGGGCTTTCTACGGAGAGAGGAAGCGTGGAGGCTATCGGGGTCCTTCAGCACTCATCCCGTACTCAGTGGGGTCGCGTAATTAATAGTGAGTTCCTGTGCTGTTTCGTATGCTTGCGGAGGTCCGCTTACCTCCCTCAGCCCAGATGTTTTTGCAGTCTTAAATAGTAGTAGAGGAGAATATTCACAGGATGCGGAATAAAAGGCTAATCCCGATGTACAAAATAAGGTCTGCCCGTTGTCACGGTAGATGACTCTTTCTCGTATCATGGTGTTACATTCTTGTCTCCAGTTGCGTCCTCCGTCCGCTTTCCTCTCTGTCAAAAAGCCGAACGACGCAGTGTTGAGGGGACGTTGAGAAAGCTGGGTTCTAGCAGGCAAGGGCGCATTTTCTGGGAAGTTGCTGCCAGCAGGGTCTCCCTTGCTGCAAGCCGAATTCCTTAGACGTATCCCCTGCCTAAGCACCTCAGCGAGGACAGTGGTGGTGACGTGACGAGATACCTGTGTACGGTTACACAGGAACACGGAAGAATGTGCTTTTTTTCCTTTCACGAGCCGTAGGCTTTTTTCCCCCCACCTCTGCAGTAGTGTGATTTGCTAGGATGGGCTTACATTTGTGCCAGAAAGAAATTTCGCTTTGCTGTCCTTTTTTCATAGCTCTCTATTTAGTATCTCACTGCATTTTATTACGTGAGGCATTTATAATTCAGAAATGACCTTGGTTTTCTCCAGCTCCTGTCAGAGGGGGTTGGTTTTTATTCTGTTTTGTGTTTATAAGAAATTGCAGAAGTCTTTCTTCTCAGTGTAACTTGCATTATGTTTGACCATTTTCATTTGTGCCGGGTAGTATGAGCGAGGAAAGAGACAAACAGCGCACAAAACAATGAGACGGCGTCCGATCAAGAGCCAGAACTGAAGAAAGCCAAGACCGAGGTGTTTATTGCATCGCAAGGCCGGATGTGACGTACCTGACTCTAACAGTAACGCTGGCTGACGTGTGCCCCGATAACAGGTATACGATACAGCGTGAAGTCAGCGTGAACGTCAGACCGTCCGCGTTTGAGTCTGTTTTGCTTCTGACTGTTCTGGAAAGAAAGAATTTGTCGAAGTATTTGAAGAAGCCTTAAATCTGGCTTAGCGTTTACCCAATTATTCCTATATCTGCCCTGAATCGGTTGGAACAAATGGACGTCTGATTGCAGAAAGAAGTTACGAGTGACTTGCGTAAGAGAAATATCTCTGTGGATGAGCCAAATTCCTTCAGTTTGTTAGCATAGCCTGTTACTTTGTTGGAAAGTGCTGTCACTGCAACAGCAAATTCTGTTCTTCTGGAAACTGTTTAGTTTTTGTGGCATCTGGCAGCATCTTCAATACGAGTCTTCAGTTGTATTTGATGGAAATATAACCGAGTTCCATCTGTTTCACATGTGCTTTCTACCGAAAGTGGGGCACACGTGCAAGTTTATTTCCGATCTTCGTAAATAAGAGACCAGCGAAACCCACGGCATCAAGCCAGACTCTTCTGGCATGGATTTTAACATCTTAACCACAGGAAGTAATTGAGCCCCCTCCTTACCCCCCCCCCCCTTTATTTTTCCCGCCAACCCGCCCGCATGCTCGTGGTGGTGCGTTAGGTTTTTCGAGCTCCTTTTTAAAGCCGCCTTTAATTTTCCTGAAAAACCAAATGGAAATGGATCAGGGTGACTTTAAAGAAAACGGGAAAATTGCTCGTGATACTGCAGCTGTCCAGTTCTGTTCACAGTACCCATGGGAGTGTTGAAAACGGTCTGCGCAAGACACGTAGCCCGCAGAAATATGGAAAGCGGAGGTAAAGGGCTTGGAGCAGCAGCAGAGTTAACTGGAGCGCTGGCAGATTCTGCCGCGTCGAGGGAACGCAGCTCGCACGTGCGGCAGCGGCCTCGGAGAGAGCGGGCCTCCGAGGAAGGTCTCCTGGTGCGCTCCCGCCGGTGCCCGTGCCCGCAGGGAGCCTGCCGGCCGCCTCCGTGCGGCTCCGCGCTGGAGAAGTGCCTTCCCCGCCCGTGTGCTAGGTCCTCTGCTCTCCTCGGGCTGCCTGCTTCGTGGAAAGCCCCCCGGTCCTGAGGAAAACCTGACCGCCTCTGCGACGTCAAGGGTCTGCGGCGTATGTTTCAAGTAAAGGCTCCCAAGAGTTAAGGAAGCCTGGAGTGAGTGGTTCACAGCAGTTCTACAGGAATGTTCGCACCCCATATAGCGATCACTGCTGCAGCCTAAATCAATAAGGATTTATTTCCTAAGATCAGCCCCTTTTTTCTTCAGCGCCTTTCTTTGTTGGGCCTGGAATGGCCTCTCTGACGAAGCTGGTCAGGTAGGCAGAAGGCTGAGCTGAAGTCTGTTACTGGTACAGCAGTAACAGGCGTTAACTTCCACAGTGGCTTTGCGGTGTTTTCAGTAATTGATCGGCTGTCTTAGTTAGCGTGTCCTAATCGTGGTTCTCGGAAACGCTTCTAATGTGAAGCTGGCGGAGAAGCTCGTTTTTTGCAAAGTAAACCGGGCCTTGCTCCCGGTTTGTGACGAACAAAGTGCCGCCTCACCTGCGGGCTCCTGGCCGCCGAAGGGAGGCTCAGAACTTCCCGGGGCTCCAGCAGGTTTGCCTGTTTCACGCATGGTAAAGAAACGGTCATTTTTTTCTTGCCCTACAAATGTCTGGATGGCCCTGCGAAGCAAATAGGCGCTATTTTGTGCAACGTTTTGAAGCTGGGCGAGAGGTAGAGGCCTGTAATATGGCAAGTTCCCACCACCTTGTCTGCGGACGGGGTGGTCCCTGCCTGGAGTCTGGATTTGAGCTGCTGCTCCGGACAGGCTCAGCTTCCCGGCAGGTTTGTGTCGTATCTCGCAGCCTTGTGTCCCTTCAGCGCTCCAGGATGTCTGAAGTGGCACTGTGTGCCTGCGTTTCGGTATAATCCCATTTCAAACCCTGAAACAGTAAGACAGCCTAGTGCAGCGAGGCGGTCGGGGACCGTGGAATCGGCCAGAGCTTTTGCGGTTAGGAGAAGTCTCGCGTGCGAAGTGTTCACATGTTGCGGTGATGAGCATCAGGGTAAGTATAGAAACGTTTAGGTGAAGGACGGGTAGTTTGTCCTTCCGGCTAAGGAACGGAGGTGTGGTGTCAAACCCAGAATACACCCTTTGAAAGCGTTTATTTTGCTCTGTGACGTGGTTCTCGTTGTAAAACAATGCTGAAACCTTGGTTTTGGTCTGGGGTGCTTTAGCAAGTGTTACCCTTTATTTAGTAAAGCGGGCTACCGCAGGTTGTGCGTGTGAGTATTCAGCGTGAAGACCTTGGAGTTAGACGATCCCTAGTTAAACGATGCGAGGTCGGCTGTGGAGTTCTTCCTTACTAAAGAAATTGAAGACTTGCAAAGCCACAGAGCTTTACTAGTCAAAGTGTGGAACTGACTGTCAGCTGGGCAGAATCTAGAACGATTAATTTGTTTTAGTTATGATAAAATTAGATCTCTTTTAGTAGTCATTCCGCCTACTGAAAAGGAATGCCGCATTATAACCACATGGGCTCAAGTATATACACGCAAAAATACTATGATAGAGGTACTAGTAAATTTTTTATGAGTAAAAATATTGTGATAGTGGATTTTTAGCCGTCAGCAATTGCAGAGTAAGTGGGATGAGAAACGTGTCTTTCGTTGTGCCAAAGAGGTCGGGTGAATGATATCGCAAAGCAGCTGGCCTGCGCTTTAGGCCGAAGCTATTCGTTAACCGTTAACTAGCGAGAATAGCAGGAAAAAACCCTCCGTTGAGGTTTATCTTCTTGGCTGATTTACGTTACAAGTTCAGTGGTGAAATTTCCATGAAAGTCCGAATCGAGTCCATGAGAGTAGTTAAGGGGAAGCAGAGGCAGCTTTTGGGAACTGTGAATGACTTTGTCAAACTTCTGTGATCTTCAGGTGTTCGGGCGGTCACTGGCTACGTTGTTCTATGGGTGTTCGTATGATCAGCGTCTTTCTACTAGATGGTCTTCTCCAGCCGATAAAGAGAGTTCCCCAAATTAAAGGTTTCTTGGGAATTGCTTTGGCTGCAGTAGGCTGAAATACAAGGAAGGTGATACACTTGGCTCCTTCGTTTTGCTGTCTGTGGAGAACTTGGAAAAGGTAGCGTGGACTTCCGTTGCAGTTTTGGGAAAACAAGCTGACAAAACCGGTTTCATAATGTGCGGTGAAAAACGCGAACCAGTGTTTTGTCACTGTGGATAACGTCATTCCCTTTTTAAAACGATGAAGTAAAGCTTTTGCGGAGCTTAACGTCAGAGAATTCAGTCGCGTCTGGCAGAGAATTACCGGTCAGAGGGGGTTTGCTTAGTCGGTCCTCGTTTTCAAGAGCGGCTGGTAAGTTTTTGTGAATTACTGTTGGGACTTGGGTTCCTTATTTAACGTTTGAACCCCTAACCGCTCTGGGCCTTTACAGAAGTTTTGCGTAGTATAATAGAAGTCGCTCGCTTTCTGGGAGAGTGTTGCTTTCGGTAAGTCCCTTAATGCTTTTTTGGATACCGATTTAAAATTCTTTCCTTCCGCTCGTGTAATTGTTGGCCAGTAATGCAATTAGGTACTACAGGCTTTCCTTGCGTTGCACCAGCCGCGTCCGTTCACGCGCATCTGACTCGTGCTTTGGGCCTGGCTTAGGTAGGGCGGTGTATCAGTAAGCAAGCGCGGACCGCTTGCGAGCGAGCGAGCGGCGTGTAGCGGTGGAGCCGCTGTGAAGGCTGAACCTGATGCTCAGCCTGCGTTTGAAGGGGTGGGAGGAGACGAAAGGCGGTTCAGTAGCGTGTTCAGCCCTGAGTGCCAAAACCCTTTTAGGGACGCCGGGTTTCACCACGGTACCGCTCGTGAGGCTGCCACGTGATCCTTGCTTGGTTTGTAAGCATCGTTCTTCGGCGGTGCTGAGCCTCTTGGTGACAATCCTGATGTTCGGAAGGTAGTCCTGTCCTCCTTCCTCTGAGGCAGTGACTTGGTTGTTAAACTGGGAGGAAGCATTTCTTGAAGAAGGGCCTTTGCCAGTCCTCATCCGGTGTGGGTTTTTTTTTTTTTTCTCCCTCGGTTCCTTGTGTTTGCTCTCTGAAGGTGATTAACTTTCAGTAGCCAACGTCCTTGAGGCTACCACCCCTCTTTTCGTAGATTTTACTGTAATTGCCCGCTTTTGGACATGGCAGTGACGTAGTTCTACGAGGCAGGAGTCT
The DNA here is from genome assembly GCA_034782735.1 of Sagittarius serpentarius. Lineage (NCBI taxonomy): Eukaryota > Metazoa > Chordata > Aves > Accipitriformes > Sagittariidae > Sagittarius > Sagittarius serpentarius. Next base: position 35,799,256 of record JAVKLA010000007.1, read on the forward strand.
TTTGGTCCCGCGCTGCTGGCTGTCAGGGGTTGCCGGTGGTTCGTGTCATCTAATCCCTGCCCCGTTGTCGCAGTAGGGAACCGGAGAGAGGGTTTTGTCATCTCCCGCGTGCTGCGCAAAGGCGAGAAGGGCTTCTCGGGCAGAGGGCAACTGCTGCTTCCTGAAGGAGGCGTGCTAGGGAGCGTTCTGCGTGCACGTGGGAGCTGCTTGGTGTACCGCGGCAGCTCGGACTTGTTTTGGTCTCTTTAGCCAGTTCATTGAGCAAGATGGTATTTCTTAACCTGTGGCTCTTAATTCATAAGGTTCCTGCCCTGGAATTTTTTTCTAAGTTTCTGCTCAGAGAAGGGTTGGTGAAAAGATGATACGTACGTAGGTATCCTCAGGATGTCTCAAGTGCCAAAGTTTGACTGTGTTTGCTTCCCCCCGACCCCCCCCCCGTAACTTACAGGCGGCGGACCCTAGCTGGCTTTCTTTTTTTGTACGCCTGGGATTCACAGATCCCTGCAGTCGCAGCCTGACTAAGGGTGTTGCAGTAGTGATGGTAATTAGTTCCTTTTGGGATAGGAAGGGATGCAACTCAGCTGACGGAAGCGGTGATTGTGTCTGTAGCTAATGTAATACAGAAGCTTCGCAGCCTGTCCTCTCGTGTCTGGGGTCTGCTTTTATTTTTAGCTTCTCTGTGACAGCTTTATTGGACTTGTCAGCCTTGAGTTTTTAGCCCCGTGACTACACGTAAGACACAGCTGTATGTGATGGTAAGACGGCTGGGAAAATGGCAAGAAGAGGGTAAACGGAAGCAGCGGAAGATGCCCTTTGGGGTTTGCTGCTGCTTCAGCTGCCTAGAAACAGGACAGTCTCTTGTGAATTTGCTACTGTATGGGACAGATCAAAGAAGTTTAATAAAAGTTCACTTCAGTCCAAATGGTGGATGACTCTGTCGGGCTTGCGTGGCGAGGTTTTGGCAGCGGCGGGGGTGACAGGGGTGGCTTCTGTGAGAAGCTGCCGGAAGCTTCCCCCGTGTCCGACAGAGCCAACGCCAGCCGGCGCCAAGACGGACCCGCCGCTGGCCAAGGCCGAGCCCGTCGGCGACGCTGGCAGCGCCTCTGGGATAACGTAATTAAGCAGGGAAAAACAAGTTGCTGGAGCACGGAATCTGCAACCGGGGAGAGGAGTGAGAACAAGCGAGAGAAGCAGCCCCGCAGACCCCCAGGTGGGCGCGGAAGGAGCGGGAGGAGGTGGCGCAGGCGCCGGAGCAGAGATTCCCCTGCCTCCCGTGGGGAAGACCCCGGTGAGGCGGGCTGTGCCCCCGCAGTCCAGAGAGGCCCGTCCACGCCGGAGCTGATCTCCCCCCGCCGCAGCCCGCGGAGGACCCCACGCCGGAGCGGGTGGGCGCCCGAGGGAGGCTGTGACCCCGCGGGAAGCCCGCGCCGGAGCAGGCTCCCGGCAGGACCTGCGGCCCCGCGGAGAGAGGAGCCCAGGCCGGAGCAGGTTTGCCGGCAGGAGTTGTGACGCCGTGGCAGGGAGCCCAGGCCGGAGCAGGGAAGAGTGTGTGAGGAGCCCTGCCCCTGAGGGAGGAAGGAGCGGCAGAGACAAGGCGTGAGGGACTGACCCCAGCCCCCATGCGCCGTCCCCCTGTGCCGCTGGCGGGGAGGAGGTGGAGAATTCGGGGGGTGAAGCTGTGCCCGGGAGGAAGGGCGGGGTTGGGGGGAAGGTGGTTTTATTAAGATTTGGGTTTATTTCTCATTACCCTACTCTGGTTTGACGGGCAATACAAGAAGTTCATTTTCCCCAAGTCGAGTCTGTTTTGCCCGTGACGGTAAGTGGTTAAGTGACCTCTCCCTGTCCCGACCTGACCCGCGAGCCTTTTCTTGCATGTTTCTCTCCCCTGTCCAGCTGCAGGGGGGAGCGACGGACCGGCTGTGTGGTGCTTAGTTGCTGGCTGGGCTTAAAATACGACGATGACGATACGCTGACGTAAAGCATACTGTATGTAACTGTTAGCAATACGCTTCTGAGCGTTGCATCTCAGTGACTCGTATACGAAAGGAATCTATTTTAATCTGGGCAAGTTTTTAACAGGGATAATTGACCTTTTTGTGGCTTAATAATGTGTATGCAGTTAACTTTCGTAATTTAAATCGAGCCTGGCTGTCTTACTGAGATAAGGAACTTTCAGTAAAACACCAACATACTGTGTTGAGGAGTAATTCTTATTACCCATGCTGAGCAGGACTCTGGATTTGTTATTAAAAGGGCGGGTCTTGTTCACAAAACGCCTGAAGGTTAACAGTTGGGTTGGTTAAGTGTGGACCACGTCTTTGGTCCCCAGCTGGGTACAGGTGAAGAGGTTTGCCCCTTAACAGGCCTCGTGCTTTAGAGATGAATCTCACCTGTGCTTAGAAGGTTAGTTGAAGTAAGGGAGCAGAGCAGCTTTCCTCTGTTTGCTCCGTTTCTGGAAGTTGTGTGTTTTTCTGGTGCTTTCGAGGCTACTGCGGTCACTTCTTCCGTAAGTTTCGGATAAACATTCTGCGGGTGGGCTTGCATTTGAACCTTACCGTAAAATTGGTTTGGAACGTGGCCACTTCAGAGACGCGTTACCACGAACACTGGCCGTCAATGCTGTCTTGTCTGTCTTTTGTTCTTATTGTTAGAGGTAGGGATTCTGTTGATTTTTTTTTTTTTTTTTTTTCTTTTTCTTTCCATGGGGGCACAAATGATTTAGGCTTAGCCTGAATGAGATTTCCGATGTACTTTTAGGGATAGCCGTTGTGGCATTTCCCAGAGTTGGTTGGTTTAATTTTGCTTTTGTGTGATAAACAGTTGAAAGTTATTTTCTCCCAGATTTTTTCCAGGAAATCCTTAACAGAACCATTACCTCGCTTATGTTGATGGGAATGCTTTTGCTTAAACTACCGTAGTACTCGAGGAGTCCGAGGTGTGAAATATGACAACGGTTTTAAAAACATATTCCAGGGGGGAGGTGGTGAACTATTCACTAGTAAGGCTGTGACAAGTGTGTAAAGCAAATTGTTAGAAATGGTAGCGAAGAACGGAATTGGAAGGTATGGGTAAGTGTGGCGTGCTGGGTGTTTGTTTTGTTTCGTTTTTGTTTCTTAAACTCCTGCTCGTAACTTGAAAATGTTTTGAGTACTGAAAATGTAAGACATTTTAGATCCAGTGCCTATTTATCCGAGAACTGTATTTTTATCGTACTCTTTAGAAAAGGTTTTGGCTTCTATGCTGATGGTTCACAAACAGTTTTATGTGGAAAAAGTCATGAAAAAAGCAGGGAACAGTGAGCGCTCGCAGGGCGATTAAGGCCGTTCAGCCAGGGTGAGTGAATGTGGTCCGGAAACGCTGCTTTTTGGTCAAGTGAGCAAAATAGAAACTGAATTATGGTCCTCCCCAGCAAAGCTGCGTGCTGCCGTGTGCTCCATTATGGCATTTCCCGTGGTGCGGTTTCACTTTAGGAGAACGGTTAGTTTAGTATGCGCTTCAATCCGAATACTTCCCTGAGCCGGGTTTCTGATGGTAGTCTCAGGATAAAAATCTAAGTAGTTTCTTCATGGTTTTCAGCCTTTCTGTTTTATACATCTCATTACGTGAAATTCCAGAATGTGATGCGGCACAAAATTGCTGCAATTTTACCGTAAATATAGTTTGGCCAGAACTTGGTCCTTACCGTCTCTAGAAGCTGTCCCAAAACCGTGGTGCGTGGCTTGGCACAGTTCAAGACAATTGGCAGTCTCTATTCAGCAGGGGCAGTTGACGGAACTGTTGTGCGAGGTGCACCCTTTTTCACCCCGAGGTGCGGTGAGGTTTTTGCAAGTTAGCGCGGAGGCCGCTGGCGGACCCGTTTATATCGCAGCTCTGTTTGTGCTGGAGTTGCTGCACGTTCCAGTTCAGGCTGAACATTTCCTTGTGTCGGTTCTGGCTTCTGCACTCCGTTTCACGCTCGGTCGCGTGAAACTTCACACCGGGAGTAACCCGAACGAGCGGCTAACTGGAGGGAACGGGTAACGCAAGCGCCTTCTCGCGGTGCTGGGGAACACCCTGTGTTAAACAGGCTCCGTTTTCCTCAGCGGGGAGAGGTGGGGAGGGTTTGCTGCTGTGCCCTGCCCTTTCACTGATGTGAGGCTTGAGATGACGGTAAGGTACAGCCAAACCTTGCAAGTCGGCACGTGTGCCGTGGGGGAAAGCAGCCGGCGGGAGAAGGCGGAAGGTAGCTCGGACCTGGTACTGCTCATCTGCACGTGTCTAGCGTCTTCAGTCGCTGAGGCCATGCCAACCCAAAAATTCTCACTTGCCAGCCCGTAGGAAGGAGAGCGTTTCTCGGTAATGACGAGGAATTGTCAGGTCCGGCGTTCAGTGCCTATATTAATATCAAGCGCCTCTTTTTTTGCTTATTCAATTATAAGACAGAGCTTCTGGAAACCACAGCAATGGGTAGGAGGGGAGGAGTCCTCTTTCTGAGCAAATACGTGGGTCTGCGTGATCCGGGCATGTTTCAACCTCTTGTTCCACCCCTCTCCCCCCCTCTCCCCCCCCGCTTTTTTTTTTTTTTGGTGCGGCTTTCTAATATTTGAGCCTTGGTCACTTTCTCTTACATTTCCGGCATTAAAGGGCTTAGGCCTGACATTCTCTTCAGGAAGCTTGCTGTAGGACATCTTGTGCTCCTGTAAGTGCAATACACCTCACAGTAATAATTATCCGAATACTGTACACAGCAATAATTCCGACAGCGTTTCCCCCTCCCTGGAACCCCCTCCGCTTGTGTTTGTTTTAAATAAGCAAAAGCCCAACCAAGAAAAGCTTTTGTCTTTTTCACTAACTGCTGTCTTGAAAACAACTGTATCTCTTCGAATCAGGTGCGCTCAAAAATTAATCTGGAGGGAGAAGACATACACAGCTATCGATGCTGTTTGTGAAATGTCCACGCTGCTGAAAAGAAAGCGCACGTTAGAAAGTGTTAGGCGTAACTCAATACTCTAAGCAGTCACTGCAGGAGCGCCTTAAAATATCTGAATGTATAAAAATATTAGGAGCCATTGGGCAATATTCTTCTTCTTTTGCTTGTTTAGATTTGTAACGCTTTATTTATGGATCTAATGATGCTGTACAGTTCAAGAGATCTTACTCTTACGGTGCTTTTTGAATTGTGTAAGGTATAAGCCACGTGAATTAAAGGAAAAAAAAAAAAAAGGGGGGGGTGAGGGGGAATTACGTGCACAAACCCCCTTGTCCTGAAACACGAAACTGTTAAAACTGTTGTTGTGAACCAGTCCTTTCTGCAGTGTCAGCGCTTAGAGGGCCGAGTGTGAAAGCTAGAGATGGGCAACAGAAACGCAGATGTTCTCGCTCCTTGACGTGCGGCGTCAGGGCAATATTAAAATCCAAATTTACACCTAGCTCACAATTTTTTAGGCAAATTAACAGAACTTTGGAAGGTCCTGACGTTGGCGGGGGTTTCATTCTAGTTCTGATTTCAAGCCAGCTTCTGTCGTTAAGTAAACAAACTGCATGCGCTAGAACCGGCAGATTTTTTTTGTTTCCATTTCCTTCAAAATACTTAGTGCTCTGTAGTTCGTTTGCTGAGATTGCCGTCTGCAACAGTACTTCTCTAAGGAATGCGATTAATGGTATTCCACACGGAATTAAATGTCCCTCCCATTATTTACAACCTGATGAACCGTTTTCTGAACCAATACTCACACTCAGGGGTCGAGGTTCACGACTTGAATTATGTTAGCAACTCCAGTTGCAATGCGGACTCTTTGTAGTAGTGCCCTTCTAGCTGTGTCGTACGTTTTATAAATAAAATACTTGCAAATCTCTGTGGCCTTAACTCTCGTGTAACTAAACGCTTTAATGGATATGACTTTGCAACATCAGGTGTGGGATTGCTCGTTTAAAAAAAAATCAATTATTTCGCCGTCAAATAAATCTTTTTGCTCCTCTGTCCGTATTTTCCGCATTTTCAGTAAGTCTCCGTATTTACTTCTTAATTTAAACTCAGACTTACTTTAAAAGACACGGGGAAAAAAAGCCGCGCGTTACCAAAACACTTAAGCACTTTATGAAGAGCAAATGAGAGGCTTATTTCAACAGCTCTTCAGAGGAAAATCTTGACTGAATTGCTTGGAAGCTTCAAAAATCATTAATCTTTTTCTCGCAGTTAATGACATAATGAAAGTAAACAGCATAATTGAGTTGATTTTGGTATAATTCTCAAAAGTAGCTTAGGAAGGTGCAAGCTGCACACAGTTATATCGGCAAGATGCAAGAAATTACATTTTTGCCTTCCAATTATATCTTTTACTTAGGTGGTTTTTGTGGACAGTTTTTCAACTGAAAATGGAACGAGACTTTCCAAGATACACTGAGATCTAGTGTGAAACTTTCTAGCTCAAACCACCTGTAAAATAACAAGCTTATGTCTGTATTTTCACTTTATTTTTCTTAGAGAAAGATAATCTAACACTGTTGTCATCTCTGGAAGCTGCAGGGCGGACCTTGCTTCCTGCTTCAGATGTTAGCCTATAGGACTGTTAGTTTTCAGGTATTCGATAAAGTAAGGGGCAGGATCCCGGCCTCTTTTCCACAGGTAATCCAGTAATTACTGATTTGTCAGTATCAGGTTCCAATGCACGCATCGGTATCCTGCTTTGATGGGCTAAGGAATCGGGCTGTTCCGAGTAGCGGGCAAGTCTATCTGATTTTTTTTTTTTTTTTTTTTTTTTTTAGCTAGCACTCAAAGACAAATGTAGGAAGGCGTAAAGCGATTGTTCAACTTGTGCTCTCGCAGGCCCAGCTAGAGCTGTGGTTCCTAATCCCCGACCGTACTTCTAGCTACCGTTTGTTGGGCTTTCCAAGACAGTTGAAACTCTTCTACAAGGTCCCTGCACGGTGCGCGGGGACCACGGGGAGACGTTGGCGTACGAGTCGTGCTGCAGGACTCCCACGAGCGGGGGAGTCGCATCGTGCTAGAGGAACTTCTCTTGTGCGTTGCGGCAATCGGCGAGGCTGTAGAAGTGGAACTGTCTCCTTCGCTCCTCCTTTAGTTCTGTCGCAGTGGAAACCCGTCTTGTCATTTCAACCAGCCCGCTGTGAAGCTCACAGAAGTTACGTGCGTGCGCAGGCAGTGGCTACGTGTGGATACCAGTGCGGTTCCCAGAGCGTGCATTTCCCCCGTTTCGTCGTAAAATCGTGCAATTCCCATGATCAGGTTAGGCTTTGAAAGACCGAGTAACCTAAGAGTAAAACAAAGCAAAACAGCGCCTGTCTGGGCAATGCTTATTTGTTGGTTTTCTGCTTAAACATGTTAGCCTCGGTAGGATCTTGGAAATGGGTCCGGTAATGCTGAAGAACTCTAAACGGGAACCATATGCTGCAAAATCTTAACGGACAACTTTTATTGTCCTTTTTTAAAAATGCTGTAGGTTTTCTAAATTACACAGCGCTTTTCACTACTATTGAGCAATTCAGAACTATGGTTGTGGTAGGATGGATGAGGTATGAGGCGTAATATTAGGGCGAGGTTTACTTCTTGGCAACATTTCAGTTTCTCGGATTAACCGATTGCCAGTGAGCTTGTTCGGGGACACGTATGGAAGCCGAGTACTGTGCTGCCTTTCGGCAGACATAATAAAACTACTGTTTTGTGCTTGCAAACACACCTGTAGCAGCATGTTAACTCCTAATAATAGATATTTACTTTAATGTCTTCTTCTTTTATTTGTTATATATTTAAGATGTTGGGCCAGACTCACAACTGTTGTCATCTGTGTAGCTCTGCTGAAGTTAATGAAACTTTACCGAGATGAGTGACAGCTCTGTGTACGTGTGTGTGAGCTGGAAACGTGGTTCAAGCTTTTTTTTTTGGGGGGGGGGGTGGGGGGGAGGAGAGGAGGATTTTTTTTGTTGTTGTTTTGTTTGCTTTTGGTTTTGTTCCGTAAGTGCAGCTTACGTTAGTCCCTGTGTGTGTGGTTAGGACTAAAAGCATTTTAATAATTTTAAGTTGCAACGTGGGTGTTTTCTGTTAAGGAAATAATTACTGTATCTTGAGTTGAGTTATATAAACTCAGGTGCCAAAGGTTAAAGAGTTGATTATCCCAGGATAAAGGTATTAGTGTATTTAAGAGAACACCGGTAGTTTATTTAAAAGATTATACTCACGCTCTCCATCTTCCTCTGTTAGCTGCTAAAAATCTTCTTCAGTATGTGTGGACATGTTTTCCAAAACCATTAATCCAAATTTCCTCAAATACGGCCGTAGCAATGTTTACCTTGCCCTCCTGCCTTGTCAGTTCAGCTAATCCATATTATTTTCTTACCCTTAAATCCGTCGTGCCACGGAGTAAAAAAATCTGTCTGTCTTCGCCTTGACAACTTTAATTGAACGAAGAATCCGATGGCTTTCGTATCTCAAGAAAGATAGCTTCCGTAGGCTGTCATACGGGTAGGGTGCCCACTGATTCGTTGTCTTTGACGGGTCAAGTGGTCGCACAAAGCTTTAGTGCAACGGTTGTGACTTGGCCTGACTTCGGTATGCTTTTCGGGTAATGAGATTTTTCTCTCTCGGAAACATAGCGGAGTTGACCGACAAAAGTGATTCGATAGCTCAGCGGAAGAGGCAACGGAAAGCCTTGTTTTACCGTAAGCGAAGCATGCTCTGGCAATCAGAGGAACACTCTCTTCTGCCATCGCTAAGTAACTGTAGTTGGGCCAAAACTTACGCTCTCAAATGCACCCCGAGGAGCATTTTCCTCAGTCAGTTTGTGCCAAAACCTTTTTCTTTAGTACCTCGGAATTCAGATCTAAACAGAAAGATTAACAAAGAAACCTCAAGCTGCTCTGAATTCCCTTGTAATGATAGGTATCCTGCCTAGAAATCCGCTCTCGAGCCTTGCAGTGTGTGGCATTTGCGTTGGCAGCAGTCTCAAAGCTTTCAGAAACTTCTGGAACATTTTGGGCAGCAGCTGTCAGCCTCGAGTAGCTGTGGTAATTGCATCGAGTCGTGGCTCGCAATTTTCAATTCCTTCTCAGTCTGCTCTCCCAGCAGAAAAGCTCTCAACTGCTTTTGTTCCTCTCTCTTTTTTTCTTGTATCTTTACCTGTTAGCTGATGTACTGCTTGAAGAATCCCTTGTTGCTCATACCCCTCAAATGTGAAAGTGTTATGGGATTATTTGTCTGTGGGGTCAGGATCCGGCCCGCTATCTGAAATGAACGATCTGCTTTGCTGGTACGGTGTTAAGTCCATGTGCCGAGGGGACCTGGTGCTTTTCCCGCTTGGCAGATTGCAAGTAGCTGTAACGTTTTCTCTCAGAAGTCTCGGGTGCGTATCCCACCCTTCGTCGTGGTCCTGAGCGTTTCTGGACGAGCTCCGCGTGCTTTTACTCGATACCGCGTGACTGCCGTGACTTACCGGTGTCAGCGTGTCCACTGGCCACGGAAGAAGTTTGGGTCGGCCAGAATTCATCAAATACACTGCTGTCCTCGAAAGTATCAGAATAGGGAGCCAAGGCTTTCGGGCAGCGTCGGGACTCTCCGAGGAGCTTTGGCGGTTTGAGACGATGCCAGCTCGTTAGAGGGGTTACGGTGTGTTTCGGGGACCCGGTTACTGCTTAGCCAGGGCAATGGGTCTTCCGCTTTGGTGTAGCTCTGCTGCCTTTTGGCAGCCCAAACCTGAGTTAGCATCCTCGTGCCTTGGGATACTGCATTTGGCCCGGTCTTTGTTTGGTTCTCTCTGCGCGAAGCGATCAAGCAGTGCCAGAGGCTGCATGCTGGCACAGAAATCTGGTCGTTCTGTAGCGAAAACGTTAGACCGGTCCTTGGTGCTGGCTCGCTGGTGCTTGGCCCAAAGACCTATCGTTTGCGGTTCTGGAGTTAAGCTGACCCCGGAACCAAGTCCCAGCAGGCAGCTTGGATGCAGCGACCCGCTCCTGAAAGCCACGTGGGTTCAGTGGCGGTATCTGTCCCTGTACCGGCTGACTGCGGGAACTGTTTTGTTTACTGCTACAGGTACCGCCTTTCGGTCTTATCCCCCGCTCCCCGCTGTGCCGGGTGAGAACGCCGGACAAGGTCCTGGGGGCTGTTTCCCGCTGAGGCCGCAGCGCGCTGCTCTCCGGCCCTTCACGTTGCGCTTTTGGCTTGCTTTCAACTCCGTGTCCTCTTGGGTCCCAGCTTTTGTATTTAAGCCTCTGGGTGACTGGGCCATCGCACTTTCCATCTGCCTTGGGGGCTTGGCATGAAAATATGACATTTTTTTGAATCTGAAGGCTTGTCTTTACCAAGGGGGGGGAGGGGGGAAACCCCCACGTTCGGAGGAAGGGGGAGAAGATAGCAGTGGCTCCAGCCCTTTTGTCTAGTATCAGCAGTCTCTCCTTTTGCTTATATGCGCAAGGAGGTTACTGATGTCGGGAAGCAGACTCACTGAAGGCTTCTCCTTTTGTAGGCGGAAGAGACGGTCCCTAGAGCTGTGTTTTATCGCTAGGTCGTTGGCAAACGTGTCGGTTACGGATCTAAATAATAACGGGTCAGGGTTTTTTTTTTTCTGCCGCTTTGGTGGAGAACCGGTTTCCAAATAGCAAATTATTTCAGTGTGGTACAAAGGAGACTTGATGTGTTCTGACCGTTTTCGCTATGTAAGACAGACTTCCCGCAGCGTTGATGGATTAAGGAAATAAGACGGCAGAAGCGGAGGGTTTCAGAGCTCAAATCTAGAGATAACCGAGTTTTCTGCACAGACCCCACCCTACATACCCATTGTGTGAAATGATGAGGATTGACGTGCCTGGTGCTGGCTGGAAAAAACTAGCAACTGTAGGTTATCTTTTTGGCTGTGCTAGCTAGGTTGTATGCAACTTGGTCTCGAGAAGCTGTGGAGATGGAGGTGTTGAATGTAATTTTGTGAACAGGCTTTCAGCTGGAATTCTTCTAAAAACGGCCAAAAATTTTTTATAGCTTGGGCCGTGGGGTTTGATTTTTGCTTAGCGGGTGCTCAGCACCTGTTGAAAATCGGGCTCACTTGAAAAGAAACAAGTCAGCGGTCCGTAGTCACTTGGAGAAATATACGCCGCTAGGTTGTGTGCCGTAGCTTTAAATCCCAGCACGTTGCCAAAAGGTAACTAGATTTGTTGTTTTTAAGTGCACTGTTATTTAGGCTTTTAAAGTAAGTCACCTTACGTGATGTTATGAGTCGTAGTTGTTCACAGCTCGCTAGCCTGCTGCGTAGCAGACTTGTTACGTGAGGGCGGCGGCGGCTGGTGCGCAGGGCTTTCCGTTTTTCTCCGTTGCCATCAGAAGCATCTCTGTGCTGGCGCAGAGATTACTTCCTGTAACGGGGCCTTTGAGTCGTAGCTGAACTGCGTGGGGCTGAAACAAAGGCGAGATTATCCAAAGCAAAATAATGTATTTCGCTTCAGGTGCGTCGGCTGCTGATGGCCGGTGCCTTAACGTGAGATTTCTGCGCTCGCTTTTGTCTTCTTTTCTATTGATTGTTAGGTCGGAAATGAAGGCTGTTAAAAGTGCCGCCTTCTTCCTCTCGCCTCCGAGAGTGTTTATTTTTATCCTCTGCTTAAGGCATAGCGTGGCGGTTTGGAGAGGATCTGCAAAATTAGCTTACTAATCGACTGTGACGGTTTCTGGGGTCATTCTCCTTGGAGGCGACGAGTCTGTGCAAGGATCACAAAATACATCCGGTTTAGAGCCGCGTAAAAAGATTACCTAGATTTTTCGTAACAACAATAACTAATGGTACAGCATAATACTGGGGAAAAATAAAGAATGGCATACGCTAATGGTTAGGAAGCAAGGTAGTAAAATTAGCAGAAGTATTATCAATTCCTTAGGGGCCTGTAGTCTCCTTGCAAATCCCACTGGATTTAAACGAATGGAACTGAAGCCCAAGCGAGGAGGCACAATTGTATCAGTTATCATTTTAGAAAATTACACGCGTGGAATATCTTGCGTTTAGACTTTTTTCGGTCTCTTTTTAATGGTACGCTTGCTAAGACTTTGCAAATCGCTGACCGTGTCAGCGTAATCCAACGGAAGCATGCTGTAGCGCCTTGTGTCGCCGCAACACTTGGGGTTTGCTTGCATTTACTTGCCTCGCTTTCTGCAGGTCCACTTAAAGGTATTATTTCTGTTACTGTTTATTTTTACTTCTGTAAATTTCTTTTGCTAGAGGGAGATACCTGCAGCGAGGTAAGAGGCATGAATATTTTCATGGAACTTCTTTTTGTTGAATTAACATGAGTGCCAGCATTTCAAAAGGAGACTCTGTCTTCTTTTTACTCAAGGGTAAATTCTACCCCAGCTGCTAACTCCGCTCCAAGATGGACACCCCCACCCGCCCTGTTCACCTCTGTCAAGATGATTTTACTCCCAAGAAAAACGCAGGCCAATTCATATAAGCACGTAATCTTTGAAAACCCTGAGCAAAACACTGTGTAAGTCCGTAACGTAGGGGAAATGTGTTTGATTGCTTGTTGTTTCCGCTTTTGCCTGTTATCCTGGGGATGCGGCTTGCGGAGGGGAAGAGTGCGTACGTGTGCATACATCAAGTGGTGCAGCGCATGATTTCAAACTATAAAGTCCTGTGCAAGGTCCAAGCCCGGGAGGTTCATCGTAGGGGCAGCGTCGTCCCCCGCCGCGGGGTCAGCGAGTTGCTGCTGGCCCTCGTGGGGAGGCGGCCACGCTGCTGCCGACGAGGTGCCCGCTGACCCCCCTTCGTCCAGACCGCTTGGCTGTCTCTGTGTGGGAATGCGGAGGGGTGCCCCGGAACAAGAGAGCCGGATAAGGACCAGGTACGCTTGATGCAAGGGTGGCTTCCCTACGTCTTCTTTCAGGCTTCTAGATAAACGTCTCAGTTGTGCTGATGGTTTCGGTGCTTGTAACAGAGCCCCATCAGGGATTGCAGACAGCTGAAGACAAATCCTGTCGGGGTTTGTTACCGCTTCAGGCATCTCGGTTTGAAATCTTGCAGCAGCCGTGGAAGAACGGGGTGGTGATGGCTTTCTGCGTTAGGTCAGGATGGAGGCAGGTTCTCGGGGACGCTCGGAGGGCTGACTTACGGCTAGAGGAGTTCCCCAGACCGCTTTAATTTCAGTCAGACGCACGCGGAAGGTGCTCGGGTTTGTCACTTCCTGCTGAAAGAGTGCTGATAAAAATGTCAGCGTAACGCTGCCTGAAGAGCATTTTTTTTTTTTTTTTTTTCCACAAGAGCATTGCTGGAAAACTTGGTGTTGTGATGGTAGTGAGAGGCTTCAGTCAGCTGGTTCCGGCATGGCCCTTGTTAATTCGTTAGAATCCGTAGAAGGACCGGAGGACGCTTTCTGAAGGAAAAGGGTGCCTGTCTACGATAAGCAGCTCAGGTTGAGTGAGGCACTAGGATAAATGCGGGGGTTGGTGGGGAATCCCGTGTTAGGCGGAAGGAGGAGGAACGTTAGGCACGGCGCGGATATTGCCGGTCCTGTCTGGCCTCAACTCTGTGACGCTTGCAGCGCAGGTGACTGTGTCTCTCGAAGTCGGGAGTCGAAGTCGTCAACTGATTTCATCCTTGTCTCTTTTCTCCTCTCCTGAGCAGTTCCCCTGGGATTTTTTTTTATCTCCTTTGATGACCTGGAAGGTCTGTCTTTTTCATCAGCTCCCAAGTCCTTGAAAAATTATTTTGTTCTCCGCTACCCGTAATGAAACTTGTTTACATCTGTGAAGAAACACACCTCGGCCTTTCTCTACCCAGCTTCAGGTCAGCCCATTAGCGATTTCTCAGATGAACGACTAGATGAACGCTTGCAAACAAGCACACGGTTTATCAGGGAACGACTTTCCTACCTCGGCATCGCCGGGGTCTGGGCTTGACTCGGTACTCAGGCGGTCGCGTTTCCCCCTGCTGCTCACGTGTGTCGCGTTAGCGGTAATTTCTTTGGCCGTTAAATACCGCTCTATGTTCTGTGCGTTGCCGTCGCTTGGTGTTAGTTACGCTCCCACCCTCACGCTTACGCTGTTACCCAACGTATACGCGCGGACAGGAGAGGCTTTGCTATCGTCTGGCAACCTGATTTTTGGCTTACCAAAGTGGATTCCAGGTAACTTTCTCTCGTTTCCTGCTTGATGGTGTGGCCGGCAGGGCACAGCGCTGACCAGTGGTGCCGGCCCCGTGCAGCGCAGGTCGTACGCCAGGGTTAGACGACAGCGGAGAGCTTCTGGTTCGTTGGAGCCTCCCAGCCCCCGTGCTGGCCGTGCGCGGCCTGTGACCCGCTGCCTGCCGCGGAGCAGCCGGCGGCCCGCCGTGGGGCTCGCGGGCCGCCGAGGGCCGGCGGCGGGCTGGAGAGCGTGGGCGGCTGCGGCAGGGCCGGCGTCCTGATCGGCAGCCGCCTTAGCCGCCCGCTGCAGCCCCAGCTGCTACCGGCCGGCCTTCAGCGGAGGGGTCAGAGCCTTCCCGTGCCCGAGGCAAGGGCGATGTGGATGTTGTTGCAGCTGAGGCGTGGGGTTTTTGAGAGGCGTGGCAGGGAAGCTGCGATTGCAGTAGCCCTGGGCGTGGCAGTACCCTTCGGCTTTATCCGTTTTGCCGGTATTGGCAGTTGTCCGTGTAAGGAAGGCCGAAGAGAGAAACGGCCAGGATGTTTGGGCACTACCTGTAAGATAGGGAACAGAGGCCACTAGGAGATTTGGTGTACCACCGGTCTACAAAGGATTTGGTTTAAGCCAGCTCTGTTAGTTCGTCGTGCTGAGAGCTAAAATAGCTCTAAAAGTATTCCTGTCAGAAGTGAGGAGGAAAAGGAGGGAATCAAGATCTGTTATTATTACCGGTTTGAATTTTTCATTTGGTTTTTCCTACCGCAGACACGATGATAGAACGTTCCCTCCCGCTACCCACACCTGAAATATATAGTAAGTTCAGTTTTGTGGAGTATTTTCTTTTTGGCAGAAAGATAGAAAAATTCCGCTCTAGTGTATGAAAAAGGACGGAAGACGAGAGAAAGGGATGCCTTCCAGCGCTCCAGACAACAAACGTCGTAACAGCTTCGCTGGTACATTGAATGCGAAATTTATAAATCCCTAGGTGCTGCTGAGGTAGTTCCTGTGCGTGGAGGACCTTAGCTGGACTTCCACCAGTGACTTTCCTGAGTCTAGAAACTGTTTGCTTTCCTTGGCAAACTGGAAGTGAGGAGGAAGCGGTGGGGGGGAGCTTTCTTTAAAAGGCCAGGCTTTTTGGTTTTTCAGTACGCAGCAGTGTTTCACTACTGTGTTTATTTTTTATCCCCTACGTTAGTGGTTTCTTTTTTCTTAAGAGTACCAATGACAAAATATCGATTCACCAGTCAATCGGTGCAACAGTATGTATAATATTAATTAGCGTTGACGGCTTACATCTTCTCCACTGAAATGGTTATGAAAGCAAGTCGTCTTGACAAAAGCGTCAGTGAGCTCCCGAGAAATGGAATTGTTCGGAGCAACGTAAGTTGGAATCTGCGAGTAAATAAGGTCCTCCGTAATGTTCACAACACTTGGTTGATACTCAGCCTAGTCTTCCTTAGGGGATGCTTGTCAATGTCCGTGAAGGTTTTCGAGGTTTGGGCTAAAGCCTGTTTCTTTCTCGCTCTCTCCAGAGACCTCTTCATCTCCTTCCCCGTCGCTAGACTTCAAGAAGTCTCCTAATCGTGGGATTCGCAGCCAAACGGTGGCACATAGGTGAAAGTTGAGGCAACGTATTAGTAATTTAGAGGTAAGAATTCCTCCAGAAGTAAAATGTTTATTTAATGAAGCTCAAATGAGAACAGACAGCTGAGGTCATGTCAGCTAGTAGAAGGCGGCGTACGTGTCCATCTAAACTCTGCCCTGGTACCGGCACTCGGAGAAAATCACTCTGCAGTTCTGCAGCCACGCGGAACTGCCTGACCTCGTCAGCGCCCAGAAAAGCTTGAGATGCTGCGTGTTGGTGGCCGTGTTTCTGGTCTTTTTTTTTGCTAGCAAGTTTTCAGGTGGATCTAGGCAAAACAGACTGTCCCCTCTCCTCTCCCCCAAAACCCCAATCCTGCGAGTAGCCTGGCGAAACAGCTGATGGGGTATCGTTTTGCTGGGCATGTACCGCTCGGACCCCACAGAAGTGCCCGCCAGTTGCTTGGACCCTTTAGCATCTTCCTTTGTGGGCTGGGAGCTTCTTGCAAGACCTGAGCCTGGGTTTCTCCTTGATTGCCAGGGCGTTGCTGCTCTCCCCAGGACTTTCTGTCCGTACTCACTAGCCGTCCGGCAGCACAGCCGCATGTTTTAAATTTCTCTGACGTTGTCTCAGTTTCTCTTTGATCTATTATATGGGACAGCTCTGGTGCACCTGATGATGTTTTGTTTCTTCCTACCTGTTCGATGCGAGTAGTAGCAAGTCTTCAGTGAACTCTCTTACGCGCTCCCTCGCTTGCAGGTCAAGTGCTGTTCGGTAACGCATTATATGATTATCTGAGGGGTTTCTGACCTCTCTCTTTCCTAACAGCCTTTCGGTCGGTGTCTTAGCGCAGATAATCTGTAGGGTGTCTTTTGCAAAGTTCTTGTTTTTGCCAAACTGGAGGGTCAGGTTGATACTCCTTTGGAACTTCGGCTCTACTTTTTTTTTTTTATATTACTTTTTTTAATTTTTTTTTTTTTTTAATTTAAGGCGGTAACTCGTAAGGTTAATCTGTAGACATACGGCTGTTAATCACTGCTTCAGAAACTAAGCTTTCAAATATGCGTAGCGGTGTATATATACAGCTCACTCTTTCCTCCAGTCTGGGAAGTTCGTACTGCACACTGTCAGCTCTATACAGAATAACCTGTATGCACAGGGGCAAAATTGGCGTTTATCGTAAGCCTGTTGAAAAGACAGGTTCTGATGAAGTGAAAGCTGCTTTTTTTTAATAACATTTAATGACGTTGAATCAGAACAACTGGCCTTGTGACAGCTTTTACAGTGAAGCCGATCTCCCAGAATGCAAGAAGAAAGCTCCTCTTGGCCCTATGAACTGCACTAGGAAATGTGTAAAGCCTTGTTGCCGCAAACCGTACGGTACATAAGCTTAGTTTAAGGTCTGAGTTGGACTTTCTTGGGGGGTTTAACGGTAGGCGTGCCGGGTCGGACCTTGCTTATTCTGTTCTCACACGCAAGTATGTGGGTGCATGGTAGCAGCTGTAATAAATGCTATGTTTTCAGTAACGTTCAATGTTTTTGTTATTGTCGGCTCTAAGACCAAGTCTAACCACTGTGTTGTCGTGAATTCTTTATAACCTTTGTTTGAGCTTGAAAAGCCCTTCGCCTGCCCTGCTTGTAACCTGAGTTGAGCAATCCTGCGTGCCTGCCTACCACATAATAGGGCTTT
Organism: Sagittarius serpentarius; assembly: GCA_034782735.1. Classification (NCBI taxonomy): domain Eukaryota; kingdom Metazoa; phylum Chordata; class Aves; order Accipitriformes; family Sagittariidae; genus Sagittarius; species Sagittarius serpentarius. The sequence continues at coordinate 35,816,611 of JAVKLA010000007.1, forward strand.
AGGACTTCATAGGAATATTGAATACAGGGGCAAGCACAGGTGCATAACTTTTGGCTTCCTTCTCGTTTGCATAATAGCAGCCAAGTAATTGAAGTGGAGAAGGGTCAGGCAGCCAAGCACAGAAAAGATAAGAGCGGCTCGTTGAAGTGTGCTGCCTTACATCTTTTTGCTTTAGAACTATAATTTTTTTTCCCTCGGAAAAATTGGACGTTGAAAATGGAGCATTTGTGAGGTGGAGCGAGCAGGTGTGTGCTGGCTCTCCCCGTGCCACTTGAACCTGCATTTGCCAAGTACTTGTGTCCGTCAGCCGTTGCTCCGGCCCTCTTCCCGGCAGCGGACTCTGTTTTTGTCAGTTAGCTTTGAGGAAACTGGGAGCAGCCTCTGGCCGTTGCTCGTGTTTCTTAAGCACTTCTCCTCCCTCCTGCATTCTCCTCCCCAGTGTGACTTCTCTCTCTCTCTCTCTCTCTCTCAAGCAGCTACGTTTTGGTAAGAAAGCGCAGGAAGAAGGGGAGCAACAGGGAGTCTTCAGCCTGCGTTGTATCAAAGCGCTGGCTGGATCTGGTGGGAATGGATAAGTTTGGGGGACATCATTAAGGCAGATCCTCACTCTACCCGATGAATGGAGTTGTTCAGTCTGTGGTTGGTATCTGGGGTTGTACCGGACAAGGTAGAAGAACGTTGGACTGTGTTAACATCAAAATCAGCCTTACCGGAGCACCAGAATGACATCAGTAGTTGGCGACCAATTATCATCGGATCGACTGTCTTGAGATTATTCTCAGGGATTTTGACAGCAAGGTTGACTAAGGCATGTCCCTTTAATGCACGGCAAAGGGGATTTATTAGATCATCAGGATGGGCAGAAAATCTGAAATTATTACCACTTTTAGTTAGGGATGCGAAGAAGGAACGTGGACCCCTGTGGGTAGTCTTCGTTGACTTAGGCAAAGCCTTCGACACTGTGAGCCATCCTCACGTCGTTATGGCTCGAAAACAAAAGGGTGTGGGCAATCATATTATTACCTTCATTACAAACTTGTATCAGAACATGGGTACTCGTACCGACATGACGAACGAGCAGATAGATCCCACGGGCGTTCGGATTGGTGTAAAACAAGGTGATCCGATGTCTCCGATTTTATTCAGCTTGTCTGTGGAGGCCCTACAGCGCTAGCTGGAGGAGGAAGGAAACGGATTCCAGCAGTGCTCGAAACACGTATGGCTTTTGCAGACAACTTGGTACTGTTGAGTGGATCGTGGGAAGGAACGCAGAAAAATATTGAAGCTTTAGAGGTCTTTTGTGATCTAACAGGCCTCAAGACACAAGGGCAGAAGTGCCACGGCTTTTACATCCAACCTACGAGAGACCCGTATGGGATCCGTGACTGTCCTCCGTGGCTGATTAATGGCAACCCCCGCTGAACCGGGTAGCTCTGAAGAGTACTTGGGCCTTTGCATAGACCCACGGTCTGGAATAGCAAAGCCAGAACTACTCGAGAACATCAAGGGCTGGATGCAACGGATTGGAGAAGCTTCTTTGAAGCCCTTTCAGAAAGCGGACGTCGTGAAAGGATATGCTGTTCCACGACTGATCTACTTAGCAGAGCATGCTGATGTAAAAGTAACGTACCTGGAAACGCTCGACCTGGCGTTTGGCACAGCTGTCGAGGAATGGTTGCATCTACCAGCGAGTACCTGTGACGCCATCCTGTATTCCAGTACTTGGGACGGAGGCCTAGGTATTGCCAGTCTCTCGGGACTGATCCCTAGCGTACGAGCCCGAAGACTACACGGCGTCGCACGATCTTTGCCTGAAACAGTAAGAACAGTTGCGAGATGAGAGGGGGTTGAGAAACAATTTGGAAGGCTATGGATGACTGCAGGGGGAGATAAGGATAAAATTCTGTGCGCCTGGGACCCGAGGGTGGCTATGGTGGTATTGGAGGAACTGGGCGGTGAAGAACCGGTTTCGGAATGGGAGCTGCCCGCTGCAAAACCTGCTTTCCTAAACCCTCTAACTGGCAAAAAGCAAGCATTTGTGAACCGGACCAAGCTGCTCTCCCGGGGCCGTGGGATTTCCAGCTTTGAGAAGGATAAAATCAGCGACAGTTGGATTGAGTATTATGGAGGCATTCCCCATAGAGAACTCATCATGGCATTACAGCTGAGAGCAAACGTCTGCCCCGCGAAAGAATTTTTAGCGAGAGGAAGACAAGGGTCTCACCTTAAATCGTGTCGGCCTTGTCAAGCACAGAGTGAAACCTGTTCACGTACCGTTGGATATTGTCCCGCGCTACAAGAAGCCAGGACAAAGAGACTGTAACCAGCTCTGTGCAATATTGGTGCAGGAAGCTAAAAAGAAAGATGGGATAGCATTTCAAGGGCCATTGTTAACAGACGAACAGAATGATTTCCATACGCCTGATTGGGTGTTTGTAAAGGGAGATCAGGCCTTGGTTGTAGAGATTACAGTTAGATACGAGAGTAAACCACCATCGCTGGCGGATGCGGCAGCAGAGAAAGTAACAAAATTTCAGCACCTTGAAGATCAAATTCAAGAACTGACGGATGCCAATACTATTAAATTCAAGGGATTTCCTTTGGGAGCGCTTGGAAAATGGTAGCGAGGCAATTACCACTTACTAACAGCTCTAGGACTCTCTAGTTCCAGACAAGAAAAGGTCGCGCATTGTTTATCTACTAGGGCGTTACCCGCTTCGGCAGATACCGCGCATATATTTGCGAGTCAAAAGCGAACTATTCTAAGACCTTTATGATTGTAGTAGTATGATTACAGTAGTATCGAATAATGAACTTTCTAATAAAGCCTTTATCTTTTCTATCTTACATCATCGCGGGTAAAACGAACTGCTTCACGACAATTAGGGTTAGGGCTGGTCCCCTGGGGTAATGAGTTAGAAGGATCTTTTTTTCGACATAAATGATAGCATGTAGGGACGGACGTATGGGACTCGAATTCATGACATGTCATCGATCTTTAATTGGACATGAATTTGTTTTTCAATTGGACACGTCGTCTGTTTCTTTCTAATGTGGACATAATTTTTTTCGATTGGATATGTCCTGTATTTTTCTGAATAGGACATAAATTACCGGTCTTGACATAGTTGGACGGCGCACCTTTACTTGGCTCGGAAAAGAAACATGTATAATTATATATGTATGAGTTCTTCAAATACAAGAGTAGGAGGTTAACAGCTGTGTAGTAGCCTCTGCCGTCTGTGTCTGCTTTTGACGTGGGGTGCCGTTGAGAAGTTCTGCAGCCCTGCAGTGCTTTGTAAATTTTGGGTTCGCTAGGAAAAAGACGTTGTTTTTCTTACCTACAGGTATGATTTTCCTGTTTGACAGAGTCATTCTGTAAGAATGCCGTGTGTAATTCCCGTTTTGCCTATTACAAAATGTTCCTCTGTTTCTACGTTATTTGTAAATTCTATATTCTATAAGGTCACTTTCTCGGTAGTAAGTAAAAGCAACAATTAGATTAGAGCAAGATGACTTTTGTTGCGCCTCTGACATCATTCCCTGAGGTTTTGCGATTTTCACAAAGACGTTAGAGGGATTTTTTTTTTTTTTTCCCCTCGCATTTTTACATCCGGGTGTCGTGTCTCATTCTGCGATGTGAGCCTAACGGTTTGATGGGAGTTTTGGAGGAGCAGTTGGTCGTGGAGATAACTGAACGGGGCGGGGCGGGCAGGGGGGCGAGGCGGGGCGGGGTGGGAATTCCACTTTCATTCCTCAACCGTCATGACTGAGGTGTGATACTAGTAAGGCCAGTTTCTCTTCTTGCTGCTGAAAAACGGGGGCTGCGTTCCTCTCCTAGATTTTTGATGCCTTTCTGCACTACAAACTGACAACGATATGGGCCTGACTGCTCGCCGCGTGATGCCCGAGTAGTTGATCGTCTTTCTCCACGTGGCTCTTGTGGGTGGCCTTGCAGCTGCTGAAATTCGAATGAAGGTCTCACGGCTGCTCTGACGGGTGTGAGGAGAGCGGCTTGGCCCGCTGCTAGTGCACAGCATCACACGTGATGCTGTGGCCCCCGTGTTCAGGATGCATCCCAAAGTCAGCTGAGCTTTTGTCTCGAGTTAAAGAGCGCAAGTCCCGTTCTTTCATGGCAAAGGCACGACAGAGGGGACACGTAGTTATCTTTTCTCGTAGGTGGTGAGCTAGGACAGTGGTGCTAGAAAAACGCCTGAATTTCCTGCCTTCCTAGTTTTAAGCAGGCGGCAGTGTGTGTATTCTAGGGCCTTAACCAGGGGCGATAAAGGATCTTTTTTTTTTTTTTTTTTTTCCTCTTAAGCTTGTGAATGTTGGATAAGTGACAGGTCCGTGTTACTGGTAGCTTGGACCATTTGAAGTCCTGCTGTCAGTGTTTTATCAGGTGTGGGCTTCTCAACACAAGCCAAATCTGTGATAGCTCTGGAAAGAGGTCCAGAGAAGTGCGTAAGCGACTCAAATGTTCTTTAAAAAAGTCATCTATTCCACGGAGTTTCAAGTCTCGTGTAGTAAGTATGCTTGTTACAGTTCCTTGTTCATTTTATTAAACCATGAGATGTACGGTTCTAAGGTCCGTAGAAAGGCGTTTCCTGTATGTTCAGTTATGTAACCACCTATCCATAATTTTATAGCAGATTTTACAAATGTTTATGTGCCCCAAAATGTCCAAATAGTTCAGAGTTCAGTCTTCTCTTTCGATATCCTTTCTCATCTAATTCCTTCACGTCGGGTTGGTTCTTTTTTAGCACAAACACACACGCAGTAAAAATATTTTTAAAATGCAGCTGCTCAAGTCGTGAAATAGTACATACCGTGCGCCTCAATGTCAGTACGCCCCGCACTGTTCATAGCAAGACCTTGGGGTCAGGAAGCTGAGCGGGAGCTTTGCAGAGGGCTTTTGTGGGAGTACTTTTAGGCTGCAGAGACCTCCAAAACTGGTGAAAGGACTTTGTGAAATGGGGCACAGTCACACCGGACCCACGTTTGCCCATGCTTACGCTCCCTTCTCTGCAGGCCAGCATTAAGCTCCTCGCTCACCGTGCCGTTACAGCCGGAGCGTGCTCTCGCTGTACCCGAGAGGTTTTGACACTGTTTTGGAGAATGCGACGCGCTTAGAGTACACACGGTCGTGAACAGAGATACAACAGATTTCAAGTTCGTTTCTGTTTTGCTCTTAGCCGTGCCTTCCAGCTTAGGTCCTCTGCTCTTGTGACGCCACACGCCTTATGTAATAAGATTGCAAACTGACAGACAGAGGCTCGCTATACAAATGCTGTTGTCTAGGGCCTTTTGATGCCGTTATTTTAGGCCCAGAGAACGTTCAATAGTTGTCGTCTCCTTGCGTCTTTGTCTTTGTACAACGTAAGAGAGATCACGTGATGGTTTTACCTTTTGGTGTTGCTTATAGCAGCTCCAGGGAAGTGCAGGTTAACACAATACATCGCATTGGGCAGTAGGATGAGCAGGCTTTAGTTTACAAAGCTGAACCAAAAGAAGTGTGAGCAGTGTGCTTTGGTTGGGTGGTTTTGGTTTTGTGGTTGGTTTTTTTTTTTTTTTGTTTGTTCGTTTGTTTTGGTTTTGTCTTGGGTTTTTGGGGGTTTTTTTTGTTTTTTTTTTTAAATCTAGACCTCCCCTTTAAGCAGCCCCAGATAATGTTTATTTAGAAATGAAGTGCTTTCCCTTTATCTCTAGCTAGAGAGAGACGTGGGTGTGCAGTAGTCCAAATCCAGCTCGTGGTTTCAGTTGATGTTTTGGGTGCCTGTTTTTGCCTTATCACTGGAACACAGTGGGAAGTGCTGCTGGAGAGTAGAGGTCTGGACCCTGAGGGTCAGGCTCAGACAGCTCATTGTACACCAGTGATGGATTTTTTTTCTTTTTTTTTCCTCTTTAATTTTTCCTTTTTCAAATGGAGACAAACTTGTAGATGGATTCAGGTAGTCGTCGTTGAAAGGATTATGATTCTCGCTACGTGGTGTCACTGCAGTTTGCAGGCGCTCTGTGTATTGTTCCATTAAAATGAAAAAAGATGGCACCATGCAGTAAAAATCAGCCATACGTATGTCCTTGCGTATTGGTCGTGGCAACGCTGATATACTGCCTTCATTCTTGCTGTATCTTACCCTGGCCGCACGTGGCAGGTCAGTCAGGCACCGCTTTCTTACGGTGCTAATCTTTACTAGGATTTTGATGGATGTTGGCTACCCTTGCGAGAGTTTCTTGTGAACCTCGCATCCTGTTTGAGGTGAGTTAGCTGAAGGGGGCAAGCACGCTTGCAGCGTTAGGTCTGTCGGGAAGGGCGAAAGGCCGGAGGACGTGCATCGATGGGTCTCGAGCCAGCCTGCTGCTCGCACAAGGCAGCCTGCAGAACCACATTGACGTTTAACGAAAGGAATATTTTACCGTGGAAGGGGGCGCGTTTTCTCATCCTCGCAGAGACGACTTGCTAACGAAGAGTGGGTTGACCAACCCTCTGATTTACGTGACTGAACATCAACGACCGAGTATTTGTCCACGTTACTGCAGCGTCTGAACGCTCCCCAGTGCCTTTTTACGCGCTATGCCTCTTGCGGAGTCGCAGGCGGCTTTATTGTGTTTGTCTGTATTGAGCTGGAGAAGTCGAGTCACCCCGGCTTTTCAGACTGGAAACTAAGGGGCAAGAAAACCGAGCCAGTCGCCAAGCTTGCGCCGCAGGTTTGTCACCGAGTGAGATGGTGAACTTGGATCTTTCCAGTCCCAGCCTTAGAGACCCCGGTGTCTAAGGTATACTCTCGTACTGCGGTCTCTTCTTCTTAAAGCGCGCGTACCTTTCGTAGAGAAAACGAATACACGTCTGATGTCTTGGAACAGCGCTCAAGTAACAGTCCTGCCTCAGGACACAATCCTCTAAGGGCGTGGCAGTGAGAGGTTGAAACTTCAGACGTTTTAAAATAAAAATTATGTGTCTCGAGATGAGGGAGGAACTTTGGGAACGAGTTCTTATGCCTGTCTCCCCGCGAATCCTGGCGCAGGTGTTTGCAAAACACAGCTGCTTTGCCAAAGTTAGGCGGGAATGTGCATTCCAGTCCGGCTTTCTGCTGAACTGGAACATGGGGCGTCCTTTTGAAAGAATAACAGTGTGACTGTGAGATGTTCTTCCCATTATCTCAGTTTGATAAAAAGCATTCTGGAGGTCAACAGGGCGCTCTCAAAGTTAAACCGCATTGTTCTGTTTCCAACTGCGACTCCAGTGCTCTCAGGAAAAGCCTTGCATGATAGAGGATGTAGGAAAATAAAGTAAATGAAGCCCTAGGGAACCGTAACAAAATGGAAGGGGGGCGGGGGGGGAGGAGGAAAAAAAGGCAGCGTAGCCTGTCAAAATAAGCATCAAGGAGCTCTAACCCAAGGTCAGGAAGACCTTTCCTTCTTTCTGCTTCACTAACAGCTATCAGCGAAGACCAAAAAAAAGCGTGCTGCAAGCAAAAGGCGTCTGAACTGGGAATGTGAGAAGGGCGTGTGGGACGGTGGGAGATACTAGGGGCTCTCTGGAAGGACGAGAGCAGCTTGGAAGGGACAAGAGAGCGTGGACGTGTACGGTTTCGTAAGTGAACCTTTGAGCATCATACACTAGGAGGTGTATTTATGGAATGAAAAACAGCAACCGACAGTTAAAAGTGTTAACGTCAAGAGGCGTTTCTGTACCCCGACAAGTTCCTTCAGAAAAGTATCCCTTCTCTTTTTGCTAAAGTGTAATACTTCTTTTCACTATTGCTTCCATTGAAGGAAACGGTAGTGGGGAGCGTTGCTCATTGTTAACGTGGCCTCTTCTGTACGTGCGGGAAAAGCATACCTTCAGAAGGGGACCAGTTAATGTAGAAATTAACATTCGGCACAACTAGTTACGGAGCTTTTGCCACGGGGTCGGTGACCATAACAACGTGTTTGAAGCAACGGTCTGTGTTATCTTTGGACATGTTGCTTAATCTTTGCATGTCTCAGATTCCCATTTCAGTTGTGAGAAGAGTCACCTTCTCCCGCGTTTTGCTTTGTCCACCAGGCTTTTCTGTGTCTGGGTGTTCGCTTTCAAAGCTCACCGAGACAGGAGGGTTGTACAGCACCTAGCACAGTCACGTCCTGGCCTCAGGGTGGGCCTCTGCCCGTGAGGTGCAGGTGATAATTACAGCTGTCACTCAGGAACGTAGCACGTGCCGAGTACAGATGACCACCGCAGTCAGCATCCGAGTGCCTTGTAAAGGGATAACGCAGGCTCGTGAAGCGGGCTTTCGCTCTAGAGCATCGTGCAGTCAGCGTGCTGAGGCGTGAACTGAACGGTGGGAGTACTTCCAGGCAGTGCGTGAATGTTACGGTTACATGCGTGGTGCTGGAGGTGCTTCAATTTATGCTACTAATGAAACACTCTGCGCGCTCCTTTTCGAGGGCTGTCGTAAGCGGCGAGCACGTTTTCTCAACTAGCGTGTAATTTGTAATCCTCTAGCTTTGTGAAGAACCTAATGCAGATTTCAGGAAGTAACTTTTTTTTTTTTTTTTTTTTTTTTTTTTTTTTTTAATTCATTTGAACAGCAGTTTTCTAAGGTCATGGCCAGTTAAGTAACTGTCGCTAGACAGGAGTAGTGTTCGGTGGGTGCTAGAGAAATCCTCGCCGCTCCTCCCGGCTCGGAGAACTCCCTCGTCTCGCCTGGCGGGAAGCTGGAACAAGCATATACGTGGCCTTCCCGAATTCCTAACTAGTCACACCCCAAAATTTCAGCCTGTTTATGTGGGGGGGAACTTCTGCAGAGTGGAATGCCTTGATCTTTTTTTCTCAGTCTTCTGCTGTGATGGTAAATGAGACTGCGGAGAATGTACGTGCTGCTGTGGCAGGGAGAGAAAAACCTTCCTCTCCCAAGGAGTGGCCAGCAACGTGCTCGTGCAACGTTCCGGTAAATGCTGCGTCTTCCTCTTGAATTACGTGGTCTTATTCAGATGGGAGCCGTGTATAATTGGAACTTTTTTAAACCAATTCGGTGCACGCTTACTTCTCCAGAAGCCTGCAGTTCTTCATGTACAGTTTATTTAAAGTCAGACTGATTTTTTTTTTTTTTTTTTTTTTTTTTTTTAAACCAGTTCAGTGCAAAAATATGTCTGCAGAAGCTTCCAGTTTCTTGTGGACAATGTAAGTCAGGTCAGTTAGTGATTGATTACGTTTGATACTGAAATGAGCCTGGTTTAAGACCGTCGTAAGACCCTTCATGTGACCTTTTGTACTGTTTCAACTACCTTAGTTGAAAATCTCCCTGAAGGTAAATGGGCGCGCTCTGCCTGTGTGGGCAACCCCGAGAGGAAAGACGGGTCTCCGCGCTGGGACAGCGAGGCGGAGGATGCGCGTCCCGAGGGCCAAAGAAGTGGAAAAGACGGAGGTTCGAAGAAGTAACACACGCAGTCGTGCAGGAAATGCAGGAGTAAATCCTTGCCGGTGAAAAGAAATGGAAGGTCTGCCACGCGGTTCGTTGTCCCTCCCGCAGGAAATGCTTGCTTGGAGGCCGGGGGATGCTTCCAGATCCTGGAGTTTTAGATTTCAGGCTTTGAGAGTGCTAAGCTCCTCGTTCTCTCACGCACTCTTGTTTTCTAAATTTGTAAAGGCTTACCTCGGCGTAGCCGGCGCCTATTTCTGCTTTCTTTGGGAGTCCCCTTTAACAGCAATACCTTCTGTTACTCCGTATCCAGCAACAGCGTAGCTGTAGTAACGGTAGATATTTAAAACAGGGCATTTCCCAGAGGTGTGGAGTCTGACGGAGGGGACACATCTTGCGTTTTGCTTCTGCACTCACGGGTCCCCTGAACGATTTTTTTAGACTTTTAGGCCGTCAGGGACGTTGTTGCGAGGGCTAAATGACGACGATGTGTTTCTAAAAACACCTGTCTAAATAAACGAATGAATGAATGTTTTGTACGTTTCTCACATACGACTCAAGAATAATTTTGCTTGATTTGTTTTTTTTGGGGGGTGGGGGGGTGTGTGTGCGCGAGCGCGTACGTGCGTTTTCTGTCCCACCCCCCTTTTTATTACAAAAAAGCCGCCCTTTAGTACTAAGGTCTGCTCCAAGTGCTATTGTTTCTGTGTCACCTCAAGCATTGTGTGTCGTATTTCTAATGTTTTATTCAGCCCTAACGTTGTTGTTGATGGTTTTTCTCGCGGGCCGTAGGCGAACGAATTTTTTTTCAGTCAAATCCTGACTTTTTTTTCATTTTGTAGATGTTGAAGTATCTTCTCTAGAGCAAGGGGGGCTTTGTTGTTGAGAATAGTGCATAGAAAATACACGCGTATCAGGTGATGCCTTTTCCCGCCTGGCATCTTAGGGAGGTTACACTTGCTGAAACGGACCCTGAGGAGTCAACGCAGCGAGTAAGGCACAGTAACGCCCTTTTGGAATTATCTCGAGCCCTGTTTAAATTATCTCAAGCACTGTGAGAAGCTGCCGCCTGGCACCGGTGATGCACCTGTGGTCTTTTAGCTGGGTGTTTTAACGCTCCGTGATTTTTGACCTAGGCAGGGCCACCCAGTGATACCTCGTATTTGTCAGAAACAGTGGAGCTTGATTTCAGGCACGGCTCAGTGGGTTGTAACGCAGAAGGAACGATACTTACTAAAAAAGAAGTTGTGTACATCTTTGTGTTCTGCCAGTGGGTCAGTGGTTATTTTGCTGGTGACTGAAGGATGGGAGGAAGACAAAGTTTTCAAGGAAAGTTGAAGTCCCTTATTGGAACGCAAGATTTAAGTGGATAAAACCATAGTCTTTCTGGCACCCGTACCCTTCTGGTTCCAAAATAGGAGCACAAACTGTAAGTGAGGCTGGCTAGAATAGCTGTGAAACATGGATTTACTGTTGACTTAGTAGTAACCTCTGCCAGAGAAAAGAATACTTTGGGAATGTAGAATTCTTAATGGGACAGGAAAAGGAAACTTCGACACTCCACTTCTTATCTGTCTTTTGCATCGAATTGATTGAGGTGTTTTAATCCGTGTGTTAGTCTTTCATTTTTTGTTTTTACAGTGCAGCGGATGCGCTTCTGAAACAGCGTCGAACTAAGGTGCTTCTGGAGAACAGCTGGTCAAGTGGCCGGACATTGACCCGATAGCAGTGCATCGCAGTTCTGAAGCTCAGATGCGGGCTTGTCCCTCAGGTTAAGGACGTTACCATGCACGTGTGTATTTGAAAACTTCCCGTCGGGAACTTTTCGGGTTTTTGTAGCGCTCTTTTATTTGAAACTTGATCCATTACACACTGGATAGAAAGATCTTTATTGATGCTGTATTCTGTCCACTTCGATTGACAAATGCTGCTGCTTTTCATTGAAATACTCACATCGAGATAGAGGGGGGACTAATCATCTTTCCCCTCGCAGGTAGACCTGTGCTAAACTCAGAGGCGCGGGTTTGCCTCGGGTTGCCTGAGAGCACGCTTTCCAGGCAGCATTCGCTACTTCAGACACGAAAAGGAGAGAAGTTCGCAGCGAAGCCGCTTCGGTGCAAGATTTAGGGAAGGCTTCGCTTCCTTCTCGTGCGTGCGAAGCACGCTGGAGTGAGGGCAGTGATGCCTGCAGGTGGAGAAGGGCTTTAGATTAGGGTAAGAGACTTGTAGAAACGGTTTTGAAGAATCGCATTTTTGGTGAAGGATTTCTCCAAGAGTCAGTGCTGTTGTCCATCTGATCCGTCTTTTCTGTTTGTAATGACTCTCTGAGTTCTAGGGCGCTATGTTCAAAGGCTAACGAGTCATGTCTAGTGCATGGTACCCTTTCTTCTGTGTGGTGTGTTGTGTTTGGGGTTTTTTTTGTGGCTTCCCCCCCTCCCCCCCATTTTTGTGGAGCAAAATTTGTTCTTCTTTCAATGCTTTGTACTTAAGGATACAGAAACTGTATTGACCCAACCACACCGAGCAGTTCAAGTTCGCAGTAGTTCGTTTGATTAGTTGCGGGCTAAAGAATGAGGTAATAAATCTGTTCAAGTTTATATTGGTACACGGTGGAAATCTGGTATTCTTACGTAAAGGTGACTTTGGCCACGATTCTGGAGATATAAAATAAGTGCTTAGATTACTCTGGATATATACTTAAAAATGTGCGTTAGTAGAAGTCACCTTTTGGTAAACTGCTACTGTATGGTACACCTGCAGTAGCGATAAATTTTGAAGGGTGGTTTGAGGCTTTGTAAAAGTCGAACAGGCAATAGACAAATTAGCTACGATAGGGTGAGGACCGTCTCCTTCTATTTACGGAACGCTTAACCCAGCAGTGAACCCAAAGTCTGTGGCAAGAATTAATAGTCGTAATTGTACCTTTTTTTTTTTTTTTTTTTCCCCTCCCCCTAGGTCGCTGTCAAGTGCAGGAAAAGAACTGAAAGGTAACTTTTTGCGGGCTCTGGCAGAAAGAGAGGAAGCGAATCGTACTGGAAAAAATTCTGTGAGTACTTGTGAGATGACAGTCTTCTCAGCAGCTTAAAAACTAATCTGAATAGGAAAACAAGATCTTTTACAGGAAAACTTCAGGAGGAACATATGAAAAAGTTTATTTGATATAGGAGAGATTTCTCAAAACCTAGACCTTTGTTGAGGTTAATTTTTTTCTTCGTAAGTAAGCGAAGCATATGAAAACACTGCCCTGAAGTCTACAAAAGGTAAGTGATGAGCTGAAGGATACGAGAGGAAAAACATCTAGTGAAGCGTGTTTTGATTTTGTAAGAAGTTGTAGATTCCTGTCTCGCCAAATTCCTTCCCGTCTGTGCTTTAACTAGAGGAAGATGCGGCCTAACTGTTGGGAGAATCTCTTTGACACTCATTAACACTGCTGCTATTGGAGTTTCCCTCCTGAGTTTTGGTGGGTTGCTTGATATGTTGGGGCTAGCAAAGGAAAGCGTTATGAGCGTGGCCCACGTGCCTCCCGACTCGGCCGGCTCGTGCACGCCAGCAAAGCTGCCCGTGCGCTGCGCTTGCCGGAGCTTCGCTTGACCAGGGTAATGCTGGCAGAGGCTGCTTGGGAATCTCTCCTGCTTTGTCTGTGACTCCCCCGCATCCCTGCAGGTGTGCTCCGGGGACGGTGTTGCTGAACTTCAAATTGCCTCTTTGTAAATCTGACTACGTCGGTGTCCTTCAGTTTAAAGGGAGGATGGCCCTGTATCCGTGGCTTTTTAATAGCTTTAGTTTTGCCCGTGTGCAGTACGAGGACGCAAGTTTTGAGTTTCACGATTGAAGTTCGGTCTGCTTCCCTTTAAACGTCGTAACGCAACTGAGAATGAGCCCGGAACGCTCGTCCTGGTCTTACTGCCGTGTTAGGTAGGGTAGTGCTGTTCCTTGCCGCTGTCGTGGGGTAGCAGGAGCCTGGATTTCTGTCTGTTAGATTGCCTCTCATGTTAAAGAAAAATAATAAAAGTCACTTCAAAGGCAGCGCTGGGCATTCTGGAAGGCAAAAGTGATCGCGATGTTCTTTTCTGGTTTTGCTTGCTTAGGAAGTTGATCAGGCATACACTACTGACTTTTGATTTTTTTTTTTTTTTTTCCCTTGCTTTCCGTCAGCTCTCCCAGCTGAAGTAAAGGCATCATTCCCCTTCCTCCCTCCATAATTCTACAGTCGGTATTTATTCTTTTATGGCTAGCTAATTAATCTCTAGAATTTGCAGAGGAAACGCTGCCTGAAGTGTGGTTCCACAACATATGCGAGCAAGCTTTCTCATGAAGCTTCAAACACCTTGTGGTTTCAGCTGCCTGACAAATACCCTGGGAACTGTGCTGCTTGGGATATTTAGGGATTTCTATGGGAGAGCTGGGAGACAAAAGGATAAATGTACGGCAGAAAGGAGGTGGGGTGGAACATTGCCCTGGTGGTTTAGCGTTGAAAATGGAAGCACTCTGCGACTTATTCCACATACTTCCCCTAATGTTAAAAAAAAAAAAACCAAACAAAAAAAAAACCCCAAAACCAAAAAAGAAACCCAAAAGAGGCTGCAATTGCTAACTGTAGCACCTTACTCTTGTAGTTCCCTTTCTGGTTGTAGTTTTCAGAGCATCCTATGAAGGAAATGTAGTTTCCTCATTTTACAGATGGGGGCACGACTGAGTTACGCAGAAGCCCGTCAGTGCAGAAAAGGGCTGTCGGTTTATACTGGCAGCTATTTCGGGCTTTATGTGAAGGCAGCGGGGCCGAGCCCAGCACTTTGGACTGGCCGAGACCTCCCTACGGATTGCTTCCAGTCCCCTCGCTGCGCTGACGGGCTGCTGCGTGGATCTGGGAGCGGGAAACGAAACGTGCTGTCGTGTGACCATAGCGGGCCGAAGGAGGGTACTGGAAAGAGTTGAGGTCAGTAGTAGACGTCGGTCACGTGGACACAGTGCAGTAGCGTTCATCGAGCACCCGAAACTGGATCCAGTGCAGTCTGGGAACTCCTGGAAGCTTCTGCGAGGGATTCCCCTCGTTGGGTGAAACTCAGCCTTGAGAAACCTGGACAGGAAAAGGTAGAATAGGTTCGTAGGCTTAAAATGATTTTTTTTTTTTTTTTTTATTTATTTCTTAAGCTCCTTCGGTTTACTGAGCCAAAAGAGCTTTTGGGGTGATTTTTTTAGTTTGTTTCCTTTTTCTGATGCTCTGAGGCACGTCTTTGTTTGTTGGAGCTGGTTTGGTTCCCCTCTCTGCTCTTGTGCTGCGTATCCTTGTACTGCTGTCGCAGAGGATATTGGAACGAGCAGGCGAGAGCCACCACAGCTGTCTTCACCAGAGCTTGGCTTCAGAAAGGACTGGTGTCCTGGTTTCGGCTGGGATGGAGTTAATTGTCTCCCCAGTAGCTGGTGCAGCGCTGTGTTTTCAGTTCGGCGTGGCAATAACGTCAGTAACACCCTGATGGTTTCGGCTGTTGCTCGGTCGTGTTTAGACTCAGTCGAGGCCTTTCCAGCTTCTCCTGCCCAGCCCGCAAGGAGGCCGGAGGGGCACGGGAAAGGCGGCGGGGGAGACAGCCGAACGGCCGACCCCAGTCGGCCAAGGGGGTATTCCGTACCGTGGGACGTCGTGCCCGGTTGGGTGGGGGGAGGAGGAGCGCGTCTTGGGCGTCCGTCGGCGAGTGGGGAGCGATCGCGTTGTGCATCGCTTGTCTTGTGTATTCCAGTGCTTTTATGGTTGTTGTTGTCACTTTCTTGTTGTTATTAGTGTCGCCGTTAGTTTCTCCCTTTCCGTTCTATTAAACCGTTCTTACCTCAGCCCATGAGCTGTACTTTATTTTTCCGATTCTCTCCCCCATCCCGCTGGGTGGGGGGGGAAGCGAGCGAGCGGCTGCGTGGGGCTGCGTTGCTGGCCGGGGTTAAACCACGACAGCTGGTAAGATTTTAGCGCGCTGCCTGGAGAGTTACGTGTGGGGCTCTAAAAAAATGAAGAGACGTGAATTGTGGGCTAGCCTTTCAAATTAACATAAAAAATAGATATTAAGTGTCCCATCAAAAGGAAGACAGCTGGTTGCAGTTCCCAAGTTCCCAGGCCTCCTGCAGTGATACGGTTTCTAGGCCCCCGAAGCAGCCTCTGGATATGTAACAGAAGTTTTTGGAACAGCGAGTATTATTACAAGCTATTCGGTACCTACCTGGATATAATGAAGTCTATCAAGTGCGCAATTTCAGCCCCGACTCTGACGCTCCTGTGGTTTGTTGGTTTATGGAAGACCCCGTAATGTTTTTGTAATACACTTCAGCGTGGGAACGCATTTCAAATAGCGATTCGGAAGGTAAACCCGTTGGCTGCGACCGTAAACGCACACAAAAGACGTTTTTGGGTTTTACTATTGCATACGTAATGAACCAGCAGAGAAGAAGGTATTAGCTTATGAAACCATGGCGGTTTTTTTTGTTTGGGTTTTTTTTGTTGTTGTTTTTTTTTTTTTTTAATCTGGACACTGCCACCTGTATTATTACTAGGGCTATAGAGAATTCTGTACATTTCGAGGGGTTTCACTTGGGCTCGAAGACCGTGTACGCTGGTTGCTGAGAAGACCAGCCGACCCGAAGAAAACACTGCCTCTTCGGAAAGCTAGAAGTGCTGCCAAGCAATGCTTACATTGCCCGGTCCTGCCCGTGCTCAGTAAGTGAGACACTTGCGCACGGTTTCTGTGCTTCTCCGTCCAGTACGTGACACCTAGAACCTGCTCCTCCTTTTGAGATGAAGGCAGTGCAAGCCCTGGGACTTGCCTCCACGTCGCACAGGGAGGGCTAATAAAAATGACAGACACAGCCGGGAGTCTTCATGTGACTTCCCGTCCTCCTTTGAGTGGCCCCACGTGACGGTAGCAACTTGGGTCTCCCTGATCCAACGAGCACTGTAATTAAGACCCTGAGATTTCTTACAACAGACGGGCCAACCTAAGACTGACTTTTCTCAGTCCGTCCCGGTCGGCCTGGGTCAGGCTTTGTGGCCTGCCTCAAAAATCACCGCAGACGTGTGACAGCTTTGTCAGGACGAGATGGTCTGCGGTGGTGGTCCTCGGCACAACAGGAGTTAATGCTGCTTGGTGGCGTTACCCGCTTTAGAGCTAGACTTCAGGGTTACCGCAGAAAAGGGAGATGAAAAAGAAAAGGATCTAAAAAAAACTTTGCAGAAGCTGAATGAGTGCGATCTGGACAACGCTTTTTGTAACGCTTCGCTCTAGCGTTATCTGCAGCCCGGCTCGGCCCTGTTTCGAAGGGATAGCAGCACTTCTTCTGCATCTCGCAGTGACAGGGATGTTGCGTCTAGGAGACGGAGTGAAAGGTGTCAGTGCTGTCACCTGATGTTGCCGGCGGGAGCCCTGCTGGTATGTCTGGACCCCTAGAAATCAACCTCTGCCATAAGATGTCTTTCTGTTTGTCTTTTCTAGATGTGCAGCCGGCCTATCCTATTTGTACAAAAAAACCCCAACAACGACGGGAAAGACCAGCCAAACAAAAAACCCCAAACCAAAACCCGCCACCCAGCGCCCGAAAAGCACAAACCCAAAGCCAAACCAATCGAACAAAAACCAACGAAAAAACCCTAACCCAACAAAACCGAAACCAACAATCAAAAAAAAAAAAAAAAACCCCAACAAAAAAGCAGGGTGAAATGTCTCCTCCTTTTCTCACCTAGAGTAGGAGGAGGATCAGAAACATCCGGTCTGGAAAACTGCACGTTGCTGGGCCTGGAAGGAAAAGCTCTCTCAGCCGTGGTTGGTTGGTCACTCTGCGTGCCTTGATGAGCTGAGGTTCCTATTTCCTCTCCGGTTCCTGTCGGCTTTTGCGAGTCATCCACATGTCAAGTGGATGTGGGCGGTTAATTCTTTATAACGAGCCTCTCATGACCAAAGTGTTGCATATATTTGCTTATTAACCAGTTCCATTCAAAACCTTGGTCCAGAAAAGTTTATGATGTGCGAAATAAGATGCGTGAGGTAGAAGATAGTTTTCAAAAATGAGCGGGGGCTGCAGGGTAAGGTAACGGTGGGCTACTGATGGATTTTGGCAGTACTGGTGAATTCTCTCTGTTTTGGTAAATGAGAATTGACCTGAAATCCAACGCGAGTCTAACGACCAGATGAGCTCGGCAGGCAGACGGGTCTCAACTTCTTTACGCAGGTGTATGTTTACCCTATCTAGCCCTCACCTATACTCTGGTATGCCTTAAATATTACCTACTTATTCAAGGTGATTAAGGGCTCGGTGGATAACCATGGTTTATCGTTACAGAAGCCCAACAAAATTAGGTGATACTCGGGAACTCCTTTTTGTGTCCTGGAGCAAGTGTCTCGGTTACTGTGTCTCGGTTACATACCTGGAGGCTGATCTGTTGGGAGAGGCTTGGGGTGACGCGGCAGAGAGGAAGACTGCAGCTACGCTGATGTCTCTGAAGACGTAGGTACGCTGTAAGCCCGGATTTGCATTTCGCGGCGATCGGAACAATTTACGGTTACGTTCTCGCAGGCGTCGCTGCCACCGTCAGAAGTGTTTAGGCACTTCAGATAATTAGGTGGAATCTGTTGATGGAAATTCGGGACCTTGGTAAGCTAAGGATTCGTATTTCCTCCCCCTGTTCCACGGATTATGGGGGGGAAAACAGGTTTCCAAAAAGGGCAGCCGAAACCACGGTGCTCCTGTTCTCATGTGTGCGAGAGCTACGAGCGGGAGATCACGTGAAATGCATGACTACTAGAATGGAAGTCGCTGAGTTTTTTCTGCGCTGCGTATCGGCCGTGAAAGCAGTTATAGATGGCTGGGCCTTTTTGGCTTTGGAATGTGTTTCATTGAAACTGTATAAAAGCACTGGTTACAGCTTGTTCCTTTAGCGCCCTTCAAAGCAACCACTGTAGCCGACTCAGAAAAACTTGCGAATTAAGCACCTTCTAATATATCTGTTTCCTGTGTTGAAAACTTCGATGAAGCGTAAGATTACGTTGAGTATGACCGACGATATTGTGCTGACGTGATCTTTTTTCCCTTCACCGTTTCCCGACGTCTAGGAAGGGTTCCCCCCCCGAGAAAAAGAGGGTATTACAGAAATGTTTCTTTCTCTTTTAACGGAGACCACGTTTGTCTGTTTAATAAATCGCTTTGGAAACCGCCCGAGTCGTGCAGGTAATTGTAACTTTATGTCAAACAAATCGCTTCTGCCCTTGAAATACGAAATCTATATCGAATTCCATGTCATCGTAAAGAGTGTGGTAGGAAAGAAATGAAACTCTGTTTCCTGGATGTAGATGTAATCTTTTTATTTCATCTCTGGAAGGCTTAGTATGCGCTTCTGCCCTGTTGAAAGGGGGGAGGGTTGCATGGAAATCCTGTTACTTGTTGAGATTTCTTGTGCAGATGGTAAGTGGAACTTTTTTCGTTAGGTTTTATCTCCAGAAACCATAGGCATGGTTGTCTGCTGCCGTTCGTGTACTGTAGGCTGATGCGTGTTTGGCCACAGGTGTAACGGAGTATAAAAGCATTTGAAAGGCTTGGAAATGGAGCCGTTGGATCCCGAGTCCTCTGAACGTCAAAGACAGCTGTTAGGGAGCTGGCTGTACATTTATAGTGTAGTTCTGCTTCTGTGATTTCGCTTGTAGCATCGCGAGGTACTGGCAACAGAGAGGAGATAAGGGAGCAGGCAAAGGGTGTTACGTAACATGTTATACAGCGCGCTAAGGCAGCTCTGCAGTTCAGTATGATTTTTCTTGGTGTTTATCAAACCTGTTCTGGAGAAACGTATCTTAAAAAGGACCAGTTAATGTAATTATGATTCCCTCCCGCGCCCAAGAATCCTCCTCTGCAAGTCGCAGGCGCGGTATCATGGACAAGCTGTTCTAGTTTAATTGTAATGCGTGGATTGTAGATTATTTTAAACCCCTAAAAATTGTGCGATTAGATATAGTGTGCGTACTTTCCATCGGAAGGCTGCAAAACCGATACTCCGTGTAGAAAGGCAAGTGCAAAAGGAGGAGAAATACGGAGCATCTTTTATTTCTTCATTCTTTTCTGTAATCGATTATCAAAAGTGAAGCAAAAGTTAGGAAAACTGCTGAGTGTATTTTGTCGAATACAGGAACTGTATCATTTTAGTGACACAGCAGCTGTGAAAAACTGCAAATTACTTGTGCTGTGGCAAACGCTCCTGTTTCAGGTCAGCTGAGAGCAAGGCAAGGGGCATATTATTTGAATGGTTTTAGCTGTCATCAGAAGACCTCGAGGTTCCCTTAGAATTCCAGTCCAAATGCGTAGTTTCATTAAGTGCTATTAATTCAAGACCAGTTAAGCTCCCTCTAAAGACCTTGTAGCCGGTTGTATTTTGTCTCGGCAGGAGTTTTGGGTTCCTTACAAAGACAGCTCGAGAGGGGCTGATGAGCGCGTACACGTACGTGACGCTGTGTCTACGTTAGCATTTGAGCTGGGATGAGGAGAGCCGTTTTGAAACGCCCCTCTCACCAGGCCCCGCTTACCACACGTCGGTCTTGCATCGCAGAGCGCTCTTGGAATGCACTTATTGGCGTTAACTGGGCGGGGGTGTGTGTGTGTGTGTGTGTGTGAAGAGATGTTAAACAAGACGACGGGCTCCGGGGGCACCGTGCTCTTACGGATGGCCGGTTCTTGGGATCAGGCTAGTACTACTTCCGTGTAAAGATCCCAAAATGTGTACGTTGTGGGGACAGAGGGTCTCTGGCTCCAAGCGTTTCATTCCTGAGGTCTTGCTCTTCGTGTTGCAGTGCGAATGTAGCCTGAGGTGTCGCCTGAGTGGCACCTAGGCGAGTGCCAAATTTTTGCTTTTTAGTTGTTCTCTTAAATATAGCCAACCCAGTAAAGAATACTAGTCTTAGTGGGGAAATAGGTGGCATTACAAATGCAATTGTAGCTACGTAGAGCGAGTCCACGTTGCAGCTCAGCTTACTGTGTTTGTGACAGCAGGATGTGTTAAAACGCTAGCACGTGCCATGCAAAACTTCCATCGTGGCCCATCAGCTTGCAGAAATAAAATCCTCAGTAGGAAGACGACTCCTTGAAGTGGGTAATGCTTTGCTGAGTCATCAAAGAGCGTCACTAAAACGCAGACAAACGGGCGATCGCAGACTATAAATAAATGAAACCAAACGTACCGTTTTGCTTTCCTGAAGTAGCCATAGATGGCCAGTTCAGAAGACTGATTCTCAGCGTCGGGGTACGTGCGTGAATATAATTTAACGACTCATATGAGAAATACTTCTAAAGACTTTCTTTTGTTTTTCAAGAATGTCAGCTGTGTGCGTAAGTTGTTGACGGAGAGGAATTTGTCACGTGTGCATTCACGTTCTTCTCAAATTGCGAATTAAAAAAAAAAAAAGGGATAAGAATGTAAAGATAAGCGACTATATAAATGCTTTAGCTAGAAAATACATGTTTCTAGAGACTCCGCATACTCGTGTGAAATTGCTGACTAAAATACACGTGGAGGGAGGAAGAGAGCAAAACCTCTTTCCTACCTAACGGAAGAACTCTGATTGCTTGTCAGTCTTCAGGCAGAGTCGCGTGGGACTCGTGCCTTTCTAACTGACTGAAAAGGGGTATTGATGAATTTTGGGACGGGGCCTTCCGTCGAGCTAAGACACGAAGGACTGGAGGGTTCACGTGGTGTTACAGCAGTTTGTTGTTAGACCTTCTCGAGGCATGTGGAAAATAAGCACGCGCCTGTAGTGTATTGTGTTGGCTGTCTCCAGATGAGGAGTGGCTGGCTGTCCGCATTTTCCTCTTTCCGTGGGAAAGGCAGTTGAGCCGCCGTCTTACCCTTTCGAGGACAAGCGGTAGAGCTTGGAGGTAGCGCTTTCCTGAGGAATGCCTTTACGGTCTCTGTCGTCCAACTGGCTGGGTCTCTTGGACTTTTAAATTTTTGTTCCCCGGAGTTTATTTTGACTTCTGAAAGCTCAAGTGGCTGTTCAGTGATTCAAGTGTGTGACTTGCACTCCACGGCGATTCCGGGGTTTACTCGCGCTCGGGGGTCGGAGGGGTTTTGGCGAGCGTGACGGCTGCGGAGGGAAAGTCCTGATTTGACAGCGGGACAAGTCTAGCCTCTTCCCGCAGCGCGGAATGGCGAGGTGGCTGCCGCGGGACGAACCGCTGCAGTTTTCTGTCTCGTGTACTTAAAAGTTCTTCAAGTGGCTCGTCTGCCTCGTTTTTAAAGCAACCTTTCTTGCTCTCTGACCTTGACTCGCCGGCAAATTTGTTTCTCTAATCCGAATTTGCTTTCCGCAGTAGCCTTTTGCTTATTAAGCGTTCTGAAAAAAGTGCTGTGTTTAAAGTCAGAAAACGTCACGTTTGAAAACTTTGAATTCGCGTGATAAAATGTCGAGTTTACCTTAAGTATGTGCGCTTGCTTTCTGGGATATTTTTCCGTAGGATCCTTGTACAAAGCAGAGAACGTGTGCTAGCTGGCTGCTCGCCACATCTGTCGAGGTAGCGTTTTGGCCGCTTGGAAGCGGACGTTGAAGTCACGCCCCTGCAGAAGGCAGTGGCTGTTTTGACACCACTGCGCGAAACGGAGCCAGAACCCCATCTCCTTCTCTGTGTGCTGCTGCGTACTACGGTCTTCCTCGAGGCAGCGCTCTTCTGTGGAGAGAAGACAAAATACTCGGTGGGAATAAGGACTTTGGGTTCCGTATTGATCTCGGTATTTCTCTGCGGCTGTCGCTGGCTTCCTCCTGTAGTGAAGTGGTAGCTGAATTTGATCTTTAGTTTGCTTCGTGTTCTCGGCAGTAGCTTTTTGCAGGTGTGAATAAGTCCGGTGGGTGTTAGGTTAAAACCGGTTACACGCAAGATCCCGGTTGGAAGTTGGTACGTGTAACTCTGGAGAGACGACTTCACTGCTCCTGGGCACGCACGAAGTGAACCTTTGTGAATGCCTTTGTGAAACATGTAGTCGGTTCTCAGTAAGTAAGTAATCACGTGTGATTCAACCGGAACTTCCTTCGGTAGAGTGCACGTGTTTTAAGCGCCTTTCAGTGTTTGTTCTTAGGCATTGTATTTCAGGTTGTATGTGTTTTATAATATCAGTTCAAAACAAATAAGCAGTGTGGTAAAAAGATATCTGAGTAAGCTCAGTGGAATACCATGGTTCTCATAGAAAAATGGTACTGTGTTCGAAAACGATTTCTTTTTTCCTTTTTTGGTCACTGACTTTTAAAAATCGTTATGCCCACGTGTATTTGTTAGTATTTTCAAGTCTCGAACCTCGACCATAGGAGTACTTTTCTTTTCATAGCTATAGAAAACGAAAGCCAACCGTCTGGCTGCCCAATGTTACCAAACACGACGACTTCCACATTATACGCTATTACCTCTAAAGGAAGCAATGGAGAAAGGCGGAAAGAGCTGATGCGTGACGGCTTTTAGTAGAAACGAATGAAATTAAAGAGCTATTCTGTCAACAGATCATTTCATTTGCTCAAATTAACTAATGGCCTGATAAGTGAGACCCAGTGAAAACCCAGCTGTAAGAGAAGACATGGAAAGCGTTACTGAAAGAAGCACAGTAAGGCAGCTGGAATGAGAACTAATGGGCTTTTAAGGGTGTTCTGTATGTTACATGCGATATTCCTAAATATTTCCCTCCTTAGCACTTGAGTGACGTTCTTGGCCGCCTTGCCTGTTGACGTGAACGGCCTTATTACTGCACTTTGTACGTGCTTGTGGACCGTTGGACGTCGCTGAGAACAGAGTTTGTTACGAGGGGCGACCGGCGCTTTTCGACTAAGCCATTCACCGTGATGGAACGTTTACTGAGAGTGCCGCCTGCTACCGTGACGTTGAATGCACGAGTCGTCAGATGGTCCTGCAGATTCTTGCCGAGGAACCGGTGACCTCCTAATTCAAACCGTTAGAGAAATAGTTAATGCAGCATATGCTTGCATTATGATACGTACTTTCTGAATCGTAGAGTAATAAACGATGCCAGCGCACGCACGAAGCACACCTACAGGTCATTTCTTGTAGACCTAGAAAACAACTGAGGTCAAGCACGTGCATCAGTTGAAACCCTCCGGGAATGACGACGACAATGTCCGTTGATTTTATGTCACAGGAATGTGGAACGTGGTGACAGTGCAGTACGTGGGAAGCGTTCCCTTTCGTGTCGAAATCACACCGCTGCGGGTGAAATAGAATACGTTGCGAATAATAGGCTGTAGCGGCTCTTGACAGCATATGAGAAACTCTACCCTACTTTGCTCTCACAGAGCCTGTAGACTATTTTGTAACTAGAGGCAGCCCTCACGTGCTTAATTGCTTTATTGTTGTCTATTTTTGCGGTGTTCAGTCAGCATTGTTGTTCTAGTAACCTTTTTCAGTTTGGCTGTCCTGGATCATAAACTGCAGCGTACAAAAACAAACGCTTGAGAGTGGGATCTGACTTACCGAAAGTCTTCGAAGCGTATGCGTTGGCGTGTATGCTCCTAACAACTACGTAAGTGTCCCACAAAAGCCAGACAAAACAGTACAAGAGAAAACAGATTGTTGCTTTAAAATACCCTAACGTACCGAAGGTAAAACAGTCCTCCTCCCACCTCCGTCCTCCTTGGCTCCAAAATACGTCAAAGGAGAGAACCAGATATCAGATCTTTTTCATCAAGCTGGCTGTTTTTCTTGCCTAGTATGCGTGCGTTCCTTGATGTTCAAGTTACCTATTTTTCGCATCGCTGCAACCGGAAGGGTCACAATTGGCGCTGTGAAAATGCCGTGAGAATCTCGTTGTCTAGAAAACGTACGGTAGTGTTGTATGAATGTCAGCTTGTGGGCTCGTAAACGTTCGAGCGCTTGCAGGAAGAGGTATACCAGAAACGTGAGCGTTGGTGACCTTGGTTTAGCCTTTTACGCCTTTGTATTTTGTAAACAAAAATTGTCTTTTAGTGCTTGTGGTAATAGCCATGTTCTTAAAATTAGGAATCAGCTCTCCTTTTTCGTTTTGTAATCGCCCGTGCGAGGAGACAACTGGCTCTTAACTCACGTTCTGTAACAGGATAATGGGCTTTCTCCAGAAGGTTGAAAAAACAGCGTGGGAGCCGATACGTAGAAATGTCTCCAGCCAAGGTTCTTGCGGTGATAATAATCTACAGCGGTGAGGTGCTATCTGTGATGTGAGTTTACAGCGGCTGATGATCAAATGAACAACTCCAGTCAAAGAATGTCATCTAAACTCATGGAGGGAATTGTTCTGTTATGCAGAAACAGAAAAAAATAGTAGCGCGCGGTCCGTAGGTCAACAGCGGTTTTGCTGTTTAAGAGCCAGTAGAGCTCTAAGGAGTACTTCTTGCTTATATCCCGTGTCCAGGGAGCGCCAGCCCTGATGCTGTGAACCTTCTGTCTTTCCTCTAGAAAGCTGTCTTGCCGCCCTACACACCTTTCCCCCCCAGCCCCTGCACCCTGCCCCCCCGCCTTTTTTTTTTTTTTTCCCTTCCAATCGGTCCCTGGGCGCTCTGAAGGACGGTCACGAGATGCTCCAGCTCTTGCGCTTTGTCCGATAGGGAAGGACGAACGCACGGGCTGTATCAGGTAGCCTTTCTGCTTTCCCTCTCCCGCCCTTGCACGCTACTGTTACCTGGTACGCTGGTTCTTCCTCCCGCCGGGCTGCCCCCTTGGTCCGCTTCTCCCCTCCGCTCCCTGACCCAGGCAGCCTTCGGCTCCAGAGGAAAAACCTGCCCCCACCTACCTTTGACTTCTGCCCTTCCCTTCAAATTGGGCACTGACTTTGCTGCGAGGTACCTGGATGACACCTGTCGTGGCAGGGCCCTGGCAGGAGCTGGCTGTCGTTGCTGTACTAGCAACGGTTAATAACAAACACCGAGAAGTCTCTGTTCGTGCACAGCTGATTTTTGGTGCTGCAGAGGTCGGCCGTGGAACTTGTCGCTCTCCGCAGCGGGATCTGGGTGAAGCTTGTTAGCATCAGATGAATTAAAAAGAACTGTGTAATAGCAGGTACTGCTGCGGGTGTGAGGGGGGCGTGCTGTTGCAGTGGAGCCCTCTGGACGTGCCCCCGGTAGTGTTTATAAATGCCCCCGTGTGTTCTAGGAGCCATCCAGGGGCGGCTGAAAATAGTTGTGGTCGGGTCCTTTCAGAGCATGTTGTAAATCCGTATGACTCCTTAGCCAAACGGAAAACCGCGTGAACCGTGTGACTCGGCTCCCCTGAGGCCACGCGTGTTATTTCTGCCTGATTCCCGCCCGCCCCCCCCCCAGTCTCCTTGCAGCAGTTTGAGGCTTTCGTCTCCCTTTTAAGCAGTGGCCTTTCAAGCAGGGCTGAAATTACACCTTTTCCGTAACGCACGTTCTTGTTACTCCATCGTTCTGTCGTTTTTCCAAAAGGAACCACGTGGAGGGAGGTGTGTCCTGCCGTACAAACCAGCCAACACGCTCACTTTCTTTAGAGCTAAGTTCGGTGTCTCCTTTTCTCTTATCCGTGGTAAAAATGAGAGCTGCCATCCGTATCGGAAGACCAGGCAGGAGGGACGGACGCGTGCCTGTGCAATTAGGGGCACAGCAATGTCTAATCCCTCTGCCAGTGCTTGAACACAAAGGCTAGATTTTGCATCTAAATCTTTCCCGTGCTATCAGATGTGATTTTAGGCACAAATAAGGCGAAAGTGTTCCTGTCAGTCCCGGGCTGTTCTTTGCGTGCTTTCTGCATCTGTAAAACTCTCGAGTGTTTTCTTTTTGAAGAGCGTGGGATGGAGACGCTTAGATGTTTGGTCCTTTATTTTCATATATTGTACCGATGGCGTAGGAGCGCTCCTGCCAAGGATCTGGCTTTGTTCTTAGCGCGGGCTGTGAATATTCACAGCTTTTTTTTCCTGGATGACTTGAGAGACAGTAGTTGCTGCATTCTACTGAATTTTTAACATGCATCTGTTTGGTAGGAAAGGTTAGCTTTCTTCTGAAGCGTTCGCATCTTTGACAGACTTCCGTGCTTTACCTCTCTACGGTTTAAGGTGTAAGTAACATTTGAGTTGAAGGTTCATGGTTTGGCCTGTTAAGATATACATTTTCAGTAACGGAATTATTTTTAAACTGGGAAATATAAGCTAAGTCTATAGAATTGTGGAATGGAATCATAGGATAGTCTGGGTTGGAGGGGACCTTTAAAGGTCATCTAGTCCAACCCCCCTGCAATGAGCAGGGACATCTTCTATAGCATTTCTTACAGTCTTTCTGAACTGTTCTTTCTTCCTGGGCACGATAACACGATACGTAAATTCCAGCGCTTGAGATGGGAGTTGTGAATTCCCCCTTCAGATCTGGTTTGCAGGAATGATTAGTTGCTTCGCTTTGCAGAACTAACCGTGCTTCGGGACTGCACGTGTCTGACGTCTGCGTGGTCGTGTAGCAGAGCTACATCGCGGGCAAGGCCCAGCTGTTGCGTCCTGCTGCCGTTGAGCCGTGTGCTAGGTGGTTCTGTCTCCCACCCCCAGGTCACGATGGAGAGGCCATGGAACACACTAGGAGGAACAGTCACTTTTTTTGACGGTGGTCTTTGCGTTCTACTGTTTGTTGAGATTGCTTTCAGCTGGAGCTCAAATATACGCAGGTTGTCCTTCGTGAAGAGTATGTTGGTAGCCGTGAAGTAAATCCGAGCTTTCCAAGAGGAGTCAGCAGGTGTTACACTGGCTTTTTAGGTAGTGCACTGCAACTGAGGTCGATGCCCGAGGACTTGAGAATGCCCCGAAGGCGGGGCCGCGGTTTGCGTGTAAGAGCACGTGAGGCAGAACCCAGCAAAACTTAAGCTGCAAAAGCACGAGAAAAATGAATTTTAGAAGTCTTGATAGATAACGCGTTACATCAGGGACTGCAAATGGAACTGAGCAGGAGAGCTCGGCTGTTGCCAGAAGAAATCCACCACCACGAAGGCTAGTTGACCTGAGGAAATTCGACGCCGTATTACTTCACTCAGCTGCAATACCAGCTGAGAATTTGTGCCCCCCACTTGGCATAGTTGGTCTTTTTCTTGGGTCTACTCCGATAGGCTTGTGGTGCCAGTAACCTCGCACAAACAGGCGCACCCGAGCAGCTCCCGTTCTGTTAACGGGGAGAACAAGGTCAGTGCTCTACCAGGTGCAGTTCACGCCTGCGCTGGGAGTCAGGAAGACGGTCAAGGTTCAGAAGGGAGCAGCGGGAGGGTGGCAGCCCGAGAGCCGGGCCCCGGCCAGGAGCCCGGCGGGGCCTGCTTTGGGCCAGCTCCTTGCCTCCCCTCACGGTCGCCTGCCAGCCTGCGGGAGCACAGGCGTCTGGAGACCTCAGAGGGTCTCCTTTAGCCCTGCCGTAAGCCCGACATGTAACCCTTGGCGGCACGAAGAGCGACCAAGTCAAGCCTTTGTTGCCGGGAAGGTGCAAAATGTCTCAGTTGGCACCGATGTACTTGCACCAAAGTACTTGCCCCGTTCCGAAACGTCCGCTTTGATACGCGGAGCTGCTAGGGTGGAAAGGGGAACGCAGGAAACCTGATCTAAATTTGCACGTGTCTGTAGACTTACCGATCAGATATCCAAGTGTATCCCTGTTTTAACAGAGTCGTCCTATATTGCTTTTAAGTCGGTTTACAAACCAGGCGTGCGTGAGGAGAGTTTAACTGTATCTGCAGACCTGGCAAATGTATTTTCCAGTCGCCGTTTCGGGAAGCTCCTGGAAACAAGCATTTGCAAGGTGTTTTGTGAAAGAATACGTAGTATCCATAGTTAGAATGGAAGTAAATATCAGCTGCTGTGTGGTTGTTGCGTGTGGAAAGCAAACCAGGTGGAAGATTGAGCAACGGCACCCTTAAATTAAAAAGGCAACAGGTATCCAATAGCTCTGAGTTAAACCAAAAGCCTGGGTTCACAATCACTGCTTCAGTGATCACGTAGGAATGTGTCTGTTCCATCCTCCGTAAATTAGTACTGCTGGTAACTTAGGTTACCGTACTCGTAACCGTCTCTTTCAGTAAACGCTTTCGTAGGCGGTTGACCACAGGACTGCAACGTTAATAATAAAGCGTTTTCAATACTCTTTTCACTTTACTAACAAAATAAAGCAGAAAAAAAGGAAAAGGTACCTGGTGAAAAAACTTATTTCCCCCTGAAATCCGCAGAGAAGCAGCAGTGCAAGCCTCGCAAAGAACACGTAAATAGACACGTTGCTTTTAACTCGAGGTCTGTGCTGGTATCGCTCGGATCTGCAGGCAGGCACACCTGAACGACTGGCTGACAGGCTTTTTTGGTATGTGTATAATCATTGTTTTGTGGGTTCATTTAACTTTTTCACGATGGTTGGGGGGGGGGGGGGGGGGGGGGGGGGGGGGGGG
>JAVKLA010000007.1:35846061-35861687 GCA_034782735.1 Sagittarius serpentarius
CCCCCCCCCCCCCCCCCCCCACACCGCCCCGGCTTCTTTAACGGGAGAAGCGTTCTTCTTCTCCCCCCGCCCCACCCCGCCCCACCCTTGATTTCCCCCTCCCTTTTTCATGTTCTGTCTGGATAGGGCTCAGGCCTTAGTCTCCTCACGAGTGGATGTGAAGCTGTGTCAAAGGCGAGTTGCGGTGAAGAGGCTGTCGCGTCCTCAGGACGTGCCTCAGGGGCACTTTCTTCCATGTGTTTCATCTCACCCGCTCTCTATTTGCTTGCCGATTGTGGAAGTCGTTCGGGGCAAGGAGTGCCTCTCGCTCCGCTTGTACATGCACAAAAGTTTCTTGTGGAAGGCTGGGGATGCTCCACGAATCGAAACGGTTTGTATTTAGCTACTTTTTCCTGTTGTCAGCACAATTCCTAAGAAAGGGCGGTGGCGGAGCAGCAGTGGGCCAAGTATTAAATTCACCCATGGTCTTGGCAACTTTCAGCACTCTTGCCTCTTGCCGTAGTATTTTAATGGTTCTCGTATCCTCCCGTGTGACGCTTCTCTGTGATGGCTCCGACTTGCCTCAGCACTCACCGGTCTTGTGGTTTCCACGCTAGTGCCTGCTTCGTTTTTTGCTTTTCCCTTTCTTCACTTACCTCTCAGCCGTGTCTGTAGCATTTCAGTATGCTTCGAGAGCCCCTTTCTCTTTCTGAGAGCCCGTCTGTTTTCCCTCAGAGCATTTTTGAAGTCCTAAGTAGTACTGTCCGTAACACCTGTTCCCAAATAGTGTGCTAAACCACTTGCCTTTTATTGATGTTAGGATGATTTTAATCCGTACCTTTTGCTTAGTTTTGTGCACAAAAACGTTGTCGAATCTGCCTGTAATTAGGTTAGCGGAGGGGACTTTGCGTTTTGCTAGAAGAACTTGTCTGAGTAGCTCGCGCGTGTCTCGGCTAAATGGCAGTAACGTGAATTATTGTTCAGACTAATTACAAAAAAAAAAAAAAGGTGAGAAGGGAAAAATTGAAATCAAAACGGTCTTTGTCGTGCTTCTCGCTGCTGCAGCTGAAACGGGAACCATCGTGCTGTGTTGGTAATAGAGCAAGTGAAATTCTGGTTGCTGAAGAGATTTCTTTGGATATGCAGCCTTTTATGTGGTCGGTATTTGTTGGATGTAACCCCGGGACACTTTCTCAGTGTTGGTGCTGGTAGAAAGAACGAGCTGAATAAAAGGTTGGCTTGAACGGAACTTTTTAGAAATCATACTTCTCTCTCTCCCCCCACCCCCCGCCTGTTTTTTTTTTTTTCCCATCTTCTTCGTCTCTTTTGTAAATATTTAAGTATTTTTTTGAATTGCTGAAGCCGAGAGCATCCAGCATGTCTGCTGTTGCTTTGCCAGTGAGCTTGTGCTGAGTCAGCACAGGCGAAGGCATCTCCAATCCAAGCGGGCTCGCTGAGCGTGCTGTTTCTGGCAGGCCAGCTCAGAGCTCCTGGTGGGGTGTCGGGTGCAGGTGCAGCCATCGCAGAGTTAAAAAACCAGGGCGAGGTTTCTTGAATCGCTTTGTAGGAAGTCGGACACTGCATCAGCAGGCTCGGGAGGTGTGACTTGGAGGAATAAGGACGTACCAGTCCTGACCTGCCTTGCGTTGTCTTGCTTTTGGCTGCGTTTTTATGTTATTTCAGAGCTGTCTTCAAATGCCCTGTTTGCACAGAAACGGGCTCTTTCAGTAGAGGAAAATGAGCACGAGTGCCTCCTGTGAGTTCGTATGACCGTTAGATCCCCTAATTTCAGGTTGCCTGCCAAAAGTAAGCTCAAGAAGACACTCGGGCTTTCTGTTACCTGGTCTGTGGGACTCCGCTGCTGCTGACAATCATCATTGATCGAGTATTAGATAGCTGTTGTCAGCGAGAGCTCATGACGTGGTGACTCTGAGGTACCTAAGAATCATGTTCCACAGAGGGAGATTTTTTTCAAGAGCTGTCCAGACGTCTACCGCACAATGTGCAGAGTACATTGGCAGGTAGGGGCAAATCCAGTTCAGGCAGAGCATGCAGAACTTCAGATCACCGTAGGGCAAACCACGTTTCTTAGAGTCTTTCCACCAAAGAGAAGCACTGTCTTCAGCTGCTTTACATCAGCCACAAGTTCTTACCCTGTGTTTTTGTCTTCTGCTGTATTTCTCATGTCAAATGGAAGAAGCCAGTTCGTGGGATGCGTCTGTCGTTTTCGGTTTGCTAAATTCCCTAATGTGTCAGAATGAAACAGGCAAAGTATACGTTAAACCAATGAGATGTCACGCGACCCCCTCTTGTTTTCCCGTCAGAGTTGCCCTTAAAGAACAGGGGTCCCTTGGAGTGATAGTTGGCAATCTCAGCATTATTTACCAGTCATGGTAAAAAACATTGCAAGGTCTGCTTTGTTTTTATGACATTGCACGTCATGTTTAGGCGAAATGAAACGAACTGAACTTCTGGTTGCTTTTTGACCGGTAGCGGTTGCATAAGGTTTTGCTGTTAGCAGAAGAAGGTAAAATATAAGGTAACATTTAAGCTTTTGTAAAACAAACCTTACAACTCCAAGAGTTAGGGGTAGGTTTACTGAGACCGCTGTTGTACGTAAAAGAATTTTTCTGGCTTCATCAGAATGACGGACTGTGTCTTTCATTGCCCAGAACGCAGCAGGAAAAAGTTCCCCTTCCTTTGATTTAACTCCGAGGGATGGTTTTGTTTTGGTGGTTTGTTGGTTTGTTTTTTTTTTTTTTTTTCCCCCCCTTACGTTTTCCCCTCGGAACCGATCCATTAATTGCAGAGCAGCCAAGTTTGCTTTTAATGGAGAACATCTATGAAGAAAGGAGAAAGGGTGAAACCTTAGCACACCAAAAGAATGCTGGAAATTCTGTAAATAATAATATTTATCAAAGCGTGCTGTATGTCTCCTGAATGTGTCATTTGGGCAAAGCTTTTGCCTATTTCACTTTAAGCACGAATTGAGCAAAGCATCTAGAAGCGTGCTTAATTATAAGCACACGCAGATCTTTGTATGCAGCCGGCTCTGTACGCGTGCTTCAAGGTGGGCACGTGCGTAAGCGTCGCGCTGCTTTGTAGATAGGTGATGCGCATTATGGAAGTTGTCCTGTCCCGCCCTCTGGCTGCCGGTGGTCCTTACGTCCAGGAAAATTTCCGCTCTGTCTTTGAACAAAGCGGACCCGGGAAGCGGTACGACGGTAACTCGCCGCCTTCTGGTTCCCGACACCTGAAACGTTGTACGTGAGAAAGGGAACGGCGTATAAACAGCGTTCTGCGACCTGTGCTGGCAGTTACTTAACTGGAAAGGGAATGGATTCGTTCTAGTTGGGCAAAGTCAAGGCCAGGGCGGGCTCCTGCCCATTTGGGCATTGGGACTGGCATTGGGAGTGGCAGCAAGCACGGTCCTTAGCGAGGATTACGTAGCACGGGTAACTTGCGTGATGTATTAGCTCCTGTTGTCAGGTCCCTTCAAGTTGATCCAACTGCATTTCGTGTAATTTTTTCCTTTTCTTCTATAGTCTTAAGTGTAGCCTTGAAAGAAACGGAAACATTTTTGTCTTTCTGTCTCATTGGTTGTTTTTTAACCTCCCTTTAAAAGATGAGGTCTTTTTTGGTTTTTGTGGAGACGTCATCGGTTGATACTTATTCTGCCTGATTTGCTATTCCTGAAGACTGATGCAGAGGACGTAACAAAGTGGCCGGTATCACAGGCTTTTGAGTTTAATATATGGGGAGATACCATCAGGCGTATCGATTCTTTCCTTCCTGCATTTCCTGTCTCTGTAATTAAGAGCAAGTTTCTGCTTGTGGAGTAATTCCGTGTGTTCCTGAGAACAATCGCTCATTCAAAACCTGAATGCTAAGCGGGCTAAAGAGGGAATTAATCGCAACAGGGAATGGAGATTTTCTTTTGGGTGCTGTTAATACTTTGCTGAGTAAACAGGAAATTGTATATCCGTCGGTTACAGAAGCGTAGGCCCAGGTTTTGGCCTAGCTCACGCACTTGCCCAGAGGAGTTAAAAAGGGGGAGTTTAGCTTGTGCGGGCTGCTCAGATTAAATGTAGCATGTGGAGTAAGAGCGTCGGACGTGGCTTCGTGCTACGTCTCTTGTCTGTTCAAGAGGGCCACAAGAGGACCGAGTCTTGCCCGGGCTCGCCGAGCCAGCGTGTCGGCACCTGCTGCGTGGCCCCGTGCACGTGGAACAGCAGTTGCAGGAGAAAGGACGTAGTAGGTCGGGCAGCGGTATGGATAGAGAGGACATGGCTTCTGCCGGACAGTCGGTTGTCAGCAGAAATCGGTTGAGAGCAATCGGGCTGGTCTGCAGTTGAGGGGAGCAGGCAGGTAGATTTAGCGGAACAAAGTTACGTTTGCGTGCGAAATGCAGCGGCAGAAAGGTAAATGCGTGTCTGAAGATGTGCAGGTCGTTTCTTCTCTGGTAAGGGAGTTTGGTTTTTCCTTCTAGCTTGCGTCTGTGATGAAGCTGCCTCTTCTGAGTTACAAGCGAGGGGTTTGATACTGGTACAATTGTGGTGCCACAGGTTCTGTACAGCATTAGGAGATGCCCAAATAGGTGCATGGTAAGAGTGAAAAACCCCGTAGTCTTACATAAATAATGACGAATGGAAGGGGTCTCCTGCCCTCCAAGCTAGAAGTACCACAGTAGACATCAGGAGAATAGAAACGGACTCTTACCTGCTTTTTATTTCCTCTGATCAAACTGGAAACGTTAAAAAGTCACTGTCAGCAGTTGGTAATAGGCGCGGGGTAACATACAGTAACAAGTGGAATTGACAGGCAAGTGTTTTCTTTCCTCGGCCTTGGAAAGCAGTGGTTGTCAGTGCCTTTCCATTTCCTTGCCCCGCCGCACAACGCCTGTGTTTTGTCTCTGGGTTTGTAGACCCAGAACGTTCGGCGTTGAGCAGACCTTGCTCAGCAGAGGTAATAACCCGGTCAGTCACGCAGCTGAAAGATCGAGGCTAGAGTGAAAACGAGGAATTCCCAGCGCCGTTGTGTTTCAGCCTCACGCGAAGACTTCCACTGCCCAACCGCTTGCCCTCGACGTGAGCACCAAAGGCGGGAGGGGAGGTTGATGGGCACTTACTTGAATCTTGTAAGGTAGCTTTGAAAACGGA
This sequence comes from Sagittarius serpentarius, assembly GCA_034782735.1. Lineage (NCBI taxonomy): Eukaryota > Metazoa > Chordata > Aves > Accipitriformes > Sagittariidae > Sagittarius > Sagittarius serpentarius. The sequence goes on from JAVKLA010000007.1 coordinate 35,851,200, forward strand.
GAGAGTGCGGATTCACCTTTTGGGTGACTTAAAAGCAGATGTCACATACTGAAGGATGTGATCCTTCATCCCTCCCCTTTTCCTTCTCAAAGATTCACGCTAAACCCGAGGTCTGTTGTGAACTTGTGGTTTCTTTTTGGTTCTCATTGCTACAAGCTGCAACGATGTCGTTGGTAAAACAGGTTTAATAGAGCATCTTGGGCACTGCTCTTTTATCTTGAGATACGTTTCTCACTTTACCCCTTTCCAAAATGTGCTTTGTTACTCGTGAAGGTATGAAGGAGAGCCTCGCTTTGGGTCTGACGCTGTATTATTTTGGGAGACGGCAGTTTTGTAAGTGTCTTCTGTGGGAGAAGTCCCTCTGCGAAGAAGGCTTTGCAGTGCTAGACCTAAACGCCATGCACGTGGTATCTTTGTCACCCGGAGAGTTTGCGCTGCAGTGGGGCCTTGTCTGCCTCGACAGCCAGCCTCTCTGAGCTGTGCCACCCGGTAGATGTGACTGCGCCAGGCTGGCAGAGGCTGGAGGACAGGGACTTCCCGTGCCTCAGAATGCTGGGAGCCTGCAGCGGCACCTTCCTGGGCGTTCCTCCCGGGATCGCGGGAACGTTCCTGCTTTTGCTGCTGGCCGGAACGGAGCACGGAGGCTTTTCTTGGTCCGGTGACGGGATAGAGGGTTTCGTTGTTACGCCTCGGGTGAGACGAGGGGATGTAGCAGCTTTTACGTCTGGATTCAGGCACCTTTGAAGTCAATTAAGTCAACTGGAATGCTTTTCTTGATTTTCATGGATCCTTAGAATATATTTGAGCCACCGTGTTGAAATCAAGCTCTCGGAGTTGCGGTTTTGAGGTGAAGCTGGGATTCGCCGTTGCGCTAGAGGTGCCCTGGGCCTTAGAACACGTCCCGCGTCTTGGGAGGAGGAACGCGAGCACCTTTGCGTCTGGGAATTGCCCCGCTATCGGTGAAGTTGTTGTGCAGAAACAGCCGGGCTCTGAGCAGACAACTTCTTTAAGAGGGACTTTTATGAGTAACGTTACTCAGAAAAGTGACGTCGGAGCAGGGAACGGTCCTGAGGTTTAAAGGAAGGTCCTGTTTTACGGGTAGCGACAAGAAATTTTTCCGACCCCAAAGACCTGAACAGAGAAGCTTTTTGAACTAGAAGGTAAAGAAACTGTCAAAAAAAGAGGGGTGGGGGTGGGGGGGGGTGGGGGAAGAAAAACCAAATCAAACGGGAAACAAGTAGCACAGGCAACAGGAGGCAAGATGGGGTTTGGGAAGATGTCTGCGTATTTCAGTATTCCTGACGGGTATGGGAAGCCGCCAGGGTTTTTGGAGCCTCAGCTGATTAGGTTGCACTCGAAAGTTGGTAGCTTATACGTGCGAAAAACAGAGAGGGAGGGAAAGAAGCCTTTCAGCAGCGTTGTGCACAAAGGGGTAGGCCTGAGAAGGGGTCGAGAGATTGATACGCAAGAGAGGCGCAGAAGGGGAAGGGCTTTGAAAAGCGATTATTGTCTTCTGCTCTTAGGGGGTCTGAGTTTCTCCACCGCAGCCTTGCCTTGAGTCTTTGGCAAGCAGAGTTGCAATGGGACGCTTTTGAAGAATCACGTCGTCGCTCTGCGTGTTTTCCAGTTGATAAGAAAGAGATAGGGTGTTTCCCATTGCAAAGGGAAAGGTACTGACAGTCGTTAAGTCTTCACATGCAAAGCCTAACGGGTGCAGCACGGTGGCAACAGTTGAAAAGTACGTGCAGCGGATAGAAATAAAATTACTCTATCCATCTCGTTCAGGTCTTTCTTCAGAGGCATGACGATTTTAATTCTAATAAAACATTGCTAAGTAGAAGGGAGCGTGGAGTCCGTACTCGTCTGTGGGAAACGGAAGTCTTTCGTGCTTCTCACTTTTTATTCTGCCTTAGCTTGAAGGGCCGCAGCCACCTTCCCCTGTGCAGGCCTTTTCCCTGGCGAGTTTGTGCTCTTTTTGGACGGTTTGTTTCCAGCGGAGCCTGCGGAGGTTTAGACACGTTCGCTAGCGTATTGTCGGAGCTGCATCCCTGCTGCCGTCTTCTCTCTTTCCCCACGGCCGGCTCGGGGCGGCGCGACGCGACGTAGCACAGCAGGCTCTCTGCGAGCAAGGCGGCGTGCCTGGAGCGGCTCGGCGTGCTGCCGCCGCCACGGGCAGAGCTGCGAGGGCTGCTGCTGGGAGCAGAGCGTGTTGCGGCGCCGATGCCCTGCTGGGGCGAGAAGCCCAGCTGGACGGTCGTGCCGACCGGGGAGCGTTTGAACGGCTTTGCGCTGAGGGGTGCAGATTTCCTAACGGCGTCGCGCAGGTCTGAGGCGTTCCTGCTGTTAGAAAGAGAAAAGATACCCGAATTAATCGGAACTATAAACGACAATTACAAAAGTCTCATCTCTTCTTTCTTGAGAGCTGTGCGTTGATTTGAAGCACGCAGGAACGGCAGACGGAAACGCTGCGTGAGACGTGGTTATGAGTTGAAAGCTAAAGCAGGGGTATCTGCATTAAAAATAGGATGTCTAGGAAGAGAAAGATGCCTATAGAAGGATGAGAGGGCCAAGCGCTTGAGGTTTTTGGGGTAAAACCAGACAGGCTCTCGGAGGCAAGATTACCTTTGGAAATAGAAACGTAGTGTGGTAGTAGTGGAGCTGTGACAAGAGGGGGCAGGAACACTCCACAGTGTTGGAGGTTGCCTGGAGGTTCACTTACCGCAGGGGAGTGGGAAAACCACCGGCCGGAGAGGAGAGGAGACAATTCGGTGCATGAAAACCAGCGTTAGAGGACTTGCGCTGACATTGACTTGGGATACTTGTATAGAGAATGCGATTTAAACGCATGCCCTTCTTTCCATCAGGCTTGTAACAGCCCTAAATATCCCTGCCTCTTGCAACCCCGTCTTTCTGTGGCTAGAGAGTGGAGGCAAAGGAAGTTTTTTGGAAGTTCAGAAGCGTACGTTTTTAGCGTATTCTCTGCTCTTCTCTGGATTACGGAAGAGCCGCTGACATCGGTAGCGGCTGAGGTTTAAAAAAAAAAAAAAAAAAAAAAGTAGTAAACTTTTTTCGAAGGTTGTCTGGCTTCCTCTGACACCATTGCATGTTATATTTTGAGCGTTCGCTTTATCCTGTCAGAGCGGTCTTGTGGCTTAGTCTGCCTATTGAGAAAAAGAAGGGGGGGGAACATAGAATTTAACAAGCGATGATGCCGTGTTCTAGCCCGCTGTCACGTGTCATTGAGTGTATTCACATGAAGATCATTTTCTCTGCAGATTCGTAGTACAGATTTTGCCGTACGGAGTTTGCGTAACTGAGTGGAGTTAATGGAATGGAAAATGTCTTAGTAGCAAAATAGCGGGCCACGGTATTATTTCAGCTGGCGTTTTATGTATATTTCGCCGTATTGAGTGTGATCTAATAGGTATTGGAAGTGCAGTATTCTCACGGAAGTTCTTAGGAATGCTTAATAGTGATTTTTTTACGTGCAGTGAAGACGCATTCAAAACTCTTCGGTGTTTTCCTGTTCCTGTACTGTTCACTTGTGTTTGAGAGGTGCCCTCGTGCCAGCCGCGTGAACTCGCTGCCCGTGTGCGGGTTATTCCAAAGGAGCGCTTTCTGGTGCGTTTGTAGGCTGTGTTGAACTGTACCGACCTCCAGGGTGCCGCGGACGGCTTCCCTTGGGTGTCTGTTGGCACGTTAGCCTCGTAGGCTTGCTCCGGCGTGCAAGATCTGCAGGGGCTGTCCCTGCAGTGCGTCTGTGCAGGGCCTGAGGATGGTTTCGGGCAGTGGTAAAGGTCACGAGCGTTTCACACGAATAGTTTGCACGAGGCACCGTGTCCTGAGCTAACCCTGGCTTCGAGACTCGTTCATACTTGCCCGTGAAAGACTTGCTTTCTTTAAACTTCACGAAGAAATGATTTTAAACAAGGAGCAGGTGAAGCAGTGCTTCCTATCAAATAAAGGTGACTTTATCAGTGTTTTGCATAACGTGAAGAAAATAAGACCATTGCTTGGTGTAACTCCCTAGAGTCCTGTTAGCTTACAGGTGAGCAGCTGCACTGCCATGCACGTAGGGTTCACCATTGCTAAGGCAATTGCTTTGACTCTTCAGTGGGAAGGTATTTTTGGCTCAGGGGCATTTGCTTTGGTTCAGACGGTAATCGCGTGCATGCCTGTAATCTGGCCGTGGTAATCGGGAGACCACCTTCAGTCCTTGCCTCTCTCCTGCTTGGTTAGGGCAGCTGGGTTTCACCCACCAGCTGGGAGGCAATGACGTGACAGCCCGGGTGTCGTGGGTCGCTGGTGTTACAGACGCTAATAATCGGGATTGCTGCTGTTTCGTGCATACGGTACGTTGGACAGTCGTTGATTTTCGACAGCCGTCGAGTGCATAACTTCATTCAAGAACTTCAGAAGCTCTCGTACTCCTTCCAAATTGAATTTATAACTTGGGCAGATTTTGTCACTTCTGAAGACGTTACTGAAGAAGGAGCAGGTAGTGTAACCCCACTGGCTTAAACACGTCGTGCGTAGCTCCAGGGGAAGTTGCTTTTCTGATGGCTTTCCGGAGCGTGTCTGTAAGCAGTTTCTTGTGTTTCCAAACCCAGGCCTTTAATTTCAAACGGCTTGAGGATTTGGGGTTTTGGTTGGGGTTTTTTTTTGTGTTGTTTTTGTTGGTTTTTTTTTGTTTTGTTTTGTCTTTCTTTAAGCCTTTTCCCACATCAGTATGTTTCTTGCATGTATTGGTCACCCCAGTAGCTCAAGTTATCAAGAGTAACATGCGCTTTGAAGAAAGAAATCCATTAGCTGTAACTACAGTAAGGATAATTCTGATCTAGCACAGAACGGATAAATACACTTAGAAAAAGGAAAAAAGATATCAGTGTTTGAAGTATATAATATTTTTAAAACAGTTACCAAAAATAAGGTGTCTTGGTAATTGTGAAACATGAAATCTGAGCGGACGTGTCAGAGTTGGAGTTGTCAAGTGGCTACTTGTGTGTGTTACCATTGCAAAAGTTAATATTTTCTTAAAATACTTTCTTAAACAGTTGCAAAGGTAAAAGGTGATTTTCTCGAAACTAAAATCACAGCATAACATCTTGAGCAAAGCACTTTGTTTTCTTCCTGTTCTTAGGTTTGTTGTTTTCCAAAAAAAAAAAAAAAAAAAAATCCTGAAACGACTGATTTTACAGTCCATCAATCAAATCACGTTTTAGCGGTAAATTAGCATGAATTTTACCATCGGCAGGAGAAACGGTGTTTTAAGTACCATACCGAAACTTCAACCTATTGGGTAGTTCTGTATTTCTTCCTTCCTTGAGTCTTTTGTAATTTTTTTTTTTTTTTTCCCTGTCCTTCTCATTCAGAATGGAGCAAAATAGCACCTGCCTAGAAACTCAGCTCGTTAACCCTGTGTTTAATCATTGTGGCGTGGGAGTGTTAATATGCAGGAAAAGTTCTTTGGGATAGGGATTTACTAAAAATACAGTATTTGAGATGGAAATTATTCGGCGTTCTTAATATTCAGAGCTTAGTCCGTACAAATTTCAGTAGCAGAGTAGCCCAGTTACTAATTTTAATGCAGCCGACAGTGTGTTCCTTTTAGTAAGGAAAAGGCAACCAGAGTTTGTGTGGTCCTATTTCCAGCAGCATAGTTACGGATTTGATCTTAAGGATGAATCATTTAGACTCTTTAAGGATTCCATCTCAGGACTCATAAACAATGAGTTAGTCAAGTTCTTCTTTCCGTGCTCAACTAGCCCTGTTCCCTGTCCAACCACTGGAGTAAAAGCCTTTCCTATTGACTGATGATGATCCTGATGAGAGATTTAATGGAACAGTTGCTCATTAACTGAGTTGATCCCACGATGACTCAATTGCTCTCGAGCTGAGCTAGGAACAAATGCCCGAGAGATTCAGGAGACACATCAGGAAGATGGGAAGGTAGGGAAAGATCCCCTCGAAGCACACCTGACAGTGGTCTGCATGTGGTGGGTAATACTCCGTGGGCTTCACGCTCGCGCGCGCTCACTCCTGAGACAATTGCTGGCACAACCCACGCAACGTGCTGAACTTGGTTATGTACGAGTTGATTCGTTGTCTTAATACTGAGTTTGTGGAGTTGAAGTAATTATTTCTCATCGTTTTCCCCCTCGAAAATGTCTTTGGTAAACCTGTCCTGGTAGAAGTAATCCTACTCCTGCGACGTGAGGAAGACTTTCTAGAAATCATTTGGACCCTAAGTTAATTAAAATGGAAGATTTCTAGTGCCAAACCACAACGGCTTTCTGGTGTCTGTAATCTTGCTTTAAACTCGTGCAAATACATGTGTTCTGCATCTGCACTGGAGAGCTCGGCCCTGACATTCCTTCATCCCATGCAATATTTGTGAAATAAAAGAAAAAAGGGAGGCTTGGATATGCTTTGTACAGATGGGATGTTCAGTGAGCTTGGAAATGCTTCCACCGTGGTTTTGGGCCTCGGTAACTATTCCTGACCACCTGTGTCCAATTTAAACCGATAACTAATTGTGACTTCCTCTACTCTCACATCGGTTAATTACCCGAGGTCTACTGCGGAAAACAAGATGGAGGGAGAAGATATTAGAAAACAGAAACTGCAGGCTCTTACCCTTACCGCCGAAACGCGCTGCACTGGGTCCGGTAGCAGGACTGAGAGTCGCGATCCGCGCTTGCCTTCAGGTGCCTCCCTCTGAGGGCTCTCCTCTTGCGTTTGCTCAGAGGGGATTTCCGTGACGTGTTCTGTGCTTCCTGGTAACTACTCCCTTTTTGTTTAACAACAGGAATCGCTAAACGTTGTAAGTATGTTGGGAGCGGACTCTCGCTTTTAGCGAGCAGCGGTGGTGAAATGATACGATTGCCAACAAAGCAACTTCTGTTTTCCGCGCAGAACTGTAACAGTGGTGGGGCGTTCTTTTTTTCTCCAGCTGGTACTTGCAGGCAGTCAATATAAAACTGCTGTTTGTCGTGAGACTCTGAACTACTGTGGACAGCTAGAGTTGTCAAAATAAGGTGGGATAAAATAAACGTGAAATTAGAGAAACCTGTTTAGAGTATTCCTTGGATCCTGCCAAAGTAAATTGTATTGACTTGGGTGTGAAGCAAAGCCGATCAAGCTGTGTCCCTTGAAGGAGATAATGCTTGTTCCTTGACCCTGTGTGCTCTGCTCTCTCCTTTTCTGTCCAGTGTGTATTAACCTAGCAGCCGGCACAGACTGAAGTCTCGTACTTCACAGAAACACTGCTTCGGTCAAATAATTAGCGCTGCTGTCGGGTGAACGCACTTCAGGAGTGTTGCCCGTGGGAATCACCGCCTCGCTCAGGTCTCTCGTGTTGCAGAACGTTGAAGACCGTTCATCTCGGTAACTCAATACTTTGGGTAACAGAAATTGTAAACACAAGCTGAGGTTCCAGGCAGATCAGCCCCTTCTGTTGCACAGAAGAGCAAGTCGGAGCTGCATGCCGCGCAGATGGAAACGCAGCTCAGGAGCGTAAACATTAGGGATCAAAATGCGGTCTTGGGTGCTGAGATTTGCCTCTTCGGTTTAGCAAATATTTCTAACGTATCAGGCTTAGCGACTGGCTTGTCCCAGGAGGTTCCTTGGAAGCTGCCTATAGAAGGGAGAATAATACGCTGACATACTTGGACGAACGCTTTCAAATTTCAGTTCTGAAGTAATTTGTACAAATTGCCAGGGTTGTGGTTTTTTGTGGTTTTTGGTTTTTTTGTTTTGTTTTGTTTTTTTAAAAAAAACATATCACAGGCATAGACATTACTGTCAGACCAGAATTTACAGAGTAAATTTATAGCAACCGTTGTCTAAGATGGGAACTAAATGGGGTAAGAATAGAAAAACAGGCAGTGAAATGACAAATTGCCTTTCGCTGCCGATCCTAAATGTCAGCGCGTAAAGTAAATCACAGCCGATGATGGCGACCTCCTCCTCCTTCACAGCCAACCTCCCAAACGGCCGCAGTCGAGAAGGAATTTGAGAAGGCAGGTAGCGTGCTACACCAGCACCCTGCACTGCCCCAATGTCGTCGTCCCTCGCTGCGAGCGAGCGAGCGAGTGAGCGAGACTATACAGGCCAGGCTTCGGTGGCGCGTTTGTGGGCAAACGATGGCCACGTGCTTTTTTTTAGAAAAACAAATCCACGTATTTCGGTCAAACGTGAAGAAAAGGTACCGTGAAACCTTTGACACCCTTTCTTTTTTTTTTCCTTTTTTTTTTTTTTTTTTTTTTTTAAATTAAATAAACGCTAATCCCTAGCCTAGGCTTACCTGGGATCACAAAGATATTTTAGTGACGCTGTAAAGCCACAAAGTGGCTTTTGTAGGGAAAGATTTTACAGTAACGCTGTGACTGTATGAAATCAAAGCAATTAAGCAGTAACGCTGTGACTGTATAAAACTAAAGCAATTAAATGGTCTAGATCAGTCTCGACTGTCTCTGACTTGTTTCTCGGGCGCAGAATACAGAAGAAAGAGGTTCCGTCTTGCAACTGAACCCGCGTCAGTTCTCTGAATAATGCCTAGCTACTTATTTTTAAGGTTGGGTATCCTTCCTTCTGTGTTCTGTGTTGTTAAGGATATGCCGTGAATGCTTTGTGATACCACGTTCGTTCTTTCTGTTCGTACTGTAGCCGAGCGGGTGTGCTTAGGTATCGGCCAGATACGAGTAACGATCTGTCTCTGATGCAAAACCAAAACCCTCCGAGCAGCTCAAAATCTGCGCTAAGTATCTTAGGCCTGACGTGCCTGTTGCTCACGTGGGTTCTTGTAGGATGCATCCCCCGGGACCTGGGCGTTTTTTCTATGTAGAACCGTATTATGCAACAACAGCTATTGAACCCTAGCTTTGCTGCCTATAAAAGCAACAGGGGAAACTTTATTCGGGAAGGGTACTCCTCATATTGTAAAGCAAAGTCCGAGGAGGAGGAAAAAAAAATAATAAAAAAAGACAGAAATAAGGTTAGCTTCTGCCTTTTTTTAAGCTCCTTCTTATGTACACTCCATCGTTCTTGATCTTCCTCGCACTCTTACCTGGACGCGCAGTCCCGTCTTGGGAACTGGAGCTCCTTTCTGTCCGTGTTGGGTGCGGGTGTACGCTTTCAACGCTTTGACTAACTCTGAGGTTGTGAAGAAGAGTCCAGGAACAACCATTATTAATTGGGCTTTGCGTGGGAGGGAGCATTTTCATATTGTTTTCTCATGTTGCTATAACCGCAGTGGGGTAAGGAGCTAAACGTGGTGAGATGCAGCGTCTTTTATTATTAGACTGGATGATGTATTTAGCATAAGCCAGTAAGCTTTCAGGCATGCAAAAACTGTTCTTCTTCTTCCTTGCGCTTTTTTTGTCGGATATTCATTATCCAGTTTGCCCCGTAGCAAACTCCGGAGCTGCTTTGCTGGCGTGACCGAGCGAAGGTGGTGGGGGAGCGGTCCGTGCTGTTTGATGCTGACTGAGCGGCGCGCAGCGGTGCTCCCAAGCTCCCTCCGGCTCCTGGAAGCAGACGCCGACGCACTCTGAGCGACGACCTAGGCCCTTCTCCGTGTCGGCTTTCCAGGGGCCGCAAGTACCGTCAGAGGGTCTCGCGAGCGGCACAGTCTAGAGGCTGGTGTGCATCGGCGTACGTTGCTTGTATCTGTTCGGCTGTGAAGAGGGTTGCTGTTAGGGACGGAAGTCTGTATAACTGTTCAAAGAACAAGTGCTGTGCGAGGAAATGATATCAGCGTGTTGGAATGGGTTGTGTATGCGGGCCAGGAGACCTTATATTTATTAGCTTAAAATAATAGTCTTTATTTTATGACAGCTTCTAGAGGTCCTTCCTGAGGCTAGGCTAGGCACTGAAAATGCAGAGGTGGAGACCAGGAGCCGCCCGAAGCAAATAAAGAGGAGGAAAAAATGAGCTATAAAGTTATCTGCCCAGGAATGTACAGTAGGAAGGAGAGCCATCTTGGAAAAGACCCTCTGAGCCCGCACGTGTGCTCCGTGCATCGGATCGTGCCCTCCCTCCAGCGTGGGGTGTGCCGGTTCTCAGTAAGCTGTGTACAGAGGTGTTCGTGCCGGCCTGGACGCATAGACCGCGGAGACTGAGGCAGGTCAGATGAAGCACCGAAGAGGGAACAACGAAGGAAGCGGGGAGGGAAGGATTGCGTTAACGCAGCGTAAATGCATAAGTCCACCCACATTCTTGGGAGAGTTTTGCTGAAACGTTGACTTTTAAAGAAAATATTTGGGGATCGTTATTACAGGAAATAAATTTCATGGTGTTTTAAAGTTCTATCTATAAAAAGCTAGAAAGGATACCGAGTAGACAGCGCTGGTCTGGTGAGCGGGCCCCGCAGCTGTGTTGGCGTCGCAAATGTTTTGCATGTGCTGTTCTTGAAGAACGAAGGAGAAGGAAACGGGGGGGGGGGGGGAACCCCGCGCAAAACCCTTTAGTCCCCGAATGTTCCAAAGC
>JAVKLA010000007.1:35861697-35901635 GCA_034782735.1 Sagittarius serpentarius
CCCCCCCCCCCCCCCCCCCCCCCCCCCCCCCCCCCCCCCCCCCCCCCCCCCCCCCAACCCAGCGCAAAACCCTTTAGTCCCCTCATCTTCCAAACCATGAGAATTTTTCCCTCTTCTTTGTGCAGTAATTGTATCGTGTATGGTTTGCATTTTTCCATTAAATGTTTGAAATAATTAGTGAAGACTTCAACTCCAAGAAGCAGCTGTTGAGAAAATCGGGCGTAAAAAGAGCCCAACAATATTTGCAAAGTGAAATTGCAATTATGTAAATTCAGCTACTGGATTTGTGAGCAAGCATGGGAGCCCGGGAGAACAGAACTGGAAAGCTCTCAGTTACATTGGAGAAAAATTCTCACTGGCGTTCTAAGGCAAGGCGTCGCTTGGCAATTTGCTTGTGCGCGCGCAGATTGGGTCGTGGACGTGTCCGCTTGCTTCTTCTATTTTGGTGTTGAAGTCAAGTGGCTGGAAGTTTCTCTCTTTCGTGATTTCCTCTCGTCCGCTCTAACGAACAGCTGCACAAAGTTGTCCAACGCCATTTCGAGTATTTACTGGCCAGCGTTCAGCTGAGACGGAAAGGGAGATGCTTAACCTGATCTTCTTGGATGTCTCGGTGTTTGCGCTTGAAAGTTTCCTTCTGTGCCGCCTTTGAGCATGGGCAGAACAAATGAATGTTACAGTTGGACGCTGAGTGCCCTTTTGAGAAGGTTTGCTGCTAGGGAACTCTTGAGGCATATTGCAGGGAGCTGTTTGCCGTAGACTACAGGCAGTAGGAAAAAAAAAAGTTGTTACTCAGACTTGCATTTAAGTATCAATTTGAGCAGCGTCTGAGGAGATTCGCCTCTGTGAATTAAGTGCTGAGCTGCTTCAGCTTGTTGTTGTTACACAGTGGTTTAGACCAGAACATCAGCCTTGTGAAAGACATGAAAACTCGATCGAAAAGTAGGTCACTTTTGATAACTCTAGCCTGCATCGAGGCGTGAAGGAAGTTCAGTTCTGAGTGGAAGCGAGTTCACAGCTCGGCGCGGGGTCCCAGGTCTAGCTTGTGTCAGCTTGAGACGTGACCCAACCAACAGATAGTCATTCGGGTTCCTGCAGGTCGTTATGACACGGTTCTTTTTGATCTGCTCCATTACTTTTTGCGTGGGGCGGCCACCGCAAGGTCTTCAGAATGCGAGGAGGTGTCCCGTGCTAGAAATGTACTTTCACAGCTCTGTCTCTTTGAGAAGCACAGCTGATCTTCAGGGAAATCTGTCAGGCAGTAGCCTACAGCAGTCTCTTGAAAGACCCGAGAAATGTATGAAAAGGAACAATTATTGACAGGACTAACTAAGAATGCTTTAATAGGCAACTAAATGTATAAATATCTACTATGTTGTGATCCCGTACGTTATTGCTCCAATGGTTCTGCTGTGTTGAATAAAAAATAGCCAGATACGTTCCCCCTCCCCCCTCCCCCCCCTTTTTTTTTTTCCTTTTGTTAAGCCTGTTTTCAGTGAAGGTCTTTCTCCTGTGGGACAATTAGGTTTTGACTGCTACTTAAAGGACTGCAGAAGGCTTGACCGATGCGGTGGCCAGAGGCAGCACCGGGAGTGTCAGGATGCTGGCGATGGCTGCATCACCTGAGGAAGTTCCCAAGTTCGTGAATCCGCTGACAGTTGTGAGCGAGTATGGCTGCATGTTATTAAGCCCAGTGTGGTTTGTATACGAAAGCAGTAAGAAATCAACAGTTTTGTCCTCGGTTGGTGCAAGTCCGCTGTTTTCATGAGCACTGGTACGCTAGGTTAAGGATGAGATCTGGAGACGGTAGTAAAGCGTTTGTGTTGGCTCACGTGGTACGCTCGGGAGAGTCGGAAATGGAAACTAGGTCTCTAACACCAAGATACGTGCTTTAACAATAAACCAGTTTGTTTTCCACCATCCAAAGCCCCGAGTGCCGTTTTGGGAAAGTATCTAGAAGGGCAGCTTTTCATTTGAAATCCTGCTTGCACAGCAGCAGGCACCTTAACTTACGTGCAACAAATCAAGATAAAAATTGCCTGTGCGTACCTCTCGACTCAGCCATATGCTGCGAGCGGCGGTTTTGACAGATGCATTTTTCCCTAGCGGCTGAATTTAGTTCATCGGCCCTAGGTTAAAATTGAAGGATCTGAGGTAACACTCCAGGCCTTCATCCATTAGCCACCAAGCCCATAGCGTCCGCTTGAAACCCGTGCGATGGGAAATGGGACCCAGTGCTTGGGAATTGAACTAGTGCCAGTTGCACCGCAGCGCTACGTTCATTATGTCATACCACACGCATCTGGTAAGGGAAGACATAATGCTGTTGGATAAGTTCTCGTATGCAAGAACTCTACAGGTCATGTGGAGAGCGCTGTTTTTTATTTAATAACAGAGGTATGCAGGTGCTAATTTGAACCATATGTACCTGGGGCCAAAACCAAAGTTTGTCACACGGCAGTGAAGTGACGGCCTTGCGTTTCTGGGGGGCTGGAAGGAGGCTGGTTTTAGATGAATCTTTATTTAGTGAAGTATTTCAGCAGCCGTGCGTTAACGTCGCCCGAATTCTTTATTTCGGTTATGCTCAAAAAATTGCCTTCCTCTATTTTCGCCGTCACTCACAAGCCCTTGTGATGCCATTTTATCGGGGAAAAACGTTTCTGGGAGAGGTAGAAGTAGCGGCCAGATCCTGCTCCCCCTGGAGTCAGGGGCGTGTGCCTTGCGTGCCACTTAATTGAGGCGGGGGGTGGGGGGTGGGTTACGATGTAGAGAGGCTCTCGCACGGAGTGCGAGACTTGAACGTGACCGTTCCGAAGAACGTTTTCGTGGAGTCTGGGTGGACAGCGTTACGGTTTGGCTTAATGGCAGGTTAAGAGGTTTTTCACGCTCATGAGTTTGAACCTCAGTAAGAGTCTTTTTGTACCCTTCGTGAATGTTACCCTGTCAAAAGCAGCGGAGTGCTTTGCTTCTCTTGGATCTCTGCTCGTCTCTTCCTGTTCTCCTACTTCACGATATTTGTGCCTTCTAAAGATGTTGTTCTGCTGTTGCTGCCTCGCGTAATAGCAAGAACTACGCTAATGGTTGCGCAAAACTTTGTTGGTCCCTTTTCGGCGCTCACTGGGGAGTCTGCTGTGGGGCGTGGAATCATTAACAGCAGCAAGGTTGTTTCCAAAACGGGTCCGAATTGACCGCATCGGCAGAGTTACAGCAGGTAATGTAGTTTGGAACCGAGTTGTCGTTAGTGCATTTAGCAAAATCATGGACGTACGTAAAGGACTTGTTTTAAGTAGCTGTGGTTTTACCGTATGGTGCGAAAAACACTTTCACCGGGAGGTAGCAGTAGCCTTGCTGAGACAATACAAAAATAGTCAACTTTGAGCTGAAGTGCTGAAATGCAAAATAGGCTTGCAGAAGTGGGTAGTCAGAATAAAAAGTATCCCTTAAAATATGCGCTGGGGGAATTTAACCTAAAACGTATATGAGGATATCTTGAAGGCACTGTATTCTGTCCTAAAGGAATGAACCTGGTAGCTGAAAGTATTGGGGGGGGGAGGGGGGGGGAGGAAGCCACACTGGTATTTTGTCTGAAAGAAATAGTTACTTCTAATGTAAAATGAATGCAACGGTATCGATTACCATATTGGTGGTTGTGAGGATGGGAAAACCTTTCTGCATTTCTTTTCCTAAAAAGAAGTTGCTGCCGTACTTGTATGCCAGTTTTCGACGCAAGTACAAGTTTCACCTGCCCGAATGCCCTTGACCTGTCTCTGGTTCAAGCTCCTTTTTCCCTTCTAGGGGTTGCTTTATTGTCCCTCTGAGCCCTGAGTCACTCTTCAGCGTCTCGGCCTCCTTCCCGAGTTCGGGATCGCAGACAGTAATTTGTGGCCGATCCAACAGCACGCCTGTATTCAGGCCGTTAATTCCCGGGTTGTCCCGTTCAGGCTCTGAGCGGGGTGTGTCGCGTTCCCCGGTGAGCTGCTGGGTTTTTGTTGTTGGTTTTGGTTTTGTTTGTTGTGGTTGTTTTTTTTTTTTTTTTTAAAATATGTATTAAAGGCAGAGGCAGCTGCTGTGGTTCTAGTGATATTGTGGCTATGGAGTGAGAAAGCATTCTGCTTTCCTGCCTGTTAGGCATTGGCTTGCCTTGCGTGCTGCTCTTCTACCAGCTCTCCCCTGATGCCGACAGCATTGCCATCTCAGCTGGCACCAGGTTGTACGCCCTTCTCCCTGCGGAGGCCCAGTTTGGTGTTTTGTCAGGACGGGAAGCTCTCGTTCCTGCGGAGCTGGTGCTGAGTATACTCTTTTTTGCATGAGAACAGGCAAAAGAAGCGTTGAAATCCCAGTTAATGTCTTATCCAAGAGGTGGTCTTTAATCACTTCCCAGGGATGTGTCAGTCCCCAGCAGGTGATTCGGAAACAATGAGCTTGAAACGTAAGTCGTGTTCTTCTGTAGTTCCTTGGAATCAGACTTAGCTGCCAAGCCACCTAAAACCGCAAGGAGAAGGCTAAGGATGGGTAGCGAAGGGTATTCCGCTGACAGTAGTTTGCCCTTTTTGTTTTCTTTTGGTGCAGAAGATCCACTTTTACAAGCTGTTATTTCCATAGGCAAAATGAAGTATTTTTAAGAGGGTGGAATATTTACTTTTATTTCTGTCAAATACGCTCGGTGTGATTATTGCAAGAACTAAAAGCTCGGTGACGGAGTGAGAGCTGGCAATGCAAGTGCTTTTAAATTGCTGTAACTGGTAACTTACACATCGGCCAGTGAACCTAATGGAGATAGAATACGTGTTCAGCTCGGCGTTAGTTGAGTTTATGCAAGTCATCGACGGGAAGGTATTTTAGCTTTGTGATTTACCTCTGCTCGTGTATCCAGACGTAGAGAAAGCACCTTCCACGTGGGCCAGTGGTGCTCTGAAGCTGTAATACCCAGTCTTTGCATTCTGCCAGCTCTGTTGCTTTCTTGATCTATAGAATTGTCCTCCTAAACACACGAGAGTTGAAAGAAACGAAGCGTCAATGCCGGTGTAGTGGGTCAGGTAAACTTTTACCAGACAGCATTACTAAAATGTCTGTATCTTGAATAGCGATCAAACGACTCTCGGTACGGTTTCCCGCTGTTAGTATGCTTTACAGAGGGAGGCGTACACGGTTTCTTCTCTTTCAAAACCTGCTTTGGTGTGGGCCTTTAGCAGCAGAGTTTGCCTTGCGGAATGCTCTGAGGCGTCTATAGACGTTTGGTGTCTGAACAATGATCTGATAACGGATGTACTTCGCATACAGTTGACCATTCGGTCTAAATGACCGACAGGGTTATGTTTCAGTCTTGTTTCGCTTGGTTTTTTTTGACTACTGTCGTATTGGAGTTTGGGCCTCTTTTTCTTCTTTCCCAATGGAGAAAAACCCCATGAACGCGGTGATGTGCGCTTTCAAGAGATGCCTTGTTTTATTACAAGGAACTAATTGAAATCGGACAAAATGCAAGCGTGTTTTGAAACTCGCTGTACGAGTTCTCCGTTACCTCTGCTTTTTTGTTTTAATCTTTTGGGCAAGGACATGCTGCGTTTGCTAGTTCAGTTCAGACTCCAGCAGGAGCAGCGTAGGTATAATTTTGCAAACCTTGGCTGTGCCTGAGGAACACCTCAGGAACGCTCGCCACAGACTGCTGCCTCTCAAGCCCCGTGCTGGTGTTACTTACCCACCCTGGCGTTCGTGATCGAGACTGGTGGTGTAGCAAGTGAACTAGAAAACGTCCTGCTGTGGAAGAGAGAGACATTGATGCCTTCAGAGGTTCCTTATGGTGGATATGAGGAGAGGGGACCTCGGGGCTTTTCTTCAAATGCTGTTGCTTCTGACAGCCGTCAGGAAGATGAGGCAGGAGAAGGCTTAAGTTTTCTTAACAGCTTCCAGCTGGGAACATCTGTTGCTAGTACTGAGGCCTCTCGGCTTTGACAAAGGCACACACCCGGTTCATCTGACAGCTTTTCTACAAGCTCCGTCTCAAAAACAGGATCACAGTGTCCTGCTGCGTCCGATGTCCCTGCGGTTTTCTTTCTCCTTAGGATAGGTGGATGTGCCTGAAGTCCACTGTTACTGAGAAATGGAATCGATTTGTGGCTGAGAGGCGAAAGGCAGATTCACGTAGAGGCACAGGAAAATGTCTTTTATGAGTATTTTTACATGGTCTTTATACCAGCGTTTCTTATACTTTTGTCTCCGGGATGGCAACTTGCCTTGATTTTAGCGTAGTCCAGGACTGTACGCTCAGGCCCCGGTTCAAGAAATAGCTGTGTTCAAAATCCCTGTAGCTAATTATGCTGCTTTTCTTCTGTGTGATGTATTCTAACCTTCCCTGGAAATCTGCTGGGCTTAACCGCAGTCCTAAGCAAGCTCCCGGCGTCCCCGGCTGACCTTTGGGGAGCGTGGCTGCCGTACCCTCTGACTGCGAAACCCTCTCCCGAGCACCGGGAGACCCGTACGGGCTCTTCTCTTACAGCAGCTATCCTCACATGTGCGGTTTACCAAGATGCCTTAGTACGTGCAAACTGTTTATAAGAGAACTCCAAACGATTGCCAAAATATGAGTACGTGTTATGACAACGCGGCAGATGTTTTGCGTCTGGCATTTGTTTTTAACTCTAAGGATGTGGGGCAGCCCCGTCTATGCAGAAACCTGCTACAGCTCTCCGCAATTGAATGCCGTGAAAGCAGGAATAAGAAGCAACCCCAGTCCCTTTCCACCTGAGCTGCTGGGCTAGCTTCATTAACGGGTAGATCCGCAGGGCGTGAAGCTGAAACCGTGTAGCTTGTGTGCGTATTGTCTCCACGCGGAAACGGCACCGATGCTGTCTTCCCAGGTACTGCCGTCAAAGGCCGTTCAGATTTGCAAGCCTCTGGATATGGTGAGCTTACGGCTCTCTCTTCAGACGGCTGCTCAACGGAATTACGATTTTAATGACGTTATATGTCTGTGGCAGTAGTGTTTTTGAAATAAATGTAGTGGTCTCAATTCGGTCCCTAGTTAACAAGTTACCCAAGAAAAAGCATTCGACTCTGAGAGTTTATGTTAATTGCTGTCTCTGTCATATCCTTAGCGATTTTTGAGGGGAACCCTCCACCACAGCCCCCCCACCCCCACCCCCCCCCAAACAACAAGAAAGCCCCAAACCCCACCATACTTCAGTTGATATTAATTTTTATTTTTGCTGAAGTTTGGGGCAAAGGACTAATGAAAAAAACAACATTAAGGCATTACTTCTATTTATGTCCCCGCAGCTCAAACTTGAAACAGAATTGTTGAGAAAAACAACAGCTTTCCGTTGTACTTTCTGTGGAGACAACTCAACGAGAGTTTGGAAAGGAAAAACTAAAAAACCAGACCTCCGTGAAGGGGAAGGAAAAAAAAAAAAAAAAAAGAAGAGATCTGCAAAAGCGAGTTGAAATGTCTAGGGTAAATACATAGCAGGACGAAGGTATGCATAACTTATTAGCTTACTCTGTGGCGTTTCTAGAAAAGCAGATGTTGGCCAAGCGGCGCTTTGTGCAGAAGATCTGGGATCGGGGTGCAGACGCTTTGCTTGTGCGTCCCACCGGAGCCGGTCGGTGGATCTGCGCTTTCGGCTGCCTGTTGGCATTATTGTTAAAATCCAATGGGCCAGTGACTCCACGGTCTTGAGCCGCGGTTCTCTGTTTTGCAGATTTCCCGCATGTTTAAAAAGGCAATCCCTGTAACGCAACAACAAAAAAAGTCGTTGCGGAAGATGTCTTTTTTTTTTTTTTTTTTTTTTTCTTTTCAGAACTACCTGTTCACTTCCAAAATACTGATCCGTTATCCAAAGAGGGTTAGCGTCCTTCCCTGCCTTGACGTTGCTTTCCGAAGAAGTGTGCTCGCTCGCTCGAGAGCCGAGTTTGACGCTCTGCTTAGTTGAGGAGGATGCTCAGGGGATCGCAGGATCAGCTCTTCCTTTGCTTCCTGTTTGCCTTCGGTTTTAGGAAGTGAAGTCAGAGGTGGAACGACCTCTTTTCCTGAAGAGGAGAAAAAGGAGATGCCTCTCGCAGCAGGGTCTTTCTCCACCGTACTTCAGGCGCCCAGCTGGAAAAGATGCAGTATAAAGGATGAGACTGTTCTTTGTTCTTGGAGGGCAGAAGGAGGGTGGGTAGTTAACTGGTATTCGTTACGGTTGAAAATGGGTAAGTACTTACTCATGCGTAGTCTTTGGGGAGTCTGCTCTGACTAAAAGCTAGCTTGGGATGCCTTTGGCCTGAATTTCTCTCTCTGCTGAAAGAGCAGTTGATGGCAGAAAACAGGTCACCTGTTGTTCCTCCTTTGATCCTCAGACTTTTGAGGATCACAGGCTTTTGCTTCTCAGCCTTTAAATGAAGCAAAAAAGACGCCCAGTTCCAACTTCCTTTCTCTCTTGGAGGAAACGCTCGTCTGATCTTTTCTTCACCTGAGGGTGTCTCTCCGTCCTGTTCTTAGCAGGACTGGTAAGAATCAGATACTCATAGTTCAGATTTACGTATTTCTTTTGCTTCGTGTGCTTGGACCGAAGAAACGATGGAAGCGGCCTCTAGGTTAGGGCGTGTGTGCGCGTCCAGAAGGGAAACGGAGCACGAAACATGAAATTCCCCTTTTTCCCCCGCTGTAAGCAGCGAAGGTCTCCACAAGTAGAGAATGGCTTAGGTTGACAATGAGTCTTTCCTGCTAATCTTCGAGATCGTTTTGTTTTGTTTTTTTTACTGGGGCCGAGAATCTTAACGTAGGGTCTCGTGCGTCGAGATGTTAAAAGCGGGCGACAAGTATTGATGAGGAAGTCTAGGGTGCCCACTGTGGCAGAGAAGTACACCGGCGTTGGTGGGGGACACCGCGACAGGTGGGGGACGACGAGTGTCCTGCAGAGGAAGAGTCAGAATAAGAGTAGAATGTGTGCAGCAGCACCTGGCTCCCGTGGGAAAAACGGTGACCTGAAGGAGCCAGGCGTTGGCAGCCGCCTATCAGAGTTAGGATTAACTGAATCATTAAGAAAAGTGCTGATCTGCCAGACGGCATCTAAAACTGTCAGGGTCGGGAAGCAGCGGTGATAGTATTTACCGTCATTATCCGTTTTGGATACTTTTAGATGCCTAGCTGTGAGGGAAGCGGAATCCAGGCACTGCAGAAATGCTGGTGTGCTCTGAGTAGGGGTCTTTTACTTGGATGCCTCGAACGTGCCGTGTTTGTTCGGTTCATACCACCTTTTTTTCTGAGAGTGACACAGGTGCTGTTCGATACCTGGCTTG
Organism: Sagittarius serpentarius; assembly: GCA_034782735.1. Classification (NCBI taxonomy): domain Eukaryota; kingdom Metazoa; phylum Chordata; class Aves; order Accipitriformes; family Sagittariidae; genus Sagittarius; species Sagittarius serpentarius. The sequence goes on from JAVKLA010000007.1 coordinate 35,870,971, forward strand.
GGCTGTTTCTCTGAACAATCGGTCACTGCCCTTCTGATTCCAGGGCGGGTCTGGTGCCAGGGGTACGCGCAGGTCAGGCATAGGCAAAAAGAGCAGAAATGCCGCACGGTGACGGCCCGTTTCCGAGACTGGGAAGCGAAGTGGGAGCTCTCTCCCAGCCCCTGGGTGAGCGTGGGTGAGGGTACCCGGGCTTGGCTCGAGTTCACCTCGTCTCTCTCAGGCGTAGCGCAACAGCGTGCCTGCATCCAGTGTATGTCTTTGATCTGTTCATGGAAAAGCTGCCTAAGAGTACTGAATATAATTTTCTCTCAAAATTATCAGCGATGATTCGGTTTACGTATTCTTTATGAAACAACCACTCTTGTGCTGTTTGGAAACCCCAGGTCCTTTAGGTATTTTTTCTTTTCGAAACGCTGGGACAGGGTCGCTGTTCAACCCGTGGAGGAGGTTAAAGTAACCTAATAACGCTGTTAAACTGCAGTCATTTGGTAGTGTCAGAAATGCAAGAGTGATCCATTCCATAAAGGTGGCGTCAGGGGTGGGTGGGTGGGTGGGGGTGTGTGGTGAAGCTTCTGGGCGTTAAGCTTACGTTTAGACTAATTTTCAGACGTAGGGTATTACTGATGCTGAGGTGTCTGCGGTGGTTTCCGTTGTTCCTCACGGGGACTTACCTTTCCCTAAATTACTAGAATTCGAGCTGCCACGTATGCTCACGGCATTTGATATTGAGCATAAATGCTCTGACCTTAAACAAAAAGAGTAATTAATGACACAGGCTACGGTTACTGTCTGTGCTTGGATGCACCCAGTTCCCTATGCTCTCGTAGCGCCGCTAGCTCACGGAGACAAAAGCAGTACGCATAAACTGCCTTTTATTACCGGCCTGTCCTGTTTATTTTCACGTGAAAAGGTTAGGACAGCTGAAATAAGTACTTGGGGGGGGAGAAAAAGCCTGTCTCCATCGGGTCCCGGTGTTATTCCCCACATCCCGGTTCTACTCTGCAGCACCGTAAAACTTTTCCATTTTGAAAAGCTGCTCAAGTTCGGCACTCAGCGGCCCCAAACGACGATAATTTTGCTTCTGGCTGTCACTCGATACTGCAAATACGGAGTGCTTACAGTGGAGCTCGGGAAGTCGCCCATGGAGCGCATTCTTTGGAATCCTCTTTGTTTTATCATTGCAGAACAACCCACAAAGATTTGTATTATTGCACCTGAATAAATAGCGCTCTGCACTTCACCCACTGAGGTCAGCGCACGTGGCTTGCAAGGGGGGCATTCTTCGGCTCTTTCCCTGCTGCTCCTGCTGAATAACAAGAGCCTCGGCACCCGTGCCATCTGACCAAGTGTCACCAAGTGCATGTTTTTGATACTTATCTTGAAAGGCCAGCTGCTGGCCACCAGTAGGTGGCTGTTGGTTTTTTGCTTTTTTTTTGTTTTTTTTTTTTTTTTTTTTTTTTTTTCCCCCCCCAGCAATATTTCTCTAGCAAGCAGGAACGGCCTTCATCTACGCAGTTCACAGTTACAACTACCAGCATAGTTTTAGCAGCGTAGACGTGCCAAATTCTCCAAATATTTTAATTTAATTGTAATGCATAACAGCAGGTGTACAGTGTTCTTGCCAGTTTCGGCTTGCTGGCTGGCAGCGTAGATTGTTCTATGCAAAATGAGAATGGTATTTAGTTGGTATTTTAACATAGAAACGGCTCATAGCAAGCGCACAAGCTTCAGCTCCCTGACAGTTACAGTTTGGTTGCTGTCATTTCCATGTGGCCACTAGACAGAGGAAAATGCCTTCCTCGGAAGTTGTTCTCAGCTGCCTAGGATGATAAGAAATGCGTTAGTCGAGAAGTATGTTTTCCCTATCATTCGTAATGTCTTGCCTACAGGTCTCGCTCTCTTTTTTTATTTTTTAAACGATTTTCCGCCCCCCCCCCCTCTTCTTGAGCGTCCTTGTGTAGTTCCACCACGGCTGCTCTGCAAATGCATTCTTTCATGTCGAAGTCTGAGCAGACACAGAAGCCAGATTTCCGTGGTCTTGGCTGCGGAGCCTTTTGGGGCTTACATGATTTGACTACTGCTGAGCTGAAGTCTGATTTAGGAGCCAAGCTTCCCCCCGCCTCCCCCCACATTGCTCTCATGGACACCAGACACTTGCGCTAGGCAGGATATGTTGCCAAAACATGAAATTGTACCTCCTGCACTCTAGTATTATGGAAGAAGTCTCAAAATCGCTGCCTTCAGGCAGGTCAGATGCTTGTGCATAGACAGTAAGAGGTTACCGTAGACGTGTTCTCAGACCTGTCTGTTACCGTCCGCCGGCTCAGTGTAGCAGAAGAGGACACGGTAGCTGCAAGCGGGAAGGGAAGGGGAGGCGTCATCCCTCACCTCGGGTCTCTCTTGGTTCCTCTGAGACAAATGAATTTCTTTTGATGTCTCTGTGGGATAAAAGCAGCCTCGGTAATGCTCCTTCGAAGGAACTGTATGGGTTTCCTCGGGCACCTGCTGCACCCTGCTGAAGGCTGGCAATGGCCTCCCGCACGTTCACAAGCCCGTAGCTAAGTGACGACATCAGTTTGGTCGGGCTTCTTTTTAAACGACCGCCTGAAGTCAGGGTGATCGCGGGGCTTACGTGTTAGTGCTTTTCCTTACCGCCTGCGCGCCTTCCTGGTTCTGCCTCGCTCTCGTGACGTAGCTTTTGGCTTTAGTTCTCTCTTTCTCTCTTCAAGACTTATTGAATATGGCACGTTTAATAGGCGTAAGCACAGTCCCGGAGGGTTTCGTGGTCACCAAGTAAAGAGCAGAGAGCTCGTTAACGTGGAAAAATTTGTTCAGCAGAGCTCAGGATTCTGGCAAAGAGGTTGCTGCAGCCCGGCAGCGGAATGATTTATCTTTCTGTGTTGATTGTCAATGGCAAGACTTGGTACGTGCAGCCCCGTTGTTTTCGGTGACGATCTCGCTAACGTGGAACCTCTTAGGGAGAGCAATGCAGCCTCCCGATCTGGACTAGCAACCGGGACCGGTGATGCGCAATGAAGACCGTTCATGGTACCGGGTGACGTTGTTACGCTGCAAGGTACGGGAGCCTGTTTCCACGCTGCGGGACAGATTTTGAATTCCTGAGCCCAGGCGGAGCTCTCGCTGAAGTTACTGCAGCTTTTGCTGGAGGGAAGGATGGATTTTGGTCCTGGCGTTCTTTCTGAGAATTACCTTTGAAGGCTCTTTCTTTCTCGAAAGCTGTAGGTCATCTCCTTTTGCCGCACGCCGGACGCAGAATTGCCCTTCGAGGGCAGCAGAGTTCTCCCAGTCCCTTTTAATCAGCAGCTTTGTTAAGCTGCCGCGTAGTCCAGATGAAAGTTACGCGTTACCTGACTGTTAGCACAGGTTGAACCCGCTAGCACAAGCGTAGCTGCCTGTCTGATCTGTGCATTCGCTGTTGGCGATGGACGTAGCCGCTGGGCAGTGCCGCTGCCCAGGTGGACGTTACCGGTGGCTTCCGGGAATGATCGCCGGTCAGGACAACTGCGTGCGCAGTTTTGGGGTTCAGGTTGCGCGCACGTTTCCCTCGGCCATAGATATCGGGAGATGGGGTTGAAGTCTGCGGATACATTTAAAGCTGGAAGCTGTTGCCCAGAAGCTAGGCTGATTTATGTCGTCTGAGGGCGTGGGCCCCTCTTCCTGTCATCTGCCAAGATTTGAGTTTCAGATCCCGTTCTTTTTAGCCTGAGGACATGGCTGTCTTTTATGCTTTGGAGCAGTACGAACCTAAGCGTTTCCTCGATCAAAAATGCAGTTTACGCAGTTTTCGGCGATTCTTTCTCCAGAGGGGGAGAGTCCAGGCTTTCTCCCTTGAACGCTCTGCGGTATTTGTACGTGGGGAAGGATTTGGGGTCTTTATGCTCAGTTCCTGAGGGCTCTTTCGGGTTTCCTGCATAATCCCTTTTATATGCAGTGTTGCAGAACGACTGTGTTGGGAGCTGGTCTGGGAACTGCAGCCAGGGTTCGCTTCTAAGCGGTCTGAAAAAGACGCTTGTAAAAGAGATGTGGTCAGCAACGTTCTCTCCGGCAGGTGGGTCGCAGTGAGACGAGCGAGAGGACATTTCGAAGGCTAAAGGGCAATTTATTGTCCCGGCTTCTAACCTGCACGTGTCCCAGAACAGACACGGAACTCCGCTCCCGCGGGTGAGAAGAGACCCTTCGTCTTGCCAGAAGGTCTGAGGAAACGCTTGCAGAAAACGCGGCTGATCCGCCCTGGAGGTCAGGGAAGGCTGTCAAAGGGGTTAATCGCTCTGAATGTCCTGCAGGCCTACCTAGGGACTTTGTACTTGGCTTTGGCATTTCTTTAACAAAACAAGGGACTTTACGTTTAATAGCTAGGGATAATCCTTTTGTTTACATAGCATAGTATTTCATTAAATGCTGAACTCTTTAAAATAAAAAACTAAAAACTACAGGCCTGAAAGGTGCTTGTGCCAGAATTCCTGGGTGAGAGGGAGCGAGAAGGGAGATGAATTTCCAGCAAGATGGCTGCCGTCAGCTGTAAATTTAAGAAGGGTTTGGACCGTTTGGTCTCGTGAGTCGCCGAGGCACCCAGAGAGGCAGCGAGTTCTTCCCGAGAGTCCGAAACGCTCTCCATCTGCAGGGCAGGGCTGGTTTGCAGCCTCCCCGAGGCGACAGCACGCTGTGGGCCGCCCGAGGTCCAACGCTCCGCTGTCCGGTCTGTGTCCCCCTCTTGTAGCCCTTGGGATGTCTCATCTCGCAGGTTACCGCTTCGTGTCGTGTCCGGTGTGAAGGGAAAGGAAGAAAGGCTCATCTAGCGCTAGGAACGCTCGGTTCCCCTGGAAGCAGAAGGAGCGTGTAATCCAGAGCGCCGAGCGTTACGTGGTGTTTTGCTGAGCTCCCCTTTCCTCTGGCCGTGCCCTTTTGACGGCACGCGGGCCCCCGCGCGCTGTGTCCTTGAGTCGCCTCAGCAAGAGCCATCGGGGTTTTATAGCGAGCGGCCTGACGTCAGGTAATTTGAAGCTTTGCTGAAAGGGATGACGTGCCACACTTTGCATCGTCTCTGAACGGTTCTTGCGGATGTCTCTCGTTATGGCCCAGAGGGGAAGGGAGAAAACTCGCTGTAGAGTGGCTAACGCGTCCGCGTACTCGGCGGAAACTCCTCTCGGGTGCGCGTTTGGCTGCGGATAGCGAACTGGACCTGTCGCTTCTAGCGTGCCCATCTGAATATGCAGCGTGCTTCTGCCGGCTGCCTGTTTTGAAGCTGTCTTTAGTTGTGAGAGGTTTAAGCGGCGGCATTCATGGGTGCAGACGGAAGCACGCCTTCAGTCACTGCAAAGTTTCCTGTTGAAATCCTTTTTCTCAGAGCACTTCAACTGCTGCCGAGAGAAACGGGCGGTATCGGATTGAATGATGTTTGTTGTTGGAAAGGCGCAATTTGCGCAATTGTTGAAGGCATTAGCAAGCTATACCGTGTTTACGCATCCTGCGCAGAGATCTCATACCGAAAAAAAGGAAGGAAAAAAAGCACGATAAAATACACAGATCACGTTCCAATCCACAGCCTCAAATCAAATGAAACGGTGTTTTGGACTCGAGTCATTATCCCTAGCGCCTTTGCAGCCGTGAAGCCTGCTGTGGTTTCGAACATCTGGCGGCTCTGCAGGCTTCGGGGCGACAGCGGGAAGAGGAGAGAGCTGCCCGGCGGGGAGGTGAGGCTGGGGAGGGCTGAAGGGGACGCGTTAGAGCTCGAGATGTAAAAGCTTGGATTTGGTTTTCCTGTTCGGCCGTAGGTATCGCTTGTTACCTTGGGTGAATCGCTTAAAGCTGTTGTTAAATCCTTACAATTGTGTGGCTGCCAAGCTTAGTAAATTCCCCTTTACCTTTTCCCGTGGGTGTCAGGGAGCAGCGGGAGTCGGGAGCATCTCTGCCGAGGCGAGGCGGCTGGAGCCGAGGGCGGCAGCGCGCCGCGCAGGGCAGGGCAGGGCAGGGACCTCGCCGGCTGGGCGTTCCTTCCCAACGCAACACCCAAGCAAAACCGGCGGACCAGGCCCGCTGACAGTAACCGCGGTCGGCCGCAACCCTGTGGTCGCCCGAGCAGCTCGCAGGGACGAGGCAGCTCAGAGGCTGGGGGTCGGAAGGCCAGCAGGGTACGAGGCGAAGCACCGTGCAAATAGAACGTGGCCTGGGCCGGGGCATGCCCTGAGGTGCTGGGGCCGCTGGGCGGCCGGCGCGCGGAGGAGGGCCGGGCATCTCTGTTAGGGGCGCCGAGGGTCTGCGGGCGTGCCCCGAGGTACCCTGTCGCTGGGCTCTTGGCTCGCAAAGGTGGCTGCGTTCTGGGGATTTTCCGTTTCGATGCCTGTTTGGGATTTACTGAAATTCTTTTGGTCAGGGATCGGCGTAGACTTCTTCATTTTCAACTGTAGCGGTTCTTAGTCTCCCAGCAGGCGAGTGGGTTCAGCAACAGGAACGAAACGACGAGGAAAACCGATTCCTCGTTGGTGGGGTTCCCAGCGAGGGGTGCCAAGGAGGGAGCTTCCGAAGGCGGAGGAACAACGCACCGCCAGGGCGCTGCGTAGGCAGGAGGGAGACGCTGTGGCCGAGACGTGCCGCTGGTACCTGCAGAGCGTGTTCAAGCACTTGGCTGCGTAACGCTGTATTACGGCGCTCTGAAACTCAGTAATTTTTCCGTCCTTACTGAAGGAGGTGATTTTTGCGGGAGTAAGCGTGAAATTCGCCTTTTGATCAAGACAGCACGAGACCTGGGGTTCTGCGTGCTGGTTTCTGCTGGCAGCCCGCGCTGGGGGAGCTGCGCCGGAGCCGGGCGCAGACCGAACGCCAGCTGTGTTCTTGTGCCCGGGGCGAGTGCTCCTGATTCACAGGAGCCACTGCGAGTCAGGGAACGGTTAGCCTGTTGCTTAGGTGGCTTCCGTCAGTGGCATATTTATAGAAAAATAGGTATTGTACCCGTGTTCTTGAGAGGGAACCGGTATTTAGAACTGTCGCTAGACTTGCGATTCATTACCTGCTCCTGCGTGTACGTGCGTATCCGTCCTGTACGTAAAAATCCCTCAGAAGTTTGCCGAGAGACCTTTTCTTTCCCCTTGCTTACGGTGGCGGCACGTCTGTACGGTGGCCGGGGCTTTGTCCTGGGCTGCTTCGGCCCTCTTCTCAGGTCTTCGCGGTCAGCGTGCTCTGCAGGTTCTCTTCACCTGACGTCCTTGAGCTGTGGCTTTCCCTGTGCGTTCACACAGGTAAAATTCTCCCTCCGGCTCGCGTATCGTACCTCGGTCGCTCCAGCGTCCTTTCCTCTGCACCTCTGTTCAGAGGAAGGTCTATGCGAGAGCCTGTCCGGTTACGTCCGCCCCTGTCCTTTCTCTGGCGGCTGATCCTGGTGGGACTTACTTTGACTTTCAGGACCATCACGTGCCCAGTCACGTCGAATTCGCTTTGTCAGTTTTCCGACAGGCGACCGACCGCCTTTCTCGTCTGGTATCTCTTTGCTCCTTACGAAGTGCAGCGACTTCTGTCGGTTAGGAGCTCCCCGTAGACACTGTCGCCACGCAAAGCCGTTGTGGGAGGCTTTCCCCTGGCAAGCTTTTGTTCTCTGGTTTATTTAGTAGCAGAGGTGTTAAAAACTTAATATGTTGGCCCTGAATGCGGGACAAATGCGCAGAAACGTGCTGCGTTTCCACCTGAATGTTGCCTGTACTCACGCAGAACTAGTCTGCGTTTCTTTGACCGTCAGTGGCTTCTGTATTAACGTAAACGTATACCTTATCCACGCGTTTGTAGGCTTTAGCATTGGCTGTTGGTCCCCGCTGCACGTGAAGATCCGGGACAGAAAAGCAGCCCGTCCCTCGAGCCAGCAGCGACGCCCGGTCGCTGGCTGGAGGGATCGATGTGAATACTGCGGCCCACAGAGCACGTGGCCTAAAGGACCTTCCGAAGGAGCTGCCGTTCCCGGCTTGCTCTCGCTTTTCACGGAAAGCTTTTCTCCGATCCGACAGGCCGTGTTGAACTCCCCCTGGGGATGTCCTCAGAGTACGTCTGGCGTTGCCGTTCCCGGCTGACGGCCGTGTGCGTTTCTGGTTTGCATCTTCGTTACGCTAAATTCACTTAGAACAAAGGGCAATAACGTTAACTGACCTGCCGCTGAGAAGCTTCCCTGGCACAGCAGGTGCTCTTTTCTCCTCCTGAGAGACCTTGTTTTCTTCTGAATTAGTGTGTGAAAGCGGTTGATACCACTCAGCCGTCTCCGTCCAAAATATGTTATTGTTTGGAGGGAGTTCTGGTGTCGCTGTATTTTTACCTCTGCGCTGCCGGTAGACAAAAAGGCTGCGAAACCTTGACCGTCGAGGAGATGTCCTGAGGTGAGCCGGGGCAGAGAGGGAAGGAGAGGCCAGGTCTGACAATCGGTGACACGGTGCGCTTCGAAAATTGTCTTTTAGCATCGCCGCTGCCGCGAGAAGAGAGCATCCGGTTGAAGCCCGCTACATGGGAGATGTTTTGTTAGCAAACTTTGTCTGAGACATCTGCCTGTGTTGATTTAAATGCGTGTCTAGGGAAAACTTGTCAGAAAAGGTGCGCTTTCCAAAAGGAGCAAGGGCAGTTGAACAGAAAATAGGGACGGCCGTGTCAGGTTCTCTTCCGGAACCGAAGATCACGAGCAAAAATTGACCCCTGTCGCCGACGTCAGGTGCGCGTATTATGAAAAGCGGTAGTTTCTTCAGACTGAAGGTACCCCCGATCCGCATTTCTGGAACTTCAGCTTTGAAAAATTGGTTCGCCTTGAAAATTGCTACACTTAAGCGCATTATGTATCTTAACGTGCTCGTGTTACTTTAGAGTTGCGGACTATTTAAAATAATCACCCAACTTCGCAACATCGGCTTTGATCTGACGCTACTTTGTCTCCCCTTAGCTCGAGACAGGGGCTTGTTCTTCTGAACTGGCATCCTTAAAGGCTTGCAAATCTGCCCCCTCTTTTAGGAAGAACTTGCCGTCCTTGGTGAGAGTTACTAATTTACTTCTTTTGCGTGTGTGGGCTTCAGTACTGCTGTCGCTGATTGCCACAACTCAGCGATCCATCTTGATCCTGTTAACGTCAATTGAAGAGTGGGTTTCCATGTCGATCTTTTCTTTTTTAAGCAGAAATAGGGCCAGGAAATTTTTGAAAATTGCTTTTAATTGGCTGGATGCGCTTTGGCAAGAACGTAGCTGCGCTCTGGAGAAGCAGAGCTTTCCCTTCAGCCCCAGCCATTACAGACCCCAGTGTCTGAGTCGGGGGAATTTCAGCATCAGTCTCCTGCCTATACGTGCGCGTTGTCTCGTGATCGCGGCTGCTCTGTTGATGATCGCAGACGTTGACGACTGCGGAGGAAACGCTACCTGGTCTTTACAAGTCTCCGCGCAGCCAGCACGTGTTCTGAACACGCTGGAAATACCCTTGGTCTCCCCTGGTCTCCCTGGGCGGTACGCTGTGGGTATTAAGGGACCACTAGTCTTTTAAACTAGAGCACCTTAATAATGGCTGCATCAAAACTGGAAGACCCAGCGTTGCGTCTGAAGTCCCCGTCTAGGTCAGTTCCCACATATGCGCAGCCTCTGCTTCGGGGTGCGTCCGCAGCGCTCCCCAGCCCATCTCCACCCTGCGCTGCGGGGAGGCGGCGGCGGCGGCTGCGTGGGTCGGAGAACGGGCGCGCCGCGCTGAGCCCCGGGCCCCGAGCGGCAGCGTTTGGGGACAGAACCGCAAGATTCCAGGCATCAGCCCCTCTGCTGTGTCGGTCAGGCTGGACCTGGCCAGGGTCGGAGAGATGGTGCAGGAGGTGGTGGCGGCGTAGGGAACAGGAACGTGCTTCCCAGTGCGTTCGTGCACACACGTTGCAGGCGTTGCCCGGCCTCCTGGGTCTTGGCGGGTGCGGGATGAGGTCCTCGCAGAGCCTGGAGCCCCGAAACTCGGCGCTGCGGAGCGCTGGCGGAGGAGCGAGTGCGCGATGCTTTCGCTGGCGAGGACGCGGCTCCGCAGGGGAAAGAGAGGCTGTCGTGGAGCTCGATCCCCCGGGCAGCCTGGGAGGTCAAACTCGGCAGCTTCTGCCAGCTTAATGCCAGCTGCAGCTGGATATTTCCCTGTGGAAGCCAAGCGGTGTAGCGGGCAGCCATGCGTCCCGCCTTCAGCAAGGCAGCTGCCCTGGATGCGCTCTTGGACTGCGTCTGACTCGGCCCCAGGGCCGGCCTGTCTTCCCCGCCGTGTGTTTGTCTCCGATCCCGAGGAGCCGGTCCCGGTGCCCAAGGTGATTCCCCCGAGTCCTTTTCTCAGTTTCTCACCCATCGTTCTCAGGCTCGAGAAGAATCTTAACACCTAAGAATTTCAAAGGACTCAAAAATAGCCTTGCGTTTACAGCCGTACTGCTGCTTACCGCTGATACTCAAACGTTATTCTCCTGGCTTTATCATCCCTGCGCACGGCGATGCGCAGAGCGCTCAAGTGATTTCACAGCCTGAAGCCGATGAAAAAGATGAGAATATAAGCAGACTGCTTGCCTGTTAGATAACACTGTAATTCGACAGGAGTACTCTTCGGTGGGAAAGTAGCTCCAAAGTCAGTCCTCTAAAAAGATGCTACTTCTCTTTTTGTTAAACGTCAAAATTATACAGCCTGTCAGACCTTGCGCGCGTGGTGTGTGAGCTCGTTGGTCCACGGATGCAACCGGTGGTTCCAACCAAGTGGAAGCAGGATGCTCTAGCAGGTAGGACATTTGGCTGGGAATGGGGAGACCAAGATTTTATTACTGACTTGTTTTGCTGAGCGCTGCTCTGCGATTTTCGGGGAAGCCGCTTCACAGGTTTGTGCTTCTGCTCCCCCTCCGCCCTTTGCCTGTCTTGCCGACGCCGTTAGTAAGCTCGCTGGAGTAAAAACCGCCTCTTAGGATGTATTTATACATCCGCACGCACACGATATGCCTCAAAGAACGTGGGTGCCGCTTTCAATACCATCTGTTTAGAATGGTTTTGTTTTTACAAAGCTGCCACGTGCCAAAAGCGGCTGCGCAGCGGCTCCCAGAACAGTTTGGATAGTCTTGCCTAATAACCACGTTGTCTCTGGAAAACGCTAACTTTGGAAGCGATCTCTTTCCTTTAAACGGCACGCGTAAAAGCCCTGGACGTCTGAGCAGCTTCGCTGGGAGCCGGGGGCGGGGGGACACGACGCACGACCGTAGCTCCCCGTTATCCCCATCGGCGTCGCTCAGCAGCAGGGTTACCTGTTCGCACGGGAGAGCATCTACTGGTGAGCGCAGCCGCCTCCTCCTCCCCCTCTCCCCATTCCCTCCAGCATTCCATCGGCACTGCAGCTAGCGCCGAAGCTGTCATTTCCATGTCCTTACTCTCTGTCACCGCACTGGAGGATTTCTAATCCATTTAGGGGGATAGAAAGAGGTATTTAGCTCTCGAAGCCACGTCGGCTAACTGTGTCTTTTGTCAGCTTCGGGAGAAGGAACCTTGCTGCTGGTCGTAGAACGCCCAGTGGCATGCCATTACTCGTGGGCCTGTTCCATCAGCGCAGAGTGAAGCCAGGGAAGATGAGGTTTGCTGGTACCGCCTCCTTTTGTCCAGACCAAACAATATGGTTAATGGAGTGAATAACTGTTAGCAGAAACCTCGTATTTGTAGCGGTGGTGGTGGGCTCGAAAGCCTCTCTAATTCTAACATAGGCCTCCTCTCTCCCACCTTCTTTTTGGCTAGGCTGTGTTTTGGTGGGAAGTACACGTCAAGTCTTGCTGAGTTCCCAGGGCACGGAGCCCGGGCTGCAGCTTTTTCGAGTCCACGACGTGCAATGACAACCGAGGGCGTACTGCTCTGTGCGATACTGTTCTAACGGGCGCGTTTCAAGCGGGCTGTCGGTTAGCGCGCCTGATCGCTGCTGCTGTGGGGAAGAAAACCTATTTTCTTCTCTGTCTATGACCGGGATCTCTTTCCCTCAAGGTGCGTACTGTTCTGCAGCTGGAACGTAGTCAGCCGTGGCTGGACCGCGATGTCCTGTGACAGAAGCGCATCTAAACAGGTGGGAAAAGGAGAGACAGACCGACACGGTTGTCTGACTGTCTTCCTTACTCCTTACCACGCTCGGAACAAACAGAGCTTGCCTGCGGGCGAAGCACCACCGTCGAGGGTAACTCGCGATCTGTTTCCCTCTGTTACACCTACCGTTTTCCTAGCCTCCGTCTTATTCTAGCTTCCTAGCCCTTTTAACCGTCCTTAGACTGTTCAGTCTAAGAAGTCATTCTTTTCTCGCTCTTCTGGAGACGCTTTCTGAACGGCGATCCGTGACCTCTTCACCAAAGCGCTCTGGGTTGCCAGTCGGTGCCGTCCACTTTCACACGGCGGGGAAACGGGGCTCCCCTGCGCTTGTCTCTCGAGTCTGCAATTGTGAAACCCCCCTCCGGCGCTGGAAATCCTTTTTCCCTGTCTCGACTGCCGCCGCTTTAGTTGCTTCACCTAGCCCCTGCGAGGCGGCCCCGAGCGCGTTTGGGGCTTGGAAGCGTCGCTGACCGCCGGCAGTGAGCCTGCGGAAGCTGAGAGCCTGCGGTCGAGCGCGGCCCGAGCAACGTGGCACAGCTGGAGATGCTTTAGCTGCTCTTTTGACTTGCTATGGCTCTTGGCACATTTACGAAGCAAACGTGAAGTGGAGGTTTGGTGGCTGAGACTGCAGCGTTCCTTCTTTGCAGAGCAGATGCCGGTGGCTCCCTGTGGAGCATCCCTCTGCTCTCCGGAACGACTGGACTGAAGCACGAGAGAATATGGCCAGCGAGGCTCAATAAACGGCAGGGAGTCGTTACTGCTGCCGGGTGCCGTTCATTTTCCGATAGCGGCAAATGAAGACCCTTTTTACAGCGATTTACCGGTGTTTTTGGTAGTGTTCCGTACGTAAACCAAAAGATGGGTTGTGTTGGCTCTGTTGCAGTTACACGTGCTAGTGACGCGTTTTTCTCGCCGCTTCCTCTTTCAGCTTCATCTTGTGAAAAATGAAATAGATAGGTGTAGCCGGTTAGAGGAACGGTTTGGCCGAGCTCCCGTGGCCGAGCGAGGAGCTTTCCTGGGAACCTGCTCAGGGCTGCGACCGCGGGGATCGGGGCGCTTGTGGCTCCTTGAAAAATCCAGCCTCAGGTGATGTTGTGTGTGCCCAGCGCAGCGTGCTGGGCGCGTGGCTGCGCTGGGATCCCGCTCCTCGTGCCAAGCGTCGGTTCAGAAAGCGTTGGATGCTTAGTGGTGATGTGAAGTAGTTGAAACGATCGCAGGCAGAAAACGTCAGTAGCTTGCTACACTGTTTTAGAGCCAGCTGTGACATTTGGTCGCTGCGACGGAAGTTCTGTATCGGGAGCGTTCCTCAGATTCCGATGCTCTGCATACTGGGGGGGTGGGGTGGGGGTGGGGTGGGGTGTGTGGGAATAATTGGGCGTGTGATTTATCAAGAATTTCAAACAGTTTGACATCCCAAAAGACTTCATACTTTTTCGAAATCCCCTATTTGCAAGTACACAAAAGACCTTTCCAGATGTTTTTCTTCCCGTTAAGTTTAATTTATCCTGGTAAAAATATTGTCATCTACCACAGATAATCGGCATACGTGAATTATAGGCCTAAAATACTCTGTGTAAGGTCAAGATGTAGCTTTATTTCTTCGTGCCCCACTGTTGCCACTGTATGTGTGGCAGTGGGACAGAGCAAAGGTAGGCTGGCACAGATTTTCAGGAGAGGGCTGCCCCCATTTTTACCCCACGGTTGAACTGCAGGTGGGAATTTCAGCAAGCGAACGTCAGTCGCACTACAGGTTTGTACTACAGAGATGGACCGAAACTCTGTTTTGCGTCTGGAATTCATCTCCTACATGCAAAACTGCACCTGCAGGAGGGGAATCCGGCGCTCCCCTCGCCCACTGTGCTGTGAGCTCTAGGAGCTTGACAGAATGAGTGACGGGCCTTTGAAAAGCTGCCGGGGCCCCACGGGATATTGCGCTCAGTCAGAGCTCTTAATTTTTTTACCTCCCCTCTCCCTGTGGAGAGCTGTTGTGGAATAAGCGTTGTTTTCTGCTGTGACACGTTGTTTGGGGGGTGGTTTCCTCTGCCCTCGCTCTGGCTGGCCGCTGAAAATGTTTTCCTGGCAGCTGATTTACCTCTAGTGTAATTTACGGCCGAGGCAGCGTGGGCTCTAACTTCGGCTTCCTCTTCCTCCAGTTTCATCCTGTTTGTTTGCCGACTTCTACGACTAAAAAAAAATCTCAGATTTTCTTTGCCCCCTCGCCTCCCACCCCGGGAAGTTCCCGCGAATCGCTCCGTTCGCTTACCAAAAGTGAAACGCTCAAAGGTGTTGTCACGTAGTATTTTGATGCGGGCTTGAGTAACCTGGAACCATGCAGTTTCACGATGATTTCCCAAAATGCACGTTGCTTCTCCGCTGTTGCTGTCGGAAACGTCCCCTTGGCCCGGGAGCCGACACCGTTTCCCGCTCCGCAAAGGTGCCGAAGCAGAGGGAAGGGCGGTCCGACAGAAACAGGACTTAGAAAGCTCTCTGAGGAGGGGGGATCGTCTCAGAAGGCTGCCGTCTCCCCCGTCTCATGCGTTCCCAGACTTCAGGCCGCCACAGAATTTTAGGCGCCTGTTTGAATGAAGTAACAACAACCCCTCCCGCGCTAGCGTGTTATCGGAGCCAAGACTTGGGTATCTGTAATCGCTTCGGAGAGGTGCTTAGAGCTGCCTTTGTATGCAGTGCCCGCTTTTTAGGGGTGCCCGGTTTTGAGGTGGCCCGCTCAGAGCTTGCAGCTCGGCAGCGCCCGTCTCCGCAGCTCGCCCTGACTCGGAGCAGCTGGGCGGGTTCTCGGCGCGGGATACTCGGTCGAGCTGGGTACCGCGTCGGCGGCGCTTCCAAAAGGATATGCTTGTTTCTCCAGGGCTTGCTCCTGCTCAGAAAGAGCTTCTAGGTTTCGCTGGGTTTTTGTTTGGGTTTTTTTGTCCCCAGGGGAGCGTGACTGGACGTGACTGCATCAGCGTTCGTGAAAGAATTTTCAAGCTTCACAAGCAACGCGTGATTTGCGGGCAGCATCTGTATGTCTCTTCGGTCCTGCCCTGACTCACTTCCTTGTACTTGTTTCTCTCCGAAGACTCGTCTCGCCTCGCCTCGCCTCGCCTCCCACGTACGATGGCATTCAGGACCGACGTAGCCGCTAATGAGCAGAGTTATGTGACTGGGCGCCGCGGCTGGACGCGGGTCAGACGTCCCTGAAATGGTGAAAGCGGCGTGCCTCTTCCCGAGCCTCTAGTTATCCGGGAAAAGTTATTGTTGGTTACTAAAACGCTAGAGCGGATTGCCAACTCTCGGTATATTATGCGGTGTTTTCGAAAGGCACCGAACCTCGCCGGAGACTTTAATTTGTCTTGGGCTAATGCTGTTACGACGGCGTTTGTTGTCACATACCCGTGGAAATTGAGGGCGATGATTTTCTCTTCGGAGTGATTGTTCTGCACTAACCGGTGGCGACAGCTGCTTGCGGGCGGTAAATGTTAAACTTCTCCACATAATTAACGAATTACCGTTTGCTAATTGCTTAAGTTCAGAGACTCTGAACACAAAAATGTCACAAATACCTGCCTGGCTTTGTGAGCAGTCTCAACAGGGACAGCGTTTTACATGCAGTATGAGGAGAGTCGCAACGCTGTCTCTTTTTCCAGTTCTAGGGAAAGCACTGCAGATAAAACTGCGCGGTTCCTTTCGGCTCTCGGACGTGTCCGTTTGCCCTTCCCTGCTCAGTGCTCCACTCTCTCAGTCCGTCACTCCACGGACACGGGAGGCGGCGGTCCCGCGGCGGCGTCTGCTCCACGCTGGTAAGGGACGGCATTCTGGGAAGAGTCCTTCCTGCAGGAAATAAGAGAGAAAGCGCTAGCGATGGGTGCGGTGTTTGCGAGGCCGGCTTGGAGTCCGACGTCGTATTTTTAGGAAACAGGTGACACGAAATGGTAGTGCAGGAAGAGGTGAGTGTGTAGCCACAGGTCTTGAATCCCCCGCCAGTGGGAGGACCGAGCTAACTGGAAAAAAAAAAAAAAAAAAAAGATGTTTCTGTGGAGAAAACTCCCCACTTTGGCGTCCCCCCACGGCCACTTGGCGTCAGTAAATCGGCTTATTTTTGTGACAACGGGAAAGGAAGAATTTAAGTTGTGACAGACTGAGAAAGGACGGGCCTGCGAGAGTGGCGGCTGGCAGCTACACCTGGCTGAGGGGCACAGACCACCGGGTAGGCAGCTGTAGGGACTGTTGGGACGTTTGTGAATAATTGTGACCAAGTGCGACGTATTCAGTGGTAAAAGATGAAGTAAGGAATGGAGGATTAGACGGTTCTGTTGCTTAAAATAGGCACGCTTTGATGTTGTGAAAGCGTACAACGTACCTAAATTACCACCCCACACCGCTCCGCTGGAAGGAGTGGGATCGCTCGCTTTCGGGGACGAAGCTATGAAGCTTTAGGGCACAGCTATGACTCCCTGCACAGTGTCAGCCTAACGCTGCGGTTGCAGAGCAGGAGCGCTAGGAAACGCAGCGACCTCCGAAAAATAGCCCTGGGATCTTACACCTCCTGGGGAGGCTGCCTGTACTGTTAAGTGTAAAGGTTGCAGGGTGCTGCATAAAGAGACTGAAAGAGGTTCGTGTTAGAAGATTACCGGCAGGCAGATGCCTTTCAAAACATCATCGTTTCTCCCACTGAAAATTTGAGATAGTTTCCCCAGTGATTTTCTGTGACACCGTTTTAAGTGGAAAAAGACGTGTGTGCATTGACAGTAAGCCATCTAACAGAAGCGGCTACCTCCCACCCGCAAAGAGTTACTGCTGGGAACGGTGCTGCCTTTATATACGTGAAGTGAAGAGACTTCTAAAATTGGGCTTGAGGTAGGAACGCCTCGTGCTGAAGTGCTACCGTGGAAAGTAAGGGATGCGAGGAGTCTAAGTGAGTCCGGAGGTCAGGTCAAATACCGAGTCTGAGTTCCTGAAGCACTCGAAAAAGAGCAAAACTTCCTTTTATAGTTCAGAGGAAGAAACTTGAGGTTCCATCTGTTTCGTGTCATAACTGAAGAAAGTTTTAAATAGCCTTTAGGTGTAATCCTCCAAAGGCATTCTGTGAGAAAATGATTTGGAAAATATCCCCTATCTCGGATCTCCAGCTGAACTGTTAACTACATTACATCTGGAAGACAAACTTCTGCTCTTAATCCCAGCCGTCCGTTCAAAACGGTTGAAATTGTGCAGAGCAGAGTTTGGTTTCTTCATTTTTGTTGCTGCTGATCAGTGAAACGGCCCCAGTTTGATTTTCAGATCCCACTGGACGCGCGCAGGGCTGGCAACGAGGAAATGGCTTTGCTTTACAAGTGCCCACCAAGAAACGGGAAACGCTGGGTGTGAGGGCAAGAATTCGCTTTAAAGGTGCAAGATGCGTCGCGGCGTGAGAGAAGATTTGCTCTTATCGTTAAGTTTTTTCCGTGGATAAATTGAGAGCAGGTAGGGTTTTAGCAGCAGACCGAGACAGTCCTTTCTGTAATGCTTATATAAACAGGTAGACATTAGAAAGACTGCATTCCTGATTTTTTTTTTCCTTTTTTTTTTTTTTTTTAATGTAAGGAGTGGCGTAGGAGAGATTATCCTCGTTAGACTGTAGTTACTCTTTGTGTTTAGAATTCAGCCATGTGTTTCTCTCTATGGTGGAATAAATACACAAACACGAAGGAAATCCTCAAATAATCGCATTACAACTTTACTTACCACATTACTGCGATTACAAAAACCAGTTTCCAAGCACGTAATCACGAAGCGCGTATTTAAAAACGGCTCTTCAATGCCGATCTGCACGTTTCGCGTGTGTCCTCTGTTCTGGCTTCCAGTGTTGTACGCCGCTAGCGAGTCAGCGGAAGATAGACCCGCCGTCCTCTGTGTCCACAGCAATCAAAGCTTTTATTAAACACATTTGTTAAATGCAAAGAATGGGTATTTCAGTGTGTTCTGATGGCATAAATGGGGCGTAGTTAATAGGAGGGTCATTGTGACGCTATCCCTGCCTGTCGTTGGCAAAGACAAGGCCCTGGCTCTGCGGCGAGAGGGCCGGCAGACTGGCTGCCGCTGCTCTCGGCTCAGCTCTTGGGACGCGTGTTTGTCGCCGCTCCGCGCCGGCAGCGACGCCGGGGAGAACGGCCTGCCGACGTGCGGCCTCACGCGGGTACGGTACCGATCGCGTCGGTCACCGTCATCTTCAGCTTGGCCGAGACCTCGGGGCGACGTCTGCGATCGACACGATGGGATTGAAAACCAGTCTGTGAGTGCGAGCGAGTCTTCCGTCTCCTCTGCAGAAGTTTTTAGATGCCGAGAAAGAGGAAAAGTTGCAAGCTAGCGCCTCGCAGACCACGGCTCTTAAGTTTCTGAATTGCGTAACGGCATGAAGTTGTGGTAATACAGGGCTTGTTGACACTCCCGACGGAGCTTTATCGCCTTTGGGTGGCATGGTGAAGGACCGCTGTAAGTAACAGCCCTGGGCACTGCAAGCCCCGAACGGGTACGGTTTTGTTCACCGTCACGCGACCTCCTTGCCTGCTCTGCTCCGAGCCTGCGCAGATACGTTGCCTCCCGAGAAGGACAGGGCCATCACACTTGCTGTACACGGAGGAGCGTATTTATCGCGAAGCCTCCGTGCTCCTTGGGGAGGTTTTCTTTCCCCCCGCTTCGGGCAGAAAGCCTGCGTGTGGAAGCGCATTCCTTCACACGGTACGTTTCTGAGCGAGTGCGTAGCAGGCTAAGCACGTGCTCCCGGTCACCAGATGCGGAGATCTAGGACCTACTGTGCTTCAGCAGCCAATTACTCAAACCCATAATATTTTTGCTTCCGAAATTAACCGCTTCACGAATTATACAAAAGGAAACG
Source organism: Sagittarius serpentarius (assembly GCA_034782735.1). Lineage (NCBI taxonomy): Eukaryota > Metazoa > Chordata > Aves > Accipitriformes > Sagittariidae > Sagittarius > Sagittarius serpentarius. The sequence continues at coordinate 35,889,920 of JAVKLA010000007.1, forward strand.
ATCAGCGTTGACAGCTGATTCTTTTAAATAGAGTGTAATCGAAAACATCGTTTAAAATACGCCTGGAGTTCACCATTCCACAGTGCTGACTCTCATCAAGTTTTGCAGTGCTATTGGCAATAGCATGTCTTTCCTCAGATTCGTAATTTTCCAGGTATTGCTCCGTCTTACTCAATAAATCTCAATTTCTCCTCCTCACAAATAGTTATGATGCCTGGGCACTGCACCAAAATTTGCAGATGTTTTGAAGATGTCCCGATCAGCCGAGATTAGGACGTGAGCGTTTTAAACTTTGTTCTATAGATACGGCCTCCTTGAAACTTGACTGTGTTAACTGGTTAGACGGTCCAGTACAAGGAAGCACAAATTACTGCCTGTTAATGAACAACTTTGTTTCAATGCTGACTAGTAAGGGAAAAAAAAAAAAGGAGGGAAAACAAAAATAGTCAACCTTGATCTCTTCAGAGAAATCTGTGCGGTGCTGCTGGAAACTGAACATAATAGAGGTATTGTTTAGTCGTGGTTTTGGTCGCCTCTGGTTTTAGCTTTGCAGTGATGAGAATTTCGAGGTTGCAGAGGTGAAAAGAACTTGATTTTAAAGCTTCGGTAAGGGCGACACAGCTCACTTTGATAATAACCTTGCTTTTTCTGTGTTCGCTTGCTACTTGAGAGTATTACAGGATCCGACGTACGTGCTTTTGAGGCTGTTGTTAGGTCGGTCCCTTGCCATGCTCCTCAGTTGCACAGATGTACTGCACGTGCTAGCCTTACCTGTGACTTTTTCAGAGCTTTCCTCGAGCTTTCATTTTCCTTGAAGACTGTGTGGATGTCCTTGAAGTAACAGTATTGGCATTGTTTTGAGGAGTCTCTGGAAATGACGTTTTTATCGTCTTTTTGAGGGTTCCTTCCCCGCTTTGCGTCTCCGAACGTTTACTCTCAGCCGTTGTTAAGTCATATTTTGTTTATTTGCCTTTCCTTTTCGCTGCGGGGGCGTTGCCAACGCTGAAGGCCCGTGCAGAGCGAGATCGGCCTGCAGACCTTGCCACCGAGGTCCCGGTAACTTCGGCAAGAGCAGAGCGCTTCTGGAAACGTCGTCCTTGACGCAGTGCTTTGGCTGGCTGGGCTTTGGCCTTTGCCTGTGGAGCGTCTACTGGTGACTGGTGGCAGATAGCTCCCCGGGAACTACCCGTTGTGGTTTTCCGCATCAAGCCGGGCCGTATTGCAGGCAACGTGTTTTACGATGCGGGCAGTAATAACGCGATTAATCGTGCCTGACGCGAAAATTGCGTTCGCTTACGTAAAGCGACCTGCGTGAGGTTAAGTGTGAAACGTTCATTGTAGCCTGCAGAACGGTTTTCCGGCTTCATAATTTCCTTCTCTTTGTATCTTTCATTTTGACTTAACCATCTGCCAGCCTTTCCCCACAACTGTTTGCTCTTTGGAGAGATGCGCTCATTTTTATATGTGCGGAAACCTACCGGAATTACTTTTCCCATGAAAATCAATGTTTGTCGTAGCCCTGGGTTTCATCATTAGACTCCGTGTACTGTTCGGTGCTCCGAGTAATATTTAATCGCCCTGCTTGTTAAAACCCACGTCACACAGTGAAATGGAGTTAAGGCAACTGATTGAACGGGCACGACCGGTAAAAATTCTTAAAAACGTAAACAAGAAAAAAGCTCACGTAAACTGAGTGCGCACTGGCACTTGAACCCGTGCCGGGGCACAAAGAGGTGCGTGTAAGAGTTACACGGTGGTAGGCTTGTGAAAAATGGCTTTCAAACGCCGGTGATCCCAGAGCAGTCACCTGTGTACCCTTCCTAAACTGGAAGGCCTTTAGGCGTGAGGTTTTTTCTGACTAGTGCTTTTTTTCTCAGACTTGAAACGTTCAGCAGTGGCTTTTCCAGATGCCAGCTGCCTTCCTCTGCTCTACCTCGTCCTCCCGTTCTTTTTACAGCTGCTGTGCTAAAACCAACAGTCACTGGATGCACGATAAGGAAACGGCGATAGGTCGTTCCGCCGTGTTTTTAGGTTCGTTTGCCTGGTGGTTCAAAAGACTCAACTAAGCGTAAGGTTTTGTATTCTCCATGCAGCATTCCTGTTTTGGTTTTTTTTGGGGGGTGGGGGGGGTGGGTGTTTTTGTTTTGTTGGGTTTTGGGGTATTTTTTAGTGCTGTCGACCATATTTTTTGTAAGTGAGCCAACATCCTTTTGGGTGATGCGTGTGCTAGTGCAATGGATAACATCTGATCGATTCCACTTCGTTGTTACACTTTCAAACCTCCCATTTGCAAGCGGCTCGCTGTATTTATCATAAAGAGCCTCCACATCGTGTTTCCTTCTTGTAACGCAGTCATTAAAAATGCTTTGATTATCCAGGAGCGTCCGTGTGTGTCTGGCGTGTGGCGCACAGACGCTCAGAGCGGCAAGTTGTGAAGGAGGCTCCTCTGATTGGAAAAGGGCCAAAAAAGGCAGAAGACTTGAAGGAAAGGATTCACTTTCAGGATTTTTCCTTACGAATCTTCGCGCTGCTTTGGAGAGCTGCCGCAGGCGCCCAGAGGTCTCGGTTACAGAGCGAGACGCCTCGGCCGTACCGTTATATACGCCCTCAAGAGATGCAGGGCGTCTCCTGCCGTTTAGTCCCTTGGAGCCACCAACCAAGCGCTTCTTCCTCGCAAATTCAGGTAGAATGACGGTCGTCAGGCCTTTTGCTGGCGGTCAAGTGGTTGGCGGGTAAGTGGTTAGCGGTTAAGTGGCTAGCGGTTAAGTGGCAGTGTCCAGAGCTGAAATGGTTGCACTGGGTCCCTGGGCTGTATTGTTGGTGTTTTAAAAGGGCTTAGCATCGCAGTTGTCACGAGCAGCTGTATTATAATTGCTGGTAAGGAGAGTTTTGGTTTCCGTTTCTTTTGTGGCGTTTTTTGCTGACTTTTTTTTACGATTTTTCAAGTTCAAGCCCTTGCTGGGAAATACGCGAGTATCGGGATGTCAGAACGGGAAGACAGGACTTGAAAGGCAAATTCTCTGTTTCTCTAGACCTCCAGCACTGCCTAGGTAGAGTCCGCCGTGTCTCTCGGCATCCCTGTGCTTCCTGCGAAGTATCAGCAGCCTGACACCCTTGTATCGCAAACATCGTATGAAAGGAAGATAGTGGCACGCTCAGATAACAGAAAGGTGAGATAGCATCGGTCGGTCTGTCTTTGGTAAATCGTCAGGACCGCATGCGAAAGAGGATTCAAGGCTCTCGAGTTCTCCGTAGTCCATCAGGAGGGAAAAAAGTTTATCGTGGTTATTGTTATCTCTGTGGCTCTTCTTGGCATTTGCCTCTTTTTTTTTTTTTTTTTTTTTTTTTTTTTACCCCCTTCCTTCATCAGCCTCTGGATGATACCGTGCATCTTTGTGGACGGCACTTGTCAGGGCGCGGCGAGGGCTGGTGCTCGCTGATGGCTGGGCAGCAAGCGGGGGATGCTGTAGCACGCAGGGCAGGGGCTTCACCGGCCGGGGCCTGGCCCAGCTTTGGGCTGCTCGTCTGCCTCTCCTTGCCAGCCGGCGCCTCTGCCCGAGCTGACTGCCGCAGCCAGTGAGATGCGGTGGTCCCCACAGAGTCGGTGTGAGGAAGATAGCTTCCTCCCGCTTCCAGTCTCCAACCAGCCGGAGACTGGTCCGTGCCGCGCAGGGTGTACGCTGGCGTGGGGTCTGACTCTGGACTATCGCTCGTGACGCGGGCTTGCTGGGTGGGGAACGGGACGCCAGCCTTCCTGTTGGACAGGTGGCAAAGCAGGCGCGTTTTTATCAAGTTTTTATCGTCTGTGTTAGTTACGTGTTATCAATACTGTATTAAATTGTGTAACAGCAAACAAGAAAGCGTTTGGAGAGAAGCGTTTATCGTCTTACGTGTTGAATTGTAGCAACTGATTTGCCCACTGCGACGATAACTGAGGAGGACTTTGCGTCCCGTAAGGTTTATGGTTTGATATGAATGTTTGTGTTGGATATCGCGCTTCAAAATCGATGCAAAGCGTTTCTGGGAGTTTGTCTAGTTTCTTTTCCGGAACGTTCGTGGGTTTTTTGGATGGAGGTTGCCGAGCCCTTTCTTGGCAGAGAAGTCGCTTTAACTGGAAGTTGTATCCTCACGAAAATCTGATGATGGCAATGCTTCCCAAAGCGAGGACACCGGTCGATGGTGCGGAAGGTGGCTGGGGAGGCGGGGGGCGGTGTGTCTCGGAGGAAAGTTTGCTCCTCCACCAGCCCCGCGATCTCGTGCAGGGGCTCAGCAGAAAACTGGACTTCCTTGGCTCTCATGGATATTTACTTAAATTCTCGGCAAGTACAGCAGTGAATGGGTGCTGTTCGTTGGATGCAGCTGAGCAGAATACAGCGAAGCCCGGTGAGGCTGCGGAAGAGAAGTGCGAGACCACGTGCTACCGTAACCTCAGTCGTTTCTTACCGATGGGTCAAGTACAAGGCTAGGCAGTGACCTGCAGCGTCTGTTTTATGGCTGTCCGATCACTACTTAGATGGCTTTTGATGACAGAACACAGGAGTATTTTGTATAAATGATGGAGCTACTCAATGAAGTGGTGAAATACTTACTTAGCTGCGAGCTGTGGACTTCCTTGTAAATTATCGGGTCCTTCCTATAGGAGATTGTTGCTTGTCTTGAAGGCTGCAGCAGATAATAGCTTGTAATAACATAACAGGATAGGAAGCGAGTTGTTCTTTGTATCGCACAAAGAAGAGCATTGAACCTTCCTTTTACCATTACGTTGAGTGACAGGAGCGTCTCTGCTTCGGTGATTATTTTAAATGCCGTCTCAGACTGCGTACCGTGTGTGTCAGAAAGCTGAACTCCATCTGCGGCATGATATGGCATGTTTCCGCCGTGATTTGCTTTGCGAATAAGAGAAGACCTCGGCTATATTAAACACCTTTTTGCAATATATCTGCAGAAGATTGCCATAACTGGGATCAGCTTCTGCAGGGAAAAGCTTTGAGACTGTGGTTTCTTGAAAGTAGTATCACAGCTGCTTTCTTGATACAGAGCTCTTTGTCCATGATAGACCGCAGTCTCCTCATTCGCTGTAGCCTGTTGAAAAAAAGATGACAGCGTTTTTTGCTGTGAATAAATGCCACATGTTGGAGCCCAACTGTTTCAGAGAAACGCGTCAGTTTTGCTGCCGGATACTCGAACCGGAACGTTGACGCAGAACAGCCCAGCCCCCCAGGTAGGCTCGGCAGCAGCAGCGTCAAAGTCTCCTACCAGTCCAGCCCCGGTGGTAACCAGAGCTGCCGTAGCCTCAGACTTCCTTGCGTGTCAGATGTGGGCTTGTAAACTAAGGGACAATGAAGCCTGACCTGTCTCTTTGCAGCCTTCCCCCGTCACGCGTACTCTCGTTACCTGTCACGTGGTGGCACTTCCAACGTGTCCCAAGGTCTCCCCGTCACCCTGCGGTGCCGTAAAAAAACAACGGGGGGAAGCTCAGGACGCCTTTTAGCAGGAAAGTGCCTTCTTGACAACCTTGTTGACGTACACGTGGCGGGAATGGTCTCGAGGGGAACCGGGAGCTGCCTGCTCCGACTCGCGGGGCCGGGCTTTCGCGTGTCAGCCTTCAGAAAGTGCTTTTGGGCCTTTGAAAGCAGCTTTAGATGTGAAAAGCGTGTTTTCGGTCAGGTTCCCATTCAGCAATTGCATCTGTAACGGCCAGTTCTCCCTTCTTGCGCGGTCCTGTCCTTTTCTCGGTTAGCAGCTGCTGCTTTGCTTGGAAAGCACCGATGGCATAATTTACCGACACATCCTTAATTTTTTAAGGTACTCTGGCGTACTGTAATGGGTTTACGTGGCAAGGTTTTGGTAGCGGGGGGGGCGGGGAGGGGCGGCTTCTTTAAAAGTTGCTGGAAGCTTCCCCTGTGTCCGACAGAGCCAAAGCCAGCCGGCTTTAAGACGGACCCGCCGCTGGCCAAGGCCCAGTCAGTGAGCGACGGTGGTAGCGCCTCTGGGGTAACAGATTTGAGAAGGAAATAAAGTGCTGGGGCGCAGAAGCCGCAGCCGGAGAGGAGTGAGAACGTGTGAGAGAAACATCTCCGCAGCCCCCCAGGTCAGCGAAGCAGGAGGGGCAGGAGGTGCTCCAGGCGCCGGAGCAGAGATTCCCCCATGGCCCCTGGGGAAGGCCCCGGTGAGGCGGGCTGTGCCCCTGCAGCCCGGGGAGGCCCGTCCACACCAGAGCTGATCTCCCCATCCCCCGCAGCCCGCGGAGGACCCCTCGCCAGAGCAGGCGCGTGCCCGAGGGAGGCTGTGACCCCGTGGGAAGCCCGCGCCGGAGCAGGCTCCCGGCAGGACCCGTGGCCCCACGGAGAGAGGAGCCCAGGCCGGAGCAGGATTGCCGGCAGGAGTTGTGACCCCGCGGGGGACCCGCGCTGGAGCCGTCTGTGCCTGAGGGACTGCAGCCCGTGGGAGGGACCCCACGCTGGAGCCGGGGAAGAGCGTGAGCTGTCCTGGCCTTGAAGAGGAAGGAGCGGCAGAGATGACGTGTGATGAACTGACCGTAAACCCCATTCCCCGTCCCCCTGTGCCGCTCGGGGGGAGTCGGTAAAGAATTCGGGAGTGAAGCCATGCCCGGGAAGAAGGCGGGTGGGGGGAAGGTGTTTTAAGGTTTGGTTTTTATTTGTCATTACCCTGCTCTGGTTTGATTGGCCATAAATTAAGGTCATTTTTCCCCAAATGGAGTCTGTTTTGCCCGTGACAGTAACTGGTTAAGTGATCTCTCCCTGTCCTTATCTCGACCCACAAGCCTTTTGATATATTCTCCCTCTCCTGTCCAGTCGAGGTGGGTGAGTGAGAGAGCGGCTTTGGTGGGTACCTGGCGTCCAGCCAGGGTCATCAACCCGCCGCACGTATAAATCCGAGCTGTGACTTTTTTGTTTTGCGTTTAAGCATTCAGATCTTAAACAGCCTCTTTGCATGTGTGTTGAGGTAAATATGCACCGTAAGTGTAGCAGGGTTTCATATTTGTGGAGGAAAAGCAATCGGTATCTGGAGATGGGAATTTACAGCTCAAAGGTTACGAATCAACGTCTTCAGGAAAAAAACCCAAAACTGTATTAGAAAAATTGCTGGCTGGTCCAGTGCGCGCCAGCTTGTGTAGTCTTAGCTGCAATTACCTTGGAACCTAGAGGCCAGGTCTCCATTACGGGAAGCGTTACAGAAACGGTATCTCGACGAAAAGGTGCACGCGTAGTATGTGTTTATGTGCGTAGAAAAAACCTATTAATAAATACAGCTTTTAGTACGGCTATTGCGTGTGTTCCGTATGTATCATTTGTGCCGGAAAATGAAGTTTAATTATTTCACTTGATGTAATGAATAAATAAATTAAGCAGCCAACGAGAATGTTTTTTTAAAAAATTGTGGAAGAGAATTAACACTTAAAGTGGACTTAAAAATAATTTCTAAATAGATAAATATTTATATGGTTGGGATTCATGTCTGAAATCCCTAAGGCAAAAAAAAAAAGTTTACATGCAATTAACGAGCTTTCTTTGTGGTGAAAGCAAATGCTGAAGGCATGCCTGAACGCTATTGCTTTTCTTCCACGGAAGAGATCTGAACGCGATCGTTAACACGCATGCTGTCGTAATTAATTTACTCAGTTGTTTGCTTTTGCACCGGGTAGATAACTTCTTTTCGATTAAATATCATCTTGCAATGTAAAGTAACAACAGCATAAGAGGGAGAGGGAGCTTTCGCTCGGAGGATCTTCATCTGTGAGAGCCCGTGTTTCGGAGAGGGTGGATTTGAAATACTAACGTGTGCACGGCTCGATGAACTTCTGCGTAATATCGTGCGTGTTTCGCATTTCTGAGTTGCCTGACGTGGTTCCTAGGTGATGTAGTGGTCGTTCAGGAACGCTGGAGGAGGTGGAGGTGATCAAGAAACTAGAACAGATTTTCAGAATTGGACTTGCAGCGCTTGGCAGCTCGCTCACAACCTGTATAAACTTGCAGTGGTGAAAAGCTTCAGTTAATTAAATTCCTGCCCTGCTCAGTTATGACTCAAGGGCGTCAACCACTTTGGTAAGTGAAATAATGCACCTATCCTCATACGGAACGAAAGCTTCCAGCGCGCCAGCGGGAACTTGCCTGATTAAACAGTTACGATCGGGCCTGTACTGGAACCGTCGTGTTTGTTTACAATTAATCGATTTGATTTTTTTTTTTTTCTTTTTTTATAAATACGACTCTGGAAGGCAGAACTGTTTTAGGATCGTGTAGGTGAATTCATATGCGCGAGTGTTATAAACATCCCGTAAACAGGAAAACAAGTGATGAACAAACTTGCCTACGTTCACTTAAAGGCTTATTTGCACCCTGAGACAGAAAAATTCTGGGACTTAGGCACCATTCAGCTGCATGGAAGAGAGAAACAAAACTCTAACCAAGTGTAGAATAGCGTAGACTAACATTTGTTTAAGTATTTCCAGGTGGATCAGACTCGGATGGCTTCTCCTAGGCAAAATCATGCCTCATAAACCTTCCAGTTAATAGAACTGTAGATGAAGTTGACTCGGAACGAGTAATTTATTTTGATATTTCGGAGCTTTTTTCCAGAAAATAGCCATACGATCAGAAGCCACGTTTTTTTATTAAAAACGTAGCGAGTGTACGGGTGGCTACAGAGCAAGGAGAAGGGCATGCGATCCTTTCGGGACCCACGGTAACTCTGGCACGACGTTTTCCAAACCAGAGCGCTGATTGTCCCTCCCTCTTAGGAGGAAGCTTCATTTTTTCGGAGCAGTTGTCTGTAAGAGGACGAGCTGATTTGACGGCAAACCGGTGTCGCTCGTTGAGCCTTTTTCTCTACGTTCGCTTGCACTGAAACGGGAGCAAGCCCTCAAGGCCGTGCGTTTGGGCGAACCATGGATGGTGCTGTGCTTGGAAACCTCCCTGCATTCTTTGAGGTTGTGAAAAGGAGGGAGGTAGCCTGCCGGGTGTTTCTCCTGAATGTAACCAAAGTAACTGAGAGGTTAATCAGTAACCTGAGGGTGGGCGACCGGGTGCTGCGCCGGCACGGGGAGGAGCAGCCGCGTCCCGTGCTGCGGCCTTCGAAGTCTTGTTCCTACCCGTGACGCTGAGCTGAGGGGAAGTACGTGCAGTCAGTGCCAGTCTTTCGGAGGAGGAATTGGTTTTCCGCTGTTTCTTCTTCAGCTTTGTGGGCTGACTTTTGTGTGTGGAGTACTGAAATTGCTGAATGTTTTCTGAGCAGCATCTCGGGATTTTTGAAGCAATTACTTGGATTTTTGCGCAACGGGTGTGTCACAAAGCAAGAGACAGGCACGGGTCCTCTCGTTTCTCAGCGATGCATTCGAGATTCCTTAAACTTTGGCAGCCTCTGGCACCACGAGTCAGAGTAATTTCCGGGGGGGTGGGGGTGGGGGGGTACGTTGCTCGGGGTTTCTTGGGCTGTGAAAGCTAAGGCACATGGCTTTTTCTTGGGCACAAATCTGCTTGCTGCAGCCAGAAGAAAAAGCATGGGAGATGTGAACTTTTCATAGAGACCTGATGAAATTGCTCATTCAGCATCTGCCGTAAGGACTTAATTCCTGGGGAAAAAAGTATTTCGCTGGACAACTTTGTCACACTGTGGGCACTCAAAGCAGGATGCGAGACAGCGTGGGTCTGAGCGTGAAAACGGGGCAAAGTGATTCCAGCGCGCGGTCGTAACAAAATCTCTTTCTTTTTCGGTGGCTCCGTGACAAGTTCTTTTGCGGCGATAGCTCTCTCGAGAGCCACGCGTTATTTTACGTTGAGGACAGGTAGCCGTATTCTGAATTTCCACTGGTGTCCTCTTGGGCCCTGGCCGTTTTCAGGTGCTGTCTCTTGAGTTAAGTGCTACGCTTAACGTGGAATGGACGTACCCGGCTCATTCAGAGCTTGCGTGGACGGAGCGTACTGCTTGCCCGCTGAACTTGCCCTTTGTATCATCTAGCTTCGTTTAGTTACTGGTACGACGTTCAGCTGGACGCCGGTAATTGTTGGCGTTGCCAATCCAGCTGCATTCACGGCAAGCGCCGGTTCCGTTTCTGGGATTCAGAAATCGTGAATTGGTTGGGTTCCACCTGTGGCTTTGTGCACTTGGCATCCGGCCGCAGCGAGTAGGAGTCCGAAAGGGAGCACCTGTCCCCGAAGATGAAAAAACCCTAGTAAACATTAATTATATCCTTTGCTTTCTGCAGTCTGTGGGTTTGGAACTGTTAAGCCTAATACAGCTGACTTGCTGCTTAGCCTGCGATTTGTTCGGTCATGTTAAATAGCTGACGCTCCTCTGTCAATGACGTTGGCGAGAGGTCGCGGTTTCATCGCTCGGTGCGGTCGAGTGGTGCTAGCGCAGTACCGGTAGGCTAGAGAAAGCGCCGGCGGATGTCTGCGCGGTAGCTCTGCTAAGGCTAATTCTTCAGATGGCCTGACCGTAGCTGCCTTTGGGGTGCTGACAGCGCAGGGCTGTGCACCGGCTACGTAAGAACTGCTAAACGTGGATCAAGGCAAGAAAACGCGGCTTGGATCACGCTGGCAGCGTAAAAGACAGAGCGGACTGTCGACGCCACCATTTGAAAAGCAAAGTCTTAGGCACGCCAGACTGACGGTGTTTGTCACGATTGGCCTATCCTAAGCATCGCGCTTTGTGAAAACGATCATTAGCGCTCCGTACCTACAAAGCGCAAGCGCAATTAACCTACGAAGTTTCGTGAGATCTCGGCAAAGCGACTAACGTGCACTTAGCCTCGTTCCATTCTGCTTTCATCGTTGGTGCCTCGGTGACTCTACGTGTTTAACAGTTTTCACGTAGAAAGCTTTGTGCCGTGAAATATGCAGGATAGAATTTGCTTTCTTGCTGAAGATTTTGGTGCTAGGCACTTCCGTTTCCTGGGATGGTGGCCTACTGCCACTTCAGTCTCACTTACTCTTCCCTTTCCTTCCTCTTTGCAAGGGAAAAACAGAGAGTGACTGTGTGTTATTTTTGCGCTTCCTTTGTATTTAAAAGGAAAAAAAGTGGTAACGTCTGTCTTATCTCAGTCGCGTTTCATTGTGCTGAAGCGCCAACGTCTGCTTTATCGACCCACTCGAGAAAGGGCCCGGTCCCCTTCCGGCTTGCAGACGAGTTGTGCCGTTGGGATTCGGCGGGGCAAAGGAGCTCTTGCTGCGCTTCTGAGGCGTGCCGAACCTGCGCTGCCCGTACGTCCAAGGTCTGCGTTTGGCGCAGGCCGAGTTCCAGTTTTCTTCACAGGGACGTGTGAGGGCGGGTTGTATGTTCTTTCCCTGCACCTCTTACGTGCCCCCTGAAAAGCTGTCTCGACTCTAGGAATATCTGTCTGTGATCTCCGCCTTTACGGCTGTGCCCTCTCAAGCGCTAACGAAGGTACCGAACTGTAATGTCGAGACCAGGGAGTTAGGAGGAAGCGGCTCTATTGAAAATCATCACATAGGTCTTACAAAAAGTAAAAAGAAAGATCAAAGCATTTGCTGACTATTAATTTCAAATTGTGTAAGAAACACCCCTGCAGCGGCGGAATAACATCTCTCCAGGAAGGCGACTTACTTTGTAGACAGATCCTGTGCGATGGACTCGCTTTTCACGCTGCTGTTGAAGTCCTGCTTCAGGTTCCACCGCGAACTGCTATCGTGGGGCGTGCTCCTTCCGATTTCACATAAAACAAAGTTTAAAATGT
>JAVKLA010000007.1:35911210-35957544 GCA_034782735.1 Sagittarius serpentarius
CCCCCCGCTAACGTGCCCCCCTCCCCGGTGGGCGCCCCCCCCCCCCCCCCCAGCAGCACACGTGCTGTTTATGTTGCGGCGGTAGGGACCTAGCCGGTCACCGTGTCTGTCGGAGTGGTGGGTGGGTGGGTGGGTGCAGAAGGGGTCGGCGGCTCCCCGTGCTCCCCGCGGGCGAATTGGCAGAGGGCGGATGGACTTCCTCTCTGCGCGCCCGCTTGCGGCGCAACAAGTGAGTTGGCAGGGAAGCTGAAATGATGAGGTGTTGCTGCTATAGATGACGGGCGGTTCGCCTCTCCTTTAACAAGCAGAAATGGCAGCCAGCGGGGAAGCCATTACCCCAGCAGCCTCTGTTGCCTCCCTGTTTTGAGCTTTCCAGCCTCCATTTGCTGCTCTGCCCTCCGGGCAGATGAGAGCTGGCGAGGCGTTCTGCTGCACGCGTGATTAGCACCGCGCCTCGCAGACTTTGCTGTGTCTTCCTGGCCGCCCGGACTTGGAAAACGCTCAGAGTCAGACACAGGGCGTGACTGCCATCATTTGCATAAACCCCCTTTTTATTTCACGCGTCTGTGGAATTCACTGAAACCAAGCCGTCTCTGGTGTGGCTACGGTAGAGTCGCCGGAATGATAACAAGGGTGAATCTGGCCCTGCAAGTGGCACGTGAAGCTCACCGTCGGCACTCCGGCCTTTCCAGCATTCCCTTCCTGGAACCTGACTGGAATCCTTGTAATAGCCCAAGCGTGAAGATGCGATTTCGTGCTCAGTAATTGCAAATTTCTCAAGTCATTTAAATCCCGAGCGTCTTTGAAAACAACAGCTGATCCTGGCGTGACAGGGCTCTCGTAACCCCAAGGAGACCGGTGCCTGCTCCTCTGTGCGGTGCACCCCTGTCCGGCCTCCTGCTCGGTCACCCCCAAGCCATGAAGCCAAGGGACTGGCCACGATGCGTATGTATGGTGAGGCGGGGGAGACGAGTTTGAGGTTTTTGTAGCGAGATCCCCACGGTAAATCAATTGGGTTTCATTCTTATCCAAGTAAACGTCTCGTGAGGTTCAGGGGAACCCGATCGGATCTTTAGTGCTCGCTCCTTAATTATTTTGCAAACTAATCGGTAGCAGCAATATTGACACCTACACGTGTGCAACACTTGCAAATGACAGAAGTTAACGAACAGGTTTTAGTGGCAGAAAAAAAAAGCCAGGTTCGGTCTCGTGAAAAATGTGGACCGGGGCGCAGGTGCTGTTCACCCTGAAAACGGGATAGGACGTGTCTGACCGGATCCTGCGCTATTCGGTGCTCTGTTCCCCTAGTGCAGGGCGTCCTGGCCGTGCTGCGGGTGTTCCGTTTCCCCCGGGGACACAGCCTTCGTACTGCCCCTAGTAGGCAGGGGGTACTGAGCGGTGCGAATCCTTATGTTCTCATGCTCCCCTCATCTGCCGTGTTCACCGCTGGAACGAGTCCCGACGTCTTAGCTTGGAGCAGGTGCTGGTTTCTCAGTAGCGTTCCCAGAAAGGGTTAAAATCCGTCGTTCCTGTGGTTCCGCTTCCATAGGCGTAAAATACCTGTAGCTTTAGGGCTGTGCTACTAAAAGCCCAAGATAAATTCTTGTCTTCCTCATTCCGAGACGCCAGGGATTTCCCCGGACAATGATGTTCGAGAGAGCTCCGGGGCTGATCCTGGGAAACGGGTGCCTTCTGCCTCCTCCCCTCCCTCCCCGCAGGGCAGCTGAGCGCCACGAGTGCAAACCGCACGGCGGCTGTGTCCGTCCGTCCGTCCCCCCCCCCCCCGCCCCGAATACCGCTCTGGTTTCCCTCGCTGGTGCGGGGCCGCCTGGCCACCTTGGCTGGGAATTTGCGTAGGACCGATTGAGGGAGCTGAAGAAAAACACGTTAAATCTTTGAGCCGGCCTAGTAAAACAGCAGTCGCTTATTAAGGGGACGTTGCTCTTGGTACTGCTGCGCTGCGAGGCCCTCCTCTCTGCTTATCGTACCTCTCCGGAGCCCGCGAGGGGTATAAATGCAGCTCAGTTATCGTTTGACAGTTCACTCGGCGTTGTTTGGGGTTAATAGCGAATGGGAAGCCAGCACCGTTTTTCCTCTCCTTGTTGGTAGCGGTGAGTGAGCGTTTTGTGTCTTCTCCTCGCCCCCAAAAGAAAGCTTCTAATTGAGAAGATAAATACGTGAGCGGTAATAGAAATGTAGCATAATTATCAGGCTACAGGCAGAACACAGACTATTTTGTTACGGGGCTCCAGTTAAAACTCTCTGTTGTGAAGATTGTGTCATTTCTTCCTGTTCCTGGTTCTTAGGGATAAACGCTTCAATTATTAAGCCGGTTCCTCGGAAAGCCGTGACGGTGGTGTGTTTTGCCATTTTGAGCGTCCTGCATGCAGGTATGTGCGTACCTGTATTGTAAAAGCGAAGACAAGAAAGAGACTAGCCACAGTTAGCTGTCCGAACACGTTCCACGCGGAGTTCCGGTGTCGGAAATGCCCAGCGTGTCCACCGGTACGTGACCGTAAACGGATCCTACTCCAACAGAAAGGCATGAGCCGTGGAATTGGTTTGGAACTTTGAAGGGCTTTTTCAGGTTGATAACTCTCCTGGTTTCGGCTCGGATGGAGTTAATTGTGTGAATGCCGTGCGTGCGGAGGAAAATCTACCCCGTGCCTCCCTCGACCCTGCCGTTTCTCACCGGTTCTCTTTCCTTTGCCCCTGTCCAATACCGACGCGGTATAGCTGGTGCCTCTCGCGCCGTCGGCCGGGAACCGCCGCGCTGCTGCCCCGCACCCGGGAGGCCCGTGCTGGCTACGGACCCCGAGGGAAGCTGGCTCCGAGCGGGGCTGGGCGTGGGCTCGGTCCTCCTCAGGCAGCAGCGTGCCAAGTCAAAGCCGACCAAAGGGATGCCTCGGTCTCCTCGCCTTATCTTTTGGGTAGGGCGCTGTGGGACGGAGGCCTCCGACTTGCCGGTTCTTGTATGTTTTCTTTGGGTAAGTGGCGGGAACGGAGGGCTGCGGTGGGCGGCGCAGCTGCAGCTGGGTCAGCCGATGAATCGCGCGCCGTCGAGGGAGCAGAAACCCTCAGGACCGCTATCGCTTTATCTCCGGAGTGGATGACTCGAGGCTCGGCGTGCGCGTGGCTGCCTCTGGGGAGAAAGAGAGCGCAAGCCTCTGGCTGCCGGGCTGTTCGGTTGCTTCCTCTCGCTGAGCGCCGGCGCCTGGGCGCGGGATCACGTGCGCGTAGGCAGCGCCAGCTTTGACGATTCTTATCAGGGCACCTTATTATAACCCTAGGTGCAGTTTTAGACTAGTCGAAAGATAAGGTGAATCTCAGGAATACTGAAGAACCCCGCGTACGTTTGGTGAACGGAGCTTTGGAATTGTTCCCAGTGAGGAAAGCGCGTGGCTCTGGCTTCTTGGGGAGTCACGGGGCGAATGGTGATCGATGTCTGTGCTGGAGAGGCATGTTTTTGACTGGGGGAGGGGAGGTGGGGGGCGGGGGAAGGCACCAAAAAGCAAGAGAAAGGGCAAGAGAGAAGTCGCAGGTTTCCTCCGTCACGTGGAGATGGCAGTCCATACTTGGGGGCGTCTTGGAACGTTTGCGTATTCAACAGGCTTGAGAGACTACCAAAGAGACACCAACTGCCCTGAAGTCTGGGTTCGAGGAAAATTGGAGTCTAGCAAGGTAGCCAAAAATCACCTTTCTTTACGGGACTGCCAAAACAAAAGGCTGAGCCAGCTGAGGGCTTCAGTTCAAAAGGAGTAAGAGACGTTCCCGACGGTGCGGCTGCGAACGGTGAATGCGATTTTCACCTTAATAAGTTGCAGCCTTGCCCAGAAAAATCTCTGGTGCTAGATCTTTTGTCTAATGGTGACGTCTGCCTGGGTAAGGAAAATGGGAGTTAATTAAACTCTGCATAATAGCTATCTTTGTTTAATAGATGACTTTTCCTGGGAGGTTAATAACCTGTGTTATTCTTACAGAGAAGCAGAAAATAGTTTCCTGGTGACCCATACAGGCAAATTCATCAACAAGTTACACCGTGCGTGATTTTGGCACCAAGGCTGAATGCACTTAGGTATTTGCTCATTCAGCTAATGCGCATTTGCGTCAACCGCCATTGAATCAGGCTGCAGGGCAATAAGATTTGCTTTGGTTTAGCGGAATTGTGAAGTATGTTCAAGGTAAGTCCTTTTTTTTTTTTTTTTTTTCCTTTTAAGACAAACCCTGTGCTCTGGTGTGAGTTCCAGAACCTTTTACTCGAATTTCAACAGAGGCATGATACAAGTGTCCTGGGTGCCCTCTTCCTTGTTATTTTTGTGAACGTCGTTATGCCGAGCGTATAATTACTTGGCAAATACTGCTCATTAGGAGTACCACGTTGCTTAGTAGGGACTGAGGAACCCGCTTCTTATTCTGAATGAATAGTGCGGTCGTGTCTGTCCTTGCAACGAGTCCTTGGTTTCAAAGTTGAGAACCGTGTTTTGCAGATGGGGCTTCGGGCTTGTCTGCCCGAGGAGTTAGTACGCGAGGAATGAGCGTGAGGCCTTTGACGTGAAAAGGCATCCTATCGCGCGGCGGCGTATCGTCCGAGTAAATCTTCGTGTTTAATTCGACAGTAGGCGCTTCCTGCTGGTATTCAAGAGATTACACCTCTCTCTCGTATTGGTACGAATGACTGAGTAGAGCGGCTAACGAACTTTCCAAGAGCTAATGAGGTTTTTGTGAGGAAAGTCTCAGCCGATGCTGGACAAAGCTATGAATGTAGATGCCACTTGCCTTTCCTGCGCTGACCTTCCCAGCCGTTCCCGGCAAAGGCGGTAGCGACACCGGGGAGGTAGGATGCTGCACTGTGAAAACGGACTGCACGCCAGGAGAGCCCGCCGGAAGAAGCAGCCTGGGGGGCTGGGGGGTGGGAAATGCTTTCTCCGTCTTTTTTCCACGTAGCCACCCATGAGGCTTCTTAATTCCCTTGGGTATTGTGCGGAAGGTGATTCATTTGGCATGACGTGAGCAGGAGCCGTGGAGGGGGAAGGAGCTGCACGCGCTCCCCTCCCCGAGCGGTGTACCCGCGCGAGGCCCAGCCAGCGCAGAAATCTACTGCCAGAACCGGAGATCGTGCTGGTTTTGGGGTTTGGGGAGGGTTTTTCTCTCCTTGGTTTTCTTGAATATGGATGTTTGACAGATTTTTTTGGTGACGCTGCATTAATATTTGCGGCTTTCACGGAAGAAATGTGTTCTGTGACGGGATCTTTCACTGACCTTTCGAAGTCTTTTGCACGTTCCAGGAAATTCTTACGGATTTTTTTTGACGGAGTCGGACGTACGACACCTAACCGGTACTTGGAAGAAAGGGCCAGCTCGGTTTGTATTTAAAGCTGCACTTTGTATGCAAATAGTGAACGTATAAATACTGGCACATACAGTTGCTCGTTTCGGTTACCGGTTTGGTTTCAGCTGACTGAAACCAATCGCGGAGATGAAATGAAATTTCAGGAGAAGTATTTCAGCGCTGGTTTCACGGTTTTGTTTTGGTCTGTTAGAAGCCAGGCTTCGGTCTGTCATCGGATACTTAGACCCGTGCTCTCAGTTTCGCCTGCGCGCACTTTGGCTCGATTCCCGTTTGCCGGCTTCGTATAGAAATGATGCGTTTGTTTCCGGTTTGGCCCTAAGAAGCATGGTACGGCTCAGCTAAGAGGAGTCAGGCAAAGGAGTGGAAAATGTCCAAATTTCCCCTTCCGTTGAGGTGGCCCATCGCTCCGTTGTTTGGGCTGCGCGTTGCTCACCGTTAAGAGTCTTAGACGCACGCGGAGGTCACTGGAACGCTCCTGCGGGACACGAGCGAGATGCGAACTTGAACGTGATGCCGCCGGCATGCCGTTGGCACGGAGCGAACGACCTCCGGAGCCGGACTCTGCACCAGCAAGCGTGTGCGCATCTGCTCGTGGCCGGTTCCCTCGTACTGCTGCGTTAACTGCGAAGAAAGAAACTGGATAATCTCCGTACTGGTGAAAATAACAGATCGCGCTTCTGTTGTCATGCCGCTGATGTACGTGATCGGTCTTTTCGCTTGAAAACACCACAGCAAAAAAACCCAAAACCAGCAAACTCCACCGTTTGTTTTTTTTAATTGGAAAACTTTCGGTTCAAACTGATAATTGTTGTGTCGAAGTTTAGGGAGCGTCCTTGTGTGTAGTTTACGGGCTCTGTCAACATGCAAGAAGACTACACCTTGCTGGTAAAACTGGTCGTCGTCTGCCTTCCACCGTCTCCGCTTAACGCAGCTCGTGCGGATCGCTCTGAAGCCTGGCGCTTGTGCCTGCACCGCGGCGTTAGCTTTGTCACTAAGGCTGCAGGAAATGTTTTGGAGGTTTCTGCCCAGCAAGGTAGTCCTCTCCGCTTACTTCACCTGACCGTCCTGAGTGGGAACGTTACTCCACCTTCCTCCGGCGGTTCCGCGTCGGGAAGGACAGCAGGAATGACCGCTCTTTCTCCAATGGATTTTCCAGTCGGTTTACTGTCTGCGCAGCGCCCAGGAAGCGTGCCGGCACCATCAGACGTTTCTACAGTTCTCTTTGCTCGTGCTGCCTCCTTTTCAGTTTGCGTTTGTCTTCGAGATGCTTTTTGGCTGTAACTGGAAGTGTGTTTTCTGGTAGAGACAGCGTTGCTTTCTGTTTGCTGCGCGACCGGTAGCTTTGAAGCTCAGTGACAACCTAATCGTTTTGGTTCCTCTGGAAAATTAAATCTTCAAAAACGGGAGCGTGGCTAATAGAGTTAGCTAAGAGGAAGTCGCCACGCTTCTGCCTGAGCTGTGTTTAACGTTTCCTGTGGGCCTGTGCGCACGGGTGCTCAAGTGTACAAGTGCCTTCTTGATCGAGGGCCACACTTCACCTCGCTTCAAAGTAAAACGAGGAGGGGAAAAAAGTTATCTGTCTGCCAGTGTCTGTACTTCCGTGAATTTGAGGGCAAGAACTCCATTATATATAGCGCTGTGCTTGCCTATTATACTCCTTCTGTGAAAAATAATTTGTGATTTATTCTGACAGGAATATGGAATTTATACAACGGGTGGGCCTGATGAAGACGCCATATTTAGGTTTGGATTAAGAAAGAGTTCAAAATGCATTTGTGTGTGCATCTAAAACCAGGTGGCCCGTAGGTTAAGAAAGGGAGAGGGCCGCTGAGCCGTCGGTGAGGCCTTTTTGCTTTTCCTTGTTTTTTCTGCGTGCGTTTGCTTGCTTTGTCTGAAGCGGGGAGCTTAACAAGAACTTCTCTAGTAGGTGAGTTTGATGGGCTCTCGCTTTTGGACAAGGAGTCCTTTTTAACCGCAGTTCGTCTTCTCATTGGAACTTTTTTTGCCAAATAGCCTGATTTCCAGAATCAAAACACTCGTCGCTGAGCCGAGGGTGCGCGCGTTCGTATGATGGGCCGGGGACACCGTGCTGGCACAGCTGACCGAGGAAGAAGTGTACGTAGTGCCTTCTCTCTCCATGGCCGCGTTGTACCTGGCTACGGCAGTGTCGCCGGGGGCAGCGGTATATCGAGGTAAAACGCTTTCTATCGGTGTCCTGGGTTCGGCCGCGATAGACTTAGTTTTCACAGGAGGCTGGGGGTCGGGGGTGCGGCCAGGGCAGCTGACCGGAACGAGCCAAGGGGCTATTCCATACCGTGGGACGTCATGCCCACTATATAAACTGGGGCAGGCAGGGCGGCAGGGGTAGTTGCGGTGGAGCTTTAGGTGCCGGGTGCTGAGCACTTGCATGGTGCGTCGCTCGTTTTCTGGTTTTCGTCTACTTGTACGATTGCTGCTGTTGTAATTTCTCTCCTTGTGTTGGCCCAGTAAACTGCCCTTATCTCAACCCGCGAGGTTCTACCTTCTTTGTCTCCTCCCTGATTCTCCTCCCCATCCCACCGGAGCGGGGGTGTGGGTGAAGCGAGCGAGCGAGCGGCCGCCTGGCGCTTTGTTACCGGCCGGGCTTAAACCGCGACGATCGGTAAACGCGCCTTTGCTCTGATGCACCCTCGCTGCAGTCAACTAAACGTTTAAAAGCATGAGATGTTAATACGTTGCTCTCGAGCGCTGAGGAGCACTCATGCCTGCACAAAGCCAGGCAATGGCACGTATCGTTTAGAGGCGGCAGGCCCTCTGTTTCGCAGGCTTCGTGTGTCTGTCTGTGCTTTGTGTGCCATGGATTGCTGACGGTACATTAAGCGGTCGTGACCCAGATTATATCATGGCTCTGATCCGTTCGGTTCCTCCCCCAGAGCTGATGTTCTTCTGTACCCTACAATTACTACTCTGCTCACAACCTTCCGGCAAACTCCCTTCTGTCAACACAAGCAGCTACGGCATCAAAAGCTATCGGAATAATAGCTGAGGAAGCAAAAAGTGCCTTCAAGAGCTGTAAGTAAAAGGCAACGCTGGGTCAAAATGTGTGGGCTATAAGGTATAGTAGTTATCACGGAGAGGTGGAAGCACAGTTATGAGCTTCATTTCCTTACTTTTGTGGTAGTGTTTCAGAAAGTTTTGCGTTCCTGCCCTAGCGGCGTTGCAGTGCTTTTTTTCTTACTAATACGCGATTTAGTTCAACATCAGTAATTTAAAATCAAGCGCGCTAGATTGTGAGGATCTCGTTCAAAGCTGAAGGGCGGTTTAATCTAGTTCTACTCTACAGGACTTGCAGGAGCGGTGAACTGCTGGGCATTTGCCTCACCGAAATCCTTTTAGAGCTGTCGTAGCGCTCTTAAAAACTTCAGCCGTGTGTCAGCTGGAGCATTACATTGATTGAAGAGTTAGCGATTTAACTGGAATCCGAGAATGTGTTTTGAACTCCGAACTTGGAATCGGGGTGGGTTAGACGTTGTAGAAGTTGCCCTGATCAGGGATTTATAGATCTTTAGAAGATGTTGAACCACGATTTTTGAGGAGCAGTGTAAACACGGTGTGTTTATATTAGCAGTTCTTTGATGCGGAAACCTATTCAGAAGGTGCCAGGGCACTATCGGAGAACATCGTCGAGAACGTCCGGATGCGTAACTCCACAGTAGGCGTTTCCTTTTGTTACTGGACGAGATTACGCCCTGCCTGTTGTAGTGCTGGGAATGCCTGTCAAGGTACAGCAGTTAACGGACTTTTCAAAGAGCTGACGAGGTTCTTGGAAGAAGAGAAGCGAGGATCAGGGAAGTTGCTCTGAGCTGGCTCTGTTAGGATCAACGGGGGGCCAATTTTCAAACAGTCAGAAGCGGTGCCTAAGAAAACGTCACTGCTGCCAAAATAAGACAGCATTTGAGAAGGGCTCGCGATCCGATAGCGCCGCTTGGTTATCTTTTGATTTTAGTCCGGCCATTTATTTTGATGCTTCCTGCGCTCCATACAGTACTTGCCTTGCGATGGCTGCTCGGTTTCGAACGGCTGCCCTCTGCGCTGGAACCAAGCCCCTCCGGTACGGGAACGTGTGCTCGTGCGTGGCACGAAGCACCCTAAAGGTCCAAACGTACGGTTACGAGTGCGCGCAGTCGGCACCAGAAAGGAAGCTTCCTCGGGCGTTTGCAGCCCGTGTACGGCTCCGCAGCAGCTGTCCAGGTGGACTGTTCCCATTTATGGCAGCTCTGAGAAACTCGCTTCGCTGCCGTGGAGGTCGAGGTACGTCCCGTTCCCTGCAGTGGCCGTCAAGCGGTTCCCACCCTGGACACCCACACTGGGCCCTGCTCGCTCCTTTAGCCTCCGGGGATATCTGGTCATCCCCATTGCTGCATCTGCCGGCAGCGAGCCTCCGGGGCAAGGTGGTATGCGAGGAGCGGGAGTTTGTCTGTGTCCTGTGGGTGCACCGACCCGTCCTCCCAGGGCCTGGAGGACCGTTGGAGGGATTAGCTGTGCTGCCCAGCTTCCCTCAGGAAACTCAGCCCCCCGAAGCGCCAGCGCCTGCTGCAGCGGCCAGCAGTGTTTGGGGAGCGCTGGGGCGCCTGCGGCAGAGCGGCCCCAACCGGTTCGAAGCAAACAGATTTCTGACCCGTCTCCTACGTCAGCCTTTCTTGTGAATGTTTACGCTTAAGTATCGGGCGACTGGAACAACGGGAAAACTCTTGGTCTTTTTTGCCAGAAAAACTGCCTTTCTGAAAAATAGCGGGCTGGGTGTCGGGCGATATATGCCCGATTTCCGTTTTATCCTACTTTCTTAATTTTATCGTGTCGTGACTCTCGGCTTGCTCTGTGGGGCTGCTGACATAAGAAGCAGCTCCTAAAATTTTGAGTGTTTTGCATGCTGCTGCCGCCGATTCTTCAGGTGAGACTTCAAACACTGTTTCTCACAAGAAATAATAGCCCGCACCGATCGACGACTGGATTGTGATTTCAGAGGAGAAATAAAAGCAAAGTCAGAAGAATCCGTCGGGAGCAAACGGTGTTAGTGACATGAGGGAAAGGGACGTGTGGAAAGCGAACTGTATGGTTTCAGATGTGTTTCTCTGAGCTCTTGAACATTTGGAAACGTTTCTGATGAAATCAGCTACTTTTTAAAACGGAGCTTAGGCTATCTTGTGTCTGCTTGTCTTTTCAGATGTATAGTTTTTATTTGGAGCTGTATTTTACGCTGAAGTGACTGACTGAGCAGTTTTACCGATAGGAGCAGGCAGGGTGGGCCTTGGCAGTCCTGCTGACAGGGAGACTTAACTGGAGTTACCGGTGGGATTTCGTTGGAAATGCAGGTAGATTATTTTATCGAGATGATTTCTGGTCTGCTTGTGCGTTTTTTCCATATAAAGGGTAGACCACGCAAGACATGTTGGGAAGACGTCAGACGCGTGGAGTTCCGAGTGCATTGTTTCCTCCGTGCGAACGGTGCAGGGTTGAGGCACGTTGATGGAGCTTGGTCAGGACAAGCTTGTAATCGCGATCGAGCTGTTGACCGCTGAGCCCCTAACATGGGTTCGAGTGTCCAAGCTGTCCATGCCAGGGCTGAAGGTTATTGGCTTCTTTGTATGAAATGCGAGAGTTTTATTTATCCGCGTTGTAGGTGCTGCGGCAACACAAAGTACCGCAGGCCTCGCCGCAACACTGTCAAGTCGGGCCTCGTGCTATCTCCTTCCAGGTCTCCAGTGGACTGTCAAAGGAGCCCGGAAGACTGATAAAATGAAAGAAGTAGTCACAGGATGGGGACAGTGCTATGCAAATAGCACTGTTGGGCTGGGATCCAATTTCCTGGACTCCAGATTAAGTGGGATAACTAGGAAATGCAAAGAAAAGCTGCCGACAGAGAAAGGGAGCCACAGCGCAACAGAGAAGCAAGGGGAGAGCGAGGGATTTTCAGACGGGGCGGAAGCATGGGAGAGAGGGCCGGGTCCGTGAGTTAGCTTGGAAGAAATCACGGGAGGGCAGCACTTCTCTGCTACTGGGCACGTATGCACGCACGCACGCACGGACGCAGGCCTACGCTTGTTTTGCACCGAGGCAGTGCAGCCGTACGGGTGATGACTAGTAACTGGGTCTGAAAAATCGCGACATAGTTGACCGAATCGTAAAGGTGATTATTAGAAAGGAAGGCTGTGGTGTGATTTGTGAGAGGGGGAGGTGTGGGTCTCTTTCTTTGTGTATTTGAAAGCCTCTCTCCCCCAAAGAAGCCTGTCTCTTCAGAGCTAATAGAGGCTAGACGCTTGATGGGGAGACTTAATCGACTCAAGATTTGTTTCCGTGTATTTAAAGGACTCGTGTAGGCCGATGTCTCTCTCTTCTCCTTCTCTCCTTGCTTCCCTCTCCACTCCTGCGTCTTTTCCACGGAGAAACAGCAGCGTTTCCATAAACGGAGCCTTCGGTAAAGACTTCCGTCCTAGCGACGCCGATACTTAATTGACGCGAGGCTTTGAGTATTCTGCAGCGCTCTGCTGCTCCGGTAAAGGAGCCAAACAGAAGCGCAGCAGTGCGGTTTCCTCCGGCTCTGATGTTGGGGTACTACCGTCTTTGGAAGAACCTCTGAGGAAACCGCCGAGATGTGAAGGGGAAACCCTCAGAACCGAGTCCTCCAGAGAGGACTTCGCACCGCCTTCCTCACTCCCCTTCTTCCAGAGAGGAATTCGCTTTCCGTTTCTGCAGCGAAACCAGTCGGCAGCACAACACGCTGCAGGTTTTGATCGTAGCTTGCCTTAGAAGTACGTGTTCTAGGGAGGTGGAACGCTGAAGTTTGGACGGGGGCAGGAAATATTTGTGGAAGATGTCTGAAAGTAAATAACTTGTAACGCTGCGAGATAGATGTGACGGTTTTTGTTTCTGGCGCACTTCAGTTCAGGTGACTCAGCCGGGACGAGTGAGGGGACGGTTCAGCAGTGCCGGTCGCACAGCCCCGGCTGAGCCGCCGCGTGAAGCCAGGGGTGAGCTGTGGTGCACGCCTTTCCTAGGAAAAACTCGTCTTCCCTTCCGAGGGCGGCAAGGTGCGACTCTGCTGTCAACGGTTGTGGCTCTGCGTTGCCGGCCCGGGCTTTTGCCGGCCCGGTGGCAGGAAGGGTGGGACAGCAGGGCTCCGGAAGGAGCTGGCCGCTGCCGCAGGAGAGCGAGTCCGGCTGGGGCCTGTGGACGCAAAGGCTGGACTGTGATCTCCTGCGCCCCGCGCGACTCCCAGGTGATCCGTGGTCTCTAGAAGAGCCGGTAGTGCATCACACAGGCCGCGGCGTGCCAGCTGTGGGTTACGCCTGTCGGGCTTGCCGACTTGCGCGTGGGAATTAATCCCAGCAGCACGCTTGTCCCGCGGGTGGTCAGGGAGCTGCGATCACGCGCGGAAGGGCTGAAAGGCCTGCGTTGTAAGGGCGGCCTCGCGCCGCTTGATCGGTTGGCAGATCGGCTGAATGGACGCTTACAACGCTAGGAGAAACGGTAAGCAGATCGCCTCTCTAAGTCTTCGGGTTTGACAGGCGTGAGGGTATTGGCGTACGGTCGACGTAGCGGGCCCAAGTGTTTGCTCGAGATTTGCCTTCGGTGTAGCGTTGGCCTTGCTTCAGGGCATCGAGTCACCGGCAGTCTCGCCAAAGCTGTTTAAGCCTCACCCTTGTTTCCGGTGCTCCGTCTTTAGCCTGAGGCTGCCACTGTGACAAAAGTCACCCCTCTCCCACTTCAGCACCCTTTAGGATGCCAGTGCTCACTTTTCTCTGTTTTTCCTTGGTCAAGTAAACAACGATTGAGGGGAGAAGAGTCTCCAGCCTGTCATCCCCACGAGCTGCACGTGTAAGTCATTAAAGATGTGGCTGCCAAGCATCTCCTTTGCATGACAGATCTGGCACCAAATGCCTGTGAGTCCATGGAGTAGGCTTGATTCAGGCGACCAAAATTACGGGTTCGCTGTAGTTTTCCTTTTTTTTTATCGACGGCAGACTTTTAATGTGGTCACAGTACGCAGTCACGTGATTTACAATCAAATGGATTAACCACTGACTTATGCTTCGCGTAAGCCTTATAAATCCACGCGCGTACCTTCCAGATGCGAGGCCGAGAGCGGCGGGACATCTTTGAGATCCATTAGCGAGGCTCTTTTTGCGATAGAAAATATACCCGTGGGACTAAAGCCCTCTGACACGGTATTTTAGGAGAAATCACAGCAAAGATGTGCCTGACAAGGCTCTATAGCTATTTATGGGCAGTTCTGTCAAATTTAGGGTAAACTTGTCTCTCTCTTTTTTTTTTTTTTTTTTTTTTTTTTTTTAAACCCCCCCCCCCCCACCCCCCCCAACCACATTTGCTGCAGGATTCTTCTGGTTAATTGTGGGCTGCCGAAGCTTTGCATGAAGGCACCCGCACAGCGGCGCCGCCCCGTAATTACATGGGAAGGGATCTCCGCCTTGTGATTTTGCTGGTAGATGTACTTGCCGGGCATTCTTCTGAGCGTGGCGGGAGGGGGAGTTTGGTGAAAGAAATCCACCAGCTGGGAAACGGGGGAACGCTTGCTGCAGGGCCGCAGGGAAGGGCTGCTCAGCTGAGAGCTTTCTCTGGCCCCTGAAGCCGCTGTAAGTTAGGCTATGGTAGCCAGCCCCCTCAGATTTTTTGCCACAGAGTCATTTTTAAATTAACCGTTGCTGTCGCAAACGGCACCCGCTTCGCTCCCGCCCTAAGTTGAGCTAGCTCTCGGCAGCGCGTTTTCAGCGCGTGGGCATCGATCCAGTCGCTGCTGCTGTTTGATGCCTGACGCTTGCCGAGAATTTATCACCTTTACGGAGCCCGTCTGCTTTGCGTGACTGTGCCGCATCTCAGCTCGCATCGTTAACCGGGCCCGTGGATTTGCCACGCGGGCATCGCCCTGGCTGGAGTAAAGTGTTTGTTTAAACTGGGAGTAATCGGCCTGCACCAGCCAGGAGGCGCTCGGTGAGGAAGCCTGGTTTGCTTTCAGCGTGTGAGGAGTTGTCCGTAGCGTGATTGAGTCCCCTGTCAAAAAAGCCACCGGTGTAGAACACAAGGCTGGGTAAAAAGGGAGTTGCTGAGGTGCCATTTCTGTACGTGACTAGAAGAGCTGCGAGCGTCTGAGTTTGGCCCGACGTCTGCAGCGGAGAGCAGTCTTTGTGGTGTTTTTCACAAGCCTTGCGTCAAACCCAGAGAAGACTGGGGCACGCGGTTTTGCCTGCCATGTAATTTTTGCGGTGTGTAGTATTTACAGGTACCACAGGTGAGTGGAAAAGGAACGGTTCAGCCTCAAAACGACGGCTTAACCTAAGCGCTAAGCATGCCGAGAGACTTTTACATGTCTGGTGCGCTTTTAATGCCAGCGTGCAAATAGTTAGCGCCGTGTGCTGTCCTGCCTACGTGGTAGAGGGCTTCTGCGGAGTTCGGCTCAGGCGGGTTCAATTCAGAAGTCCGATCGTCAGCGTCTGAGGTCAGTAATCAGGTTGCGTTCAGATTTTTTCCTTGTTTTCCGTGTTTTCAGCGTGCGCTTTTGGGGTGTTTGGTCAGTTTAAGCTGCTTTTTTCAGTCCCGGTCCTGTCCTCCCATTTTGTCGATTATTCACGCTGTGATTGTGCCTTCTGCAAGGGATTGTCCCTTTTGACCGTTTTCCAGCGCTTGGTTGGACCGATGGCTTGCTTTCTCTCCTCCCGTGACAGAAGCAGGTGAATTGTAGTGGTGTTGAAAGCAATTGAAGTATTATTCTTTACATGTAGGCTTTACATAGCTAAAAATCTTCGTAGGAGAGAAGCTGACTTCCCGGAAAGCCAGCTTTGCTTGCTGACGCCTTCCTCGGAATACGTCGGCAATTGCCGAGAGCGGATGTGGATCAGGGTGCCGTACCCAAGGGAAGCGGCGGGAAAAATATGCCGGACGCGCAGTGCGCCGTTTCTGTGGGCGTTAGATTTGGTATTTATTAAGAGAAATCCGTCAACAAGTTCCGCGACTTACCGGCAGGTGTTGGTAAAAGCTCCGTAACCCGAAGAGTTTGCAAACTCCCGACTCTTTTCGGAGCCTACCGCTGCCCCACATCTGTGCAGAGCCACGAGCTCGTGGACCCTGGCCATGCCCCCTCCCTTGAAGTTGGGTCACGGATCCGTAACCGATCCTGGGCGAAAGTGCAAAAACCCTCCTTGGTCTCTTCCAGCAGTGCCGGCGTTAGGTAACACGCGGGGTACGCGGCTGAGGTACGAGCCCCGAGGCTGCCAAGCGGATTTTGTGAATGTTTCGGTAAAACGACATTTTAAAACAGAAAGGAAAGGACGTCTGGGGACAGCTAGTTCATTTCAACCGTGGGAGGCAGGACATTGATGACGGTCGAATCTGTTCAAATATCCCTGAGAAATACCTGGAAAGAGTGTTCTTTAGACAGGCGGGTTGTTTTAAAAGGTCACTCCTTACCAAAAAAACAAAACAAAAAAAAAGCTAAAAAAAAAAAAAAGCAGGAGAAAGCTGTAGGCTTGCAAATCCCTCTCCTCTCTCGGCGAAGGAGCGTGGCCGGAAGGGAGGCGCCGCAGGTGGGCGTGCAGGGCGGGGCTCGGGAGCCGGCAGCACAGGTCGGGCTTGGCCTGCCCTCGAGTCGGGGAAGACCGAGCGGAATCGGAGAGGTGCCTTTGAGAAGTCTTACGCCCTGGGCAGGTCACATAGCGTTAGGCAGATGTACACCAAGCCTGTCTTTAATTAGGATTTCGAAATCAACAGCCCGACTGACTTCCGTGCCTGGCGACAGGAAAAAACGAGTATGCTTTTATATGACCAAAAGCATCTCAACTTTCATACGTTAAAAGCAAGATGCTTTTGCTTTGCTTTGATTTCACTTCCTTTCCTGTCTTTCTCCTTTTAGTTCGTTTTGGTTTTGGTTTTTTTCCTTTTGTGGAAGCTTGAGGACTTTGGTGGAGGTCTGAGCTGCTTTTTAAGTTTTGCGCGGCTCTCTACGGGCAGGGATCTTAGTTTTGTTTTGATTGACCTCAGTAAAGCTGTTTGTTAACCGTTCAAGGTATAACCCTTGAGCCGTCAGTGAATGCTTATTCTATACGGCAGGAATTTTTGCAGCGGTCCTTCAGGTCTCGTAAGTTAAGGAGGGTTGAAGCGTGTATGTGATCGCATAGCAAACGTTCGCGGGCCCCACAGCAGCTACTAGATGCTGCTGTCGTCATACCTGGAGATCAACCCTCTTGGTTTTTGTGTCGGCGTACGTTCCTCCCGCGGTTTTTGATGTCTGCTTGCTCTCTCCGTTGCGTTTCTCGTTTCTCCGAGGTTTCGTCAGAACTGGCGTCAAGAGAAGTGACGTTTTATCAGTTTTAGTAAACTGCCTGTTTGTCCCTCGGTGTGAATATATTCGGGAAAGAGCTCCTTCTGCTCCTTTTGGAGAAGCAAGTGGGTGTAAACGTTAGCACCGGTCGGCCCCTCTGCACCTGCCAAACACAGCTAATTCTCCAGCTGCCCGGAAGGCCAAGGGCTAGTAAGGGGAGGCTTCAGAAAAGCAAACGCTTGCTTGTGTCAGCAGAATGGCTGCCTTGAAGTTGTTATTATGGAAGCAAAGATGACCCCAGAGCACAGCGGGTGATGTTTGTTTTCCTTGCAGTCCTTGCCCTTCAAGAGGAAGGCTGTTAAATTGCATGCAACTTGTTGCTTGTTGAAGGTGCTCCTCGATTCCCCTGTAGCTAGGTGGTCTGGTACGAAATAAGGACGTTCTGGTATCCTCGTGAAGCGTGTATCTATATGTGTGTATCTCCTCAGGGGAGGACTCTACCTAGATAACTGAGTTCTCTTGAAGTAAATCACTCGGGAGAGGGGGCGGGGGGTCAGCTGTTGCCCAAGAGCGGGAGAGTCCGGAGTAGCCCTGGCCCTGTGGTTTGCCTCCGTGACGGGGAGCCGTAGGTTGCCAAAACGTCATGTTTGCCAAGGCAGTGGGACGTCGTGGGGTGAGCACAGGTTACGTCTGTTGAGAACAAAATAACGCTGACTTTCGTAGATTTGCTGGCCAGGACGGACTCCGCGTCTTGTGAGCCAAAGCCCTGACGCAGGGCAGGATGCTCCGGTCGCTCCGCTGGGTCGTGCGCTCCCAGCCAGAGCCCCGTGCGGCGCCCGGGCCGGGGTGCCTCCGCTCATCCAGCGGTGCGAGCAGGGAGATCTGTTCTCCTCGTTCACTTTCCCCGGCTGGTTTTGACAGCCCGTCTATGTGACCTTCCCTCAGCTGCAGTCCCCGGGCCTGTGACCGGCATGCCTGCGCTCTGTTCGCGCTGCCAGCGCGCTCCCTCAGCCACGTCTTAAGCAGCGGCTTTAGAGGCATCTGGTTTGCCGAAGCTGAGCTATTTGTCTAGTCCCAAAGCTACACGTGAGTCCCGTTTGATAATCCCCCCAAGGGAAAAACGTAACCGCGAGAGGTTCTGCAACCGTTACCGGCACCGAAGGGGCGGCACGGATCGTGTTTTGCTCTTCGGTCTGTGGAATATAGGAAAAGAGTTGGAATTTGGAAAGTTACTTGCTTATATTTTTCCATGTAATTGTAAGGGGTCTTTTCTCTCTCTTTTTTTTTTTTTTTTTTTCCCCCTTCTGTCAAAAGAAAACGAGAGCAGAAAACCAAAACAACCCCCCCAAGTTCAAAGATACGCGAATGAATCCTTTACTATTTTTACGGTAGTTTTTCTCCACTGGAAAACAAATTATGTAAACAGACTTCTGAAAAGAAAACCTCTCAGAACTGGGCGGAGGAAGCGTTCCTCCAGTACGACTTGAAATCAAAAAGCAGCACACCTGCCTCCAGCTGGTTTCCCTGGGACGCATGTCTCGCGCGGCCCCAGCTACGTGAGGTCGCTTCCAAGTCAAACAAGTAGCAATTCTTAAGTAGCACCTAAAGAGGAACGAGGCCAGCCTTGCCAGCAAAACCCCGGCCCCTAAAGGTTCCCGCTGCACAGGCTTTATTTTCCTTTCCCTGACCCGTCTGCACAGAGCTGTTAGCGATGGCCTGGCCTGCCTCCCTGTGCGCACAACCCAATCACAAACAGCAGGCAGCTGACACCCCGGGACACCTGCAGCACGCCGAACACTGGGGGATTGTTCATCCCGCGGGGCCGGACGCCATGGGGAGACTTCTCCTGGCTGGGTGTCCGCCCAGACGCACGCGGTCGGAGAGAAAGTCGGGCAGGACAGGTCTGGGGCCACGAAAGGTTTCTTGGCGAATTAATAGAAAATATGTGGGGTTTTTTTTTTGTTTTTTTTTTTTTCCTTCTTCTTCTTCTTCTTTCCGTCAGAGGAAGAACAGGGATGACCGAGACGTGAATACAGGAGCCCTCTGTGCAGCGCTGCTGTTGTCTCGGGGTCAGGCTCATCCGTGGAAATCCAGTTGGTACAATATTTGGGCAGGCTTTGAGCAGTCCCTTTCGCTGACTTTAAGGCATGCCCTTATTATTCTAGTTTCTGACGCCTCACTGCTTATTTATTCATAAATTAGGTGTTTGCCAGGGAAAATACTTTGATGCCCTTCTGATGGAGCAAGTACAGGAGAGCGAGCTGGAAAAAAAAAAAAAACAACCACCCCACCCCACAACCCTTAATCAATATTTATGGACTTTTGAAAGTTGACGTTTGTGGAAAAAAAGGCTGCATTTCTTCGCAGACGCTTTCCGGGCTGACATTTTTGGCTAGTTTATCTAACAGGAGAGGGAACAGATTTTGGTGGACTTTAATCTGCCAGTTTTCTCGTTCCGTGTCCCAAGGACAGAGCTTTGCCGGGGTCGGACCGCTGTCCTTACCATCAGCCAGCAAATCCCCTTTGACCAGTGGCGTTTTGCCTTCGTGGGTCCTCGTTACAGACGGACCGTAGAACTGGAGCTTGCGAAGGCTTGGTAGGATGCACGTACTGTTAGCGTACGGTTCTCTGGGTTTTTATATAGACAGGGTAGAGAACAAGATCATTTGTCTGGGGTAAGTGAACGTGCTGCGTGGCCACAGTAGTCTCAGTCCAGGAAAGATGCCTTTCCTGTCTCTTTCGGCCAGACTCGGCTATCGCTGTTGCCTTAGAAGCTGCAGAAGTCGGCGTCGGTGTCAGAATCGAGTAGCCCAGGGCCCTTGCCAAACCTGTTGCTTGTGTGTGATGGGGTTCTCTCGGCACCTCTAGCTCTTGCCGTGGCTTTTGACGGGCTCCTGCGCAGCCTTGTGTCCTAATAAGAAGATCTCTTCCCGCCCCTCGGCCCGCTGCAGCGCAGCGGGGGCTGGAGGAGTCCGGGCTGGTGGGTTTTGCTGCCTGCGGTCGCTGTGTGCTCGGGAGGAGTTCCATCTGGGCTTCTTCTGGGCGCGGGAGTAAGGACACCTTTTCTGACGCGTCTTCGAGAAAACTTGCGAGATAGGCGTCAGTCAGCTTTCCTTGCAGTGGTTCTTGCTGGAGTTGAGACTATAGCTTTCTGTTGGGGACGCTTGAGGTTTCGTGTCGAAGTTACTGTTACGACAGAGCATCAGCTGTAACGACGATTTGGAATAGATGTGTATGTAAGTATTTGTTGACGTGCAAGAACCGCCGACTCGCTACTGACAGTAAAATATGTGGCTGTCAAAGACGCTCTGAGCTGATGTATTTGAAGTGAAATGAGAGGAGAAGCTACTGGTGCTTTTTTCCTTCTGGTTTGTTTCCGTGCTGAACTGATGCCGGCACCGAAATGCCAAAAAAAAACCCAAACCCAAAACCAAACAAAAAAACCCCACCCCAAAAACAGAGCAAGAAGAAAGAAGGAAAAAAGGCATTTAGCTGAGGAAAATAAGAACTGGTGAAAGTTTAATAGAAGCGGAGCTCAAAGAGAGCTCAGCAGTGGGGCAAATACTGAGAAAGCGGTGAAACCACCCAGGAATCTCAGTAGATTTTTGCTAGGGACTTACCTGCGAGGCAGTTTGTTTTCCCAAAAGAAGTTTCAAGGATGCTATTTTAAAAGAACGAAATGTCGTGGAAGGTGTTGATCGACAGAGGATCCGTTTCCTGAAGTTTTCCCTGTCCTTTAAAGTCTCTTTTTCCAGGCAAGGCCATCCATGGCTGTAGCACCGGAAGCAGGCACTCAGGCTGTGCTTTTTCCCCGGTCTCCCCGCAACGGGGAGCTGCAATGACCCCGCGTCCCCCAAATCCTTCATCCTGCCTCTCGGCGGGACAACTGTACGCCGGGGCTTGGCAGACGGATTTGGAAGGAGCACAGGGGAACTCAGTTTCTGTAGCAGGCGTAACGTGTCATCCTGAGTAGCTATAGAAAACCCCTGGGTTTATTTCGCTTCCGCCGAGATCGTGGTAGTCGGGATACGGCGATATACGATGTCCTCCTGTGGTGCACGGCGAGGCTCAGTGGAGCCGCGCTCTCAGGCAGCACCTTCGTGGAGATGGCGGTTCGAAAAGGTGGTGTCCGTTCGAGAGAGCGTACACAGGCTGAGATGGCGGCTCTTCTGGGCGCTCTTGGGTGCGCTTCCCTCAGCTTTTTCTCTTCGTGTACCGAGCTGTTTTTTGGTTTTGGCTTTGCGTTTCTGAATTCGCTAAAAAGGCTCCTAGTTCTTTGGTAGCTTTAAAGAAGAGCTTGCTTCCCAAAAAGGTTTCGGGAAGCATCTGCACTTCTCTGTTTTGATAGGTCTTAATTAAAAAGCAACGCCCCTCTCCCCAGTCCTACACTTTAATGCCGGTGGGGTGGGGAGGGGAAGTCCTGCGCTGGCTTTTCTGTTTGGTCTTGGTGGGCTTTTTTCCCTTCCGTTCTTTATTGTTTCTCATTGTTTTCCTGTTTTCTCCCCGCGCATCGTCCCGTCCTATCCCGTCCGTCCCGTCCCCCCCCCCCTCCCCCTTCCTTATGTACAGAAACTGCCTTTATACTTCTGCTTCTTTCGTCCTTACGTCTCCTCGTTCTGCTCAGAGCATTACCTGCGGTAACTATCCCTCGTCGACCCGGAGAGCGAATGCTCCTCTGCCAGGAAGACGTGCTTTGGCCACGTTAGCTGAAACCGAAGGCTGCGGCTACCTCCTCGCTGCTAACGATGACTTCTTACGTCTGTCTGAGCAAATTTTAGGTTCTGTGTGCATTTCTGGTTTTAATAAGCTCCTTTATTTTAATGCTAACAGAATTAATCTAAACTCACACTCTCAGCAGGCTATTCTCAGCCAGCATAGTGTTTTCAAACTGAGGCAACACCCTGTTTACATAGATAAGCAAATTGACAGTCCGCGGAGCTTCTTCCAGTCGGAGCAGCTGCCGAACACTTAACAGTGAGAGACTGGGAAGCACATGTTTCGCAAACATTTCTTCTTCTGAAGGGTAAACAGATTTCTTTCTTTCTTTCTTTCTTTTTTTTTTTTTTTTTTTTTTTTTCCTGTGAAGAGTTGAAAGCTGGAACGTCTGCTTCTTGGCCAGCCGTTCTTTCCCACGAACGCTGGTTCTCGGGTTCAAAAAAGCTGGGTTAGGTTATTGTGCGTGTCTCGGTGCCTGTGTTTCTGAAGTATGCCCAGAACCACACCAGGGGAGCACGGGGAACCGTCAAGGGCGGCAAACCCCGCTGCGGAGCTGTGACTCACAGCCCAGCCGCCGCCGCGGACCGGTACCGCGCGGCCGCCCCGAGGACCGTCGCCGCAGGCAGCGCAGCGGCTGGGCTACGCTTCCTCCGGCTGTTCTGCAGCGCTGCCGTACTGGCCGGCGGCTGAAGTTCAGTGACGCACGGGGTACCTGCCCGTTTGTGCAAAGGCTCCCCGGTCTCAGCGGTCGGGGGCTGCTTTCAGGGCATAATTGTGAGGGTGTCTGTCTGGCCGGGTGGCCGCTCACAGTCGACTTCTCCAAGAATTTGGCCCCTGCGACAGAGAGACCCATTTTCCGGATCTCCGGTTGATTATTTAAATTATTCTACTAAGCGGTCTGCTTTTCTTACGTCCTCGAACTGCAACGGTCTTTGGAAAAAAACCCAACAGTGTTACAGGCTGTGCACAGCAGAGCTAGGGTTGAATCTAGACCCGCGTCCCTGGCAGGCGAGAGCAGCTCCGCTCTCAGGATCTTTCTGAGGTGCCTTGGCCTCGAAAACTTCCCCCGAATGCACCATCTGATGCCCTTTGCCTGGCACTGAAAGGCACAGAATGCAGACGGTCGCTAACAAAAGCCGGAACTCCTTCAGCACAGTCGTCTTCTGCTTATCGCGGTGAAAGCTACGCCTTATCTGACAGCAGAGGTGTTGGGCCCTGAGTAATAATTTTAGCAGCTGTGTGGTCTGCTGGCAGTGTTACTCCCGCAGCAGCAGCAGCACGAACTAGGTCGCCGTGAACCGCTGAACCGTTTTACCGTCTGGTACAAGGTACAGCACGTACTGCTTTACGTTACGGCACGGTTTTTGTCTCTGTGTTTCTGCGAACTAAGTCAAACGTCCAGGAGTACTTCTGCGTGCTCTGATGCCCCAGCGTAGCGCCAGGCAGCGCTCTCTGGGGCTGGAACCCAGCCTTCAGGTGCCGAACAGGGAAAACGTATAGAGATGCTATCGAGCTCCTATGGTCAGAGCTTGAAAGTACTTCCAAGTAAGTAAAAATAACCACGGCAAACAGAAGTTTTGTATTTGCGTGAGTGTGTGTAAGGATCTCTTATTTATTTATTTACTTAGTTACTTGCTTATTTTTAATTTCCATTGCTTGTTTTGGGTAGGTGAGAAGAAAGCAGGCTAAAGGCTGCCGCGATCGTCTGCTTACTCTCTTACTGTCACAGTCCTTGGTTCTTCTTCTTTTGAATAGTAATAGGCAGGTGAAAGAGGTGTGTTTTTTCGAAAGCCCGCTTGGCATTTTTGAGCATCGGGGAAGGAAACTCAAGTAATTTCAGACATACTACAAGTTTCAGGAACGTTTCAAAGTTAGCGTAAGGAAGAGAATGGTATTCCCCAATGAAAACACGGGAGTGTGCGCAGAGCGTGTCCTGGGCTTTAGTGGCGGTTCAGTCTGTCTGCTAAAAGGACAACGCATTTCTGCTGTAGTCTGCTCCCTTCACCCACGATCAAATTGTGCAGAAGGTAAAATCCCAGCCTGTCAGCCTATGGTTTATGCTCTTTTCGCTCCCGGCTAGCCGAAAGAACAGGTCCGCAAGTTCTTCCTGCTCGCAAAGCAGAAATGGTAATAGCGTCTGGTTTCAGGATACAGAGGTGCGGTCCTTTCTCTGACTACTGTTGCCCACTGGTATTTCTATTAGAGGTAACGTGATCTGCAGGTGGCAAATAAGGCCAAACACTACGCAACAGAAACAAATTGCTACTCGTTAAAAATATATTTCGGCTGGTAATGTGTTTTACGCCTGTCCCTTGCAGCCTAGTTGTGCTTGTTCCCGTGGGTCCCCACCTGTGGTATTGTCCGTGTGAAAAGAGCTTCCTCAGCGAATTAGTAAGTGACTCCTAAATATTGTCTGTCTTTACTTTCCTGTCATCCACCTTCAGTTTGGCGCGCTATTAAAGGACTCGCGTTACGAGACTGTTTCACCAGACAGCAGGGCTAGTCTCTTTCTTCTCCCATGTATGCTCTCTCTCCAGCGACGCTGCATTTGAACACGTGTGCACTGCGGTAACGTCAAAGGCAGCTGAATCACGGCACGCTCCAGTTCATTTGCCGCCTCGTAGGTCCCGGTCCGGCAAAGCCCTTGGATGCAGTTAAAAACCGGCTGTAATTAGCGCGTAGGACGTGCCCACAAACTGTGCTGAGGAGGTGCGGAAAGAAAAGCCCCTATTAAATTGTTTTCTTTCGCGGTAGGAATGTTCTGCTTTAAGGATAGGGGAGAGGCAAGGGTTTCGGGAGAGCTCACAGTTTTCGTAAGGTAATTGACGCCCGTACCTTTTAATCCCTAAAAAGTACCTGTTGGTTTTCCCCCTCCCAGGGGTACTAATTGGTCTTACAAACAATGTTAACCCTTGCTGTACTGCTAGCATAGAAAAAAGGCCTGAGCTCTGGAGAGCTCATTTGCAGCATCTCCTTAGGAAAGAACGAAGGCAGCCTTCTGGTACGGGGGAATTGTCGCAGATCTGAGCTCTTTCTCGGAAGGCTTACCTGTATCAGTAGCTTTTCTTTCGTGAGCGGCGTTGCTCAGCAGCAGACTAAGACCGCAGGTCGGACTCGGCCCACGGTACGGCGACGCAGGACCCGTTCCTCCAAGAGGAGAGTGGGGCACGGAGGGGTGGTGTGCTTGGCAGGGTCCCTCGGTTCCGCCCTAGCCCTCTAACCGGAGAGAAATGATCCTTCAGGTGTGGGATGTTTCCAAGAGCCGGATTTCAGTTAATGCGAGGAGCGTAATTCTTTCTGGTAACGTTACCAGGATAGGAAAAAACGCAAACAAATTCCCGTCCAACCCGGCAGGTCTGATGGGCGCTCACCAGCGTCAGTGGAGGCAGGTCTTCTGTCTTTGATGGACGCTGAACCTCTTCTGCGACGCATACCAGTACAGCCCAGATGTTGGGCAAGTCCTGGCATTTAGCTGTCTGTGGTAAGGTCTTGTCGGGAATCAAAACCAATTTTAGGAGACACGTTTCAGTGCATGAAGTAACGTACGTAGGAGTGAATGATTGGCAGGTGGCGGTTGTTTTTGTTTTCTTACGACTTGAAAGTTCACAAATGGAGCTAGACCCCAACAGAGACAACATTTTCTCGGGTATCAAGCCGAAATTTTGCACGGAATAGTTTGGTTCCTTTAAAGATGAAGGTGGAAGGCCTTCGTGGTTGCGCAGTCCTGCCTTTTTAAGGAGGTGATTCTGGTAGCTTTAGAAGCACAGCTTGAAGAAGCACAGCTTGAGGAACATGCTTCGAAACCCGGGAAAACCCAGTACCCAGGGCAGTCCAGTTGCGGCCTGGACTCTTACGCAGCCCAACGCTAGCGATGTATAAGCAAACTGTAAGCAGGAGGTAAACGTAATCTGTGCCTCTTCTAAAATCCTTTAATACTCCCTCAGCGGTGTACGTAATGGCATTAATATACGCGAGAATCGAGTCCGCGGTGCTTAAAAATGATGGCCGGGGGAAAGCTGCGTTTCTATTTTTCCGGCCTGAACAGCCTTTCTGGCTTTCCATTTTTTCCTTTGTGGATTTGGAGCGCGACACAAAGATCACACGCTTTCGTTTCATTGGTTTGAATGAGTCTGACGGGACAGCCCTCAGGTTGCTGTTCAAATTAGAAGGGCGTGCAGGAGGCCGGAGTGGAACTTCGCGACTGGTCGGGTGTGTGCCGTGAACGAGGGGGCCCACCCGGTACATAGAATATTTGTCAGTATGTGGATTTAAAGGAAGCAGCGTGTACCACGGTGTACAACTCGCAAAGGTTTTGTAGTTCAGGTTCGGTACGGAAAAACTCCCCACATGTTATCCAGATTAACGGAACCTCTAATATTTGGGGCGGGGGTGGGAACATAAGCACAGAACTCAAAATCAAACGCCACAGTGCTTCGAGTTTCTACCTGTGCGGGAAGCACCCGGAAGTTGATCTTTTTTCCATGTTTGTCCCCGTCTAATTGTCCTACTTCCAGAGTTTCTAACGGATGGCGTCGGACCTGATTTTGGGCTGGGTGAAGCCGTGCCAAATTTCCCTTGATTTTGGTGATCGCAGGGTGGGAGAAACACACCTCCTGGCATGCTCTGGTAGGGCTGCGCATTAAACGGCCAACGGTGGTGGGGGTAGAATCGGACAAATATTCCGCGCGGTTAAGAGGACGGATAAATGTCTGCCTGCGTTGATTATTCACAGTGGTTCGCTGGGTTTCTTTCATGTGGTTTAAAGTGTGACGGGTTGGTATTAGTCTGTTCCCAGGATCGCAGACTCCTGAAGAACGTGCCCCTGTATTTAGCATCGCCAAATGCAGCTCCTTATAGACGTTCTGCTTTTGTCTATGGGAAGCGGCACCTACGCACGGTCTGGGCATACTCAGAGCACTGGCATCCCGCGGTATTGGTCTGCTGTGAAAACAGGTCGCTGGAGGTGGCAGTGAGAAAGATAAGCAGGGAAATGTAGGATGCTATTCTGTTCCAAACGGTGGTTTACCAGTCTTGAACTGTATCCACTGCCTCAGCCTCTCCCCCACGGAGAGGTTTGTATTTACATAAACGTATCATAAACACAGAACTGTAAATACGTGGCGAGATTTCTGTTTATCCCCTGTAAATACTACACCTCCCTTCTCTGTGGGTTTGTCTCCCTTTGCGCCACCTGTGAAGAGTTACACCTTTCTTCGTGCGACCTCCTCGAAGTCGGATGTGCGGCACGTGAATTGGGTAAAACGGTGGCTGGTAAGAGGCGGTTTTCAAAGCGTTTCCGGTAGCCGTCCTCTCACCTGCTCGACGCTCCTCGGACCGCTGGCCCTTAAGCACGCCTCTCCCGCTGCCTTCTCCGACGTCGATACTGGAAGGAGCGTAGCGTCCGACCTCGCTCCAAGCGCAGAGGCCACGTTTTTGAGACGTGTCTGAACTTCAGAAGAAAAGATGTGTTGCTTGTTCTCTTGGGTGAGTCACGGTCCTTGAATTCAGCTGAGGCTTTCCGAATCCATCGGTTTGTGTCCCTGTTGCACGTAGCCAAGGAACACGTCCTCGTGTGCGTTTCCTGACGGGCGAAATAGGGGCTTCTTCTCCAGCAGGAGAGGTGGGTTCCTTGTGGCGCTCTCAAAAGCATCGGTACCACCGGTTGGTTGCTGCGGGGACGCGCAGGCTTTTGTGGGCCAACTTTATGGCTGAAGCTGTTAGGCGTAACTCCGTGGCTTTTAGCAGACTCGCACGTCTGCGTGCCGGTGCTGAAGGGAGCGTTGCTGCTGGTATTTACTCCGCTGAAGCTACGAGAACTCCTCAGTCCTTCCTTGGTGAAAGCCCACTTCTGTGTGCCTCTAGCGTCTGACCGGGAAACTGGGAAAAGGAACTCCGTGTTGCTAGGTGGCCGCTGTAGGTCCCTTCCAACTGAACTGTTCTATTCTGTTCTGCTTTGCTCTGATTCGTAGCGATTGTAAGTCAGATTACCCCAGTTGTGAATAGGTTCAGTTGTTAGGCCCAAAAGCTATACGTAAGCCTACCTTTCAAACCCCACCTTAAATGAAAGCTTTTTCACCTGCCGCCGTGTAAGTTCCTGAAAACTCACGGCTGGGTGTAAAGCACAAAGTCTGTGCTTAGTGGAATTTGTTGTGTTAGAGACAAAGCAGAGGAGGAATGAAGAGACTGTTAGGAGAAGAATTTCCTGTTCGTGGGCTTTGTGGTATTTTTATTCTCTCTTCCGGTTACCTTTCAATCCGGTGCTTTATCGTTTCGGGAGGAAGGAGTGCAAATTTGTACAAGTCTGTTGTACACAAAGGTGCGACACGATTAAGAACTTTAGGATAACTTAAGAGAACTCAAGCTGATTTATAGTTTAATGAAAGAAAGCTTATAGGTGGTTAGAAATGAATCGGGGATGAGGGAAGAGGAGAATCAACGTTGACACATGGGAAGGATGAAAGGCCGCTAGTTTTGAGGAGGAGGCCTCCGAAGCATGCCTTTGGCATAGAACGTTTTTGTTTAGGTGTTCTCGTTGCTCTCCTAGAGCTCGTAAAGCAGTTTTGATGATGGTCTCTGCGCTTGCTTGTATTTCCGTGTTGATTTACGGCTGATAATACGCGAACGTTATTTTAGGAGATTAATTTCATAAGCAGAGGAGCCTTGAAAGGAGGCCGTCTGTTTAGCATTGCAAATAGTACTGTAGCATCTGGCGGCTTGTTTTTAAAGGACCGGGTCATACTGCGCAAGCCCAGGTGTTCCTTTAGAAGTAGCTTTTCTGAAGGACGACGAGTCCCTTTTTCAGATGCGTGGCGTTCACCTCGTCTTGTATCTGAACGCGCCTGCGTCGTACGGTTGCCTTGTGGTGTGCTGGGGACAGTCTTATTTTTCTCGTTGCCTCGGGTCCGCCCTTACCTGGCTCTGCAGGCACGTAAATCGGTTGTTCAGAATGGGGGGTGCCTGGGGATAGGGAGGAGACGTGTATTTCAAGGTGGTCAGATGTATCGCGGGAGATTCTCGTGGCTCTTCCCGTCGACGCTGTTGACGGTACAAAATTGCAAAATGAACGACGCGTGTTTTGATGGAATTAAATGTGAAATTGGAAAAGGAAACGCGTCTTGAGCGCAACAAAGGCTTGCCAGGTAAACGGCTACGCTCGACAAGTCTGCTGCTGTTAAAATAAGAAATGTTTTTTGAAAGAGTTCCATGTGGTATCGTTTCCATTTCCCGCACGTTCAAAAAAGAAATACCACTCGATTTCAACTGAGTGAAAACAAACACGCGTACCGCTGGCGAACGCCGTTATACCTCACCTACCTCATAACCTCTGCGCTCCGCGTTAGTTTTTCTTATGTGGACCCCGCGACGCGAGAACCCTTCTGTCTTGCAAGTCCGCACTCGTCCTACCGGTTCTTTTTGCTTTCTGTGTTGTGGTAGCGTGTGAAAAAAGAATTGCCTTCTTCCAACCTGTTCTCTGTTCAGATGGAAAATAAAGCAAATGAAAGGTAAAGGAACAGAGGAGGAGTGGAGAGTGGATGGGAAACAGGGTTTCCCGGCAGCAAGGGGTATAGAAAGCCATCCCGTCGGCGCCCTCGTCCGCGACGTGCGTCTCGGCCCTAAGGCGGAAAGTCATCTCTTGCAGCCAGGACGGCTGCCGAGCGTGTCGCTGTCCTCCAGGTGCCTCTGCGCCGCCTTCGGCTGCGCTCTGACACGTGGAGGTGCGACAGCTTGAGTGGGTAATTAGCTCTCCCGCGTGCAGGCACGCTGCTTCGGTCGGCTTTATTTCTGGGCACGGATTGTGTTTTGCTGTTGGTTTGCTTGTATTTAAATGATGAGATTTTTGCTCTGGAACTCGCGGGCTGTCGGGAATGAAACGGTACAGGGGTTGTCTTGCAAGAGAGAGGGCCGGCAGAGTCTGCTCTGTTCTCTGGTCGTCGCACAGAACAGCGAGGCGTATGGTAACCAGTTTCCAGTCCGTCCTCTTTCTGAAAAGCCAAAAATCTGCTGAGAATATGGAGTTGCGTAAGTTTTGCTTTGGCTGTGGAGGTGCATCCCAAATAAAGTGACATTCTCACCCTTCCTGCTTCGGTCCAGTAATTAGGGCGTGGACGGTAGCGTCGTAGAATGGCCAGCCAAAACCACCCTTGCTTAAAAGTAAGCGTCTGACGGCGTTAGACCGCTGTAGGATTGCGTGCATGGGGCTGGCAGGTACGGTCCGGGACCTGGGGGAAAACCCTTCCAAAGTGGCAGCGAGAGACACACGGGGAACACACGAGGGCGTGTTGCGTGACACTGCATTTGTATTTCTTTTTGCTGCAATGCCGCCAAGCTTGTGTTAAGAGTATGCTTTAATAAGCTATCATTTAAGTGTCTTAATTCCCAACAGAAGCCTGGCCCGGGCGAAGTTGAAAATGTTCATGTACTGTCTAGATATGTTTTTATACGGAAATGAGCGCGCGTGTGCGTGTGTTTCTGTTCTTCATTCGTGGCCGCCTCTGTTTCTTCCAGTCCATAATCTTCGTTCGTGACCGAAATTCTCGTCGCCAGGAGGTGTCCGCGTACATTGACTATGCCCGCGGACTGACGACGCATGATTGCGAAGTCTGCTTCAGTGGGAAGCGACGGCTTTTCCCTCGGAGCGCCCATCTGAGGTATTTACCGTGTCTTTTCATTTATTTGCGTTTAGGCAATACGCAGAGGAAGATTGACATGTTTTTTGAGTAGGAAAATAGCTTATGGAAGTGTTTTTCGCTGAAAAGGGAACACCGTGGATCAGAATTAGTTGCGGAGCACGCGTTTAAGAAGGGTCCCTGTCGGATTTATTTAGTCCAGAGCGTAAGACTTAGACCAGGACGTTAGGAGCGTCGCCTGTCTCTGCGCCCCTCGTTACCCTGAGGAGCCTGTAAATAGGGACACGCGTCGATCAGTAAGAGCACGCTTCTGGGGACGCCGCAGGCCGCATAGCTGCAGTCAGCAACTGCCGGAGCATCCGTAGCTTTGCCCGCTCTCCGCAGAGTCCGCGGGAGGATGCTTTGCTTTGGAAGTGGGCTTGCCCGCAGGGGTCTTCTGCTGGCAGATAAGGTGGTGTGTTACCTGGGACTAACGAGGAACATCATCAACGCGCTTTTTCACTGGAGAAGGTGTTTTCCCTAG
The DNA here is from genome assembly GCA_034782735.1 of Sagittarius serpentarius. Lineage (NCBI taxonomy): Eukaryota > Metazoa > Chordata > Aves > Accipitriformes > Sagittariidae > Sagittarius > Sagittarius serpentarius. The sequence continues at coordinate 35,941,735 of JAVKLA010000007.1, forward strand.
AGGACCTCCCGCGCCCGAGCGCCCGGAGATACGCGTACGAGAGACGTTTGCGCGCGTCTGTCGTCGAAGGCCGAGTTGAAGAGGCTCGGTGCCGCAAAGCTCACGCCCCTGACTGAGGCCTGGGACCTTGCTCGGCGCTGAAGCGCTGTGTGATGTGGCGGGCGGGTGCTGTTGGACACGGGGGAGGAGATGGTAAGAATTCCAGTGGGCTGGTGGTGTGACTCATGGCGGGAGTCTCCTCTTCCCACGTGTTGGAAGGTAAGAACCGTCGACAGCTAGCTGCCGTGTCACGCGGCGCGGTTACTGTCGCCTGGCGGAAAGGTGTCCGGTACAAAGGAGTTAAGGCATTTTCTCCGTGTTCTGAGAGCGGTTTTCTGTGATGCGCATCGCTGCAAATACCGTTCAGTCCAACTCCGGTATGCGTCCCAGACTGAGATGGCAGGAATGAGTGTCGGAGGGGACAGGTGGGCCGGTGAAGGTTTTGTGTTATTCCTTCACAGGACGGCAGATGTCAGTAATAAGGCAGAGACAGTGAAATCTCTCGGCGCTACCTGAGATGGGAAGCAAAAATTGTCCTTTTTCGCTTTTAAAGCACAGGGCTGAACAGACAGTTGCTGTTTATGACCGAATGAAGAACAGGAGCGAACGTAATATTGTCTCTGCTTAGCATTTTACGTCCTTTCTACGTGTTAGGATTTTATTAGTGACTCATAAATTAGCCTTTAAAAATCATTGCTGTCATATCCGATAAGAAACGTCACTCTTGTATCCAGTAGGTGTGCTTAGTCCCGCTTAATTCCGACTTGACAAAGTCTCGTATACTGTACGCTTCAAGCTCTTTTTCCTTCTTTTCTGTCGAAACTAGGATACACTGCAAACTTCACGGATAGCTCGCTGTGTTCTTTCCTTCTAGTGGCAGAATATGGCCTCAGGAGATGTTTCATTTAAGCTCGTTGGTTAAAAAAAAAAAAAAAAAAGGGAAAGGAAAAGGTGGGGGGTCGTTGGATAGAGCAGTACGCATCTATGGGATTTCTGTAAGTAGAATGTAACCCGTGCAAAACTGCATTTCAACTTTCCAGCTGAACGTAAAGGGAGGTTAAGATCGAGTGTTCGCTGTGCCAGGAAGGCTAGGGTTTTGGTTTTTTTTTTTTTTTTCATTTTTAGATGTGTATGAATGTATGCACTGCAGTTAACGAGGTTCACAGACTGATATAAAAATATAGAGAGAACTGTACCTCTCTATATTGAAGTTTTTTAGTGCGTTGTACCTTCACTAAAGGAGAGAAAACCTTCACTTTCTGTTCAATGATGTGGTTCTTGATGCATCACGTATACAAACTGGCCTTTCCTTAAAGCCCCGTCTCCTGACAGAAAACCTCTAACGACATCTGTGCGTCCCACGGTCCACCGGAGTTGTCGAGCGGCCCATTGTGCGTCACCTGGGTGTTTTCAGAGCTGCGTGTTTCATTCCCACCACGTCTCTCGTGGTTAACGTTGAGAATGTTATCGGACAGAGAGAGGTCCGGTACGAAGCAGCCCGGGAAGAAAGGCGTGGCTAGTCCTGTACCGATATAAAGGTTCTCGTCGGCGGACAACTTACCGTGTCCCCTCGAAACCTTTTCATTGAGTAGATAAAAACATCCTGTTTCTTGGTTGGAGTCTTAAATTTGAACTTCACCTGCTGGATCCTGTATTTGTGGTTGCATGCCAGGTTACCTCCAGCTTCAGGATTAGACAAGTTGTAATGGCCTGGGCTGCCATCAAAACTCTCTTCAGCCATTCTTCAGTAATCTAAAAAGAATTTTCTTGCAGGTAATTGTACATTTAATGGTCATCCTTCGTCTTGGCAGTGTTGTTCCTCTTTGTTTTGTGCCCAGCTTCTTCAGAAAGTGTCAAGAATGCTGTTTGTGAGTGGGGATAATTTGACCGTATGTACCTTTCTGTGCCTTCAGCTTGGAATCTCTTGTCGAGCTCCGAATCTAAGTCTTCTCATCACGTTTTTCTTCCCTGGATACGTACACGTTTAGGCAGGTATAAAAATGTCCGACCACAGGCGGCGTATCTACTTCTCGGGCTGGAGGACTGGACGAGTGTTTCTGTCGAAAGCGGTTGTTCCTGAAAGCTGTCCTGTCGGTTGAAGTTGTTGCGAAACGCTGCCTCCTTAAAGAACGAGTCCGTTTGGGAAACTGCCTCGCTCGGAGCTTTACAAAGCCCTTACTCTTGGTCGTATTTACTCCTAGTTCCTTGGGAGACTGTAAATCTTGGGTTTTGCGGGAGAGGGTAGTATCTAGTGCAGAGCTATCAAATGATCTTTGAAGTATGGAAATCCATCCTTTGCTGCAGCGCATTTTTTCCTTGGCTGTCTGAGGCTGTCAGAAGGTATTAAACTTGGTCTTAAGTACCCTCAGAGTCGGGTTCTTGTTCACAGTACAAAGTAAAAATACGGAACAATTAAGTTTATGCGATAGTCATACTTTTAAGTCCGGTGGGTAATATCAGAGGCTCTTGTGTTTGATCTACGCGGTTCCTCTGAGTATTTTTGCCATTTTATTGCATTGCCCTATCGAGGGAGTGTTATTTGTACGATACAATCTTCATTTGGTTCCAGTTTATTAAACGAAAGGAATGCGTTAGGCAGTCTGTTCTTAAGAGGCCTGGAATCTGGACTGTAATTGAATCCATACCCTCTCAGCTAATTTATGTAATCTGATGAGAAACAAGTGTAATACAATTTGTTCAAAGAAAAATGGAGAACGCTCACTCAATGGAACCATACGAGCAGAGTTCTCTGAATGAAGCAGCGCAGCAAAAGGCCAAGTTTGGGCTGCCGTCTGTCTGATCAGCCGTACTTGGAGCGCCTCTCCTGGTGAAGGAGGATGAAATGAACGTCTCGCAGTAGCATTGTACTCTTTCAATTTTGTGTGAACTCCTGCCCTGGTTTTTCATTAGTTTTCCGTAGCAGCATCCTAGATAGGGTATATTTGATGCCGTACGCTGTGGCGTTTTCTCCTCGCGCTTTGCGTGCGGTTGCAGCGTTTTCATTTCTTCTTCCTAGCGCGCTCATTCTTTTGTAAAACAGAGCCGGGTAAGGAGCCGTTTACTGTCGAACATGGGTCCTAGGTTATCCCCTGAACTAATTAATGGTCTGGAATCACTTACTTATCTCATCAGCAGTGAAACTCGCTTGGTTTTGGCCCCGGCACGCCTCAGTCTGCGCACGGGCGGTCCGGCATTCAGGGCTTCGTGGTGACGCACCTCGTCTGCGATAGAAGTGCGTCGTGACGCACGGGAGCTTTCAGACCCGTCACGTTGTTCTTTTGTCACGGGCAAGAGCCATCCCATCAGGTTCTGCCCTTCTCCTCTGGTACTTCAGCTGTGGTCTCTTTTGGCTGCAAGTGGGCGCGGCGCTTGGCAGTCATTCGTTAACCGGGGTTGGAATTCCCTCCCGTCTTATTGTCCGGTATATTCCAAGATCCCATCTGTTAGTCTGTAAAGAAGCGTGGGCCGCATCACGGCCAGCAATACGTTCCCAAGCGTGGGGCGTGAGGCGACTTCTCCCTTCCCTGCTGTACCCCGTACGTACCCTGCAGATTTGAGAGCGGTGGACAGAAGAGCGCTGCTCCTACCCCGCTCGCCCCCAGGCGAGAGCCGAGAGGGCAGAAGTCGCATTTTCACGCTTTGCGGCACGGCCCGGCCCGGCCCGGCCTGCCAGGCAGAAGGCGCGCGCGGAGAACTTCTCCTCCCTCGAGGCGCAGGCGGCAGGAGCCGATCCGAACGCCGGCCGTGCCCCGGGAGCAGCGAGGCGGCAGCGACCCCCGTGCAGGGGTTGCGGTAATCCCAGAATCCAGCCCGACGCCTCTGGAAATGGTTTCTCCGCAGCCAGGGCGTGCTCTGTGGCTGCCTGTAAATGAATTGATTGCAGCAGCTAGAGGCAGGAGCCGGTCGCCTGCAACGGGCAGCGCGAGCCTGCCCTTGGTGACTCCTGTTACTGTGGATCTCCTTCCAGCTTCCCGGGAGCCGGATGTCGAACCAGTGCTAGAGGAAAACAGGCCGTGTTTGGTTTTGGCGTTTTCTGTTTCGTGGATCCGGAGGGGGCGTTTTTTGCACATACAACAGGAGGTTGTCCCTGTGTTGAAGGACCCGCAGTCAGCCCATTTCTCCAGTCGCCCTGGCGGTGTGTTCACTTCAGTTGGCCCTGAAAGGGAAACCCTTTGGTAGGTCGCTCTTGGCGTTCATCTGTGCCCCCCCCCCCCCCGTTCGTCATCCGCTTGGCGTGTCGCTCTCCGCCTGCCCCAGCTAATGCGAGAGAAGTCAGCTTCTCGGTAGCGTTGAGTGCCTGCAAATCAGCAGCTCATTAGTGTCTCTAACGATGGGATGTTATGGATATAGACCACAAGCGAAGTCCGAACTTCGTTTCAGGAAAAAGGTAAAAACGTGCTGAGTTTCCAAAGTGTGCAGTCTCCAATCTCGGAGAGCGTTAGACAGACTCCACCCCCTAATCTGCAGGGATTGCCACCGTACCGCTAGTAATACTACGCTGTGAAAGAATCCACGGTTGAGGAAAAAAAAATACCTCCCTCTGGCATCCCGGTTTCGTAAGGACTCTGCCGTGACTGATAGGGTACGTGTCATTGGACCTCTTAGAAAAGAGATACCCGTTTCAAGCGGTCTGACGGGGGCAATACTTTGTTTTATAGTTCACAGGAAATAGATACCTTCTTGTTTCGGTTGTTTGTCGTCATACTTAATGTTTACAAAACCATCTGTGTCTTTGGTTACGACCGTGTTCGGTGTTGGTTGACCGACATCCCAATAATACCAAGCCAGTTGCTTTTGAGACTTCGGGGAAATGGGTGGCAAAGGGTGTGAAACTAGAGAGCCCGGATGAGAAGGAAGCCAGCGAAGGCTGCTGTCACTCCAGGCACGTGGGCTTGGAGCCCTTCTCTAGCCGTATGGGCGTGGGGAGCGGGGCGCGGAACTCTTCTCGCTGTGCATCTGTGACTCCAGAGTCCGTTCCTTGTGTAAGGGTATTTGTCGTACGTGAGACTTGGCGTCCTAACTCACAGGTAGTGTGGCCTGATTTTTGAAGATTGTCGGTACCTGCCCTGTTTTTCCTTTCCGTAGTGTTTACGGCTTAGTCAGACACCCGTTCCGCTCCTACTTACGCATGTTGCTGTCTCACCTTCGTCATCCGGGATTTTTCGTCGTAGTCTTCAAATCTTTTGGAGATGAAGTGAAGCCATTGTGCCGGCAGGAGGAGTGGCCGCGCAGAAGTGCAGGGGATAATTCTTAACCGCCGCTTAGGTATGCAAGGCAACGGAGAGCAAGTGGCAAATAAGACGCGTAGGCAGAAAGGAGAGTACATTCGGGCTTGACGTTTGCGTGTGTGAGAAGAAAATTCCATTGCCGCCGACTCAGTAAATGTTTGATTTGGAGATGTATGCTTCCACATCTGGCTTGTATTTAAATACAGCAAATATTACTTTTCAGTCTTATTTTCGCTCTTTTTTTTTTTCAATTCAAACTTCAATCTCCTAAGAAAGGTAAGGTCTCTTAAGAGGAAAGATGGGCTTTTTACAGCTTTGGACAAAGTAACTCTGCATTTGAAATAGGGAAGGGGAAAGTACAAATCGCCAAAATCTTAGGAGAGAAAAAAAGTGTAACGTAGGGGAAAGGCTCCCTTGCCTTCCTTGTCAGTGCAGTCGTGCTGTCGCCGGAAAGAACAGAACAGTAGGAAGAACTTCTCAGGGAACAGAAACAGGCCGAGCGCTTCTCCGGAATGTGATTGGGGTTGAAGCTTCTGTGTGCAATTTGAGAATCAGAAATGATTCACGGCCGCTTACGCGTGAAGACAGCGTTACGACGCACAGACAGATGCGTAAGGCAGTCGGACCTAAACACGATAGCTCTTTCTCCTCTTGCTGATTCCCGGAAAATACGGGGAACGATTTTGCCGTTAATTCCCTGCGCGTTCACCCCTTCCGAGGGAGCTCTGCAGGCCCCGGGATCTAACCCTGCATATCTTGCCTCGCCGGATAGCCGCGTGTCTTCCCACCGGCCTCAGTTCTCTCTTAACGTGGAACAGAAACGATACCGAATTAATCTTTGCGCTGCTGACAAGAGATTATGTGCTGGTGCTGTGGGGCTGGTTTTTATCAAGCTCTTCTAAATCGTCCCATTGTTTGCGTATGACCTGCCGGTCAAAGCGGCGCAAACACGGCCGCATCTCGCGCGTGGAGAATGTGCCTAACCCTCTCGAGCTGCGTTTTTCAAGGCCCCGTTAAGCTGCCCACCAGAAAGGGCTTCGTGGCGTGGCTGCGGTGTAATTAATAATATTAGAAACAATAACAGCTAGTGGGTGAGGTCCCAAACGAGGGACGCCGTTAGGCATTCCCTTAACTGCTTCCGTAGTTAGAGAAACGCTTCAAGCGTGTATTTACATGCTTTTCCGAGGGAGAAGACGCCCTAAGCACCCTAGATGGGGGCTTTAATGACTGAATGCGTTTGCGGATAAAACGTTAAGCAGCACGTAAGTCAAAACGCGGTGCACCACGATCAGTTGCGTCGTTTGTGTAAAATTTACGTTAGAAAGACGAGCGTGTGAGAGGAGTCGAGGCGGCACAGAGCCAAGTGCAGCACGTCCCCCGTCTCGTCTCGGGCAGCGGGCCCGGCCGGCCCGGCGTAACCTCAACACGCCTGCTGTGAGTCTGCAAGCGTAGCTTTAGTTTGCGTGGCGGTGGCCGATCTGGGTATCGCTCGCTAGTAATGGACGTGGAAGGGCCGTTGGTAATGAAGCCGCGGTGTCCCATAGTTTTCCGCCTACTTTTCCGGAAACTCTGTGCTTTTGGTTTGCTGTCGGGACATGGCGAACGTCAGCCAGAGCACTGCGTGGTGATCCTGAGGCAGTGTGTGATTTCTGCCACACACAGGTGTCTGAGAAACCGCTTTTTCCTTCTGATTAGACCAGGCGATAACTGTGGCTGAAGTCGGTATGTCCGGATTTTTTAATGGATGGTTGTATGGAATAACTAGCGCTTTCTTTAGTCGCCGGCTATATCCTAGTGAAAACGATGGCAAATCTCTCCTGCGCTGTGTTGGTAAGTAACGGTATTGCTTCGGTTGCCAGCTGCTGTAGGTGAAGCGGTGCATTTGTGGCGGACAACGTTAAACTTTAACCGGACGATCGGCATGTCTTGCCGTAACCAGAATTGCTCCCTAATGCTTAGCCGGGTGAAGCCCCCGGCCCCTGTGATGGACAGTCTGTACCTGTGCCTGGCCAAAGAGACCAGAGGTCGTTCCTTGATGATGAACTTCGGCGAACCAGAGTTAATACCGAGGGAGGGATCTGTTGGGGGATCTGTTTTAACTCCTTGGAAAACCTTTCCCTAAAACTTCCGAAACTATTATTTGGAAAAGTCCCTAGTATCTTTAAAATGTCGGGGGGGAAAGAGAGAGGGAGGCAGGAGCAGGGAGAGACGGAGAACGACCCCTAATGAGCTCAGGATAACTCGGCGATCGCTGGCTTTTGTGGCTGCCTTTTTCAAGCTCTCCTGTCTGAGCTATGTCAATAATTAAAGATCCAAGGAAGGGTGGATATGCAACTGGAATTCCCACATCCTCAGTGAGGTCTGAACAATCAGGCTCTTGAAATAAACATTTGATGGAAAAATTCCTCAGTGCCCCAAAGCGAATCTGCTTATCTCCTGTGCCGCAGCAGACGTCTGCAAGTAATTTGATTGCGTACAAAAAATTGTTTCCCCTTAGAAGTTCTTGTTCGGTGTCACTGAGGTGTTCTCCCTTATTTATGGGTTATTGTGATGCCACCTGCTTGTCTTTTCTCCTGCGTGATGCCGCTTAATCTTTCTTTGTATGGAAAAGCGTCTTGCGCTTCTCATCATTTCACTGCTCATCCTTCGATCGCACCAGTGTAAAGTCAGTATTTACGTGAAAATCAACAGCGTCTGATAGGATCTTCTTTTCTGGCCTCAACGGTCGTGCCAAAGATACTTCGTCAAAGCCCGGTCAGTGTCATCGCAGTCATTTTCAGTTTGCTTCTACAAGTATTCTTAAAAGGAACGCACGCTTTTTAAGCGATGTACGCCGACTGTCTCACTTCTTCGTGCCGCCGCATCGCAGTACTTACAAGCTTTAAGTCTGCGTCTCTTTGGGGGTATTAGGAGGGTAAAGAAACCAGATTCCTGGCCTCTAGCAGAGATCTGCGGGGATCAATAATACGTTTCTCCGTGCGTCTCTTGATTACTTTAAAAAAAAAAAAAAAAAAAAAAAAAGGCGGGGGGGGGTGTGCGTGGAGACACAGTCTTTTTTTGTTTGTTTGCACTACAGAGTTCGTATTTATGTTTCTGAAAATCTTTGTGATACACGACAGTGATTTTATTTTCAAAATACCCTGAAGGCACCCGTGCTTACGGAGAGCAGATGGAAGCGGGGTTCGTGAGTCAGTGAGCCTTCAGGAGGCGGCCTGAGGGCTGCGTTTCAGCCTCATCTCCTTCAAGCCAGGGCAGCTTGCTTAACGCCAACAGGGGGTGTGCCACGTAGGAATAATGTGTCTCAGACGTAAAATACTGTCAGTGTTAAAAAGCGTGTCATGTCCTTTTTGACGCTGGGGTTTGTTGTTTGGTGGTTTTTTTTTTCTCCTGTCATCCAACATGCACCTCCCTTCTCTTCCTCCACAAAATAAGCGTATGACTTTCTTTTCCTCGTCTTTAGTTTTGTTTTGAATGTTTTCCTGGTTTTCTTGGTCGCTGAATTTCCTTCGTTCCCCCTGCCTCCTTTTCCCCCTCTTGCTCACAGATGCTTGCGGAGAGCTCGCAAGATTGGACGTTCCTCTGGGAAGCCTCGTAACAATTCTTTGCGTCTGTGTTTTTCGTGGAAACGAGAATCTCTCGCAGCCAAAGGGCCGCCGCGTGCTCTCTGATGCCGGGCTGGGGTGTGACAGCGGCAGTGACACGGCCGTCGCCCGGGAGTGCCGCGGTGTCGCTTCGGCAGCGTAGGAGCAGCCCTCCCTGGTTTCAGAGCTTGCAGCTCAGGTTGCGGTGGCCGCTCGGCGCGACTCTCGGAGCGTTCCGTTTTCCCTTTTATCCCGCGTTAATGGTTGAGGGGCAGGGAGTTCCCGTGCTTTTCCAAGTGAGCCCAGTGGGGCTTGTTCAGTGCAATCCGAGTCTCGCAGCCCCAGTAAATTCTTCTGGTGCTTTTCCAGGGGCTGAAGTATGAGACCAATTTAAGGAAATAATGTAATGCACCGCGATAGTAAAGACACCGTACATCTGCACGTGATGACAACTTAACTGCAGGTACTCTATGGGTCCCACGGGTTATTTTTATTTTGTCTCTGAAAATGACCGCAAGCTAGGAAAGCGACTTAATTCCTTTCGCTGATAGGGCGTTTTTGGAGGGTATGTTTTTCCTCTGCCGTGAGTTTTAAATCGGCTATTCCCCCTCCTGCCGGCCCCCTTTCTTGATTAATGCCTGGAGACTATGGATTTAGAATGACATTCCAGGCTGATCTAGTAACGAGGTTTGGATGCGAAAGCTGCGCCTGTCGAGCCAAGCTGGAGTCCTCGCTCTGCCAGAAATGCATTGTTTCGGCACTCCGTCTGGGCAGTGCACCTGCACCTACGCGCTGGAGCTGCCGCCGAGGAAACCTTCCTGCGGTCCTGCTGCTCCTTACGTCCCCGGGTCAAAACGTTCTTTGTAAGGACGTGGCGTCTGGTTAGCTCCCTCTCCTGCGCCGGTATACCCTGAGGCTTGTGGGATAGCGATACCACGCTCTCCGAGATGTTCAAAAGCTCAGATCAGCATTTGGTAATACGGATTTATGGCCGCCTGTGCACAGGCAGATCACACATGTTGTAACCACACTGAAAATATTTCCTGAAGAACAGCAGGAGAAAGGGTGGGAGAAGCATGGGGCTAGCATTTAAGGTGGGGAAGGAAAGGTGCTTCTTCTGTTCTTAACGCTCTTTGGAGCTAACGGTACCATTTAAAGCACTTAATAGAATTAGTGAGGTGAGGAGAGACACGCTTTGTGGTGGTGGGGGGGGGAGGTTGTGGTGGGGGGGGGGTTTTTTGGCAATGGAGCGTTCGAATTATTTCTCACGTCATATAATTCCACACGCATCGTATAATGTTATAACATATAATCCCGACCTTTTCAGCCCAAAACTGATACAGAAGTCAGAATTTTCACAACGTTCGAGGCTTTTAATGAGAAACCCGCAACTGATTAATCGGACCTCTCGCGTCTGCTAAAATAAACAGGGAAGTAGAGAATCTTTTGGTAACGGCAGCCCTCTTATTTGTTTCAGTGCTGCTACGCTGAACACCAAAGCAGAGGTAAGAATGGGAGCGCTAGTTCCGATCGATGAATTCCTGTGTGGCTGCAGACCTACGTGTCTGAGAGGAAGAGATGCAGTCTCTGCGCAAGAGTGCGACGTTTGTCTCGCTGGCGTTGCGTCAGATGACCCTGCACGCACGGACGGCGCGGGACGCGGAGGGCGTTCGGTGGAGGCCGTTTGCTGCGGAAGCCCCTTCCCGCGTCTGCAGGGCAGAGGAACGGCGACAGCCCTCGCCTTCCACGCGTGCCGGCAGCAGGGGCGCGGTGGCAGCTTGGAGCTGTGACGGGACGTGATTTGCCGGGGCGTCTGCAGTTTTGCCGTATGTTTAATAGACGGGTGTCGATAGGCTTCCTTCTTTAATTCTACGGTGATTTTCCACTGTGCTTGCATTTCCACTTAAACGCTGGTGGTACGTGCTTGCAAATACCTTTTGGTGGGTGTGTTTCTTGCAAAATTAGAACTTCCCTTAAAATACCGAAGCGTGACGCGAATTACGTTGTGTTCTGTCCTTGGGAAACTCTTGTCTTGAAGAAGGCAGGCGGCAGATTTTAAAACGCGTGTGTAGGAGACAGGAGTTGTGGTAGCCCGTAGCTCTGGTTGCATCCATGGGAACTGGTACGTTTTCTCGGCTTTTGGTTCAGAATATCCCTTTTTGTTCTTACTGTCGGACAGTATACTGTTGCATATACGACATGTATTTCCAGTACTCTGAGACGTTCAACTACGTTAAGCAGATGTGGAAAAACAATGATTACATCAGTTACAAATCACAGTATTTGCCAATCGAGCTCAGAACATGAGGGAGGGGAACAACTTATCTATGTGTTTTAATTTAAAACTGCTAGGAAGTTATTAATCTGTTGCAAGTCCAGTTTTCCCCTTGTTAAACCCTTGTGCTATTGCGGTGTTTTGGGAAGCAGTTAATCTTCTTTTTGACTTGTGTACGCCCCACGTACAAATGAAGAGCACATTATAATTTCTGTCTTTTTTTTCCTTCGCCGGCTTTTGACTGTTGCGCTTGCATCTGAATTCCGTCAAATCTGCTTTCCTAACAGCACTGACGTTTGACACTGAGCAGTGTCTCAGCCTGACGCCTTAGACCCAATTTGCCATTGTCGTAGCATTCGTGAAATTCTTGGGGTTTATTTCCCACACCCACCAGTTCAATCGCTTTGCCCGTTTTCCTGCGCGTTCCTTACCACCTATGCCCCTGATAGCCAATTTATTTTTTAACAAACGCTGTTAAACTTTTATGTTTCAAGTAACTGTAAACATCCCAGCAGTATGTGAAAGACTATAGGGAAAGAGCTTTTCATCCTCTTTGGGAACCGTGTCGGACCTTAGTGAGGTGCGCAGCAGGCTTGGGAGAAGAGCTCCCCCCTGATTCCGGTGGGACTAAATTTACAGCCTCAACGGGAGCCACGCTGGCGGTATCGCATTCAGCAGGTTTTGAAGCAGGTCGCAAAATCTATTTGTTTGGACGTTACTTGTGATGATCTTCTCGTGTTATGTCCTGGGGTTGACTATCTCCCGGAAGAGATGGGAACTTTGAAGCTTCCGGACCGGTGCTCTGTCAGAACGTTAGTGACATCATTAGGCAGCGCAAAATTCTGAAAGTCAGCGAAGTCGCGCGCCGAAGTCCAATTAAAACTTCAGGATCGGGGCATCTCGGCCGTAGTGCCGCTCTTCCTCTTTTGGGCTGGGGTGGTTTAGGTAGTTTCGCATTTTCGGTGTTGTGATACGCTCGATACCGCATACTCGTACATTTTGGTGGACGTCCATGCGGCAAGAGTAAAGCGCGCCCCTGTCGCGGTCTGCGAGTAATAGGCAGAAGAGGTTAAGTCGATGTCAGCAGAAAAAAATTGCCTCTAAGCTGTAGCTTGCCGAGGAGGCCGATGCAGTTGCCGTTGTTGCTTATACTAGGCAGTAATGTCCTCTTTACGTCTGCATATTGAAGAGAAACAGGGAGAGTGATTTCCTTAAAAACAATATCGCTGATTTGGCTTGTTCAGTAAGTTTCTTCTTTGTAGGGCTACAGATTATGCGGTCCTTGAAACCGCCGTATTAAGCGTGTACACTTTCTGCATACCTGATTCTTCAAATCTTAGAGAAAGGTGTAACGTTCACATTGTCAGCCGTTTATCGAAAGGGTCTTTTTTTGGAACAGTTGTAGTAACGGCTACAGCCCCAGTAGTCCCACGTATCGGTTTATCCTGTTTTGAACAGATTCTGTCGTTCCGCAGAAGGACACGTACTTTCTTTTCCTGTGATTCAAATAGCCTCGGGTGGTTTGCGGCTCGTGTGAGTAACGGTTACCACGGCCGACTCGCTTCTTTCATGACACTTTCTCGGCACCCTCTCTCCGTCACGTCAGACCCGTGATCCGCGTCCTCACCTGCAAGACCCAGCAAATGCTTTCAAACCGCTTGGCCCGTGTCCTCGCGCGCGCAGCGCCCCTTCATCCACGTGGAGTTCTCCTTCAGCTTCTCTGTTTCCTACGTTTCCTGCTGTCGACTGTAACGTGCGCAACCTCTTCCCGTTCGTGCAGCCTGTTCCTGAAATGTTTTTTCTGACCCAAGCACGTGCGGAGCTTTCAGTGCGCTGTGTAGTCCTGTTGCATTCAATGTGTTTTGTGTAGTTTGAGGAACTGGGGCCTCCATCCTTTTTATGCCTCTGGATTTCAAAGAGGTTCTGGTTACAGACTGTTGACAGAGTTTGACTATCTAGTTATACATGTGTGTGTCTCATGTGCCTAAGCTTTGCAGTCCGATTACAAGCTATGAATCCGTTGTAGAGAAGAGATAAGGACTGTGAAGACGCCGTATTCCGTTTTGCTTCCTTAATATCGCAGCTCTGCTGCCTCGTTTGGCTTGAAATCGGAAAGTTGCCTGCCTGATGCCCCGTCATCTCTTTGCCCTGTTGTTAAACGTACATTTAAGTGAGATTTGTCAGTCTCCCAGATCAATAGCGTGTTTGTGATTTGAAAGCATCAAAAAAACCCCAGTCTGTTTTCAGTAGTTCCGTTGCTTTGAGCCATTCGAGCTACACGTTGCTGCGCGTCACACGAGTAGTTGAAGCGTGTGTGGCAGTAATGGGTTCGACCAGTTAGTTTTAGCAGCAAAGAGAATAAGCGCTGCCTTTTCCTGTACCGAACGTTCAGCCGGAAGAAACTAACGAACGGATCGTACCGAGGCCGGTGTTCGCAAGATGCGGTACCAGAAGTTAAACCTGCTGGTTTTTCAGTAACCAAGTAAGTTACCTTTTAAGATTTTGTTTCTACACTGATAGCTGTTAGCGGTTCTCCCCAGACCTAGCAGCTGTCTCCTGGGCGCGCTGCTCCCACCAAGTCCTAGCAAAGCACGTCTTTTTTCTTAACTAATGTTGGCAAGCTGGAAACCGCAAAGCCCATTCTGCAGCACTTTTTACATCCTGAACCCAGCGTCTGTAGCGCAGGGGTTATCGGAGGATGCGTTTTACAACAGCCCTTCGGACCTCATAAGCTTAGGAGTGACGCTGCCAAAGACCTTTTTCCTCAAGACAGGGTAGTCCTTTCCCGAAAAGCTGGCATTTCTGCCACTTGGAAGGGAAGTTAAGTTGCTCAAGACGGGAGCTCCTGATGCATTCTGATCTCTCCTGTTCCGGTGTATTTAAAAGCTTGAGGTCATCGTGATGTAGCTGAAATCCTGAGCGTATTGCAGAGAGGCAGGGTTAAGGTGGCAGGAGGGAATTGTAGAGCAATATTGTGAAGACGTGCCTAAATATTTAAGGTTTGTCTTCTGAATGTTTGTATAGTTGGCGAGGTTTGGAGGCTGTGAGCCTTGCTGTGCAGCTGCTTGCAGAAAAGAGCAAGCAAGGCAGGCCAGTGGCCCGCCTCCACGGTGCCCGAGGTCGCACCCACCAATTTCACAGTCTTCTAGACTGAGCTCTTCTCAGGGGCTGAGATTTTCCACGTGGCGTTTTCCAGTTCCGGTGGGAAAGATGCGTCTCAGTGTCCCCAGGCTGCTCGGAAAATGCAGCCGTACTGCCTCAGCAGACCGGTAGCTTTGAGGATTCCCTCAGTGCCCAAGCCATTAGGATTTCAAAGGATTTGCATTAGCGAGGTCCGGGACGGAGGAAAGAACCCTCTTCCGAGCCTTGAAGGCTGGCCGTCTCCCCTGGCTTTTACCTCGCGCCGTTAAAGTACAATACTCGGAAAAAGGAGTGTTCATTTTTCAAAGAAGTATTATTTTTTCATCAGTTCAGCTGACAATTAGAAGTTCTAGCGCACGGTTTTATAGACGAATTCTTTGTGGACTCAGCCCTTTGCCAAAGGAGATTACAGTTGGAAGGGAAGAAGACCCTTTGAAAGAAACCACAGGAAGAAAGAGAGACAGAGATACATACATTAAGCATGCTTTTGAATACGTGCCTTCGGAAAAATCCATCATTTCATCTCAGACGCTTAATCAAACTTTGATCAAGAGGCTAATTTATTCACGGATGTTAACCCCGCTTCCTTCGGAAGGCAAGACGTTAGAAAAGCTGGCCCAGCTCCACAGATACGCGTGCCTAAATGGATACGAAACAGTACTTCGACGTTACCTTTACTAGCTCGGCAACCCGTCTAGTTGCCATCTAGTTCCTCCAGGTCTTCCTGCTCATCATGTCTTGCTATGACTCTGATCCAACAAAGCACCTAAGCGTTGTTTTCAGTGCAACTTTGGCACACATCTGGAGGTCACGTTTTTAAAAGTGTTAAAGGTGTAGGCGTGTGCCCGGCGGGGGCATTTTGAAGAATCCGTGGAAGCTCCCCGCCCACTGCAAGAAACCGTCGTCAGGCTTCGGAAATCTGTCTTGGCGCTTACCTGCACCCTGGGCACCTAAAGCCATTAGCTGAACGATAGCGCAGGGCTACAGTCGTTCGTCGTACTCTGTGGCTTTTCGTTAACGGCAGAGGACGGCTAATAAGTGGATGATGATGCGGATATGTGACAACCAGACGAAATCACAGGCTCTACTGTGATGCCTTTCTTCATTTCTAGGTTGGCCTTTGCTCGAAATTCCCCTCAGATAATCAGATGGTCGATCTTTCCCTACCGTTTGATTCTTTTCTGAGGAAGATTCAGTGATCTCTTCTCCTGTCTTGCTGCTGACCATTCTATACTCCTTTGTCTGCCGTGGTGAGGAACGGGTTTCGGTAGACATGTAGTGAATTAACTCGAGGCCCCCTGTTCTCCAGAGACGGTTGTTCGAAACCTTGGCTGGCCACACCGCTTGGTGTGGAACAGGGACAGGGTGACCACCGCGCGCACGTTTCTGTAAATGGCGCTTGCTTGGTTTGGTTTGAACACCCAAGGCCTGCCTGGGAGGAAAACTTCTATGACCGAGATCTTTTTCTTTTTTTCTTTTTTTCTTTTTTTCTTTTTTTCTTTTTTTCTTTTTTTCTTTTTTTCTTTTTTTCTTTTTTTCTTTTTTT
>JAVKLA010000007.1:35957644-35979115 GCA_034782735.1 Sagittarius serpentarius
CTTTTTTTCTTTTTTTCTTTTTTTCTTTTTTTCTTTTTTTCTTTTTTTCTTTTTTTCTTTTTTTCTTTTTTTCTTTTCCTTTTTTTCTTTTCCTTTTTTTCTTTTCCTTTTCCTTTTTTTCTTTGGGCTTTTTTTGTGGCTCCCGTCTGAAGAGGCTTTGAAAAGGCACATTAGGAAAAAAAGAAATGACTTGATTGGCTGACCGTTGTTTCAGTCACCGTGTACTGGTATGCAAAAGAACGGGGGCTCTGGTTTTGTACGTTGGTCCGTCGGCTATACGCAACTTCCAAGAGGCTTTCGGTGATTGTTAATTGCACGATATGTATAAGCTATTCATCCTGTTGTTCCTTGAACAACTACGTGCCTCTCTTTTATCTTCTGTGTTGTAGCTTCAAGATAAAACTTTTTCTTTTCGTTGGCCATAAATCCTAATGTGTTGGGTGGATTTATTCTTTAAAGGTGGAGATAATTAATAAGATAATACGTTCTGAGAGATTACTGCACAGCTTCTGGAGCCTGACAGTAGTTTCGTAATTTCTTGGGATCGGGCCTATAACCCCGAGGACTTTAATTTATTTTCCTTTTATTGCTTTTATTTCTTCTCTTTTTCTTATTAATCTTAGCCTTCACTCTGAAACGCAGAAGGTTTACCCAGCCAAAGTTCAAACGATGCTGCGAGTACTGAGCAGACTACGCAAAAACCGTCTCGGCTACGAGAAACGGTTCTAAATGCTCTCGCGCTGAGGGTGTCTCCTGACACCCGCTGAACGCAGCAGCAGACGAACCTGCCAGTCGGAGCTCGTAGACTGTGGCCGGCGCTGCCGGCGGCGGAGGGCCGGGGCGAATTGCCGCAGGGACGGCCCAAGCTCAGCTCGGGTGCCGCGGCGGGTTCGGTTGCGACGATCCCGCCGCCCGCGCCTTCCTGCGGGGCACGGCCCGTAGGCTGCTGGGCAGGGATGGGGTGTCGCAGACGGGGACGCAGAGCGAGTAAAAGCCCCCTTGGCGGTGGTTAAGGAAAGGATGTCAGCCGGTGCAGGTGACGCCGGTCGCGATCCTCTGTCTGGCGGTGCCTGGGCTTCCACGGAACACCGCTCTCGGAAGCGGGAGCGAGTGTAAGAGGTGCAGCGACACAGCTAATGGTTTCACTTTCACCTCGCGTTTTCTGTCTGACGAACGACTCGTTTTCTCGAGTACCTATTTGCACAGAGGCACGTAGCGGCAGCTATGCGGCAGGGGCAGATCAGTTCTGTGAACTCCCGTCTGTGGCCGCAGTCCGCTGGCTGGAGATGCCGTGTGAATACGTGCAGCAACAGTTACCACAGAAAGTTCTGCCAGAGTTTGAGGAGCCCGCCCCGTTGCCGAATTTGGAAATCACCTGAATCACACGGGTCGTCCCAGACAGGCGGTAACGCGGTCTCTCCGTAACGATACTTCGCAGAAGGCTTTTGTGGGTTACGTTGAGTATTTTTTAAAAACAGGTAGCCGTTCTCTTGCTTAACTTCCCATTTGTAGTTCTCGGTCCAAACCCGACGCAGGAAAGGACATCTCCTGCGCGCAAAGGTACGTTCCGTCAAGCATACGCCGTGTCCTGTCAATGACGATACGTTGCTAAAATCTGTACCTTCCTGCCCTGGAAGCGGAGGTAGTGTCCTTTCTTTCCCTGCTGATTTCTGATACGTTTCTTTGCACTTTTTAAGGCCCTGTAGAGAACTGTGCTGCCCAGAGGTGAGGAGAGTTTGGGAAGAGGGAAGAACCCTAAACTTGGGAAATGAAAAGGGCAACTTAGTGTAGCCGTTCGGGCTTCGGTGATTTTCCTGACGTCCTCCTGAGGCAGCAAACTCGAGGCGCACGCCTAGATTATGAGGACTTAAATACGTGGCCCGATTGGAGTCCTTTGGCTTTGATGGAAGGTGAAGTGCAATGGCTTGTGACCTAACAGGGTGACGGGAGGGGAGAGTGGGCAGCTGGTGAGATAGCACAGAGACGCACAGCGTGATCATCCGGATCCCACTGCTGCCTGTAGAATACCCGTACGGGGGTGCGTATCTAGACGGAGTAGCTGCGTCCTGTGCTCGTTGCGTAACGCGTATTTGACGTCATCTTTGATTCGCAGTTACTTCGTGACCGGAAGAAAACTCACCTGATGAGCGAGCTCTGTGCGACGAATTGTTCAGCAGCTGAGCGTGTGAAACCGAGGCATAGAATCTTAACTGTTTTAGATGCTGGTAGGCAGACCAGCTGTATACAGCAGCTGTTAATGGGGACAGGCAGGCGAGGTGTGCACTGGCAGTGGCCGAAGAACATAGATAGAACTGTGTTTTTCAATATGAAAATGACTATTTTATGTGAAGATTAGAGGTTCTTATTACTCTGTCAAGACCAAGGCCAAAAAACCGAATCGCAGAAGGACACCACCTTTTGGCTGTGGGAATTCCAACCCTCTCGCGTAACAGAATTGCTTTGCAAGTCCTCTGTGTTGCTGCGGTTCTGACCGAGAAATACGCCACGCCGTGATAAACTCCAAATGCACCGTGTAGTTAACGCTTCGCTAATTGCTGCGTACGGTAGGAAAGCCTCAGGCACGCAGCGTCCTTGAGGGACCTGTAGCCTACGTCTCAGGACTGAGATTTGTGTCATGCGCTTGTCCAGTCTAGATGCACACTCCCCGGCAATGTGGGTTTCCGGTTCAGGGAAGGCCGTTGCTAGCGTACCGCTCCCGTTAGCCACCGTGCACTTATCTTCTCCTCCTTGCAGTGCATTGCCCTTCACGGTATGCCCGCGAACTCACGAGAGCTGGCTTAGAGGCTTGCCGAGCAGGCGTACGGTTTCACGTCAGGTCAGCGGAAGCTGCAGGCGCTCGTAATTTTTGCATATCGTACTCCTTCGTCCTCCTCGATGCGGGGAGAAAGGGGCAACCTTAGAGGCAGATCCCAGGCGGGAAGTGGAGCAGCCGTGCGGCTTGGGGGTTTATGGGGAGGAGAGGCTAAGATCAAGGGGTGACAGCGCCGAGAAGAGCTCTGCGAGCCCTTTGATCTTACGGTTGCTCCGGCGCGCCGCTGACGACGTTAAGTGAAAGCAGGCCTAAAGCCAATCTCCGTGCCCCGCTGGACGCTTCCCTGCACCCGCTGTGCGTAGCGGTCATTGTTGGTCTTCGTGGCAGGGTCTCCCGTGCAGAGGGCTTGCCTGCCTGCACGTCTTCACGGCGCTGGTTTTGTGGTGTCGGGTCAGGATCTCGGCCCTCCCACGGAGCGTAGAGTTCGTCACCCTTTTGCTATGGAATCACAAGCGAGCGGGAATCGGCACGGACGTGCTCCTTTCGGAGCTCTTTGTGCCGACTGTCACCTGTGTTTAAAACAAACAAACAAACAAACAAAAGTAAAGGAAGGGAAAAGGAAAAAATCATTTGTTTTTAAAGCCGTACAAAAAGGGGGGACTCAACAGCTCGGGGAGGTATTTTCAAACTCTCGCTGCTCTTAAGCGTCATTGCCGTGGAGCAGTTGTGGTCGCGGTGACTAGCAGTGACGCGTTAGTTCTTGTCCTGCGCTCGCCGAACGTCAGTCCTCCCGCGACCGGTGGCAGCTTTGCCGCTGTCCTCTGTTGAGCCGAGCCTCGGAGTTTCTCCTGTTGCTTGGGAGAGATGCAAAGGCAAGGCTGCGTTCAGGAACTGCAGGGAGAAGGTGCCGGTGCTGGCCGCAGAGCGCTGCTGCGGGAGCTGTCCAGATTTGAGCAAGAGGGAGAGAGCTGCATCTCTGCTGGGTTCAGACGCGTTCGGTGCTTGCTAGCTGGCGCAGCGTTCGTCCGTAAGACTGCCTGGCGGCGACGAAATGTCATTGATGACCGCGGTGCCCATGGGGCCGTTTCCCAAGGTCAGCAGTGAGACGCAGTGGACTACGCGTTAGCTAAAAGGCAATGGCGAGGCCGAAACGGTCTTAATGATTATTTCTGTGTAGCGCTACACGTCCTCTCACCGTGCCGGTTGGGAGCCGGGAAGCTCGGCTGCAGAGCAGAGGCAGGGATCCCCATTACGCCCAGTGCCGGTGGCATAAAGAGGACGTGTCAGACGCTCGCCGTCTACCGTGGTGACTCCTGCTTTGTAACTGCACGTGCAGCAGGCAGTGATGTGCTTTTCCGCTGCCTCTAGGAAGCCGAGGCGTGAATTGGTCCTACGGGCGAGATGCTCGTTTCTACCGATGTTAGGCAAGAGTTCGTGGGAGTTACTCGCAATTTACAGCCGGTGTGCAAGATAATCAGCCGTGTGAGCTGAGCTAAATGCTACGGGGTTTTAGTTCAGTAGTGACAATATAGCCCAGGTAAGCAGGGGGAAAAGAAATCACTGAAGTAGCGACTGTGCCCGGTAGCTGTCGACAAATCAAGCTGCCTTGGTTTTCCCAGGTACTGTAACGTATCTCACCGTGCCCCGGCAATCGTTTGATAAATGCAATTATGTCGGTCAAAGCTGCTTCAAGGTAAGAAAGAAGGGGAAAGCTCAGCGTCTTTACATTTCCGAGGTGGAAAAAGTAGCTTGTTTAACCAGAGGTCTGTGTCCTGCATCTTACTATGAAACAGCGGCTGGCGTGGAGTCAGTGCTGTATTACATCGTGCCGTGTCCCACCGAGGCATTGACCTCATTTGCACCAGAAGGCTGCGGAAGGACTGACGGGCCAGCTACCATCCCAGTTCGCTGCTACTTTGTCATATTTGGCAAGCACACGCGGAATGCCGGTTTCCCCCCGTTAGAACGACTGCCGGTGCACTTCTTCCGGGGCGGGGGGGAGCGGAAAGAACGAGAGAAGACCGGGATAAAGGAGCTGCCGCCTCTTTTTATTTCCCGTTCTAGTCTCCTTCGTTGTCCTGCATGCCCCTGTCTCCCTTGTCTGCACCCTTCTGCTGCTGCCCAACTAAAGCATGCTGGTCTGTAAATTACCGGGAGGGGGTCTGAAGGAAGCCAGGTAGTTTGCATCGCAAATTCGCAGAACCACAAACTGAAAAAAGCTGTTGAGCCGTCATTGTTTATAATTAGTTTTTGACTGAAGTCCCAGTCTGCTATAGGGAATGGTTTTATCTTTGTGTGTGTGTGGGTGGGAAGAGAAAAGCAGAGAACTGAAGCAAGGAACCGGTCCTTATCCTGAGGGGAAGACAGAATAGGGTAGCGCAGTCTAACCCCATGGGATCAAAGGTGGGGCCAACACAGACATAAACAGCTTTACGCTATGTTCTGTCTCCCTGATTTTGCTGATTTAAATAGCAAATAGTAAGTTGGGACAACAAAGCTCTTGCCCTGCAGATGCACGCCTTCTTTTCTTTTGGTCGGATGGCGATTGGCAACCCTCAGTTTGTTCAGTGTCTGAAGCGCCCTCCGGTCTGCCCAGGCCTGATGCGCTATGGCGTTTCACCCCCTGGAATAAGGCTGCGTAAGAAGTTCTTCCATCACAGCTCGTTTCCCGGCGGCATAAGCGAAGAATGGGGACAATCACACGCTGAGTCGTCAAAATCCGCTTTGTAACCTTGCCAAGGATTTGCCTGTAGGAAAATGGTGGTTGTCTGGCTCCCTGAATATGAGCAGCCGCACGACTCCAACCGAAGCACCCGGTCTCCTGGCTGGAGGCGGCAGCTGGGACTCTTTGCTGCTCTGCCGTCAGCCTACGTGTCCTAGGGAAAGATCTCCAACGTTTTTTGTGCCCTCGCTCCCCCGGCCGCCGACGAGCTGTGATAAAGCCTGCCTTACATCTCACAAGAACGTCAAGCGGTTTAATGCGTGTTCCCAAAAGGACCCAGAGACTGTTGGATGAAAGACGTTCTGTAAGCGCCGTGCAGTTTGATGTGGTGCCATCTTGGTACCCGAAGGACAGCGTTAAGGATACAAAACCCTGTATTCAGACTCTTGTGTTGGTCCGCGTGTCAAGGGCATCTGCCTGCCTGCCTGCGGAATGAAAATCTGCTCAGACCACAATTGGCTGACGAATGAAAGAAACCCGTCTCACGTATTTTAGTCTGTATTCCCAAACAGAGTGTGCTACTTGTTGTGTACCGCTCCACCAAGAAGTCATTGTCAAAAAAAAAACCCAAAACCACCGCCAACAAAAAAAAAACCAAAACCAAAAACCAACCAACAAACAAAAAAAGATTAAAAAACCCCCCTCAAGACGCTTTCTTCTTGCGCCTGGACCGTCGCCACTGCAAAGTCTCTCGTACTCCACGTACTTGAGTGCCTTGCTGAAAACCGTTACGTTTTTTCCAAAACGCGTGATAATCAAACAAAACGGTAATAGAAAAAATGTAGCCTGACATTTTTTTCCTTTGGCATTTGATCATGTTCATCTGATAGCGTGTTTTCATCTCAGGGTAATGTAAATATTTAAAGCCACGTGGAATTCAGCTAACAAAAACTGGTTTGATTAGACTGGGATTATAGTAACTCCTAAATTGCACTTACCGCTGAAGTTCAGTTTAGTGTCTTTTCTAGAGAAAGAAACACAGATGAGATGGGATGCCCTAGGTCCTGATTTCCAGCCCCCTCTTCTTGCAGCAGAGCAGCCTGGTGGTAGGATGCACTGATTACGGTGAGCAAGTTTCACCTTAGCCGTCATTGGCAGGGGAGAGGCCGCTCCAGAGAGGCCTTCTCCAACCCCTTGCTCCTCGGGTCCAAATGCTCTTCGGACCTCCTGCCTTTTTAGGCAGCGTTAGGAGTATTTCCTTCTAGCGTATATTACTTTGTCCTCCCGGTAACGCCGTCCTCTAGCTGCAGCAGCCCATCTCATCCTACCTGCTCAAGGTGGGCGTGAGGCTAACTTGGGAGTCTCTTGAGGTCATCGGTTTTCAGTGAAGAACATGCATAAAGGTGTGCAGGGGGAATTTCCTTCCGTGGCCGGACGTCTAGGCTTCCTCAAAGCCGCTCGGGGCTTGTACGTGGGAAAGGCAGCCGGAGAGTTGCCCGGGGCACTGGCCCACTCTCTTAGCCCTCCCTTAGTACAGGGTTCAGAGAGATTCGCTATTTTTTGCCCGTGGACTTGGGGTTTACGTCTCACACGTGAGCACGTGACGGAAATGAAATTGTCGTGGAGCGAGACGGTCCGTAACAAAGCTGTTGGCGCCAGGCATTGATTTCCTAGCAGAAAGGCTGTCTGAGCGCTGATCTGGTCTTCGCTGGCTTAAATGGGGAAGTACGGTAGGAGCGGGGTTGGAAACTTGGCAAAGTCCAGGAAGTTATTATCCGACGGCTAATCGACTATTTCTGCCTTCAGATGTCTAATTTCTTTTTAATGAATGCGGGGAAGTCTTTGCAGAGAGACGTATATTCCCGCCCTCGAGATAACGTGGAGCAATTCCTTCCAAATCTGGTAGTGCTTTTCCGGCGGAAACAATCTCTACTTGTGCAATTGGAGTCGTTAAGCAAGCCGTGTGCTGGGTGAGAGAGAACGGCTGTATGGACGAAATAAGGTAACCCAGTAGAGCGTTAAAAGAATCTGCGTATTTCATTCGTACGTGAGCTTGGGCGTATTCTTCTTCTTAAACAGCGAATGAGAGTGTCTTCTGTTTACCACCTAATGTGGCTACTTCAGGACCACTAAATAATTCTATAGACGGCAAATTAATGTGACCAATTAGCGTACCAAAGCAAAGCAGCCGTTACTACCAAGTTGAATGATTTGAGTCCCACCCACCTTCCGCTCGTTTTGTGCAGGCACCTGAGCGTTAGGCTGCACAGAGTTCCAGAGGGCAGCGTCCACTTGCGCTGACTCGCTTGCTCAAGGACGTAACTTGGTGCTGAGCGCACCGTTTGACATTATCTGGCTGTAGCGCCAGGGTGAATTCTGTAAGGGCGCCGTAAATTCATCTCCAAGTCATTACACGTTGCTCCATTGCTACCAGAGGCGGTCGGGACGTGGAAAGTTTAGCGCACGTAACGGTGAGGGAGGCCTATTGTTTTGCACTCCTTCAAAGGGAGGAAGAAGTCAAGGCGCCTTAAAACCCAGAACCGTGTGTCGAGTTGGAATGGAGTATCCTTGCAGAGGGCAGGAAAATCAAAAGGTATTTTCGAGATGTCTTGAATCCTCCTTACGCGCAGAATGATTTCTGACTTCCTCCCGTCTCCTCCGTCTTTTGCAGGAGATACGCTCACCCGATCAGCGGCAGAAATGCAATGCGCCGCCTCGATGATCAGGCGAGCGTCCCAGCGAGGTACGCGTAGCGGTGCCGTCGCATTGTGCGATTGGTAGGTCCGTCTGAGCTGAAAAGGTTTCTAAGCGAATACTAACAACGAGCGTGCAAATGACAGCCCGTTAGCTGGCTGTGCGGCAAGTACAAAGCCCAAAAGGGCTGAGGTCAGGTGATAAAAAGTTTGAGAAGTCAAGAAACCAAAAGTGTCGAGAAGGCTCGGGGAGCTCCGGCACCTCTGACCGGGGAGAAAGACCGATAAACTGCTGAAAACCTCCCGTGTCCGCTTTGTACTTGACGTAGCAGGCCGATTCCTTGTGACTTCTGTTTAGCGCCGGGCGTTTTGGAAGCTCGCGAGCGCAGTCAGCGCGATCGAACCGTTTGCTCCAGAATTACTCCCGGGCTGACACCTACAGCTCTCCGAGGAGGCGGGCTTTCCCTTGGGGAGCTGGCGTTCAGCCCCTCCT
This sequence comes from Sagittarius serpentarius, assembly GCA_034782735.1. Classification (NCBI taxonomy): domain Eukaryota; kingdom Metazoa; phylum Chordata; class Aves; order Accipitriformes; family Sagittariidae; genus Sagittarius; species Sagittarius serpentarius. The sequence goes on from JAVKLA010000007.1 coordinate 35,966,266, forward strand.
GCTGTATCTGGCCCCCGAGGAGACTTCTGAAAACTCCTTACTACCAGGATTATATTAAAAACCAGAGAAAGGAAACCAGTAAAGCGGCAAGAGAGTTCCAGTGAGATCCTAAGGGGAAACGGTCGGTTCCCACATCTGGTTTGCAGATCTGTGGTGGCCGGGAAGCACTTTCAGGTGGTCTCCAGAGCCGCTTCCATCACCGTACTGGTTCTCAAGCCCTACCGCTTCCCGCTAGTTATAACCCAGGCTCCGAGTCCTTTAGTAACGCTAGTGCTGAATGGGTGAGGAGACAGCTAGGGGCCCCAGTTTCGGTTTGCCAGAGATTAGATACGTAGGGCCACGTTTGGACAGGTCTTCTCATGTTTAGTAGACTTCTGCTCCTCAGTGAGTCTGTGTCTGGCTTTCAGAGGGGCTGTTCTGGAGTCAGGAAGTGCTCAGCGTGAATAAGGAGGTCGGGATCTGCCCTTTAAGCTGGAAGAATGACATCCATTGAAAGTAGAGCGTTTCTGTTTCACATTTTCACAGCTTTTACAACTGGGATAGAAGTGTCAGCACTTCGAATTGCCGCCCGAATTACCAAGTGATTGCAGAAAATGCCTGCGGACTACTCTTCAAGAAGAAAAGCGACAGGAAAATAATAAATGTGGATCCCAAGGTAAGTATCTGTTGGGTCTTTTTGTTTTTTATTTTTCCTTCAGTGTTCTAAGTTGCCTTTATGCAATGGAGTTTGGTTGCTGAGCTGTTGAGTCTGCTTGCAAATAATGTCCTTACCAATACGCACCTAGTATTTCAGGCTTACTCAGACGTGCTCTTCCCCTCGTCAATACGGCTGCTCCGGTCCCTGTCAGGATAAACTTAGCCTACCTTGTTTATGACTGAGTGCGCCTAGGCCTTTCGCTTGTGATGACAAAAATCAGAAGTTGAACTGACCGGTAAAACTGAAAGATTTCCAAAGCAGGGTTTCTCTTACGCGCCCTGCCCTTTTTCCCTCCAACCCGAAGGAGGGACGGTCGCCATTGCTGCCAGGGTAGCCTGCAGGCCGAGGCGATGTCCTGTTACTTGAATTGCCGAGAAGCGCTAAGGGGAGGGAAGCGTGGGAGAGGGAACAGGCTGAGGGGGGGGAAAAGGGGGTTGACCGGAGGGTGTGAGGACTCTGAAGCGTGGGCGCGTGTAAGCAGGTACATCTGGCGTGAAAAGGCGCCTTGTTTTACTCGGAGGATGACGCGCGTGCCCCGCGCTAAAAGGAAAAGTGGCTAAAATGTTGGCGACGCGTCCTGGGGCTGGTGGTCCCTGTATTCGTCTCCTCTTAAAAATCAGATCTCTGTTACGAAATGTGCCTGCGGGTGGACAAAACTAAGTAAATATTGGGTAAAAGTAAATAAATATTTGGCTGCTTTGAAACAAAACTTGCAACTTGCCGGAACCAGTACCCCAAATCCTGGCAGGGCCTGCTGAACGCCAGCCAGTCCCGAAAGCAGAATCGGTTCCTGCAACCGAAGCGTGGGCCGTCTTCTACCCCAGCACTTTTCCAGCGGCGAACCGAAACTGGCGGAATTCCTCTCCCAGCCGCACACAGTCGTTATTCTTCCTCCTTAATACAGAAGATCTGAGAAGTCCTAAGGAAAGCGGCGCCGTTGAAGTCATTTAGTTCTTGTAGCAGATTGAGACTGTCGCTGGCGTAAGGGTCAAACTTGCATTTTAAACGCTGCCCTTCACAAAAGAGAAATTTGACGTTACGTGCCTCTTCTTGTGGAGAGCTGAGTTTCTCCAGCACGCGGTAAATGGTTCAGGAGGATTTGTCATTGAATAAAAGGAAGGAAAATACTTGCGCCTCGGCAGCGTCGTAAGCTGGACGAGCGTTGCGGACTGGTGGTCTCCTGTGTGATTGGCAGTGCAAACGCACGCTTTGCTTTTGCCTAAAAACGGCTCTGATCCTGCTGTTGCTGAAGTCGATGGGTCTCCACCATTTATTTACGTAGCAGTTGACTCCAAACAAAGCAAATGCTCGAGTTGTACCCGGACATGCCATTTTCAGCCATAGTTGAAAGCTGATTAAATTGCCGTGGGTATTTTATCTTTTGTGTTGAGAGCTGAAGGGGTAATAACGTTGTAGACGGCTTCCCTTTTGTAAGAAACTGACTGTGTTCCTCTGGTGCCAACCGCGCTTTTTTTCAACGTTTCGACTGAAGTCCGGGGACTGTAGATTGGATGTGACAGAGACGCCCAGGCTTCGGTTGCTCTCAAAACCAACATGAACTAAGCTGGGCAGTAATTTGTTTGGCTTTCCACAGAACTGATCTAGGGTGGTGGTTTCTTTGATGTGCTTCCCATGAAAGATGGTCGCATATGAATAGTAACAGTACAAAATACCAAATTATATGCATTTCAAAATAAGCGCATTGGTTTGTTAGAAATTCAAAAATGCGTGCCTAAAAATGTGTTCGGTTGCACTGAAAGCGGGCCACCGATCCGACTTCCTGCAGCTGCAGAACATCTGTAACAAATAAGCAGCTCTTTCGCGTCTACGTGAAAGGTCCTCGCGTGCCAAGAGCCACGCCAAGAAGCGTTTGTGCGCGTACGTGGCGTCGCCCCGCCCCGCAGGGCACGGGCCCGTGAGTCCCCCTGAGATCCATGTGGCTTTGGCTTTTCTGTAGCGCTCGCTGATGGAGAACAAGCTTGCGCGAAGCGCTTGCTGTGGGCCAAACCGAAATCGGCACGGGTTCTCTCTCGCGGGGTTCAGCTTGAGCAGACTTAGTACCAGCTGCCTGATCTTTGCGAGGGGGCCTTCTCTCTGACCAGTCGACGGTCCGCTCGTTCTTAGTTGTGCTTAGCTAAAAGAACTCTCCCGCTGTCTTTGCATCTGCTAGAAGCGTGGCAGGAGAAATGAACTGCCCGGTGCGGTGCCAGGACGTTAATCGTCACGGAGAAATCCCCACCCTCCCGAGCTAGTTGCATTTATCGAACTTTACGTTCCGAGGGAAGAAGAAGAAAATTCTTGACATCAAAACCCACGCCTGTAATACTGTGTGTTGCAGGCCTACCCAGGAGACAACACGACACGGATGCCTGTTGAAACGGATCTCTATCTCCGCGTTGTTATCTGTGACCGTATCGTCGGAAGAGGCACGCGAGTGCCATGTGTGTGGCTCTTCTCCCCGTGACTTGTTTTGCTATTTTAAAGTCATCTGGAAGAAAAATAAACAGTTGAAAGGCCTTTGCTTTGTGTGTTCGGGGGTAGGAAGGGGGATTTTTGTACCGGTTTAGAGTTGGTTTGGGCCTCGCTCCTTGACGGAAGTAAAGCGGAAGGAAGACCCCGTACTGGCTGCAGAGGCTATGCATCTGGGCCCCTTGTTTTTCCTTTGTGAATTCCACGGGGTATGTGAATCGCAGAAGCACCTCAAAGGAAGACCGAAGGTTTGGACCCAACTTTTCCCACGGCTCCTAAGGCAGCAGGGCGGCTGGGATGCAAGTGCTGCATTCTTTCCTGGAGTAAAGAAAAGAAACTACTGTCCCGTAGTTCCCCAGCGACAGGATGTTTTAAAGTCTTCGTGGGAGAGTCTCTTTCAGGTAGGCCTGGACCGCTGGTGAACAGCTAACGCCACGTAATAGGGACCAGGCCATTCGCAGGGTAGCGGCGAAAAGTTGTACCAAATAGACTGGTAAACGTAAAGAAATCTGCAGCATTTTGGTGGCGTTAGTGGTTCCTTGACGGCCGCTTTTCATCTATTGCTGCTCTTGCTGCCGTTCTAGTACCAGCGTGCCAGAAGCTCAGGCAGCGACACAGTGGCCCAAGGGACTCTCTGCTATTCGCGGGGCGCCTGGGGAAGTTGCCCGTGCTTACGTGACCCGGCTGGTGTCACCACCAACACAGCTCTCCGCTCGCTGTAGAGCTGGAAAACGGCACAGAGCTAAGCAGCAGAAAGAACTAGCGGGAAACAAAAGCAATAATTACGGAGGAAAGAGCAAGGATGGGGAGGTGAAGGCGGAGGAAACAAAGGCAGAAAGCGGCTGGGTAAAATTCCCTGGACCTTATTCTTTAAGGAACCGGTTGATTTTAATGATCTTTTCTGGCCTCGGTGCTGTGAATTCGTGAATAGGACAAGTGAGGCAACTCGGACGAGAGAAATAAGAGGGTAGCAGCGCTGCTGGGCTTACCCCGTAGGGTGGGGTTTATCTGCCGGCCTCATCGCAAGCACGTTCCCTTTGGAAAAGGCTGGGCGCCTCCTCGGTCTTAGCAGTTGGCGCGTTAAAGATCCCTGTACGGCGAGGAGAGGGAGCGTTCCCACAACTACAAAGTGAAAGTTGTTACTTCAAAGCTGCAGTAATCTGGGAGAGACTTAGAAGCCCTTTTGTCTTTCCCATAAAACTTTCAGTGGTACGAAGTTCTGCCGTTTCCGCGGTATCGTAAAACCTTTCACTGTAACGTCTCGCTTTTCTATGGCGCGCTTCATCCCCTGGCGCCCTGACGTTTTTGCCGCAGACACGCAAACTGGCGGTTGGTTTACTCGTCCCTGAAGCGCAGCCAGGCTGCGGGGGACGCGCCCAGAGCGTGGCAAGGCTGCTCTAGGTCGTAGGCCCCCTCTCCTCCACCGGGCCTCCGCCTCCACGGCTGTGTCTGCAGAGCCCCCCCGGCGTAGGTGGCAGGAGGAGCCTCCCCGCCCGCTGCGGGTGGGGAAACCCGGCACCCTCGGCAGCCCTCCGCCTCGAAGCGGGTGGAAATAGCGAGCTGGAAGCCTGCTCGGAGAGCGAACGGGCGAAGAGGACTGATGCCTCTTCCCGGGGCTGCGAACGGAGAGAACCGAAGCCCGCGGCTGCCCCAACGCCGTGATTTTGCAGAGGGCCGTGCGTTGGAAACTCGCGTCTCCGGAGGGAAGACCTTGCGCCGTTAGGGCAGGCTTGCTTGGTGCCTCTAGGTGTTTCCCTCATTCAGCAGTACCAGACGGAAAGACTTCTGTCGTTCCTTGCATCTCGCCTGAAAACTAGGCTTCTGTCAGTGACTCGGCGTTGCTTTGCTGCCCCTGTGTCTTGCGGCAGCTCAAGGGAAGGCTAGAGGTTGGCTCGCAGATCGTTTTGTAGCACGAAAGCAAAACAGCTCTTCACCTGGCTTATATTTTGTTCAAGAAAAAAAATCAGAACTGCGGAGCCACTTTGCAGAGATTAGGTTTTGCCTCTCCTGAGCACTGGAGAGGGAGAAATCCTCATTATGAAGGCTGGTAGAAGGGACAGTCGGTGGAAAAGGGATGAATTGCGCTTTTCGTTCCTCTCGACAAACGAATTGTCATTTTTTTTTCTCAGTCTGTTCGGATTTTAAAGTAATGTTAAAAAAACCAAGTTGGAAAGTAGTCCCTGGAGTTTGGAGAATGTCGTTATTATCTCAGGATCGTAATAAGTAAGTAAACAAATAAACAACATGAAGTAGAACTTAGTACAAGTAAATTTGCAACTTGAGAAGTTATTTCCACGAATTCGGTTACCTTTGTTGTCATCTTATTAATCGACGCTCTTGATTCCAAAGAATAGCAGGAAGTCTAGCAGAATCCTGCGTCTTCGTCTGCAGGAAAACGGAAGGAAATTTGGATCTAAGCGGGCTTTACGTGTTTTCGGGTCAGTGAGCGCACCGAGGCGCATTCTTATCTCTAAAGGTAGGTAACTGAAAGGCTGTAAAGATGGACGAAGCCTCAACTTCTGCGGTTGTTGCGGACCTCCCGTGCAATTGTAATTTCATGCTGTTTCTGACCCGGGCGATGAACCTCATTTTGCGACAAAAAGTGAACTCCGATATCCGCAACGAAAGCGTGGCGTTCGCCGAGGAATTCACAGAATTGCTGGCTGCTCGGTAAACTCATTTGATTCCTTCCCACCCATCCTTGCCTATGAGCTAATCTCCTGGTGCTCTGTCTCTTCTGACATCCGAAGTCTAGGGCCCCAGAGCGTTATCGCACATGAAAGCTCCCGAGTTACACGTTGCGGTCCTTTGCCGGTCCTAACGGGAAGAAACTCTAGCTTCTGCTGTAAGTGAAAATCTCTCCCCAAACGCTTCTGTAATCTGGCTTGCATTTTAAAGAAAAGGTTCGTCTTCCGAGTGCCGTCACGCAGTACGCCCGGGACAACCGGATGATCGGGCCCAGTCAGCACGGGTTTACAAAAGGCAGGTCCTGCTTGACTAGCGTGATCTCCTCCTACGACGTGGTCTCCCGCTTAGTTGGATGAGGGAAAGGCTGAGGATGTTGTCTGTCTGGACTTTAGTAAGGCCTTTGACACTGTGTCCCACAGCATTCTCCTGCAGAAACTGGCTGCTCGTGGCTTACATCGATACGCTCTTTGCTGGGTTTAAAAACCGGCTGGAAGGCCGGGCCCAGAGAGTGGCGGTAAATGGAGTTCGTTCCAGGCGGCGGCCGATCACGAGCGGTGTTCGCCAGGGCTCGGTATTGGGGCCGGTCCTGTTTAACATCTTTACCGACGATCTGGACGAGGGGATCGAGCGCGCACCCTCCCAAAGTGTGCGGGCGACACCGAGCTGGGTGGAAGGGTTGGTCTGCTTGAGGGTCGGGAGGCTCTGCAGAGGGATCTGGGCAGACCAGATCGATGGGCCGAGACTAACCGTATGAGTTTCGATGAGGCCAAATGCCGCGTTCTGCACTTTGGCCACAAAAATCCCCGGCAACGCTGCGGGCTTGGGGAGGAGCGGCTGGAAGGAAAGCTGCTCGGCAGAGAGGGACCTGGGGGTGTCGACCGATAGCCGGCTGAACGTGAGCCAGCAGTGTGCCCAGGTGGCCAAGAAGGCCAACGGCATCCTGGCCTATGTCAGGAACAGTGTGGCCAGTAGGACCAGGGAAGTGATTTTACCCCTGTACTCGGCGCTGGTGAGGCCGCACCTCGAGTACCGTGTTCAGATTTGGGCCCCTCACCGCAAGAAGGACGTGGCGGTGCTGGAGCGTGTCCAGAGACGGGCAACGAGGCCGGTGAGGGGTCTGGAGCACGAGTCTCGTGAGGAGCGGCTGAGGGAGCTGGGGTTGTTTAGCCTGGAGAAAAGGCGGCTGAGGGGAGACTTTATCGCGCTCTGCAACTACCCGAAAGGAGATTGTAGCGAGGTGGGGGTCGGTCTCTTCTCCCAAGTAACAAGCGATAGGACGAGAGGAAACGACCTCAAGTTGCTCCAGGGGAGGTTTAGATCGGATATCACGAAGAATTTCTTTACCGAACGGGTCATCGGGCATTGGAAGGGGTTGCCCGGGGCAGCGGTGGAGGCCCCGTCCCTGGGTGTTTTTAAAAGTCGTGTAGATGCAGCGCCTAGGGACGTGGTTTAGTGGGGGACCTGTCAGTGCTAGGTTAAACGCTTGGACTAGACGATCTTACAGGTCTTTTCCCATCTAAGCAATTCTATGATTCTTAGACGAACGGGGCAGCGCCTAAAAGCAACGAAGCGCTGTTACGCTCCGTTTCCCTAAAATGTCAGCGATGGATTTTCCCGGCATCTCGTCGCTGCTCAGCCCTGGGCAGACACACGGTGAAGCGAACGTGCAAAACCTACGGTAATCAAGAGACAAGCTTTCCGAGGACTTGATAACTGCATGAAAGCTTCCTGTACATATTTTTAAACTCTGTGACTTTTTAGCAGAAACAAACGCAGACTGCCCAGCCGGAAACTGTCGCCTGCTGTAAACGTAAGAGGAATGGAAATTTCTCCGTTCTGTTGTGGAAAGAGACTCCGGTATCGTCGCCGGTCACGACGCTGACTGCAGGTACGGAGTTTGCACGTTGCCGTAAGGTAACTGATCTTAGGCGCGGATCGGAAAGCGCATCCTTGCAAAGGATCCCCGGAAAGCTAGATTTTATACGAGCGGGGAGGAGCGGGGTTGCGTGGGTGTTTTTTTCCAAGCGTGTCTGAACTGCGTACGTGGTATTCACCTGGCTGCCCATTGAAGAGGAAGGCTACAGAATCATCTTGGGGGGCTCACGATCTAGCTCAGGCATATTGTTCCAGCCTTCGAAGCGGGAAGTCTCAGTGGTACAAAGTCCACTAGTGTCTTTGCGGTTGCGTGGACAGCAGACTGGCTCACTAACAGCCTACCGCCGAGTGAGGTGAATAGCTCCTTGGATCCTTCTTCCTGCATTGACGAGAAGGCCGTTGTGGACGCCCAGCTGGAAAGCAGACCCCTGAAGCTAGGCGCCCTAATCTCCCCAGACGTGCGCCGTTCGTAATCACGACTGCTTGCGGTTGGTCCCCTGTTAGAATTCCAGAAGTGTCTGAAGTGGCCGAGAATAGCAGGTCCGCTGACTCCCGTTTCGGCACATCGCTCTGCACTTCTGCCGTAGTGCTTCGGAGAGCTGTGGGAAGAAATCTTACTCCGCTTTATTAATGCCTCGACTGGTACTTCCTTGCGTATTTGCCGTGTCCTGGCTGTGCGAACCAAGAGTCGCCATGCCAGCTTGTAGCCGGGAAGGTTTTCTGCGCGGTGCGGAGCGCACGTTTAATATGCGCTTCCAAAACCGCGGTACGAAGGTGGATAGAAGATCACCACCCTCGTGGGTTTTGAGCCGCTCGTTTTCAATTAAGCGCGACTTTTTCCTGCCAAAACTCGGTGCGCTTGCTAGATCGGGACCAGTAGACGGCGTGTTTCACAGCCTCTTACACCGAATGGCGAGAGCTGAGGGTGTTGAAGTAGAGCGGGTCCTTTCGGTGCCGCATCGCTGTCCCGAGTTTACGTCTGTAGCGCGCTCACCGGGCATGCGTTGTCCCAAGGGAAACAGTAACGCTGTCTCAGTCAGTAATACGGGGACGGTTCCCAGTTCTGAGGCAGTCGTACCAGCAAAATGACCGTGAGAGCCGGGATTAGCTGGTTTCTGGTTGGTCAGCCGCAGCAGAAAGCTCACAGAGAAGAGGGGTCACCCCGATTACACCATCCCCAGAAGATAGATGGCCCTTTCACTTCAGAGTCAGCTCTGCTTTTGCGTCGTACGTTGCTGAAGTGCTGCGCGGTAAGCCTGATATTTATTATTAGTAGAATTGCGGAGTAATCTCAGCGTGCGTGAGGGAGCGGGATGGAATTACAAGCTTGGACTCTGCCTATACCGATACGAGTGTTAAACCATCCTGCTGGGTTTCACGGGCACGAGAATGTCGTGCGAGGGAATATCTCATCCGCTGCGAAAACAGCCGCTAAAGACCGCAACAGGGGCAGATTCTTCAGTGTCGTCTGCCCCTCGGTGCCCCGTGAGAGCGACGTAAAGAGGTGGAGGATGACGTAAAGAGGTGGAGGATTACGTGGAGGGAGGGGAGCTGTCTGCTGCAAAGCTGGGGGGAGCAGCTCCTCCCCTGTTCGGCAGGGTACCTAAAGGAACTTCGCTGCTGTCGCCATCCCACGGTGCTGTGGGATGCCTGCGGCGAACTGTAAAGCTCATAGCCCCCTTCCCTCCTGCTAGAGGCCCAGCAAGCTAACACTCACTCAGGGCCTGTCTTGCTGCGAGTTGGGAGCGGTAGGTCACTGAAAGATGCAAGGCGAGGTCACGTGTATTCGTAGCGGCACCCAAAAAAGTGCAGAGGTAACAAGTCGTTGAGCGATCGCTCGTCAATGGAGACTTTAGAGGAAGATTTGAAGTGAAGTCAGTGTCTCATTCTTAACGTTCCCGATCTGTTTCCCCTGGTTCCGCTGGTCCTTCTCCTTCTCTTTCCTGCGGGGTCTGCGTAGGGCAACAGTGTAACGCACCCGTCTTTGGCAATAGCGGTTGGCCAGTCCCTTCGCCTGGGCGTTCGGTCTAACTGTGCTGGGTGAGCTCGGCAGCCTGTGGACGTTCATCACTGCGTGTCCTTTTCCTGTTACATCACTGTTCCAGTCCGCTTGCGAATTAGATCATAGACTCATAGAATAGCTTGGGTTGGAAGGGACCGTCAAAGGTCATCTGGTCCAAGCCGCCCGCCATGAGCAGGGACACCTTCAACTAGGTCAGGTTGCTCAGAGCCCCGTCCAGCCTGGCCTTGAATGTTCCCAGGGCTAAACATTATCTTTCCACTTCCCGTCCTGTCCCACGAATGCTATATGCAAACACATTACTGCAGGGTTGTAGAGGCAGCTGGCATCTGACCGTTATCTAAGTAACCCATTGAATTTGATCTTTCAGATTCTTTTGCCAAAGCCAAAAAGCAGAGTGTGCCTCCCGGTTGGAAGTGCTGCATCTGTAAGAGGAAGTGGTGGTTTCAGTGGCGCTCGCCGACGCTTGCAGCTAAAAAGGTTCGCTGTCGGAGCCACTGTTCTGAGGGTGAGCCTGTGCGTGCCTCTGCCTCCGTGATATTTATAGTGGAAGCACCGCGCCCCTCTGTCAAGGCTAGGAACGCAGCTTCGCCATTGCGTGCGGTACCAAGACGGTTACGTATACGGCTTCAGGGGGCCTCTCTTTTCTCTTGGAAATCGGCACGACTCTTCTGAAACCTGTGGGGTTAAATGGTAAGCTCTCTTGGGACACGGTCAGAGTTAGGTTCCCCGAACGATGCTGAACTTGCTAGGGATCTGCAGCGCTTCCAGGGAGGAAACGGAGAAGAAATGGCAGAGGAGTGCTAAAGCAGTATTATCTCGGAGGTCGGGTCTGAGACTTTGCCAGCCGTTATCTAGTAGTGAGGGGTAACTCCTTACACGTGCCGGTGTGGTGTGGTGTGGTGTGGTGTGTGCAGTCACAGTGCTCTGCCGTTTAAAAATCTCACGTCCGGTTTGAGCTAGGTGTACTTTTTCGCTTTGGGCGCCACGGAAGCGCGTGTAACGGGCGTCTCGCCGCGTCACAGGGACGATTCATAAAGCGAGGGGTGTTTGAAAGCCGACGTGTTCTGCTGCGGCGCTCTTCAAGAACTGCTGTCTTAAAGGCTGTCTAAAAAGGGGGATTCGGAGAAGGCACCTAATGCCCTGAGAAGTCACTTTTTCCTTTCTGCCTCATACCGAGTGTCCTCGTTCTGTCTCCTTACTGGCTGTAATAGGATTCTATAGGGGGCTACCTTTCTATTTTAGACTTGTAGCTTAAACAGCCTCGCTCGAGTGGTGGGGCAAGGCTCTGGTTGCCAAATTCTGAACTAGTTTTGCATAAACAGGGCTTTCTGCTAACGGTTCTGCTGTTTTTTTAAATAAAAGCTCAGCAATAGGGTGCTGGAGCTTCCACGTTGAACCTAAGTCCCTTCTTGTCTAATCCTCCTTTGCCTGACTACGGTCTTAGATACGTGATACATGCTGTCTCTGAGTACTTTTTATTCCCCGCCCCCCCCCGCCCCCCCAAGTCGTTCTTGATCTGCAGCGCTCCAATCTCAAGGGTCAGGCCGCGGTTTGGAAGAAGTGTTGGATATGCAAAACGTGCTATCCTTACGGGCAGTTATTTGGCGCAGTAGACTTAAAAGAGGATTCTGAGTCGTGCTTGTTTTCTGTAAAGAGTTGCGGAACGTTGTTGTCTTTTTTAAATCACGTCTCTCGCCGGTAGAAAGTAGCGTGGCTGAAGCTGCAGTAGCAATTCCGGTATTTTGCTTGCCTAGAGATTCTTCTTTGCGGTTGACAGTTCTGCCGTGGATGTAAGCCGGAGATTGCTGCTTGGGTGGAATTTTTGAGCTCTTAGTTCAAATCGTTCCGTTCTCTTCCCGCAGAGATCTGCGTTGGTTTTATTGTTTGTGTCCAAAAACTCGATCGTGCCTTAATGTTTTAATCATGGATGTTCACTTGTACAGTTTTTATATTGCACTAGTGTAAGTTTCTTGCATGGAGAAGTGAGAAGTCTAGTTAATCTTACTGTTAGAGTTAATATGGAAATTGTGTGTGTTTGTACGTGTGTATGGATAATATTTTTAGATGCATGTGGCAAATTCGATACCTCAAAACCGTCTGAAAATGAGACGCCGCCACGGGTTGTATTTGAGCACTCAAATACAGAAGCGTACAGAAATCGTTGCTGCGCTTTTGAAAAATCTTCTCTTTCCTTTCCACCTGCCGGTAGGCACTTGCCTCTTGTAGTTACAGATGGGCTTATTAGAACTGCGGAACAATATTTGTTACTCATCCCAAATTCAGTGGAATTTGAAAGGCAAGGTCACCCTCCGATACGTGGTGTCTTTTCGTGTTGTACGTCGTGCTTGGTGATGATACGCTTTCTGTGGCCCGTTGAAAATGGGAATGCCCCGTGCTGGAAACGATGCGTGCTAAGCTCCGTACGCTAACCTGCAAGCCAGTTATCTTCTTTCCCGTCTTTGGGTTAGAAACGAAGTCGTTGTCGTCGCAGACGAGCGTATGTATAAACCGTCAAAACGCAGCAAGGCTTCTCTTCCCCCGTCTGTGTTTTCCCCCACCAGGTGCATGAGGTAAGGCACCCTTTGTGTTGGGAGGGACGGTGTCACATACCCGACGGGCTCTTGCCTGATGCGGTGGCGGTGGCAAAGGGCGTGAGGCGTTTAGGTCCTTTTGCTGGCGAAAAGCCGCAAAGGCGGGAGGCAGGCGAAACCCGCGCCGCCGGGCAAGGAGCGCCTTGCAGTGCCCCGCCGCGGCGGCCAGGCCCTGACGGGCAGGATTTCCCTGCCTGAGGCCGTCGTGCGGCTGGCGCGGAGGGGCTGTGAGCCTGAAAGGGCCTGCCCTCCGTTCCCCGGGGCACGGCGCCGGTCCCTGCCGGCCGGCCCCAGGCCGCCGGCGGACACCCCTGCCGGCCCGGGACGGGTTGGAGGGTGGCGGAGCCCCGCTGGGCGTGGCCGGCCCTCCGGAGCGCTGGCCTGACCCCCAGCACGGCCCGCTTAGCGTCCCCTTACGCCCGCCTGCCGCGGGCTGCGCTCCGGCTCCAGCCGAGCCGCGACACTGGCGAGGGGAGCGCGGCCCGGCCCGGCCCGGCCCGGCCCGCC
>JAVKLA010000008.1:9481-28966 GCA_034782735.1 Sagittarius serpentarius
TGATCTTGCCAGGCACAGAGGTGAGACTGACTGGCCTGTAGTTCCCCGGGTCTTCTTTATCTCCCTTCTTAAAAATGGGAGTTATGTTTCCCCTTTTCCAGTCTGCGGGAACTTCACCAAACTGCCATGACTTGTCAACTATGATGGATAATGACTTAGTAACTACGTCTGCCAATTCCCTCAGGACCCGTGGGTGCACTTCATCAGGTCCCATGGACTTGTGCACCTTCAGGTTCCTTAGGTGGTCATGAACCTGATCCTCTCCTACAGTGGGCAGTTCTTTGTTCAGGTATGAACTTCCCAGTTTGATTTGTGCCCATTGTCTCTTCTCACACCACCGTAGACCTCTCAAAGGGTATGATTCTGTTTTCTTGACAACCTTGTGACTGGCATTGGAAGGCTGCTGTTAGGTCCCCCCAAAGCCTCTCCTCCAGGCTGAACAAATCCATTTCCCTCAGCCCCTCCCCGCAGGGCAAGCGTGTCCATCCCGACCACCCCCTTGCATTACAAATGGACTCCCTCAAGTTTCTCACTGTCCTTCTTGTATTTGTGGTGTAGTGTGTCCAAACATGGATGCAGTGTCCCAAATACATTCTGACTGGTGCCAAGAAAAGTGGAATAACCCCTTCCCTTAATCTCATGGTGACACTCCTGTTAATACAGAGCAGTATGATGTTAGCCTTTGTCTCTGACCAGGCTCACTACGGACTTGTGTTTAGCTTGCTTTCCCCAGGAACCCTTGGCCCTTTTCCACAAAGCTGCTGTCTTTGCCTAACCTCACATAGTTCCCAGTCTTTTCACAGCCAGTCCATTCCATGCCCTTGCATTTCTCCCCACCTCACAAGCAATCATTCCTGGTTAGGGTCTCTCCAATTTCTGCAGTCCAGCTCCAAAACTGGTTTGTTTCCCCTGTCTCGCCTAAGCTCTATGTAACCTGCAAACTCCATGAGATCCTTTCTACATCACATACTTAGCTTCCCTCTTCCCTGTGTTTGCATCAACTTCCTTCTCACTGCTGCTTGGACTGACTTTGAAAAACAACCTTAGATCTTACTGATGATGGTAATCCATGGACTCAGCCAACAGACAAAACTGCTGGGAACATTTTCCTCTCCCTTTTGAACGTTCCATAGGAACAGAATATGCTTAACATGAGAAAGCATAAAATATTCTTCAAAAGCATACACCTTGTCGAAGTATGAGCGCACAAGAAAGAAAGGAAGAAACTCCTGATTAAAACAAAGCAAAAGCCACATTACACACATTTCTTCTTTCAAAGCATGAAGTTTCTAGACCTTTCCAAAGAAAAGTAGCCAAATCATTAAAATAAAATTCAAACAACACATTTTCCCTACCCTCTTCTTTAGAAGAGTAGAACTTTGGGGGCTGAAATTATCCAAGACAATTCAACTTAGGACATAAACCAGAGATACACAAAATCTCAACTACAGCAGTATAAGCTTGCCAAAAGTATGGGACAACTGAAATTAAGGTTTTACAATGGCAAATGCTGAGCAGTTTGAGAAACAGTCAGAGGCAGGAGAGCCATGTAATGAGCATACTCCGTATGTCAGTAGGGTGTGCTACTGCATATTATATAACAGACGTTTTCATTTTTAAGATGCAAATTATAAGTTTCAAAGCAGCTATATATCTGCCAACTGTACATTATTAAAAGGGAAAGAATGATACAAGCTCACACTTTCTGTGAAAATGTACTGGAAAGAAAATGTTCAAGTCCCTTACATTTGCCATGATGCTGCTTAACACCACATAAAAAAGAACAGGAGTATTTGCACAGTTTGTTGCATTTGCAGAAATCTATCTTAAATGCTAGATGCCCTCATAAGAATGTAAAATATGGTATGAACCAACTAGATACTACCTATAACACGCATTTAAATAACATCTATCAAATGCAGAAAGTTTCAGTAACTCCCACTAATTGAAGCATAAGCATGATTGTGGTGTGGATGCACTTTGCTACCTCACGTATCACAAGTTTGTTAGCAGAACCATCAGGAATGAGGTATTCTCCTTTTCTTCCTGCTTTGGTCAGAAAATGCTGACCTGTTTAAACTCAGCTTTGTGCAGAAGCAGATTAATTTTGAGAAGACAAGTTTTCTCATGAAGCCAGCAGAAAACTAATCTAACAACAATAAAATTGCCAGCTTTGTCAGTAGAAAAATCTGAACAGTCTGCCAACTTGCACTTTCTGCACACATGTGGGAGTTCTCATGGTTCACATTTTTTGTGAAGAAACCTGAGGTTCATTTTTCATCCTACTAAAGGAAGGGAACTTCTAAAATCTTTTTGCTCAGAAGAGAAGTTTTCCTCCAAGCCACACCATACCCAAACACTTTCCAAAGTTCGGTGCTGTCCACGTTTGCCAGCAGTAGAAGGAAGAAATATGGTGAGGAAAAGGGGCAATGATGACAACTGACTTAGCTTCACAGCATTTTTGCTATGTGCTGTACGTTTGAAATATTACACTGTGTCTGTTTATATCAAAGCTACACTGTCTAAGGTGCCAAGCACTTTCAGAATTGGCTTAAGCTAAGCACACACAAGCCCACTGAAACCACTGGGGAAACATATGTACCAAAAGTTAAATTTGCAGGTTTAGCCATCATGTCTCTGGGAAAGCAGCAGTAACATTTTTGTCTATAATCAGACAACACTAAAATCAGCAAGCTTCTGATTAGAGATTCTGAGCGTCTCTTTAACATATGTCAGTAATAACAGACAACTCACTGCATGCTAATAATTGTTTTCTCTACACGCAGCTTCACACAACCTTTGGCTAAACTGAGGAGGATTTTAAGTGACTTTTTGGCAAACTTCTTAGCACATCAAAGTTAAATAATAATAAGAAGAAGCAGCAGCAGCTTCAGCTCTGGGACACATAAAGAAATAAATTTGTATAAGGAGGATTTCCGGACATTTTGAAACTGTAGTTAAGCCTCATAAAAATCCTAGTGTGGTAATCCAATACACCTATGCTTATTGCTGAAATGTCTTCTTGAAGCCTAGAGAAGCTGAATTAATTGTTGCATTAATTTACCATAGTCCGTAATTCCTAGCTCCAAATCTCTTATTTATTGCCTGTCACTATGAGAACGCAATCAAATCAGCATGATTTATAAAAACAGACGAGGAGACTGCAGTACACAAAGCGTCTTTTCTTTACTAAATGAGCTGATATGACACAATTCTCAACCCTTAAAAAATATTTTCAAATTAAGTACAATTCGTTACTGTCGGTTTTATTATTTTCTCTATTCCAGTAGCACTTCAATACTTCTTTGAAGATCAGTGGAATAAGTATTCAACGTTTGTACTACAATAGCTCCTAGAAGCCTTGACCACACTATCACCACACTATTGCCTTGACCACGCAATACACATGGATTCTTGGGGTAAAAAAGACATAAATCTTATCTACTGAACAAAGGAGACAGACAAAAGGAATTAAAAAAAGACATTTGTTTAGCCTTTCTACAGGTCTGATTTTTGGTTCTGTAAAACAGAGTTGAGCAATATATTCAAAACTGCAGAAAAAGCCTATAGTTAAGCTAGGGACTGAGCCTAGATATCTGGGATACAAATGTATTTTCTTAGTTGTATGGCTGGTTCCACGTTTATTGGATTTTTCTTTTTACCGTATTGCGTAGAATGGATCATAGCAAAAAGCAAGAGAAATACAAAAAATATGTATGCAGTAATATTTCCATTAGATAAACTATTCAGAAGAAGATAAAATTCTATGCCCAAATGTCAAAGGCTTATGTATGTGTGTGTACATACTTTCATATATATACATATATATACTGTATGTGTATATATATATACACAACATCCATATATGACTGCAGAAATTATGAAGCTAGAAATCCAATTGCACTTACTGTATTGTGTCTAATCTCATCATGTTTCTTTCTATCCCTGCCTTGCTTACATAGAAGTATACACATATTCCTTGATGAGAAGCAATGCTTTGAAGATTAGGCTGTTGAAGCATTTTACATGTCCTTTTTCCAGTACAATTAATTCTAATTAGTAAATACTAATAGATTCTAGTAACTTATACCCCTTTTGTTCACAGGGAAGAAGCAAGCCAGTGGCTACTCCTCTCTATATTTCTGAAGAGTTTGTTCTCATTATGCCATACATTTAGACTTTTTCCTTCCCTAAAATCTTGGTGTCAAAGAAAAAAAACAAGAAAAACCCTAGAACCCATCTGAAACCTCCATTGCATGATGAAGAATCTACTGTTTGTTGTTTCTTGCCCATACTTTATCCTTCAAATATTTTATTGATGAAACAAAGCAAATCTAAGATGTGCTTGTATTTTAGTTTTTCATTTCAATTATGGATAATAATTTGATAGTCAATGGTCCTGTTTATGCTATACTTTATGGTCAACTCCTTCTTTGATTTGCCTTATGGACAAGAAATTGTTTCAAAGCCAAAAAACCATTGCTTTACAGTTGTTATTTACAGTCTCCCATTGTCTAAAATGAATTGGCTTTCTGGTAATCACATGATGGTTATATCTCACAAGTATGTCTGGTGTGTTTCCTGTTTTGGGTTTGCTTATTAAACCAAAGAAAAGTTCTCAGAAGCTGGTGGTGGATGGGGGAAGACTGAATTGGCAGCTTTATTACAATTGAATATTTTTTCTGACAAAGGCGTAGGAAAAGAAGAAAACTGCATTAAGCATAATAAAAGAAATGAAGGGCTTCAGAGGAGTCTAACTGCACCAAAAAAAGTACCATCTCCATCCAAGGATATTTTGGCCCTTCTCCGTGGTATTGTAAGTTGAAGTTCATCCCCTTCTTCTAATTTTGCAATGCCTGGCAAAAGATTTGGGATATGTTTAAGTTAATATTTCAAATACATTATTTTCATAAACAGCATTCAAAAAGTCATTAAACGTCATCTTACAAATAATAGCATGGCTTGTTACTTGCAGTGAGTGCTTTTTTATCTTTAGGCACAATCTTACAAATTGCAGCCTACCCAAAGCTGACACTTAACATCCTCTGTGGAGCTGGTCCTCCATTCCACTCAGCACTCAGAACGTCACAGTCCGCTTAAGCAAACGCTGCAAAAATTCCTGACAGCGGTGTAACTAGATTCCTCATGTTATGGTGATGTGACAGTCAAGGTCAGCTGTGGGTATTGCTGGTCCTAGACCACTCTGTTCCCACGCTTCTGGAGGAGGTCTCATGAGTTTTACCAACCAAATGAAGTTACCAGACATCAGCTGATCCAACTGCAGCTGCAGGGCAGAGAAATCTGTTTCCTGACAGCCGCTCATCAGCTGATGTGATAACCAAAAGCACCTCGCCTTCAAGTTGCAATCACTGGGCTGACAGTACGTCTAACATCTGCCGCGACACATGCTCAACAGCATGAGATACTGCAGCGACATTTGGTTTTCCAGGTGAAAGCAGAAGGGTGGGAATTTGGGAAGCAGGGACTGTCAAGTGGCAGGATGGAGCAGAGGTCCTAGTTAGGAAAGGGGGAGTAATACAAGGGTGAAATAAGAGGACAGATGAAACTGAAGGTGATTATAATGCCAGAATGTGCTGGTGGAGGGGCAGAAAGTTAAAGAAAATGTTTGGACAGCCTCAATTGCCAGGAGCAAGTAGCTAATTTATTTTTATGTGGAAAAAAAATTAGCTTCCTTCCTCATCCCATTTGTTTAATGCCATTACTTGCCAACAGTCAACTCCATCACTCAGTGTCACCCACGTTTTTACAAGGCATTGAAAAAAGGGTAGTTTTTATTCACACAGATCTTGCTGGAAAATAACAAGAGAGAAAACCCTCAAATCCACCATTAAGAGGAAAAGACAGATAGGTAAGATCTACCAAACAAGGTTTAATGGGCCTTGAAAATAATTCCTTAAATGCTACTGCAGGAATATACATATAAAGAGGGAGAGCACTGAGCCTGGTGGACGTGCATTAAATATTTTAATTGGTCTTTCTTGTGATGTTTCTAATTTGTGCAGTCAGAAAGAGCTCCTTCTAGGAATTGACTATTTTTCATCTAACCAAAGAGTAAAATTGCAGTAGCCATTATAAGGAGTAGAGAATTAAGCTGACAGGAAATATCTTTCGAAATCCTACAGTAAGGTATGGAAAAACTGGGTGGCTAAAATTCATATATGATGTTTTAAAGCAAAACATAGCTACTGAATATTTTATTGGGGTAACTAAATGTGGAATTCAACCCTTAAGTTAAACTGAGTTCTTCAGTGAGGCCAATACGTACTCCTTTGAGCTGCTTCAGGTATCTAACTGAAAGCACCGAAGTATCTAACCACATTGTATAGTCAATGGAGAGAGCAGAATTATTCAGATCACCTGTTAGATGCATACCCTCCAACTGCTGATACTTTATATAAAACCATATTTTTTGAAAGTATTCTGTAATTTTGCAGTTAACAGATCCATGAACATAGTCCATTTTCTTTACAACTGCCACAACACTTAATCATCCAACACTACAGATTCTATTTGATACAGTTTATTTGCGAAGAAAGAAAAGGAAAACTTAGATGTTTACCAGCAGTATAGCAAGAATTATTCGGATAAGACTGTGGCATATTTTGAATGCAACGAAACAACGTCACCAAGCTGAGATCATCACCAAACACGTGGGCCTTCTTCCTCTGTATTAGGTGTCCCATAGCAAATGTTGTATCGGTGTATAAAACCTGCAGAACGAAGAGATGCAGACTTCAAAGATATTGTACGGAGACATTAAAAATCCTTTAAAAAGTCAGATGCTGAAGTGAATTGAGCTTTCTCACCTGGCCATATATGAAAAAATATCCTGTTTCTTTGATCACTATTTTATTTCCTTGTTCTTCCAGAGCCGTTCCACGTTTAAAGCTCAGAAGCCAAGGGACAATGCTTGAATCATCTAAAAGAAACAATAATTTTGGGGTAATCAGAAAGAAAGTTACTTTCTTCATTTCTGTCTGCCAAAAAATAAAAAAGCTGACTTCTAGTCAATACTTCCAGTCTCACTAGCTGGATTTCCCCACTGAAAAGAGGGTGTTTGCAATAGCTCTCCAGATGCAGCGACCTCTTTTTTTTTTTTTTTTTTTTAAATTCAGTTACATACCTCAGTTACTGCTTTGAATTTAGATAAAATTGGATGGAAGAATTAATATATGGAAGAGTTAGCAACATATTCTTACCTTTCTGTTGGATGTCACTTTTGCTGTCAGCGATCAGTTGCAAGCAGGCCTGCAGCACTGCAAAGTGAAAGCATTTTGAAAACAAAGGAACAAAGGAACCACTTTTTTAAAAAAAGAAAGAAGGACATGAAAAAAAATCTTCTCTCAGTCTGACCATTTATTTGAAAACATCTTGATTTTAATGCAGATCTTACTCAAACGTGCCAAAACACAATTCATACCGCAACACATACTAGGTAACTTTCAGAGATCGTGCAGCTGAGCAAGAGGCCTAAGACGGTAGCACAAGTTACACTTGCGTGTTTTAATCTCTGGTCCTAATATAAGTGAAAAATGTGGCAGTAAATCAAATGAGCTAGGAATCATCAGATAATTAGCCTTGTTAAATTTCTAAGGAAAAGCTCAAAAAAACCCCAACCCTGCCAGCTATGACAGATATTAGATATTCTAATGATGTTTACTATATTGTTTAAAGAAATTATTTTCCAGTCACAGTTGCTATAAAATATTAGTCATATATACTGGTTACATGGTACTTTCAAAATAAATTCTCAAAATCCCTATATATGTACCTTCAATGTTTTTAGATACCCACAGTCAACCTATACTGCGACTAAGAGGGAAGATAGAGAGATGACTGTTAGCAAATTAACGCACGCACAACAAATAGCTTAGTATCTGTCAAAACCGATGCGTTACTCAGAACTGTAGAGACTGGTGACACTGATGGGAAAATAGGAATTTGATCACAGAAAAATATTGTGGTATGTTAAAATATAGGCTCATAAGTGAAGCAAAGATCTTTTAAAAATATCTGCTAAGCATAAATGTCAGGGAACAGGATAAAAGAAAAAAAAGGATAGTTGCATTTGCTTAGAGCAGATTTTAATGAAAACATCTGGTTCTAGAGCTACACTGAAGGCTGGAAAACCGAGTAGTAACATTTACTGCACTTGACACAAACCAAATGAATTTACTAAGAGTCAAGAGCAAAGAATTCTGCCGTGGATTGCTAAATCTCCATTTTTGTTTACCTCTTTTCAGGTAAGAAAGCTGTGGGTCAGATTTGGCCACTCTTCCTATAATGGACTGCGCCCTGCTCCATGGGATCCTGTTTCTACATCTGCCAGTGGTACCCACGTGTGCCACCGAGTGCCCAGCAGCACAAACCTCTTGCTGCACGGCAGGTAGTGACAGGATTTGAGCAGAAAGCAGCCTTTCTCTGTATCTGAGTCTCCTTTCCAAGGGGGCCTGCCTGAAAACACCAGAAGAAGGCTGGATGCTCACCAGCACTCAGCGGTGCCAACTGGCAGCAGACAAAGATTCAAGTGCCCGTCTGGCAACACTTCAGTGTCACAATGATCACACAACCTGTGAGACCTACTTACGTTAACGGGAATGCTATCCTGCAAGCTCCCGTCTCCTACACTGGAACGTGACCTTGAGTTCTGTCAATACTCGTCAATAATGTGCCAAAACCTATCGATTTTCAAACCAAGAATTTAAAGGCATCTGAATTCCCTGCCTTCTGATAAGGAATAGAAAAAACAAGCCAATATAAAATGGAAGAAGGTATTATACTTCAGTCATTTTTCTATCACACTTGCAAACAAGAGAATTTTCTGAAAAAGAAGCTTCCAAATAAAATCAAAATGTCATTTTCTGGATTTCTTGCACATCAGGCAATTTATTTCACAAGGTATTAATTCACTCTTCTTTGGAGTAAAGTGTCTTCCTAGTGAATGGAATTTGCTTTTCCCCTAGTATTTCAGTAAGATAAATCAAAAGGTTCATTCCAGCTTTTAAAAGAAAATGCTAGTGTGGCCACTGGATTTTCCACTAACCAAGAGAGGATTTGTTATGATTCACACTATCCAGCCGGGTACCAACAGGTAGTGTCCACAAGCAGTGAAAGTTGTGCCTACTTTAGCAACTCTTGTTAAACCTGCTCTGCAAACTTGATTGACATTCTTGAAACCATCCTGATTCACAGTTTGCAAGTCTGGATTTATGTTTCAGTTGTTTGCAGCATTGGAATACTAGTCGTCAGTGCTGAGAACTGCTACACAATAATTAAAATCAGCAAGTTCTGTACAGTCTGAGCTCTTTTCCATCTTTTTAAAACACATACCAACTCTGCTTTATTCTACAGATAACAAATCTACATATGTTCTCTAAAAAAATCTCACTGTCTCTTTTTTTAGCATACACAGATAGAAATAAAGGTCCACAGAATATAGTAAGCTTGTTTTTTCACAGAGATATATGGATAGAGCAGTGTCATTCATAACAATAAAGAAAACAGAAACTAGCACAGTGGTTGTTCTACCTAAAGCACCAAAGGACAAATAATATCTTAAAAAGTGTTTGAGGGATTGAAAAGCAACATGCTTGAAAAAAAATGTCCAGAAGCCAAGACTGACGCATAATTGTTTCCAGTATATACAAGTGCTTCACTTTGACCTCAGTGGAACTACATATGCTTACAATAATGTAATTCATCCAAACAAATTAAGAGTAAACTACGCTACTATTAAGGAGAAGATATGGATATACAGAGTATATTTTCTGGGTAAATTAACAGGGATTTTCAGCAAAAAGTTAACATTTTTAAGAAATGTTAGCAATTCTGTTCCAAGAAGGACCCAAATCTCACCTGAGGTACAATATCAAGAATATATGCATTACAAAATATGGGTTGAATAGTTGCTATCAGTACCAATCAGAACAAATCAAAAGCTCTACCTGAATGCCCTTCAGCCCAGTGTAAATCAAACCTGAGCATCAGCTTTGTAGTCTAGAGGATTTTTGAATAATTAATAATGCAAGCAGAACACAGGATTTGTAAAATACCTCTTAAAAATGTGCAAAAATATCTAGACTGAGTGTCACCATGAGGTCTAGCTGTATAAAACAGAGTGTATCTAGAACAATAAAGTGTGCCCTGTCCTCTTGTGACTTCATATAATAGCTTTGCTTTGACAAGCATTTTTTTTTTCTGATTTTAACCGCTGTGCGGCGTGCGGGTGGGGAGAACATTTCAGAATCTGTCTTATTCCATGAACAGAACGGCCAATTCTGTAGAAGTTAGTAACTCCAGATGCCTTTATAAACCACAGCCAGCACATGAAGAGATGTGTTCTCCACTGGTTGAGCAATGTAACCACAATTTAAAAAAAAAACTAGCTTTTTCAGCAGTATAGGAATGCAGCTTTCTGCATAGCTGCGTGATTTAAGACCTGATATTGGTAAAATCAAATTTGCCCTCCCGTGCAAGTTTTTGTACTATTTAACTTGCATAATCATTTTAATATTTTGCAGTCTAACATCATAATCCATCCAAACAAAATTTCAAGTTTATTATCTCTGAACTCATGCATAAAGTTTTGATATCTGAGGCCTGAAACATCTATCTCAATTTTTGCTAAAATAAAACCAAGAAAAAAAACTGAACTTTAAAAACCAGACCTGCTTGTTTAGGTTCCTCCTTTGGTCTAGATCTGTTTTCTGTAGACTTCCTGAAACATACTTAAACACTAGATAGTTAAATTTATAAATGATATGCATGTTCTTGAACAATTTGTAGTTCTTCTTCCCTTACATTCTTCAGTTCTCATCACAAGAGGACTTCTTTTACTTTTTGCTTTTGCATTTTTATAGACTGGTTAATTTGGTGCTTTTTAATTAAGAAGTCTTTATATGGCATTAACCATGGATTAAATCAGTCCCTGCATTAAAATATCTTGGTCATAGTTACAGATATGACTCAGATCTAACAAATACCTTTGAAGTATTGGTAGCATTATTTCGATCTTAACAGAATTACCAGTAACATGTTATAATCAGAATAATAAGGAAATCATTTACTAAGAATTAAGAATACTTTATGTAGACTTCTATTATACAGTATAAAGCAGAATATTGTTTTTAAAAATTAGAGCCTATTTTGTGTATTTTTGATTGCACAGTGTTCTGCATAACATACAGCACTGATTAATTCATTAATTAAGTGGAATTAATGTAAAATTGCAGGCATTGGATTGAGTCATTTTCTATCCTTTCACAGAGAAGGGCCTGCTTCCTTTTGAGTTAGACTGTTGTCAGCAGAAACAAAAAAGAATAACATATCTTCTCAATAAGTAGGCCTTTTTTTTTTTAATTAAGAAAACTCTTACATTTCCCCTCTTCAAACCATAAAATAAGTATTTTGAGTATTTGGTGAGGGAATTTTATATGTGGCATTTGTTTAGACTAGTAACAAACGTTTAGGTTTCTTGATTCAAAGATCACTAAAGTCAAGTTCCACTTGTAAAAGTTCTTGCTATCCCTCTGTCACAGAAGTCTAAAACAACATACAGACTCAAAACACTTCTAACCAACCAATGTACCAATTTGCCAAAGCAAATATATCAATTTGCCAGTAATACAATTATACCAAGAACAGTGGCAAAATTCTCACAATTTATACACCCCACTTGCACGGCAATAGTTATTTCCCATGGGGACAACTGATATTGGAGTAGAATCCAGGAACTGCCAGTAAAAAAAAAAATTGCCGATTCACATGCCAGGTTAGCCTGCCTCACTGCTTCGTGGAATCATTTAGAATTTCTCCTCAGTTCCTTCCATACAGGCAGTCAGACTGGTTGAGATGGATAACCTCAGTACACCGAAGTAAATATAGTCCATGGGTGCTCCAATCTGATCACAGCAGAACGTCGCCTGAATTTGAGTCTACAGAAGACCTGATGCTCACCTCCCTAGTCGGCAGCAGGAAATAGAATCCCACAATAATGATCAGAACAAGGCACAGGGAGAGCACATAAATGAAACGACATTCTTGAACTGGCTGAGGTAATGGAACCTGTATCTTGTTCCTGGACTCAAGTGCACATACAGCTTGGAGAGAAACACCCAGGCAAGGCAATCAATAATTACGAACAGGGTACAAAATTAAGGAGAGGTTTTTGTTGTGTAGTGATTTTCCTCTACAGGCAAAATTTATAAAAAGAAAGACAAATAAGAAAAATTTTATGTGTCCTGACATGACATTTGCTAGAAGTGGTTAGATGATCTATCTGCCTGCATATTAATAATATGTACCTTTCAAAATCACCCATTAACTCCTACTCATTGTATCAAGAACTCTGGCTACTCATCATGTCAAGAACTCTGGTTCTGACTGCTAGCTGCATAGCTTTATTTGGAATTGATGCTCAAAACTCATCTCTTCAACCTACTTGAGCTGGAAATTTTCTCAAGACACAGAATGTACAACTAGTGATGACTAACAGTTTTATGCATGAACATAGACAAATGCATACCTCATAAAAATATGAAAGAACAACACTGCATTAGATTCATTTTCATTCAATTATTTTAATTAAAATTCTAATTTATGGCCACTTTTATGCACACAACATCAAGCAAAAAGAAAAAAAATTAAAATGGAAATTCCATATGTTTGAGAAGGGCTGTGCTGGACCTAAAAAGAATCATGGGGCATCCATTTTTGGAATTTAATAATTAAAGTTTAAAAAGAAAAGAGAATCGAACCACAACTTTATTTATAAACAAAATAATGGTTCTATATTTTACTTCTGCTCTCTGATGAAGCACAAGAGAAGCAATCGTATATCAGTGACATTTTCAAGTATTCGCTTTCTAAGGAACTGTTTTTTAACTATGTTAAAGTGAAATTATGGGTCAACAATTAATTATGAGCCCAGACTCTACTTTGAGACCTTGTTGAAGTAAACAGAAATAGGACAAGAACAAGGCATCTCACTCAGTACCCTAATTTATCTGCCTTTGTACCAGAATAAGTGCAGCACATCTGCAGCACAATTTGGAGGCTGCCGGGATTCTGGTCCCCAGAAATGGACACGAGAAGATCAGATTGCAGGGCTAGTAATTCTGTGTACATGACCAAGTAACACACAGGATTCAGCACCATGAACAACACCATGTTCTCTTATTTCACTCACTCTGCTAAAACAAAATTTGTTGACTGGTAGGTTCATGGCTATCAGTGAAATCTGATCTGAGAAAATGTAACATCTTACTGAACTCTGACAAGCTTAATTTGTTGTAATTAGAGCAGGCAGAAAGGTAACCCTGTGTAACGACCTTTTATATAAATTCAAGATTTGTAATTTACTTTCTTCTTTCTTATATACAAAAATATGATAGTCATGTTAGAAAACAGTTTTGTAGTAGGTCAACTTATGTAGCTTTTCCCTTTTAAATGAATGTTCATATTCTGTGCTTTCTGTCATCCATCCTAAACAATTTTAAAGCCAGCTGTACCTTTAAAAAAAAAAAAGCTTACAGAAATAAGTAGCTTAATTAGAATTTTATGTGAATAAAGGTAAATAGGTATAATCAGAGATGAGAAGATGAGAAGAATCTTAAGTCTGCCAGAAGCACAGCTGAGAAGCCCAAAACCCTTCTCTCCCCTATACACCCTCAAATAGCAATAAGAATAAAGATGAAAGCTACCGTGAAAGGAACTAAATAACTTGCAGAGTACTGATGCTATAAAATTCATTTTAAAAAATACATGCTTCCTTATTTTTGATGATACGTGCACTTTAGATCACTAGTTCTTATTTGGGAGATGCTAGGGTGGGGAGAGCAGGGAAGTTCTATGGTTCCCATGATAGGAAACAGGCTGCAAGAAATACAATTGAAGCAATCTTGTCCTCAGTCCTGCTGGTGAAATCACTCTTAGCCAAGACCCCGAACCAAAGGTTACTAATGAAATAGAATATATCCCATTTAAACCTATGGATTTTGGGTGTTGTCCTAAATGAGTATTCTCTTTTGAGAATACTGGAGGTAAGTAGAGTGATTATACTCTAGAACTTAAATTTCATTTAGCTTGCTAAAGCTTAAGTGAAATACATTTCACATTATTTAGTCACTCAAAAGCACATTTTAAGCAAAGTTTGATTTAGTCTTTACCTACAAAATACTCCATTTCAGCTTCATCTATTAATAATTTAAGATATTGGCTTTCATCAGTTAAAATAATCTAAAATTATCTGTAAGAGGATTGAACTGATTTAGCAACTCAAGAACATTTTTAGTTAGTGCAATTAAAGTAAGTATGCAAACTGTTACAATAAAATTCTGTATTTCATCCTATCAGGTGTCACTGTGTTTGGAAAGACACAAAGGAAAAAATGTAGGTATTTTATCCCCAAAGGAAAAAAATATATGTAATTAATATTCCAACATTATAATACACATCAGAGGCCTTTTATGGAGCACAGTCTTCAGTGTTCTCTGCAGTACCTTTTAAAAAGGCCACGACAGAAAAAAAATCTTACAGGATAGGCATGCCTTTATTAATTTTGCTAATTATATTAATAGATTGTTTTAATGTACAAATGACGCTAAACTGAATTCCTTGTAGTCTGCCTCTTTTGACAGGTACAAGCCAGCCTTTCTCTTTGAAAACTCCTACTTCCCTAAAGTTGAGGAGCTTTCTTGTTACTTCTCTCTTTTAGGAAGCATGTTTTCCCAGAAAAATGACTTGTCATTTTTAATAATAGCTTTCCCTCCTTACTATTGATCAGAGAGAAACAAGTTAGGCATTACCCTGAGCTGAGACCGATGGATTTAGAACGGAGCAATTTACAACCTGAATGATTTAAAGTTGCCTTACTCAGCTCTACTGCATCAAGAAATACCTCTGTTACAAGAAGCAGATTTGGGACCTAACGGTCAAAGCTCAACTTGCAGATAGCATGAATATCTGGTACCTTAAGCAGTACGGTAAACATTAAGAGAATACGCCTACAGTTAACACTGTTCATTCAGCGGTAATTGTGAAAACCATAACGGGCTCTGGGAGCACAGATCCGCTGACAGGAGAAGATATGAGTCAAGCACTGCTGCTTTTCTCAAGACAGCACCCAACTGCGGCATCCCAGCCCACTCCACCAGATGCTATTTACCTGTTTCTTCTGTGTGCACAACAGACCTTCTTCCCCTGTTCCTGCTCCCATTCCAGATTTTGTTTTGGAAGCTTTCAGCTGGGCCAAGGCCAGGAAGCCTGTTCTCCTAACAGGGAGAAGCGGCAGTCAGTGAAAGCAGCCTTGCAATTTGCTCATCCCCGGCCAGCCAAAACCCACCCCTCCAGCTTACCTGCCTGGCACCAGCAGCAGACACTTGCAGGAAGGAAGAAACAGGGGTACCTGCTTTATGTTCATCAGGGGACACAGGTGCCTGGTCTAGCGGAGACCTTGCCTGGACCCTGTAGATCAGCTTGCTGCGCAGAGCTTCTAGTTCTGTTTTCAGGGTGATAACATGGTAAAGAGACACTGCTGCAAGACAAGAGGACAGGAGCATTGCAAGCCACAGGAATGTGACAGAAAAAAGTCCCGTGGCGCCTGAAGCAGCACCAGGGGGGGCAGAGGGAGAGGAGGCGGTATCCTTTTGCTGGATGACGTGCACACAGTCCACGGATTTCATCGCTGCTCTTTCCTCACTAAAGCCAGAGGGAGAGTTCAGCTGTCCCCTTCCGAGGTGCAATCCATGTTACCAGTTGCTTTCTGAAACTAAGGGCATCCAGAATAAGTGAACAAAACGCCCAGATCATTTCCTGTCATATGAAACCGTTGATAGAACCATTAAACTTAATATACAGAGTGAACAGCTAAGGTTCGGTCTCCGTTTAGCTTTCTTCTTTCTGTGCTGCATTTTGGAAACAAATACTTTCTCATGAGCTGCTTGCTCAATCTACCTTCCTCCTTTCACTTTCAACTATTTATTTATGTGGCAGTTTGCTATTACCATTTCCCATTATCTTTAAATTTACGCACAGCCGGTACCACTGGTAATTTAGAGCCTTATCTGGAAGTGCAGAAACAATGTAAAGTTTCCTGGTAGCATATCATCCAGTGCTTCTTAAAAGACTGTTTTGCCACCTCTAGCAACCACCCAGTGTCCTGCACAGACAAGTAATTCTTTTCCTAAATGCACAGGGAAAAAAAAATTATACTGTGTACCTTAACATGCCCCTAGAAGGCACGTACATACTGTGGGAAATGATACAGAAATCAGTGCAGGGTGGAACAAGAGCAGAATACCATACCGTTTCTGTACCTATTTTCAAGGCTAAGTTCAGGTGTAAACAGGGCTGCATTTTGAAGGCAATTTAAGATGAACTAAGGTAGGGGTTTTGGAACAGAATAAGCAATTATTAGAACTAAGCAGACATGCTTTGAAGTATCACTAGATATCAGAACATTGCCGGCCTAGCACTGACTGTGTTGCAAAAATAAATTGATATGACAGTTGGAAAAGAAGTGCTATTTAAGAAAATGAAACCAAGCAAGCAGTTGAAAGTTATAAGTAGCTATCCAGGAATACTGAGAAACAATTGGCCGGTGAGGTCTCTGCAGTCATTAACATATAAGAAAATAACAGTCATGTATATAATAAGCATCACTCTAGTTGCTTCTAGGGAAAATACGCTGTTCCCAGCCTCCACACCTTCTTTAAATGGGGTCATTATATGGGCTGACAAAATAATTGTGGTGACACAGAGGACTTTTCTGAGACATCAGGCTTCGTCTTGCTTATCACTGTGATAAATGAGAATTTCAAAGGGGAGATGAGGAAAATCAGAACAGCCCACACACAGCAAATTGTTAAATTCAACAGGTATTTCTAGTTGACTATCAAAGGGATCACTCTGTTTGCAACCTTGTGTTGTTCTATAGCTTCATAAGCAGTTAAGCAATTTAAAAGAACACAATATTAGACAACTTTTGTGATGACAAAAATAGTGGAACAATAAATAATGACAGTGAGAGACCACTCATGAAAAACAACATGAATTGCCTAGAAATATACTTAGTTGAACAGCTTCCAGTTTAACACAATCAAATGAAGCTTCAGTAAATTGTAGACTACTAATTGCATCAAAGTAAAAACTCAGAAAAATTACTTTAAAAAACCCAGACAAACAAACTAACCCGTGCCAGTTGCAGAACCTAGAGCATGGAGTCTGTGCCTCGATGCTGGCCGCTATGTCTTGTCATAACATACTGTCCTTATGATTCCTCTTGTTGGCAGAACTGCAAAATAATTCTTAACCTGCTTAAAGCAAAGTCAGCAAGATTAACACACGTGCAGTTCCTTCTGCATTTTAAACTAAGGTATGACTGCAGAGGATTAAGGAGTGCCCAGATTAGCCTTCCATTAGCAGATGTGAGAGGGTGTCGACTCCAGCTGAACACGAGCTCTCAGTGGAACATTCTTGTTGAAACAGAAGTGTAATACTTGGCTATATATGCTGGAGCAAAATATTAAGCAAAAATAAGAGGTAGCAGGAATCGTGCTTTTGTATTGACAAAACTGTTTGCGTATAGTTATGACTGCCAAAAGCGAATGGTGAAAAGGGTTCAGAACAAAAATCCAGAATTAATGTAAGAGGCCTAAAGAAGTCATCACGGAAAGGGTATTCAGTTTGTGGTTAGCAGCCTGCTTCTACCAGCCAGCTTCCCTGAACACCCTTTTGCAAAAGTTTTTACCATATTAACTGGTTTTGGCTCAAGACACACACACTATACTACACATGCACACCGTAAAACCTTAAGGCAACAAGTGACCACCTCAAGCCCAGTTCAAAGCAGTTTTGCCAAACTGTTTCTGGTAAAGAAAATGCCACTGCATTAAACAGCAGAAACCTAGTCCTGGCCATCTAACTCTAAACAAAATCAAGGCTGGTTAAACCTTCCAAGATGTTACACCAGAAACAAACCCTGTAACTTCTGCAGGCAATTAATTTTTTTTTCATTTCCATTGTGCAGAGTATCACATTAAATGATCAAGATGGGCCCTGCTAACCTGCAAATTTATAAAACATCATCACTACATCTGCGGGGAACCAAGGCAGAGATAGTAAGCAATCACACATTAAATTTGTGGTTGAACCAGAGACTGAACTCTTGATTTCCTGAAATCCATTACTGTACTTTAACCACAAAAGCATCTTCTTTGAGGGGGAGGAAAATCCCATAATGAAGTTTAACGTACAAAAAAGAAACAGATGATTCGGGTACGAAGACTTGGGTAAAAACCCAATTTACTGAAGAAATGTAAAAGTTTGCTTAAAAACAGATGCTCTGTTTTAAAAAGGGAGGTTGTGCAGATGCTGCAACCCAGAGATCCAGGCAAATATCGATGGCCATACTAAAAATATGCCTCCAGTGGCAAAGGTCCAACTTCACGTATGTCTGAAGAAGCCACAAAATGGAACTGGTCCCTGCGGTTATTACAAAAAGAAAGAGGCCATGATAGCTTGCCTTACTGCACAAGGCAGTGCAGAACAGATACAGGAGCAAAGAATAAGCAAAGGTTCTGTTTTAAACACGTTTAATTTCAAGTCCTTTCTGAAGACAGACAAAATGGATGGACTATTTTGGAGGACATCAGAATAAATCCTGTACGGCAGTTTTCTGCTGTTATAGATACCTGTATTAAGAGTATTCTTAGGTAGCCCTCTGAAACAGTACATATTCCCTTCAAGGACACTTAATTAGTTCTTTCAGCCATTACCTGCAATTTACACAGCAGCAAAACCAGGTAAGTTCCTGTCTCACCTATAGATCCAAAAATCACTCTGTGGATACTGTGCTCCTGTGGCTGTATATCTTACATCCTGTTAAATTATAGGAAGCTGTTGAATACCTTGCAAGTAAAGGATGTGTTATACCAACAGTTAAAGCCTTATTTGACATGTTACCGTGTTAAAAGGAAAAAACCCAAATCCTACGAGGTTTTTCTAAAGCAAAAAGGTATTGTTTTCTCTTTGCCTCCCAATTTCAAAATTGCCTAGGATAACATGAGTGCCTCTACATATCTAAAAGAATGCCATGTTTGATTTCTCTCTTGCGTAGGACTTATTTCTCTAGACATCTAGACAATTTGGGTCCAAATCTGGCATGCATACTACACAAACTAAACATACAGCTGACTTGCAGCCATCATTACTTTTTGCATGGTTATTACAGTGCTTTCAAAGAGAATAGGAAACTGCACAGGAAGGAAAAGCAATTATTATAGGCATCTCTCAATGTATGCAGCAGAATCAACAAGAAATATAAAATAATTTAAAAAACATAAAATATAAAAAGAAAACACAAGATTTATGTACTACAGCAGCTTCATGCCCGCCGGGGGGGGGGGGGGGGGGGGGGGGGGGGGGGGGGGGGGGGGGGGGGGGGGGGGGGGGGGGGGGGGGGGGGGG
>JAVKLA010000008.1:32066-77440 GCA_034782735.1 Sagittarius serpentarius
TGTATTTGTGCTCTAATTTTACCTCAGGAATGGACATGAGGGCAGCTACACCAGTTCACTTTTCTTCAGATGAAAGCATAGCTTATCTCTCTGCATTTCACAGCTCAGAAACAAATACTGGGAATGTAAACTTGGGTTAGCAGGAAGCCTCAAGTATTTCCACTAATTAAAACCACACACGCGTGTGCACACACAACGTCTTACACTGGATGCTTCCTTACATGGACTCTACTGCTACATCAACTCCCAGCCTCCCCCCCCATTCTTTTCTCCCCCTCTCCCCCCACCCAAACTTAAAGTTCCTCTTATAAAAGAGACAATTCCTTTAATGAGCATATTTAAACCAAGAGGCTTTCTTACAAACCTGTGAAAATAACTTAACTTCCTCTTCTCAAACTAGAAATTTATATATACAGGACAAATACTTGGGAAAACATCTATACACAAACAGAGAAACATTAAGGGAAAACATACAAGGGTATTAAGTGGAATAAATGCAACAGTATCATAATACACCTTCAGGCAATCTAAAGTTATTACTACTCTGTTGCTTGCAGCTCACTTCTTAGCAGCAGAAAACTGTGGGTTTCCATCACACAGACCATAAAATAAAAACAGGTCTTGACTTAGCAGAACAAGTTTCTTCCCCCTTCTCCCTCCCTTAAAAGATTGTATGTACAGCAGTGGAATAATTCCATTAAAAAAAAAATTCATTTCCTTCCTCTTTTCTTTCAGTGGAGTTCATAGCCAATGCAATGAAAAATAGCATGGTAACAGACATCCATTCACAAGTGTATGCGCCCAGCCCACTAAGGGAGAAGTAAAAATGTGCGTATGTGGAAGAAACCACATTAAGTGTAAAGGATGCACATATGGCAATTGTGTCTTCTCATATCCAACACTTGCAAAATCAGACAAAGTTTTGCTCTATGTCCTGCAGACAATATAGTGAAAAGTTATGGCTTGATAATCAAAAGTAACGTTTAGATACGGTCCACTTTGAACACCTCCAGACTGCCATAATCTAATGCCACACATGTGACTTTGACTTAGCAACTGCGTGCCCAAATGAGAATACCTCATTTGTACAAAAGTGCCACATTAATACTGGGAGTATTTTGGGTTGAGATTTTTGTTTCTCTTTGACTGGCAAGAAATAAGGTAAAAAGTCATGTTACTTCAGAAACTGACATTTTATGAAAAGAACAATGGTACTTAATGGCAAGTTACGACAAATTCTGAAACAATTATTTACTTTCTTTTCAGTCTCCAACAAGTAATCTATTCTTTTGGCTTTATCAGCTCCTTTTTAGAAAAGCAGTATTTGCCCACTTGTTTTCCTTCTCTCCCTCCACCTTATTTCTAAAGCAACATGAATTAGCTGAAACAATCGCAGCTCACACTGTTGTTTCAGAGTAAGTCAGGGAAAGGGAATGCTATGTCTACTAATTCCCTTCTTCTGTATGAACACCCCCCCCGCCCCCCCCAGCCAAACTTCACCTGTATACCTTCCCCACCCGCCTCCCCCCCCAAAATACCACCACTGGAAGGCTGAGGAGATAGGTTTGGTTTCACTCAGATTTCAAACTATGCTCTGTCTATAATGATTTTAGGTCTATAGATACAAAAAGGTCTATAGCTTTTTTTCAATCAACTCTAAGAAAACCTTAATAATAGGATGACAAAAGATACTTACCAGAGAAAGCAACAACTTCTGGTATGAATGTATTTAAAAATAAAAATAAAATAAATTTAAAAAAAAAAATCACATTTAAGTAAAAAAAAAAAATGTATCACCCTATCTATAAATTGCTGACAACTATTACCCATGCTTACATAAGGCTTGTAATTCCATGTAATAAATTTTAGGAGGCATAACCATTAAGGCATCAGTTCAGGAAAGCAGTTTTATTCAACCAGAGAACTTAAGCACAAGCTTAAAATACCACTGTCCATCAGGAAACAGATTTTAAGTGTGTGCCGAGATGCTTTTCTGAATCAGGACAACATGGGAGAAAAGTTTATTTTAAAATTTCAATCCAAAGGGCAATTGTACAGATTGTGTGGAAGATTTTCCACAGTTCATTCTTCCCATAAAAAATATTTTGAAGAGGCAAACTATCAGCTGCAGCAAATAAGAAATTAAACCTGCAGAAGAAATTTAAACAGCCCCACACTCCAATACAGACTGAGCTAATAGCATACAACTTCGATAGGACTACCTAGGATAAGGACTCCTAAAACCAAAACAAAACACAAACAAGAACAACAACAAAAAAACCCCAACGTTCAGTCAAATCAAACTCTCTCAATTTAAGTACTGCTGGCTCTGAAACGGTGATACTAGCTTCAAAAAATCCCAGCTGAGCTAAAGGAAACTCACTTCTGCTGATGCTTAAGCTACTTCCACATGGTACAACAGGACTGTAAAAGACTTTTTGCAAGCAAACAGGTAAAAGTGTTAAAATAAATGTCTCTTTCAGACTAACTAAGCTTAGGTCTACTAAATTTAATGCACTGCTCATTTTTATTATCCTTACTGTAACAACTGTATACATTAATCTCTAACCATGTGATCACTGGTAATTATTTCTATTTGTTTCTTTTGAAGGTTTAAATAAAGGGCACAGACATTTAACTACACTGGCCTAAAAAAACCAACCAAACAAACAAAAAAAAACCCCACGAACACAAATACATACTTTTACCTTGTATGACACTGTTTTCTGTTACACCATCCACTCCACCTTCGGAAATCCCACCTCAAATGCACAAGCAGACTAAGACCAACAAACAGTTTGCCGGTACATTAGTGAGGAGCACTTGGGGTGGAAAAGAGCTTAGATCGCACTGCTCTCTTTTTGAAGGTTACTTTTCTATAAAGAAACTGCCTGGGCAAAATCCTGAAGCCATGATGTTTAGGCACATACAACTTTCTGGCCACTACTATTATAAAAACAGTAAAATGAAAACACGGAAAGTGTCTTTTCCTCTTCAGTTGCAGTTTGAAATATATATATATGCATAACCGTAAAAACCAGTAATAACCCAGGGTAGTATACCTGCAAGTATACTCTACCATTAATGTTATATTATTTAACACATTAAAGACTTCCCACCTTGCATAATATAAAATTTCAAGGAATAAAACACTAATCTCATGCATGGCACACTTTAAATAAACTCTAAAAGAAGCAACAAATCATTGTGCTAACCATGACTGTGCAAAAAGCTCACACACACAGCAGTGAGTACTGGAGGGCCTCCTGTTGTTCTAAACTAGCACATTCTGTACTACTGTTGTAGCAAGTTCCTTTAATTGCATCTGTTGTACATATCAAACAAATGGAATATATGGACAGAGATACCAGAAAGTGTGAGAAAGACATAAAATGGTTCATTTACAATGCTGCCAATGTAAAAGTTACCTGGAACATCTTAATAAAGCATCAGACCTTTCCAAGTTTAATTTCACTCTTTAGACAAGTACAGACATGACATACATTTAAAAATGGACATTCTTTTAGCACTTTTCACAAATCAAGGTACAGTGCAGGTACTCCCCCCACCCCATCCCAAAGAAGAATATCAATTATATTATTGTTACGTTAGATGATGTTTTCGCCATTTCTTCAGGGGAGTGAGTCTTTATTACTTCTTTGATGAACTGTTCAAGTGCAGTGAAATAACCCTGGCACTGCCAAGTGTCATTATGAGTTCCGTCAGGAAATATCGCCAATCTCTTAGTCCGAGCTGGGGATAATTCATAAAGTTGCTTCATCATAACTGGTGGAATTAACTGGTCAGACAACCCAGAGATGAAGAGAGAAGGCATTCTGCACTGAGAGATTTTTCTGTAGGACAGAAATTTATTTTTGTAGCACCATAAAGGAAGATACCTCATTGGAAAGAAAGAAAACAAAGTGCTGGCCATGTATGGGATGCTAAGAAAGGTGTTCTCCACCACGATGGCAGAAATCCTATGGGAATTTTCAGAAGCTAAGTGAATAGCTACTGCTCCCCCCAAGGAACGGCCAAAAAGAAAAATTTTTGTTTTATCAAGATCAGACCGAGTCATCACATAGTCTAACACAGCCTCAGAATCTAAGTACAAACCTTCTTCACTTGCTTCTCCTTCACTTTTTCCATACCCTCTATAATCGACAAGAATTAAGTTTACTTTCAGGTTTACCAGCATTAACAAAGCATTTGGCAGCCTGTGGCCAATGTTGCCTGCATTCCCATGGAAGTAAATGATGGTTGGAGAATAAGCTGCATTGTCCCCCGTGTATCTCAGCAGAATAAGATTGAGAAGAACTCCATCTTTGGTTTTGATGAAGATATTTTCATGTGGTATACCAGTAGGCATAGGAACGTAAAGGCGTGATGAAGAGGGCTGTTCAGGAAAGTAAAGCAGCACATCCTGGAATTTATATAATATACCCGCTATTGATACAAATATTAATATAAGTAGTATAATGCCTCCATACAAGTGAAAAGTTACTATCAAGGGTAAAAGACAAATACGGCAGAGACTCCAAGACCAGGAAGCCAAAGCTAGTAGCCATCTTTTAACAAAGGTCCAAAGCATCCATGACTTTTCCATGGTAGAAATCAGTGATCTTTTACTCCAAGTAAATCCTGTAAAAAAAACCCAAACATATATGTATAAATACAGGGGAAAGAAAAAGGAAGTGATTTAAGCATTCATACTTGCAGAAGATTAATGGCAAGTCCATGCGTTAAAGCATAAACATCAAACTTGGTGGCAAACTCCCTTTGAATTTTTGGAAACCATTCAACTCCGTAGAAAAAGCAGAAAAGCAATCATAAGGAAAAGGCTTTGGAACTCTTCAAAATGCCATTAACATTCCTTCAGCAGGCAAGGTCCATCAGTAGCCCTAGAAAATTGGTTGACTGGGACCATAGCAACTTACCCTTTCCCTCAGTCTTCCCTACTGACCAACAGAACAAACATACAGACCATATCACCAGTTTGTCAAAGCTTCTCATGTAAGTAATTCTAAAATCCAGAGAACAAACAAAAATAGCCCTTATTTCTAAGTTGCTAATGATCAAGGCCAAGAGGAGCATTCAATAAACCTACGCAGTTCACTCTGCAACCAGTGGACGCCCACAGCGCATACCCCAGTCTGCTATTGTTTAGTGGCTGTCCTTCAGAATCTTGATCAACTGTGATAACAGAGCAGTATGTGAACTGGTCAGAAGAGACTCCTCTGTAGTAAGATACCGGATTCTAGTTACATTTATGACAGCTGTTTTGGTATATTTGGATTGGTTCTGATTTATAATGACAGTTTTCCACTATCAGATCAGGAATCCATATTAAATCTTCAGCTGAACGAAAGACTGTATCATCATACAAGACCACTGGAAGCAGTCAGCTAACTACATTAGTCTCTGATCAATGAAAAGCACAACTGCTGAAAAGTCCAAACATGAAAACAGACTCATGACAAAAACATACACACAACATAAAATAAGGAGAGTGATGTTAATAATAATGGATTAAATCTTCTTTTCAACCATAAGAGATAGTTATGCCTCACAGCATACACAGTCTCTTGCATTATTCACAGCTGGGTTCAAGTGTAAGATGGAAATAGGCAAAACCTGCCAAACCCACATGAGAACTACAGCAACCATTCAGTCACCACCGAGTTCAGTAACCATACTGCCTGGAAGTGACAACACAAGCTCACTTGTTTAAGAATTACAGTTTAGACACACTCAAAGTTGTAACCTTCTAAAATGATGTAATCCAGTAAGAAGCTGAATTAACTCTAGAGGAGTCTGACATGCAGAGATGCATCCAAGCATGCAATTGAATCACAGGACCCACACCAAAATAAGCTGTATGTCCTAATACAACTGGAGAGGGCTGCAACTGCACCAGCCATCTTGGTAGGATCACATGATAAAAGGTGACCTCTGCAGTCACAGCCTTTGCACTCCACAAATATAATAACCACCCAATATGACAAGGAAAAACTGCCATCTCTAATTATTTTATGTGACAATTAGATATAAATCAGAAATAAATCTGTTACATCCTAAGATTCACATATTAACCAAAGGCAAATTGAAATTTAGATTTTATATAGTGTATCTACTCCAAATATGTGAAACTGGTGAAACATAGTCTAGAGAGCAGTTATCCCAACTTTGTTCTCTATTATTTATGAGCTCATGTTCAATATCCACATCCAAGCATGCACAAATATTGTCTATATGAAAATTTAATTTGTCTGATCCGTTTCTCTAGTAAAGAAGTCACAGTAATTAGGAGACACATAAAGTAGATACTTTCATTTGTAAGAGAACTTCCTAATGACATCGACAAACGTTTCCTGCATTACATTTCAAGACTATAAGCACATTGATAATGACACAGTAAAAACACTCTCCTTATCTATGCTATTCAAAATTTTGCCGACTTTCTTACAAAATGAAAGACTCCAGAAATGCTTTCTCAACAAGACATTCACAAAAAGAGACCCATCAATAAAAACTACTAAAAATCAAAGAAGTCATAAAAATCTTACTTAAGGTGATAAAGTTTTGCAGATAGCTATATATAGACACTACATACACTAAGGATTGCTATTTGAAGACATACTTACAACTGATTTTATAAGCCAAGTTAGTTTCATTTGTGCACTGCTTCTATTTTCATTTCAGCAGGTTATTATCAAAATGCTATACTGCTGCTGTGTGATTACTTCTCATATAGATATATAGGTACATACAAAAACTCTGCTACTGAAGTTGCAAACCCAATGTATCCTACAGCTAAAACTCAACATATGGTAGTTAGCAGGAAGGGTAAACTACACAGCCACAAATGTTTCATACTCACTTACATATTTAAGTAAAGCTGACTACTCTGCATTAATGAACTACATGACTGTTAAAAGTTTTCTTCCCAGCTGTGTGAAACTTCACTACTTCTGTCCACACTGCAAGACCACACACACACACACACACACAAAATCTCTTCTTCGTCTTCAGTTCCCATGACTGTTGTGCTGGATGGGAAGTTATAAAACCTTCAAACAGTTTACAATATAACATCTTATGACCCAAAACCTCTATGTCAAGTTATGAAGAGCACGTGTTGTGATTTTCCTGTATCTAATTTTTGTGACAAACAGGATGCCAGCATAATCACAGAAAGGTGGGGGGGATAGGGAAGGAAAGGGAGAACAATATATTTAGACTTCAATGTCTGAGCTAGTCAACCTGCGAAACAGAGTGGACCCATCAGCTGGACAAGCCTGTTTCTCTTCCCAGACAAGACTACTTCTGTTCCTAGACTACAAGAACCACTTACAGACTTGCTCCATAACTGCCTGATGTCCCAGTTAAGGCAAGAAGCGTGCACCCCTTTATGTCTTCTAAAAGAGAACTTTTTAATCAATTTCTGTCATCTGCAAATATGACTGTTTTCGGGTTTTTTTTAAATGGTCGACTGTTTAACATGATTATCGCAGTTATATTGCTCTCTGCGATTAGAAGTATCACAGCTCTACAGAGAGATGGCATGAAACATCATCCAGGTATTACAGATGGAGACACTGGAACCAAGGAAAGTCAGAAAATTGGCCAGTGGTAGGTCAGTAGAAGTTCTGTTTCAGCCAGGGAAATAAGGTTTCTATACAGACTTCCTTTTCAAGTTTCCTAGATAAACCATTAACCCCTTGGAAATCATTTTTGCTTCACTAAGAAAACTCGTTTTTTTGAAGGACCATTACATTGCAGCATCGTATTTCAAGTAATTGCCGTAACTTCGCCAATGACAAGGTTCTCCTACAACAAGAAGTCACATCCCATTTTACAGCGTACACAGTAACCCTATTTTATAACTGCTAATTATTTAAACTAAGTTAGAGGCTATGAAAACAAGCATAAGGGAGATTTTAGGTTTTTTTTTTTAAACTTGTCATGAAAGTCAATGTCTATGACAAATATATAGTCACCAAGAGTAGAACCATATAGTTTCACCTGGTAGATGTCTTCCTAGGTAATTCATATTAATGGAAATTCCTACATAAGCTGTTCTTGTTCTTAGCTACTCTTACTACTAGAAAATATTTCCTAATAGCTAACAGGGAGACTTACGAACTTAAAATTCTCTACTTCTAGTTCAACGTTTATTAACCTCCAAATATGTAACCTACCTTCAATTTCTCCAGACTACATAAACTCAGTTCCTCTGCATTCTCCTCAAAGATGATGTTTTCTTAGTCACAAATATGATTAGAGGTCTCT
Organism: Sagittarius serpentarius; assembly: GCA_034782735.1. NCBI lineage: Eukaryota > Metazoa > Chordata > Aves > Accipitriformes > Sagittariidae > Sagittarius > Sagittarius serpentarius. The sequence continues at coordinate 40,359 of JAVKLA010000008.1, forward strand.
CCTCTAGCATCTATATGCTTCACATTTCCTCCTGTCCCTCTGATAATAGCACATTAGAAAGGCTAGCCTTTGTGAATGCTGGTGGTTCCTACAAGTGGTTTTTTGATGATGTTTGTAAACTTAAGAGACAAGTAGAAGACAATATTGAAATACAAAGTTCTACTGTGGAAACCATTAACACAGAAGAACAGCGACATGGCCCAATTCAACGTTAAGACCTAACAAAAGTAAGACTTAGCTAGGCTGCTGCTGTGCCTTTGGCTTAAAGGCCATTAAAGACCAGTTCAGTTTACACAGCCACAGAAATGCACTGCCTCTCAAAACAGAAATGAAATTTCGAAGTTATGAGTTTCAATTTTATGCCACAGGGATATACACATATGTAGATACACACACACACACACACACATCTGTATCTATACATGTCCACTGCTGAATCCACAGTCCAGGAATTATTGCAGACCTCTCTGTTCTATCAGATGAGCTACAGATCCCATAATTAAGTAACTGCTGAAAACATGAATCACTCATAACAATAAAAATTCTGAGGAAAAAAATAAAGTCTTTATGATCATGACATTTTAATAATATTCTGCTATGCCCTAATGCTAGTCTTAAATGGTTAATGTTATTATCAACTCAAGATCATAAAACCCCAAGCGCATACTGAAAGTACTTGGGAAAAATTTTTCATTCATTTTGAACAGCAGTTGAAATTACTCTTGTATTTGCCATAAATTCTGTTGTATTTTTTGTCTTTGTCTACATTTTTAATGTTAAAAAGTGCTGGTTTCATACACTAATCACATTATAAAACATTTACCTTTGGATGTGGTGATTTCCCAGGCTTCATCTCTGCCTGAAAGACAATTCCATTTATGAACAGTGAGTAAAATTGCTTTTGAATTACACACATAATTACTGTTTGTCTTCAGTTACTTGAAAGAAAATTAAGAAGTAATAACAGCCAATACCCCTAGACATCTGCTTTACTGATGCAACCGTGCATATCACATTCATGCTCCTCCTATCAAGCTCCGCTCTCGTCTGAAACATCTGATAAACTTGAAAACAACATCTTATAATGAAGTTCAAGAATCGCATCAAAATGTCCTGGACTATACATACAACACACAGTATAAAACATACATAATGCATAACAACAAAATTATGGTAAGATTTACATTGCCTCCTTAAAGCTAGCTTTTAGCTTGTGAGCAGCCTTAAAATTAGTGCTAAGAAGAGCATTCAGGTGTTTAACAGCTGCTTTCTCATTAAAGAGCTTTAAAAAAAGTTAGTTTTAGCACTTACTGCAATCCTTCAGATTTCACAGTTTCAAAACAAACAAACAAAATGGGGTATTTCTTAAGAAGACAGAGAAATATCTGAAGACACCTGTTTCTTTCCACTGCATGCCCTTCCTCTACACTCCACCTCCTCCAGACACAGACAAGATTTACACAAGCTTTACATTTACTCATATTTATTCAGAAGACTTCTGTCAGTAGAAATATTAAGTCTTAAACTATAAAAAATTAGTTTCTGAGGGGAAACTAACCTGGAAGAAAACCTACAAGTTTAGTCAGGACAGGAAAAATACACTTTCTTAGTACTAAAATCTTGCAGACGCTCTCATTAAAAAAAAAAAGTTAAAACAGTGAAGTAGCTACTCCTAATCAAGGAAAAAGCAGAGTAAGAACAACTAAGTGTCAGACATTTAAGGGCTCTGGCTTTTAAAATCAGCGAGCCACGTCCTGCTTATTTCAGACAGCAAACTTCCACAGCTCTGCATCAAGTGGTACATAATCATAACTGACAGAGTCTTCCCCTTAACTCTTATTATACTTCCCCTCCCAACTGGCAAATCTTAACGAACCTTACAAGCATGTCTGGAATTGTGACAGTACTGTGCAAAAAAACCCAAAACAACAACAAACGAGGGACGGTTACCATACTAAAACTTTAGCTTTCTCGTGAGCATGGGCTCCTAAAACGTATTACTTCCCAAGCATGGTATATAATTTCCATTTTACCTAAAAGAAACATCCTGCTCAGCCTTTTCAACATATTCACTTGGCACAGTAAGCAACACTAAAGTTATCGTCAGCTGCCCCATCTTCTACAAGCAGCCCGCTCCGCAGAGGTTATTCCACGTGGCAGCGGAGATAAACGGAACACTAGTGCAAGCTCTCGCTGCCAAGGAGCAGAAGCTCTACCGGGGCTCGGCAGGACAGCGCCCGAAGGAACCTTTAACGGCGCCGTCACGGCGGCAGTTCCTCGGGAGCAGCGTCCCGACAGGCCGGCACGGCACCCCGCCTGCCAGCACGGCGAGACCCTGAACACCGAGCCAAACCTGGACCGGCCGGCCGCCTCCACCGCCCCCGCCGCGGCCTTGCGGGGACGGGACGGGACCGGCCCAGCCCGGCCCCAGCCCCCTCCCCGCGGGGCGGGGCAGGCCCGGCCCGAGCGAGGCGAGACCCACCCGCCGCATCCCCCCGCGCGGCGGCGGCAGCGGCTGGAGATACCCCAGGCCAGCACAGACTCCGGCGCGCAACTTCAAGCACGGCTCTCTCCGAGACGGGAAGTGGCGCCTGCCGAGGCTTCCGCTTCCGGGTCAGGGTCCATCCGCTTGCCTTCTTCCCCGCGCCGTCCCCCGCCTCGTCCCGGGCTCTGCCGGCGCTTCCCCGCCGCGGCGGTCACTGCGCAGGCGCGGCCACCCCCGTAGCCGAGGGGTGGAGTGCGGGCCGCGGCGTCAAGGGGGCGTTCTTCCCCTTCCGGGGCGGAGGGTGTCCCGCCTGACCCCGGCTCCGCGGGTACCCCCGGCAGCGCGTAAGTCTCATTTGGCGGCGGCTGGCCCACCCGCCCCCGGCGTCTCCCGTCTTACCGCTCGTCCGCTCTGGGGAGGGGGCGGCCGGCGCGGAGCGGAAGGTGCCCTCGGCTGATGTCCGTTCCGGTTCCCTCCCCCCGCCCCATGTCCATGGCAGCGGGGTAGCGCTGTGGTGGGAGGGGGGAGCGCCCCGGCTGCTGTGCGTCCCCCTCGTCCTCCAAGGGCGGCACCCAGCCTCGCCTGATTAAATCCTGAATTAAATTAAATGCTGATTAGAAAAAGAAAATCAGGAAACCCTCATAAGAATATTTTTTTTTTTTTGTGAGACGGAGTAATGGGCTGGAATTTTCTTTCTCTACAAATGTATGCTTTTTGTGTTCCTAGTGAAAACTGGGCCCTGATGTCTTCTGTGCCTGCTTCGCAGCCTTCTCCTAAGAAAACGGTGGCCTCGCGCGTGCCTTTTGCAGATCTCTGTTCTACTCTGGAGCGAATACAGACATGTAAATCTCGTCTGGAGAAAACTAAGTATTTCAAGGATTTTCTGGATTCGTGGAGAAAATTCCATGATGCTCTTCATCAAAAGGAGAAAGACGTCACAGATTCCTTTTACCCAGCTATGCGGCTCATTCTTCCCCAGCTGGAAAGAGAAAGGATGGCATATGGAATTAAAGAAACCATGCTTGCGAAGCTGTATATTGAACTGCTTAATTTACCAAAAGATGGCAAAGATGCTGCAAAGCTTTTAAATTACAGAACACCTGCTGGCTCACGTGGAGATGCTGGAGATTTTGCAATGATCGCCTACTTTGTGTTAAAACCTAGGAGCCCAAAACAAGGCAGACTGACAATAGAACAAGTCAATGAACACTTGGATGCGATAGCTAATAATAATGCTGCTAAAAACAAGGGTCTGCTAAAGAAAAGTCTTCTTCAGTTAATTACCCAGAGTACAGCACTGGAACAAAAATGGCTCATCCGGATGATTATAAAGGACCTAAAGCTTGGTGTTAGCCAACAAACCCTATTTTCCGTTTTTCATCCTGATGCTGTTGAATTACACAACGTCACAACTGATTTGGAAAAAGTTTGCAGACAACTGCATGATCCCTCTGTCTCACTTAGTGATGTTTCTATCATGTTATTTTCTGCCTTTAAACCAATGCTTGCTGCTATTGCTGACGTCCAGCAAATTGAGAAACAAATGGATAACCGGGTATTCTATATAGAAACTAAGCTGGATGGCGAGCGTATGCAGATGCACAAAGATGGAGATGTGTATAAATATTTTTCCCGAAATGGGTTTGACTATACTCAGCAGTTTGGGGCTTCCCCCCTTGAGGGTTCATTAACGCCATTTATTCATAATGTATTTAAGAGCAATATACAAAACTGCATTCTCGATGGTGAAATGATGGCATACAATCCTGAGACACAAACCTTTATGCAAAAAGGAAACAGATTTGATATAAAAAGAATGGTGGAGGACTCTGATCTGCAGACCTGCTTCTGTGTGTTCGATGTATTGATGGTTAACGGTCAGAAATTGGGGCACAAAGTACTAAGGAAAAGATACGAAATCTTAAGTACCGTATTTACCCCGGTAACAGGCAGGATACATGTTGTACATAAAAAAAGTGCCAGAACAAGAAAAGAAGTAATTGATGCTTTGAATGAAGCTATAGATAACAGAGAGGAAGGGATTATGGTGAAAGATCCCATGTCCACTTACAAGCCTGACAAACGTGGGGAAGGCTGGTTAAAAATCAAGCCAGAATATGTTAATGGACTGATGGATGAACTAGACCTTTTAATTGTTGGTGGTTACTGGGGCAAGGGCTCGCGTGGTGGAATGATGTCTCATTTTCTGTGCGCTGTTGCAGAGACACCCCCCCCAAATGAAAAACCGAGCGTTTTCCATTCTATTTGTCGTGTTGGCTCTGGCTATACTATGAAGGAATTGTATGATCTAGGTTTGAAACTGGCTAAACACTGGAAGCCCTACCAGAGGAAGGACCCTCCCTGTAACATCTTGTGTGGCACTGAAAAACCTGAAATGTACATTGAACCTTGCAACTCTGTCATAGTTCAGATCAAGGCAGCGGAGATTGTGAACAGTGATGTGTACAAAACTGACTGTACCTTGAGATTCCCCCGAATTGAGAAGATAAGAGAGGACAAAGAATGGTACGAGTGCATGACTTCAGACATGTTAGAAGATCTCAGAAGCAAAGCAGAAGGGAAGCTGGCATCTAAGCACCTTCATATAAATGAGTATGATGAGCCACAAGAGAAAAAAAGGAAAACTGTATCAAAGGTGAAGAAGGTAATTGGAATAGCCGAGCAATTTAAAGCTCCTGATCTTTCTAGTGTAAACAAGGTTTCAAATATATTTGAAGATGTTGAGTTTTGTGTTATGACAGGAACGGGAAAACACTCTAAGTCTGAATTGGAAAGCAGAGTAGCTGAATGTGGTGGCAGCGTGGTGCAGAACCCAGGGCCAGAGACTTACTGTGTCATTGCAGGAGCTGAGAATGTCAGAGTGAAAAACATCATTGCTTCAAACAAATACGATGTGGTGAGGGCAGAGTGGCTCCTTCAGTGTTTTCGAAGCAAAATGCTGGTGCCTTGGCAGCCAGCCTTTATGATTCACATGTCTCCTGACACAAAAGAACATTTTGCTCATGAGTATGATTGCTATGGAGACAGCTACACAGCAGACACAGATGTTGCACAACTCAAGGAAGTGTTCTCAAGAATGAAAGACAATAAGGTGATGCCTTTGGATGTGATTGCAGAGTTAGAAGAACGTTACTCATGGAACAGCTGTCAGCTCAGTATATTCAGAGGAAACACTGTTTATGTGGACTGTTACACTGTTGTTAATGAGCCCAGAACCAAGATCCATGGAACAACACTACCAATTAGAGCTTTGGAGCTCCGTTTTTATGGTGCAAAAGTAGTCTCTCACCTTGAAGAGGGTGTCTCCCACGTTGTTCTAGGAGAAGATCACGCCCGGGTAAAAGAGATGAAAGCACTCAGGAGAACATTTGGGAAAAAATTTAAAATCGTATCTGAGCTGTGGGTAACACAATCAGTGGAGGAAGGAGTCCTGAAGAATGAAAATGAGTACTTAATTTAAGGTAGTTTTTAAGCTTGGAGCAAAAGTATTCTTGTTGGCAGGATTGGACTTGGACGTTACGAGGTTTCCTTAAATTTTTTGTATGTTTTCATGTCTGTTTAAAGCTGGCTCTGTATTCTTGAACTCAGAGGAAGGCTTTTAATTATACTGTTGCAGAAGCAACAGTATAAGCTGTTTTGGAGGAGGAAAAAAACACAAGATAAATAACGTAAGCCTTTTACTTCACAAACAGGTCTCAGGAGAGATCTAGTATTTTACATAAGAGAATTCCTAGCTATTTAATAGTGCTTGCCTCCGTTGTTCAAAATGGAGACAATGTACTGTTTTGTGGAGATTCTCCTATTTAACATATTGTTTATTTATCAGCTTACAATCACATTCATGTTTTTGTGGGATTGTTTTGTGTATATTCTCTATGCTGTAGAATTCAGTAATTTATAAACCTTGGCTGTACTATTTTAATTTGTTTATGCTGGTTTTAGCATTGAGCCCCACACAGCCCCAGTAGCACTTTGGTTTTAGGATATTGCATTGATCCCATGTTTCTTTATGTAAATAACCATTGTAAAATAGAACCTAAACTTCTGATTGAGGTGCTGATGAATTAATAATGACCTGTATATCTGTAAAATACGAAGCAATTACTTAAAAACTGTAATGACCTCCTGTGCTCATTACGGTTGCAGTTAAACCTTGAAGTGCGACAGGGCAAGGCTTTTACACTTCATTATCAGTTTATCTTTCAAAAAATGTTTCATAAGCTATTTCAATAACGTAGGATTAATTTCCAAATATCCAGTTCAATGTCTATTTTTTTTCAATTACTAAATTAAATCTATTTTTAAAGTCTGCCTGTTTGTTTTTTTTTTAGTGAGAGATAACTCTTTTGAAAAGCACAAAACTTAGTTTCTGATTTTACTCTTAGATAATTTTACTGTTAGATAATTTATGCATTAACTTTGAGGGGAGAAAGGGTGAGGCCTCAGTTCTTGTTACGTCAATACTGGTATCAAACAGAACTGCTGCTGGGATGACCACACAGAACCAGTTTTTGGCTGACCTGTTTCTCCACTGCTTTTTGTGGTCATGTTCATATAAAAATGACTGTAAAAAGAATTGGGAAATGTTATATGAAAAGCTAATTGAAGGAAGTTTATTCTTATCTCTTATAGTTAGTGTAAACATTAGGAGCTCCCTTATTATCTGAAGTATACTAAGTAGCTAAAATGTAATAACCACTTTTCTTAAGCCACCATATAAATTGCTGAAAAGCAGAATATTTTTTGTATATATAAAATAGTATATACTGAAAGACAGTGCCTTATTTTTCCTCTAATAATTCAAGTAGAAAATTGGTGTATGTGAAATATAATACTTCAGTTTTAACTTATTGGGCTGCTTCTGTGTGACTTCTGGCTTACAAACAAAATGAGAAGAGAGTTTGTCTTCATACCCACACAGATTTCTCTTAAATGGGCTTTAGTAAAAGGCATGTTTTAGGTCATCCCGGTTAGGAAAGTTAAGAGAAACAAAGGGAAATACGAATTACAGCTGACTCCTGAGACATTGGCAAATATGTCACTTTGAGATCTAAATGTTACTTACAGACATGTATTTAAAAAGTACTGATTCCACATCTTTTTTGTTCTCTTAAAGCTATGCAAGGCTGGGGAATCTAGAACTAGTAACTTATCAGCAAAATTGGTATCCTTTTTACTGACTCCTCAGCACAATGTAGTGAAGGTGTATTTTTATATTTATATGAACAGAAGGTTTACTTTTTCACAAATTAAATAAAAACAACCCTTGCAGATGCAGTATGCTGTTTTAGCTTGTATTTTGCCTCAGTTACAGTTAGAACTAGAAATTAATTGTTAATCATGCATATTTGTATGTGGCATACTGGATAATGTCAAGCAATTTAGATAGCATGCATTTATTCTGTTGGTTACTGTTTCGCAAATTTACATTAACTTTAAAATGTTGAGTAAGAAAGGCTGTATTTCGTATGTCAGTATAAAAAGAGAATCTTGCTGCCTAGAAATACAGGCATTGCGAGGTCAGGTTTTCTTTTGAGATGTTTCTTTTACATGGCAACTTAGGTGGATGGACTGCATGGATCTGTGGATGAAACTGGACCCAGCTGTTGTTAAATTTGTGTATCTATAATATAAGCCAGGTGACAGGAGAATCCACGGATCCTCTAAGGAAAGGCATTCTCATGGAAGAGCAGTAGTGACAGGAAAACAGGAGAAGTAGGGAAGAAGTTTGTGAATCTGCTTAGTTTTAAGGAAATTCTGATTTGTACTGAAGAAAAAAAATGACAGCTGGAAATGGTTCAGAAAGTAAGAATATGTTGTCCAGACACAAAAGTTTTTCTTAAAAAGTCAAATCAGTTCAGGAGGTATGCAGAGAATTTCAGGCATGATGTCTAAGAATGAACATAAGACAAGATTTGTAGGCAACAGTAAGAGCTGATGTGGATCAACAGTGTCTGTGTATGAAAGTATGTCTTTTATCTATTTTGTTTGGTCTAAAAAAAAAGTTTTGACATGTAAAATTAGCCTTTATTATCAGGTAATTGTCATCCATTAACAATAGTGTTCAAGAAAGAAGAAAAGCTGGAGTCAAAATGCTGAATCATTAACCTAATGTTTGAACTTCCAGAGGACCTTCTCTGATTACAAAACATCAGCCTATTATATTTTTTACTGCAATAAATACTCCCATTTTCTTAATTACATTTAGATCTTTGAAAACAGGGATTTTGTAGGTGAAGATTTCTTAGCTTATTTACATTTTGTGCAAAGCTGATTTTTTTTTTTTTTTTAAATAGGTGTTTGGCTTGGAAGCAAGCCTTCCAATTTGCATTGTAATATAAAGTTTTAAGTTTATTTTAAGATGATGTTCCTGAAGAAGTGGAGAAAGGAAGAAGAGAAAAAGGGACTGTGTAGACCTTGCAGTGTAGACCTTGCAGTTTGGGGGAAGTAGAGAAAAGTTTGGTATCATTCTTATTCACTGGCTTTTAACTGGCACTTTTCAAAAAAGCTGCCAGTGATGGAGAAAGAAGAGCGCAACTTTCAGGACCTGCTGTAGCAGAACATCTGGTAGGTACCTGCGCTGTCTGCAACCGTATGCTGGCGAATGATGGTCTGATTTCTTCGCTAGTTACAAAAGCAGTTCTGCACAGGCAATAAACTTCACAATCCCTGGGAGAAGGTTCCACTGTTCACCTTATTTATTAAATGATTTAATAAACCAGATTCATATCTAATTTTTTTCTACTCTGAAAGGCACATGCTTAAACTGATGTAGTGCAATTTTGGAATGAAAAGCCTGTGGGCAGCTTGCACAAAGTATAATAGATCTTGCCAGGGAGCAATATTTTTTTATTTCATCATATGATTTCTCTGACTGGTCAGTGGAAACACAGTGTGTGTTGACCATACAGAGCTGGTGAAATCTCAGATGTTCTCATACATTAGAATATACATCTAAGTTAAGTTTCACATCTAATGATGTGAAATGAAAGACTATGGCTTCCTAATATTGTAAACATTTATGCCAGCCAAAATCATAAGTAGTTGACATTCAGAAGCAGAAGGCATTGGAACATGATATTGACAAGGGCTATTTCTTCCTAGGATAACTCACTGATTTCTTCTCATTCCACTTGGAATGCGCCTGCCTCGTTAAGCAAACGGCTAGTATACGAATAAGCTGAAACAAACATACGAAGAGAAATTATTCACTGGGGTGGGGAGGGGTAGGGTTGCTTTCTGGAAAGTGAGTAGTTTGTGCACCAACAGGAGAGCAAGAAAGCCTTGACTAGTTGTTAGGTGTTTGCACATCAGCACAACTTTAATCAGCCCTCTTGCTTTATTTCACATTTTTTCTGCTTGTGCCTGTATACTGAAAATAACTAATTGACATTTTTGCTATTTTGAGAGGCTTAAAAAGATCTTACTCTTGCATCTGCAGATAGGATTTAAAATAGAGTCTTGCAAAATATCATATTAATCATTTAATTATCCTTTGAAGACCTGAAAGCTAGTACCACTGAAGGTAACTGTGCATATACAATAGATTGCAATCTGCTGACTCTGTTGCAGGTGTATTATCCTAGCAATATCACATTTAAAGTATTGTAAGTGGTAACACTGGGGAAGCTCAATTGCATGGATGAAAAAAAGCTTCCCTCTCTTTTTACTACAACTTAGCTGTAGTATTATGGTAGCTTTGGGTCTCTTTATGTGACTCTGTTGTAAGTGTAGGGAATATCAGAACCAAATTCCTCTATTTCTCTTCTGCTTTTAGGAAGATAAATTGCCGGAGAAAGGCAAGAAGCTTCAGTGAGTCAACACAAGACACTACCTATTTTAATATCCACTGGTCTTTATACATACTGTATGACATGATCATGAACTAGTTAAATGAATACTTTAGACAGGAGGCTATAAATACTGTTTTGCATAAAATATGAAAAATTATTTAAACAGTTAATGAAAACCATCTTAGTTAATCAATTTTATTTTTTTTTAAGAGCAAGGATGATTCACATATTTAACTTGTCTAGCTAAATTATATTGTTCATTTATTTTTATATTTGGCATACACCAACAATGATAACTTCCAAGGGAAACTATTTCAACCACAGACGTGATGAGCAGGATTTCTCCTGTACAAGAACTTTGTAGACAGGAAGAAGTTCTCAGAGCCCTCAGTGCACCTGCCTCCTCCTGGGGTATGACTGCCCGTGCTCAAGGCCAGCTCTTTGTGGTGTAGCTGTGTTACCTTGCTCAGAGAGTTGTGAACATTGCTGTGTGCAAAAAGAGTCATGACAAGCCTTGCTAAGGACCTCCTTTGATCAGCTTGGAAGCTGCGTTTAAGTTCAGGTCCCTGGTCTCAGCCCTCACCATAGCTATCTTGCAGCTGCGCTTGGCCATGTACCTAGCTGATCCCAGTCCTCACCCACTGATGACTTCCTGGCTTGACGTTGGACCAACGTCATCACTGTGGGCTTACCTAGCCGTCGCTGGCTGACCAAGGTTACTGTCACCGGGCCTGCTTTGCTCATCGTCTTGGCTGGGACTTGTATGGAGGGACTGTGCCATTTGTTGGTGAGGACACTGCCTCCTGCCCGCCTTGCGGTCCCCTCGGCGCCCAGTGCGCTTGCCCTTGCAGAGCAGGCCACTCACACATCTTGATACTACTGGGAACTGACTGAATGAAGGAAACCCAGCTTCCTTGCTTCTCTCCTTTATGGAAATCCTCACCCCACACAGAACCACCCTTCCTTGTCCCCCTGACAGTCCTCGGGTACTTAGTTTGGATGTGAACTTCTTTCCAGGACTGAATTAAAAAATTGTGGAAATCTTACAAATTTTTACAATAGTACATCTGTTTGGTGAAACACTTAAAAACTATGTGGTCCCTGTTGCTCAATATCCAGTTACTCTTCCCTGAAATAATACATCTGTATGTTTTCAAAGAGCCTGCATTAGTATCTTTGAAAAGCAGAAGGTCCATTTATTCAGGTGAAATCAGTCAAAATCTCTGTCACCTATGGTAAATGACAGGTAAGGTGTATCATTCTGTTCATGGCACCTCAATTTAATGATCTGGTGAGAGACTTTAAAAAGCTTTTTAGTTTGCTAGTGGGGTTGACACACTGTTTTTTATAATATTCAGTTTCAATCTTTGTGTTAAAAAAAAAAGGTAATTAATTCTTTCCAATCCATATGTAATTTCAGTTTGAATTCTTTCAAAAGAGGAACTTGAAGTTGTAAGTTACAAAATTTCTTGAAAAGGAGGAAAAAAATGTTCATTTGAAGGTGACTAGGGAAATGCATTTTAACATAGTTCAACTGAGCATAAAGCATCTCCAGCTGGTAACAGCTGTTGTACCACAAAACAGTAGATGGGCCTATAAAATTTTCTGTACTACTTTTTGCTATAAGGGAATAGAAATGAGAGAACAGTCTGTAAGTTTGAATTATTATACAAACTTAACAGTGAAGGTGGAGCTTACAGGTATAATTAAAATGTTTCTCCATGTTATTTTCTAGAAGTAAGGAATTAAAAGGCATCCATCTTGATATTATTTTCTTTTAGCTAAAATATATTTAGCATTTTATTGGGATGTTTTCAACAGATGTAGATTTTCCTTTCTTTGTAATTTTGGGGAAGATTTATTTTGAGACAACATATAAGGGATATAAATTCAAACTGCAAGCATTAATGTTTTTCATTTTTTCTTACAAATAATGTAGAAAGATGTAGAGTGCCTAAGTATGTGATTATATTTGAAAACTGACATAACAAGAATGTTCCAACATGTATATTCGTCACTAGTGACAAAATGTGCTTAAATTCATTCTTCTGTTAATGCTGGGGGTAGAGGAACTATGTAAAACTATGAAACCAGAGTTCACTTTACTCCTGTGTCATGTATCATACAAAGTAAAATACAGTTTTCAGGACTGAAGTTGCCAGAAATAAGATACCAGGGAAAAAAGGATTGTTACACACAAAATGAGTGTGTATGGTGTGAGGGGTTGTGTCTTCCACACTCTCGTCCTCAGTCTTTCCCAGAATAGAACAAATTTACATAGTCCAGCTCCATGCAGAGCTGTACTAGTCAGTTAGAAAAGGTTAACTATGATATTACTATCACTTTTTATAAAGTTGAAATTAGACTTTTGAGATAGATTCAGGTAGACTTCTTTTTGATAGAAGCACTTGTGGTTCTGATTTAAGTTTTTTAAATTTGTCTAGCATTATGTGGCTTGTTGTAGACTAGCTTGGTGGACAAGGGGAGGGCACTAGATGTTGTTTTTCTCAACTTTAGGAAGGCTTTTGACACTGTCTTCTGTAATATTCTCATAGACAGCTGATGGAAGTATGGGCTAGATACACAGACAGGGAGGTGGACTGAAAACTGGTTGAACTGCCAGGCTCCAAGAGTTGTCATCAGCTGCCCAGGTACAGGACAAGAGGCAATGGGCACAAAATGAAATGGGGGAAATTTTGTTTAAAACTAGGAAAACACTTTCTTACTGTGAGGGTGGTCAAACACAGGAACAGGTTGCCCAGAGATGCAGTGGAGTCTCCATCCTTGGCAACATTCAAACCCCAACTGGACACAGTCCTGAGCAATCTGCTCTGTCTGTCCCTTCAAGAGCAGAGGAGCTGGACTAGATGATCTCCAGAGGTGCCATGCAGCCTCCATTGTCCTGTGACTTGTGAGTCAGGTATGAATTGAAGTTCCCAGTCTAATTTCTGGTGTCTTCTGAATGGGCAAACTGTCAAATGGTGGTGGCATGTTATACACTGCAAATTTAATGGAATATTTTTTTTCATTTGCATTACAACAGGTATTAGTATAGCTAGCACTCTTATCGGTGATTTTGACAGCTACACATTAAGCTGAAGGAAAACCACAGAGTTTGTATAATACAGTACTGTAAAATCGATAATGAACTAATGAGTCCATAGGCAAAAAAAAAGACAACCCAAACCGCAAACATCCCCCCCCCAAAAAAAAACAAAACCAAAAACCCAAAGAAACAAAGCATAAACCAAACTGAGTTATACCGAACATGAACACGAACACCAAGATTGTTCAAAGTCTCATGATCAGTGGGAAGAACTCTATCAGCACTGTGTAGAAATGTTTAAATAATAGCCGCATCTGAGAGAACAGCTTGCTTTCAATTTGAGGTGATATATAGCTTTATCAGTTTTGAAAGTGAAAACAGGTTCCAGTAACTTAACCACTTTCGTCTCATTGCCCAGCCTTGATCCAGGGGTGCTTATGTAACAGCTTCCTTCTTGCGATGGTAGACTTTGCAAACATCAACACTACTCCAGATGACAGTTCGAGTCCCTGTGGGCAAGTGGGGATCGAAGGAAGAGGTAGGATTCCTCCACGTTCTTGCACATGGCATCCTCCTCCTGCAGCCGATATGCTCCAGCCCGCCTCTCCTCAGCAGGCTTTGCTGCAGCAGCAACCAGAGGCAACCTGTTCTTTCAAATCCATATTTTCAGCCTCTACACCTTACACCTGCAGTGAATGAAAGAACGGCCTGGTCAAAGGCAGGTGGGTAAATGGGTCATGTGTGCATGTCTATGCGTAGATACGCATATTCAAGTAAAAGACAGCAACAGATGTGTAACACAGCTAGTCTCAGTTTAGGTTTTGTGGTTGCTTTTTTCCTCCCTGTGTTACAACACATAGGGGTTTGTACATAAAAGAGAATTGTTGTAGGAGGGGTTGGTGTATAAATTCAGGGTTGACTGATGTCTAAAACATGAGCTGCATCCTGGAACATCAAGATTAGATTGGCAGTAAAAAGAAGAATAATTGCCAAAGGAGGGCAGGATGACCTTCTTAGTGTCTGGGAATAACTTCAAAGGATAATTTTGGGATGAGGCTTTACTACTTGAGACCACCAGAGCGCCCTGAGTCAAGAAACTGTGCATGCCTAGAAGAGAACAAGACAGGATAATGAGTTTCGGGAATTTATTTACATATGTATGATATTTCTGGGAAACTGTGTGAATATTCATTTACTGAAGTGTATATAAGGAAAGTGCCTTTGTTCTTTGGTGTGCATGATAGGAGGAAAGATCCCTCATGCACCTGGCGCTGAATAAAGTAATGCCTGCTTTTTAATACTAAATTGTTAGAGAGTTTTATTAACCCAGGATTTGGTGACACCTGTTCTCCCACAGCTTCTCCCCAGCCTTAGCCTCTTTTGGTTAGTGTATTACAGATTTTAACTACCAGACCTGTGTGCTGCCAAAGCAGAATGATTTTATTCATCCAGTTTAAAGCTAGTTTGCATACCTCTGTGTTATGCTTCAGTCTATCCTATAAACATGCTCATATATGATTATACCAGACATAGTTAAATATGTCTTGTTTTTTTTTTTTTTATTTTAATTAAAATCTCAGTGCTATTGGAATAATAAGAAGTTAAAGATTATTCAAGGCAAAAATAAATATGGAGATGACAGGTGTCACAGTGTTCAGGTCTCTGAACATGGTTGTATAAACAAAATAAACAGGATAGCCAGTTTTGTTGTTTCCATCTAGCTGTAACTAAAACACAGCAGGTGCTGCGAGTGGACTGCTCGACAGCAGCCAGGGCAGAGCAGTGGGATCACATGCATTAACGACATTGACAAAGTTAATAACTAAAAGACAGTTAAGAGAAGGAAAAACATAATTTTACTCCTTTTTTTTTTTTCTCTGACTTATGTGGTAACTCTAGAAGCATTTTTTTCTATATTGATATATCTAAATTCTTATGCTTGATGAAGAGCTTTATAAACACACCAGCTGCTCTATATAGATCTTACACAGATTCCTGGCAGACACACAGTAAATGACACCTGAGGTGTGGTACAGGTAATATTTAAAAATTTAACACTGAAATATTTAACTTTTTTTAAGTGACTGGGGCTATAAAGGGACATCTTACCACTAGGAAGAGACCTGGGTCTTAACAAATAATGGGACAGGAAAAATATTCTGCTGTACATGTTTTGGATAACCTACCTTCCTGACCTGTATTTTTTGGCAGACACGGCCAATTCAACCTTTCCAAAATCATGCTCACATTTTCTCTCATAGTGCATTATCTTTTAGTGTAAAATGCACTTAGAATTACATGGTGTTTGTCTGCACATGCATGAATGCACGTGCTTTGTGGTGGGTCTGCTTTGTTTATGAATTCTGGTCTGACTTACACAATTCTGTGGTTATATCTGGGTGCTGAACCTTTGACCCACGTTTTGGCTGCTGCCCAGGGACGGACTGTGGCTCGGTCATGGCCCTGCTCTGGATTGCTGCTGCTGCACGCTAGTCTGTCCAGCATGTGGGTGAGCTCCAGGGACTGCATGGAGGGGAGGGGGATCTCTAAATCAGCATCCAAAACCTGCTAGAGTATGTGTAAATGTGCACACACATATATAGTGTGTATATATGTGTGTGTGTATGTGTGTGTGTGTATATCTAGAAAGAGACACAGATATATTTCTGTGGTGCTTATGATGGCTCTCTTCTGCCCTCACCTCTTTTTCTTCCTTTGCCTTTACCAATGCTGAGGAATACTTTTAGAGACCCCAGAAGTGGATGGGAAGGCAGGTTGACAAGAATCTATGATGGTGTCGTAGGATTGGCACCTGCAGACTGCCCCAGGATGTGCCTCACACATGGACCTCTTCCCCCTGTCCAGAAAAAGGACTGTGGAAGTTTTACTTCAGCAGAAATAAAAAGTTCCCAGGACTAGGCGGGGACTGTATGACCATTTCTTGCATCCTGCTGCCTACGCTAAACAGAAAGAGTGGTTCCCAGTTACAGCTCTTTAATCTGTAATGTCAGCCACCATCTATTTCTCATTCATACAATAAACATTCTCATCTCTTAAAACAGCCTGGTCATGTACAAGCTGCACCCTTAGCCCTGTCCAGGCCCTTCTAGCTGGTGCTTTGTCACTGTTTTGGAAAATGCTATTTGGTCCCGGCCAAACAGTTAGCATTATGGACAACAGCATGGTAGTGGCAGGCCGGTGCCATGGATCTGTCTAGTCAGGATGAAGAATGCAGCCTGGGCTGAGTGTCTGACATGGAGAGGAGCTTTGAGACCATGGAAGATCCATGCTAAGCCCTGGGTTATGTTCAGGAACAGAGAGGAAACACAGAGAGGTGGCTGGGTTTCGTGGTCCCTGAGCATGGGCAGAGCTCTGCTGTGGGAATTTGAGCTCGTGGGAAGGCTTGTAAGTGTTCACTGTTGGCTGCGCAATTACAGGTAATGTCAAAACAGAATGAGAGCCCAGAAGCCAAGAAAAAAGACAAAAGCTTCCTCTTACACAGGCTGAGGAGAGGTGAAGAATGCTATGTTGGTGTGAATGTCCAGCAATGGCAGTGGCAGGACTTTGCTGCTGTTCGATAAGCCTTCACCCACAGTTGTCTGCCCTTTGACTAAATTCCAGAATTCCCGTAGGGAATTTTAATATTCTTTTATTATCTCACAAAGGTTTTAGCCATCAGACAATGCACAAATCACAAATTACATTTTACAATTATATTAAAAGCTAACAAGAATTAAAATAAAGATTAAAATCATTTAGCAGCATTCATAGAGTAACAGTTCCCCAAAGATCAGCACAAGTAATGAAACACTGGCAGGAACCAAATAGTTAGGCAGGTGGCCAGCATAGATAACTTGGCTCATCAGTATTCAAGCAGAAATCGTCTTTGCATTGTTAGTCAGCCTAACCTTCCCACCCCCACCCCTACCCCCTGCTTTTTATCCTCTGCTTACTCCTTTTAGGTGGGAGACAGGCTGTTTCAATTAACATATTTGGCAGGATGACTTGGAAGTTAGTCAAATGCAGAAAAGGAGTTCACTCACTGGCATTAAGCAGTATGTGCTGAAAATGGTGTGAAATAATTTCTGTGTACAAGGATAACAGGCTAGATTGTCTGTTACATCCATGAATGTACTGTGAGCAGTTTCAAGACCATCTCAAGAAATAAATAATTTCTGCCAATATATCCTTCTAACTTAAATGTTGACCTGTCAACGTTATCTGTATCTAGCTTCAAATGGTGATCAGGCTGCTTAGCAGAACTGCTTAAGTTTGCTAAACAGCCTCTGGAGAGCTGCAGAGAGAAAACAGGTCCACCTGTTTCCAGTTGTACAAAAAAATGTAAGCACTTCCATGGTATCATGCAGTTCACCAATTTAGGTGTCCAGC
Source organism: Sagittarius serpentarius (assembly GCA_034782735.1). Classification (NCBI taxonomy): domain Eukaryota; kingdom Metazoa; phylum Chordata; class Aves; order Accipitriformes; family Sagittariidae; genus Sagittarius; species Sagittarius serpentarius. The sequence goes on from JAVKLA010000008.1 coordinate 58,093, forward strand.
CTGTTCACTGCAGCTGCAAACTTAGCGCTTTGTGAAGAGTTTCTAAGATAAAGTGTGTCCTCTTCCCAGGACTGCTTCCTAGTAAAATGGTCACCATATACTCAGACCCCAGGAAGCCAGAAGGAGAAACCCTGTTTTGATCTGTCCCAAAGAAATTCATAAAAGTGCAATCTGATTCCCTTTGGCTCTTCGCACCTCTTGCCCATGACTTTTATAATTCTGCATGGATTTGGGAGAACAGTTAATAGAGCTTTCACCCTTCAATATTTTTCACCTACTTTATTATTAGTCTGTTATTTGAGTGTTCCCCACGAATGGGAGGGCCACGCTAGTGTTGTATTGTACTGAACCCGAAACATCCTCCTGCCTGGGTAGGTACTCTGGCAAAAGGACTGTTATACCAAGAGCGGCTGCTAGAAACCCCATGAACAGAATGGAACACTATTAAGGGCAAAGAAAATTCTCATTAACCAGAAGAAATTTACTACTTTTTTTTTTTTTTTAATGTATCTAAGGCAAGACTGGCACAGAGCTTGGATTCTTCCTGAAGTTGAGTGAACATAAACTATTCTTTGAAAAGGACTGGTTAAAGTCCAGATTTTAGAAAGGCTTTATAGCCTGGATTCATGAATGAAGTACTTGCCATGGGAAGTTTCAGTCCCTGCTTTCAAGTCTGTTTTACATCATAGGGTCTTTATATAAAAGGAGAAATCATGATAGGAACTGAGACAGTAATCCAGATAAATGCCCTAGCCACTGGCCCACAGGATCTAGCGAGAAGTCTGGCACTGATGCAAGGAAGACTGTATTTCCAGCAAAGTTCTCGGGTAGAGGAGAGAGACTTCACATATCACAGCTCTTCTGCTGGTTGAAGACATGTATAAGTTTCCCAGCTGTAGCTCAGAGTTTTAGTTTGGGACAATAGCTTACCTGTCAGCTACCATATTGCTTCTGACTGATCAGGAAATGTTAAAAGGTACAGTGGTCCAGTCTGAAAAGGGGACATATACAATGTTGGTACTCCTCGAGACAAATTAAACACGTTTGTGATTAAATATAAAAGAAAAATTTAATGAACAATGCATTGAGCAGAGTCCTACTGCAATACGTGGTTCTACATGGAGTCTGCAAAGATGTGTCACAAGCAGATTCCTTATATACTCTTTTTTTATATATATATACTTATATACTCTTGCATCAGCACCAGTTCTGAGACTGGCTCCATGCAGCACCTCAGCCCGGCAGTGGGTCCGTCCCCCAGCCCAGCTCTACCCCTGGGCTTAGGCCCCTGAGTGCTCCCATTCCAGGGTGGTCTACAAGACTATGCTGAGGCTGTTTCTTATCTCATCACCCCGGGAAAATTCACTCCCTGGCAAGGAGTCCTTCTGTCTCCAGCATTCCTGCTTCCAGCCAGCTTAACCCCTTCTTGCAGCTGGGCCTTCTTGCCCTCCATTCCAGATCATTCCTCAGTCACAAATTACCACTGCTGAGCAGTTACAATTAGAATTTCCCCTTCAACAGCCAGATTTCAAAGGCTGGACCATGCAATGGATAGTACAGATCATTTAACACCTTTCCTCTTAGAAACTATACCTCAAAAGTCTCTCCCTGTTCAAGCTCTACAACCAATTGCTTTTGGCCTGTTTTGGTTTTGGTGGCACCCACAGAAACTCAGTATGGCTGAGTCATTACCTGTTTGATGTAACCAGCTGATCACTTTGGATACCTTTAGCTATTGGCAAAGAGACTATGACAGCATAACATACAAAGATTTAAAATGTATAGCAATTATTCATTGCTTTGTAAGCGAAATTGTAAATACAAAAAAAGAGGAATTAATGCAGCTTTGCATTCCTTAAGCAAGATAAGATGTACTTGCAAAAGACAGGAGTCACTGTCTGAGGTACTTACAGAAACAGGAAGACAGGAGTCACTGCCTGATGTACTTACAGAAATAGGAGTCATTGTTTAAAGGCTAAGCAGTAGACAACAGGAGGCCTAGTGACAGATAGACCTGAAGCTATTGTCTAAGTAAGGAGGACTTGTGGGCTTGAGTTGGTCAGAACTAATTAATGGTTGATAGAGGGACTTCCATAAGGACTGAGCACGCGTAAAGTTGGAGTTCATCAAGCAGACACTGTGAGGAAGACTATGGACTGCCACTAGAGACCCTCGAAAGACCACAGACTCATCTTATTAAGCGTGCATAATGAAGATGCATATATTATAATCAGTTCGAGGAAATAGAAGGAATATGCATGATTATTCTGCAAATTGTAATAAATATGTAAATAACTGGTCTATATAATCAGGTGCTGGTTTAAGTTTTGGTATGCACGATAGGAGGAATTATCCCCTGTGCATCCAGCGCTGCAATAAAGAATGCCTACCTTCTAAAACTTAAAGAGAAGTCTTAGGGGGTTCTTTTATGACCAACTTTTACGGTAACAGCTTGGCACATACAGAAGATAGCTACCTAATAAAGAACTAGGCTAAACGCTAGTGTGTTCAATCTCTACCCCTTCCCATATGGCACTCAGAGACTCCTCGGCAGCCAGGCAGGAGTCAGTAATGAGGTCGGGTCAGGAGGATCCTGAGTCAGGTAAAGTCACTCTTTACCTCTGCTGCTCTCTGGATCTCAGCTTTTCCTGAGTTGTTCACTTCCACCTCCCTCTTCTTCCTTTAGGGTTTTTTCTTTTCCACGCTGGCATTTTTTCCTCCTGAATCCCTGAGCTGCCAACAGTCCCACTTTCAATAATCCTACCTCCACCAGCAATTTTACCTTTCTTATCTTAAACAGCTCCACTCTACAGATGTTGTCACAGCTCTTTCTCACAACTTAGCCATTTCCTCAGAAGTCTGAGCCAAGTTTCCCTACCAGAGGTAAGCCCTGGATTCTTGAAACAGAGACAGCAGAAATCCTACAAGAAGGCAGAAAAAGTTGTAAGAAGGAGATAAAAAGGGGCTACATTCATAAAATATAGATACATATATTTAATGGAACTTGAAGGACAACCACTGTTTTTGAACAAATTCAGAGAAAAGCTACATGCATTGAGTGCTGTGTGTAGTAAAATGAGTTTTCCAGGGACTTGTTTCTTTCTTTTCTTCCCTCACTAGGAGAATTTTATGTTAACCATAAAGTGAGAAATCAGAGGCAAACTGAAGAGAGCTGCGACTTGTTAAGAGTCAGACCTCTTCAAACAGAAAGCAGATGACATACTTGTTCCCTCTGCCTTCCTTCACATTTTTAATCAAGTTGCCTGAAAAGAATAAGCATTGAGCAATCAAAGTGTGAATGCCTGTGTCTATTCATATCTAATAACTTCTGAACCAACCAGCCAGTTCTAACTAAACTTCACAAAGAAACGGTGATATCCCTCTCTCTGCCCACTCCTCTGCCCAAGCTCCGGTAGGTGCCTGAGTAGAAGAGAAGGCATTAATGGCCTCTGTGAGAGAAAGGGTCTGTGAACCCATCCTGGAAAGAAGAAATGATAAAAATATTTCAGACGCCGAAAGAACTCCCCTCAGTTTTCTCATCTTCTCATGAAGCCAGTCCACCCAAGGTGCAGCAACATGGGAACAAGTTTCTTTGGCTGTGACACTGCCTCCCCTGCTCCCGTCTGCTGCTTTGTGCTCATGTGAAGAGAGAACTACCAATGCCCAGCCACAGGAACATCTCATACTTCATTAGGCATCAAAATATTTAATTAGTAGTCCACAAAACTCTCTGAAACCACTCTCATCTGGTTCTGTTGCTTAGAGAACTACGTGTGTTCAGTGTTGCTGCGGTGCTTGATGTATCCTGATGTGCATCACTCTCGCAAATGCTATCATTTTTATTTGCTTTGTTTATGCAGACTCTCAGAACCTAGCAGACTCCCGCTATGTAACGATCTGCTGTAGCGTGGTGCTGTTTGTCATTTTTATTTAGTAAGAAAGGTACTAAAAATGCAATATCACATCCTTTTTATGAATATTCAGTGAATCCAAATCCTGTGGAAATAAAAGGAGAGTACACGTATCAGAAGGCAATTTCTACCTGAACAGAAAGAGCCAAAGATGAGGAAAACAGACTGACAGACTGAAAACTGTTCCACAGATTGTTCTTTTTAGTTCCATAAACCAAATAATTGCCAAGCCTACAGCACTGGAAGGATGTTTTGATCATCAACTGACATCCCCATCCAAATCATATGATTCAATTATCGTTTGGTTTAGGTAGTATTTCAGTGCTTCACAGGAGTTACTGGGTATTGCGCGGGATGAAGGGATGCTGCACTGTCCAACCCTGTAGGAGAACTATTCATTTTATATTTTTGTTGGTGATGCAGTTTCAGAGTATTAATTTTTCTCAGGACAATGCAGTTTCTTCCTTAGAAACTTTAGGGCTTAGGTTCAGCCCAAGTCTTTGGCATTGCTGCGCTTTTCCTGAAATTGTCACAATAATATGTCACCAAAAAGCATTTTTTTAATAGTTCTTCAGGATCCAAAATTAAGATAAGAGCAGGTATGATGATATCATTCCTTCTTTACCTTGTTCCTACATGATTTGTTGATGTCACAGTGTCATAATATCAGGTTTTAATAGTATATCTGTCTTCTCTGTGATTTACAGTATATTGTTATTTACACTAATGATGGAAGCTTTCATTTAAGGAATAGTTAAAAGAGCTATAGGTCATAGATTTAAGAATTTAAAAAGTAAAAATAAAAGTGTTTATTTCTATGGATAGAGGGGGGTTCTAAAAACTCTTCTTCTGATTAAAAAATGCCACCTTTACTGTGTAAAACTTAGTGTTGTGATCCCAAAGATAAACTAAAATTCATGGATGGTATTGGAAACAGATGTAGTAGCTAAAAAAAAATATTAGCTTTTCCAGGAAAAGCAAACAGGAGGGAAAGAAACACCCTTGTGCTGTGAATGATTTAAACATTAATGAGTCCACCTTCATCAACAGTGATGATTGTTAGCACTTAAGACAGCATAAAACATCAATGTCTCCTTTTAAAGACACTCACAAAGCAGACAAATTCTACAGCAATCAAAGTTGAATGGAAGTACTTAAAAATGAATAACCATCAAATCGAGCAATGACTTTTGGGGTTTTTTTTGGCTGGCTGTTCTTGTGCTCTGTAACCCAATATCACTGACAGTAGCTGGCTCTTATTGCGGACAAAAGATTCCGTATGAATACTGAGTTGACATTTAAAGTCTTCTGATAAATCATGTTAGGGAATACGTTTGTACATGAAAATTCAGCACAAGATCCGCTAGAGCAACATAACTTTAAATTCCTGAGCACAAAAATAAAGCAAAGCTACTACTCTTTATGGTTTTGAAATTACAATGATTACCTAGGATGTGGAAAGATTACGTAGGAAGTAGTGTTAAGATAGTATTAAGAGGTATTGAATCCACAGTCCTTGAGTTATCAGTCAGCATTCCGAAGTGCAGCAGTGAACAAGACCAGGGTATGAACTACAGCACTACAGGAGTGAAACATTTAATCAGACAATCCGTATCTGAAAGATAGCTGTCAGCTTGTACAGGCTGGCCTTCAACACCTAATTTGTAGTAGTTCTAACGATGTGAGAATTTGCACCTTATGTCATTCATGTTTTCTAAGTCCTTGCACATACGAGCACATTGTATCCTCATTTCGTTAAAGTTGCGAAGTGGGGTTTAGCTATTACAAGCTCACCTTAGGCAGCATTTAGGGACTGCTAATTAGCACCGCAGTCCTGGAAGACCTGTTTCATTGCTACCAAAAGGTACTAAAGCTTTATAAGTTCCTTGGCACCTTATCTTAAAAAGCATTTTGTCTCCTGCTACTGAATATGGAGAGCAGCATCTCAGTTTTCACAGCACTGAGCATTGCTGGTGATGAAGGCTGATAATAATCCACAACTACTCCATCCATCTCTCCGCAAGGACTCAACCCAGTTAGCACTTCACAGTGAGCCTACTGGTGTGGGTCCAGCCTGACATGCAATGAAACTCACTGTTTCTTTAAAGTGATGCCGGTCGTTGTTGTAACAAACATAATCACGAAGGATGTGGGTGACCTGTGTCGAATACCCTGTGGTTGAGAGGCTACAGGCTCACCTGTAACAGCTTCCCAGAGGAAACCCAGGTGAGCGGGCTGGAGGCCACGGACCACTGTGGGCATTTCTCACCCTGCCTGTGGAAGCTGGGCAGGAGCACTGCGTTGCCGACTCTGCTTCAAGAGCTGTTTATACATTTTATCCAGTAACAGCTTAATGCAGAATGCATAAACAGTCCTTCACAAATGGGTTCAAGTTTAGAGCTTCCGCACCCTGAAACATCACAGAGCTAATGGATTAAATTGTCACTGTACATATGTATATATAGCTTTGTACATACATATTAGCTCTGTATATATGTATACACACACACATATATAAAACAGGTGTCCTGCTGCAGAAGGGTCCCAGCTGTAGAGTTTAACTAGACAGAAATGCCTCTGGATAGCCTGGAGTCCTGTGTCCCGGTCCTGAGGCAGGTGACCTCTCAGGCACACCCATGTCCTTGCTTATTGGGTCATGCCTCCTTAGTAGTCAAAACAGAAGAAACAATCCTTTTTCTATATGCACCTGCATAGAATTTTGTTTCCTTATGCCTGCATAAATACTAAAAGAAGGATTAGAGATACTCAGAGCTTCCAAGAGATATTCAGAGACAAGACACATCTGACTATTACTAATGTGTAGAAAGAATTGTAGAATATTTGTGAAATAAACCAAGAGTTAAAATTTAAATTGACCTTACTGTCATATAGAAAACCGAATGATTGTGTTTATAGAAATGACATTTGAATGAAAGTAAAATAAAAAAAGTTAAAGAAACATATCTACATACTCATCTTTATGGTTTTGTACATCTGTATAAGCATTTCTTTTAAATTAGAAGTATATTGGTTTGTATCAAAACACTGACTTTTGAGAAGAGCATCACTTTTATTCTGATGGTATCATCTGTGAAGAAGCAGTGCATCTGCAGTAATAATTGACCTTTTCTGGTTTCCGCATTTCAAAGAGCCTGAAGATATATTGCTCTTTCATTGCTGAAAATGCATTTGCTGTTTATGCTAAGTCAAATCAACACAAGCAAAAAACCCCATGTCAGTTAGAGCAAACAATTTCATTCATGTGCCATCCTTGTAGCAGATGAAAGATCAGAGGCTATCAAAAAAGGCAAAGGAAATCAGTCCTTTGACTTGTAGCATTTTTGTTGCTCTCATCCTGCCAACTGCTTAAGCATGTGGTTAATTTTTAGTGTGGAAGGTGATTCATGTATTTTTAAATTAATTTCTAAAAGGCATGTATTTAAGTGTGTTTAGGATTGAACTGAAATTTAAAATTTAGTTTTCACATCTGATATGCACGGATAATTCTGGACATCTTTACATACAAGCGACATTTTGAGCCAAGGCTTTAACTTACGGAAGTCAACCTGGTACAGCCATTGACATTGACTGAATGGTGCTGTTTTACGCTAGCTGCGATCAAACTATTTTGTTATCACAGTCAATTTTTGGTGGATTTGGTTGACAGATTCTTGTGGGTGAAAGCAGAAAACAGTGTGGAAACAATTTCCTTGACAGACAGTATTTCTGGAGTCAACCTGCAGAGTTCAGCAGAACAGAAAACAGCAGCAATAAAACTGGAATGCAGGTAATCTATTCTCCACTCTGTTTTGATTAAACCAAAGCAGAATAAAAGGAAAAATAAAAATATTTGGACAGAAAGAACATTACCAAGAGAGCTTCTCTTGAGTAATCTTGCATATGTATTTATCTGACAATGCAAGATGTACTTGCTTTAAAAGAAGATGTACTGCCAGAGGTGTTATCAAACACATATACCCATAAATATTAAAATATTTCAGTTATGAGGCACCTACATAAACGTGCCTGAAGAATTATAAGACACCTATAAAAAGAGTAGAAAGGGAAGGACAATGCTTCAAGATGAGACATATCTCAACAAACATTAGAGTTGTTAAGTGACAACAAGATGACAGGAAATGGCCTTGATATTTGAAGGGGTATGGCATCTCTCCAGAGGCAGGGGTATTTTAGACTAGGACAGAGGCGATCACTAAAGCAGAAGTGAGGTTTGCTTAACTTCCATCACCCAAAGAACATGTCGGGATTTCTGGGCCATTGTTCTACAGTCACTCTTTTTTTCCTTTTCTTTTTTTTTTTTCTTAACTGAAAAGGAAAGTTCTTACATCAAAACAGGTGGATCTTTCTTTTTCATGCTCAAAAAAAGTGAATAATTAATCATCGTATTTGTTTCTAGTGCAGTGCAGTTTCTAGCATTGTGCATCCTGGAACAACACATGGTCTATTCCCAGTTTAAGGTAGTCAAAGTATGGGACAGGTGCCAAGGGAACAGACAGTATTAGGGTTCATGTTTAAGACATGAAGGATCATTGGAAAATGTGTGTTTTAAAGATGGATATGGAGGCCAGAGTGGACAACAGAAAGGAAATTAATTTAGGGATAAAACCAGTACAACCAACAGATTGGGAAGAGAGATCAATAATGAAATGGGGAAAGACTGCACAAAAAGGAGATCAGAAAACTGAGGTAAGAATTAGTCATCAATGGCTAGGGAAGGGAGGCATGGCCAGCAGCTCCATTACATCTTATTCTACAAAGAAGTTTGCTTAGCTCAATTTGGTAGCATATAGTTTTCAGACATAATTTCTTCTCTCACAGAAAAGTCCTATTGACAGAAGTCTCTCAGAGGGCGACAAGGAGCACAAATCACCTGGAGAACCCCAGCAGCCTCTTTGCTTGTAGTCTTTCTTGAATCCTTCCTTACTCCAGTTTATTAAGCTAATTCTGACTCAAGGGAGACTCACAGTGTGACACTGAAGGAATCCTGACTAATGAGGGTATGCAAGTAAAGCCAGCCGAGATTGCTTTTCCTTTCCCCATTCACCATCAGACGGAAGGAGAGAGATCCGAATTTCCTGGTGCAGTGGATCCCAGGCAGCACGTACAGTTTTCTGCAATATTCAGGACAGACAAGTCCCAAGTGAGGTGTGTTCCAACGTCTTTTCAGGGGTGACAGCTGCTGGCACTGCTGCTGCTGGCGGTGGTGCTCAGACAAAAAGGCTTGGGAAGCTCTGCTCTAAGGAGGAAGACAATGGGGCTTCAGAAAGCGATGCACGAACATATGGCAAAATGTTTTGACATTGTAACAGGTAGAAAAGGGGAGCTTTGGGAAAGGGAAATCAATCAAGTCTAGCAAGATAATGGTTATGAGTGAAAGATTCTAAGTTTATAAATATAGTGGGGGGAAAAGAGAAGAAAAACAAAATGGAGGTATTGGGGGGGAAAAAAAAAAAAGAGGAGGCATTCAGTTTTGGAGAGGCTGTACCTGAAATCATAGAATCACAGAATCACAGAATGGCTTGGGTTGGAAGGGACCATCAAAGGTCATCTAGTCCAACCCCCGTGCGGTGAGCAGGGACACCTTCAACTCGACCAGGTTGCTCAGAGCCCTGTCCAGCCTGGCCTTGGATGTTGCCAGGGATGGGGCTTCTACCACCTCTCTGGGCAACCTGGGCCAGTGTTTCACTACCCTCATTGTAAAAAATTTCTTCCTTATATCTAGTCTAATCTGCCCTCTTTTAGTTTAAAGCCATTTCCCCTCGTCCTGTTGCTACAGGCCCTGCTAAAAAGCTTTTTCCCATCTTTCTTATAGGGCCCCTTCAAGTATCGGAAGGCCGCAATAAGGTCTCCCCGGAATCTCCAAGAAAAAAGTGTCCAGAGGCTGCCTTAAATGTTGACCTGGACAAAACGGGAAAAGAGTGAGAGGAGTAATTTTGTTGGGGTTAGTCAGTAAAACACTGGGAGCAAATGGAGTTGGTAAGGAAAAGAAAAGGTAAAGTGAAAAGACGGGCGATCATAAAAGCTAAATAAATAACAAGGAAAAGGAGTTATTTGTTACTTTTATTGTTCTTGCTATTAATAATAGCACTTGGAACTAAACAAATGGTTCCTGTCGTTAGCATGGGTAGGTAGTGAAAAAGCACACAATGGCCTGAGCGGTAGCTTGCACTGGAGTGGGCAAACACCTTTCTGTGTTCTAGGCCAAATACTAGCTGTGCCTTAGGTACACTCTAACAGGAGCAGCAGCCTAACAGGAGACCTGTGTGGGCTCGTGAAGGAACTGGTGTCCTAGTCCTGCAGCGTGAGGCTGCCTAGGTGGTGAAATGAGGGGCTAGGAAAGTGGCCAGCTCTAGCACTATGAACCTCTAGCCTGTGTGAACCTCAGTGAAACACGTGCTGCAAGGCCAGCAGCACGGGAGAAAGTAGCTGGGCCTACGTTGCACAGACTCCTCTGTTCCCACCAGTCTTGAGATGTGATTATGTCACCAAACATACCAGCTGTTAGGAAAGCGTTTTCCTTGCTGGGCTTCACTCTTGGAGGGCTGCTGCTGCCACGGGCAGGAGGAGAAGGGAGTCTAGAGAGAGCTGCCATTGCGTGCTGCCGCACCACAGGCTACACTGTGAAAACACCAGAAGGGTGTTTCTTCAGTTCCAGACAGCAGAGCAGAATAAGCCTACAGCCAGGTTCAGCTCAGCGAGGGGATGACTCCGCTCTGCATCCCTGCCTGGCAGCCCACGGCTGGTGTGGAGTTAGGCTCCCTGCAAGGATGGACAACAGAGAACATTCTACACGCAGCAAGACAGCCATGTGCTGGAAAGATTGGCAGCAGGGACAAGATGACTGGGATTGTTTCTCGATGAAAAGCAACCTGTAGAAGCTAGAACAGAAACTGGATTTGCTACAGGACAATGTGCTTCACTTTTCTTATTAGCTTCTTCTGTACCCACACTTTCTAATGTAGTGGTAAGTACTACATATAGACATGCATACTTACTGATACAACATGAACCTCTTTCTGCCTTCTTTCTCTTCTCCCCTAGACTTAATCCCTTTTTTTTCCCCTTCCAAAATCTTGAGTAGACATAAGAAACTGTTTTCTAGATTGTGACAAACAGCCTAAGACACTGACTTGATAGCACTTACATGGATTTATGCCTGCTGAGGATTTGGCAAAAGAGTCATTTACACATAATTAATCTTCTTAATTGGAGGCAGACAAACATACCAGGAAGAAAATCGAGAGACACACATTAAAATAGCCATATAGAATGTGTCCCTTGCCCCTATAGTATTCTTACTCTCCCAAGTCATGAAGAGGTGCCTTATTTCCTGAATATTCCTTAGCTTTCCTTTGAGTCAAACGGGCAACTGAGTAAAACAATAGATAATTTAATAATGTATATTTTGAATTTTTGATCCCTCATGGCTTGATTTATTAAAAAATGTCTGCTCACCTTGGAGCAATTGCTAACTTCTTAGCTGAATTTTCTGTATTTGGAAATGGTTAATCTTCATAATTATTATTGAAATAATGTGCTATCAATTTCCTATCTACAGCAGAACCATTTCCTAAATTTCCATGCATCTTAAGAGGCAGTCAAGCTCCAGCTATTACAAATCATATATAACTAAGAAACTTCTACGGTCAGAAAATATTTGGATGAATAGACAATTACATTAGCATCAGAGAGAGATGTCAACAACCTAGCTGTATTTTCAGTCTAAGCCTGGCTACCTGATGCAGCTTTAAAGGCTCTAAAACTGCCAACGCAATTTCAGTTGCTTACAGCAGGTGGTAGTATGTGCCATTAAAATAAAGTACTTCCAAGAAAGACCGCTGCTTAGTTAGCAAGAACATGAGCAGAACGGGCAAGAAAATGACTGCTATAATGTGCTGAAAGCTTCTAGATTAGGAAACTGCGTATTTATTACTTCTTTTCGTTTCAAAGCTTCCTGTTTCTCTGCCACACGATTACAGCACTCACGTCCTGGGGGCCCGTTACGGACGAGCCCCCGACGCACCAAAACCAACACCCCCCAGCCCAGCCCAGCCCAGCTCTCAGAGGGTGGGTTTCATCCCCGAATCCCACAGGCTTCTGCTCCCACCGCCTTTGACAACGGACAGACGTGAAGCAGGTTCGGACAAGACGTGAATGGCACTTAGGCAGGTAAAAGCAAAGGGGTAGTTCTGCTAACCCTCCTCGTTCCGTTGCTGCTCGTCACCGGGGCGAGGGGACCCCGCCGCAGCCTCTGCCGTAGGCCCAGCGGAGGCCCCAGCGCCGCCCCCCCGCCCCGGAGCTCGGTCGGTCCTCCCAGAGCGGGGCTCGTCGCCCGCCCTGCGGGGAGCCGGGAACACCCACCGCCGGGGGACCGGGATCTCCCGCCCCGGGGCGGAGATGTGTGGCAGGCGGCGGCCCCACAGAGCCCGCAGCCCTCCGTGAAGAGGCAGAAAGGGGCCACGCACCCCCCGCAGCGCCGGGCAACGCTCACACAGCCCCGCCCCGCCCCGCTCCGCCCGCCCCCGCCCGTCGCTCGTCTTGGTTCCCGCCAGCCTCGGCTCTGCTTAAAGTCACAGCGCCCTCCTTTTTACTGCGCATGTGCCGCGAGGGAGGGGCGGGGATGGGTGGGGGGTTTGTGCCTTGTTGCTGAAGGCAGTTCCCCCCAGGTTCGAATAGCTCCGTGGGTTTCACAGTAGCAGAGATTCCCCTGTGCTTACCTGGGTGGTCCCTTCTCGCAGGGTGGTGCCTCGTTCACCCGTTACAGGGGCTAAGGAGCATCCTTTGGTTTATCCCTTGCCTACCTCCAGCAGCTGGGCCTAATCTAAAAAACTACTGGGCCTAGTTTTTGGCCTAGTTCCTCAAGCGGTCTGTGTGTACACACGAGGCGTACAGCTAACACGATGAGGCTGCTTACAAAGGAAACTGCATGGATCCCGAGTAGAAAAGTTACCTTTGTGTGGTGTTAGGGGTTGGACTCATCGCATGTCTCCGTTTTTGTTTACATGTGTCCCCGCATGGAGAACGTACCAACTTCAGACAGATTCGGATCTTTCTCTCCCTATGCCCTCAGGGGGGAACCTCCACAGGACCATGAATTCCTGTCATGGGAACCACATGCGGAAAACAGGCACTGAGATAACCCACTTCCATTGCGGGAGCTTGTTGTGTATGGGTAGGAACGTGGGGTTTCCCACATGCCGTGTGAGATGCTGTGATCGGCAGCAGTGTCCCCGCCACAGCTGCTCTCTGTTTTCCATTGGATAGGTGAATTCTGACAGCATCTTCCAGACTGGATTCTAGAGGTAAGATGAGGGGCAGTATGATTAATGAGTAATTAGAATCAGCGAGATGTCTACCAGCTTCCAGACTGCAGTTGATTCAGGGTGAAGCTAGCAGCAGATACTTAGGGTAAGTTTATCCATAAAATTAGAGTTACCATGGCATTTCAGAGGCCTACAAAAACCATGCAGCAGTAAATATAGTTGTCGAGCAGATTTTTCTAGGTTAGTTTTCAGTTTCTACAGGCCTTTTGCCCTCATTCACTACATTAATATGATACACCCAAAGGTTGTTCCCCTTGTGATATTAGTTTAGGCTAGCATGGTCTTCAGCTGAGCCGTCTTCTTGTTGTCCATATAGTCATTTCCACATACACAAAATGAGCAGTTAATTTAAGAAAGTGATATTTCTTCTCACAGAAACATCTAATTAAGATTTTGTTAATTCTCAAAATATGTTTTTGGCTACCAGTTCTGCTCAAACATGGCAAAAGTAGGACCCATAGAACCTTTGGTTGAGTTAATGTCGGGGGGTACCAAATAACAAGAGTTGCAGGGGAACCTGAGAGCAAAGGTTCTTTATAAGCCGTCACCATCCTTATGTGCCAGTGGTTTTGTACAACTGAAATGTTTTTCCTCAGACAATGTGCCTTCCATTGAAAAGTGGAGAAGCATTTTTGTCTTCTTCCACTTTGGAGGCTCATTTTAAAAAACGAAACAAATCCAAACCAAACCTCTGCAAATTGCATTCCCCAAAAGAGCAAGACTTCCCTTCACTGAACAGCATCTTAAGAATTTCAATGTCAGCTTTGGCTGAAGCTGGGCTGTTACTCTGACACCCTTGCGTTTTATACTGACCTACCATAACCCCATCATTCCCATACTCCCTTAAGCAAAAGTTAACATTTCTATCAAGCCCTGTTGTGGTATCTTGATTGCAAATACCTACCAGGAATTTAGCTGAAACACTCTTGGCTTGTGCATTACATAAAATTTCAATCCTGGAGCACCCTCCGACAAAAGAAACTATAACCAACTGTGAATTATCTGTGGGTGGTTTATCCAGTTACTGATTAATCACTCCATTAATTGCTGCAAAGACAGTTAGCTAACTCAGTGTAGAGCCAATTTCTGTGAGCTGGGCTTCTAAACTCAAGTGCAGTGCCATATGAATCTGTCTATATGTGTCCAGAATTAGTCACTTTTGCACGGTTTGGATCTTGAGTCAGTAAATGTGCCATTCAGGAGCTCCTGAACTGCTGCATGCAAACCCAGCCCAGACCTCCCCACACTTATTCCCATTACTGGCAGCTCTGGGAAGAGTGACACAGAGACATCAGAGTGATGCTGGATAAAGCCAGTGCAGATCCAGCATGGCTGGGGCAGGGGGAGCATGAATAAGGTTACAGGTATCTGAGGGAAATTCTGCAGAATTACTTTCCAGCAGTCTTGGTAAAAGCATTTTCCATTTCTGGTGCAGGATGAGGTAAATGGATGGAGGCAACACAGATGCAGTGCTGTATCTGAACTAGTAAACCTGTGTGAAACCAACAGGCTGATGCAAGGAAGCCACCGTGAGAGTAATTTCAGGTCCAGCCAGTGATTCAGTGGTTATTGTGAACTGAGTCTACATGGAGTTATTTGAAAGCCTCTGTAGCATGTTGCCTGGCATCCTTGTGATCTGGGGTGGTTCATCTGCTTGCTTACCCATCTGTCCCAATCCACTCCATTACCCTGGATGGAAGAGAGCTAGTGGTTCTCAGATGCATCATCTATTTGTCCAAATGCAGTGTGAGTTTCATCTACAGCAGTATGATAGCAAGTCTCCTAAAGAGCTGTGAAGACTGCAAACTGAAACTAAGAAAACTGATGCAAAAATATTACAAAAAGTAAACAGTAAAGCTTATAATTCAGTTATACTCCAGTTTTTGAAGCTTTAAAATCAAGATGGATGACTTTTCTGAAAGATGTGTCTGGGTTCAGCTGAAGGTACAGGCCCAAAGGAAACAGTAGAAGCCTAAGGACAAACTAGATAATTATATTTGTTCTTTTCAGTTTCAAAAGTCAACATGGTGATGCCAGCAATAGAGATAAAGCATGGGGTAGGTTCTGTGAGTCAGATCTATTGATTTACAGGACTGATGAGTCTCAGGTTTAAGGTTTAAACTTCTGATTTTTGTGTCTAGCTTCCACACAGCTATTTATTATGAGTAAATAATTGTAAGGAAGGTGAAAAGGCTTTCCAGGCTCTCCCTTCCCAGCCAAAACACTCTGGTATGACAGAGGCAGGTAGGTGGCAGTAACAAGTGACTAATACCCTGCTGGATAATTACATCTGCCACAGGCTTACCTCTTAGCACCAAGCGCCTCAAAATTAAAAGCAGGGAGTATAGGGCAAATGCTGGAGATTCTGAATTAAGCAGAAGGGAAAAAAATAGCCTGTAGAGAGTCAAAGAAACTGTAGGAGTTCAGATGGATAATGAAGATTGTAACACTGACAGAGACAGAAACTTCAGTGAGGAAGGTCTCTGTTCAAGATCAGAATCTGCAGACATATTTTGGGCTCTAGAACAGGTGTGGCAACGTACTGAAGGTAAGGACCTTTGCCATAACAAGCTAAGTCAAGGTGAGGTGCCTAGACTTTCAAAGCAGGGGGAGAGAGAGAAGTGCTTTCAGGTGTCTGAGCAAGGGCCTTGTGATTCACTGTGTGAAGAGCCAAGGATTTCTGTAACGGGGTTCAGTACTTCTTATACAAAAACCTACATCCCTGATTCAGAACTTCACAGTAGGTTTCCCCATTTCATAAAGCTGAATCTTTGTCCAAATGTAGACAAAAGGGAGAGGAAATCTCCCTTTTGGCACAATTCTGTAGTCGCAGCCTGTGAATATGCAAGTGAGTAATTTGAGATACAGGCTCTCCATAGCTTGACACCTTTTGAAGTACCTACTCTCATTTTTTTTTAAGTGTTTGAACCACAAGAGTAAGTGGTATTTCAGGAGGAGGGTCACTGCGCATCTCTCCTGTTGAAGGAAGACCATTTTGCTGTGCTGAAAGCAAAATTTAGGGCCTGCTTTTGTAACCATGGCTATTCTCTCAAAATAGATACCCACTTTCAAAAGGGCATTCCTCCCAGTAGATAGGAAGTGGGTGAAGATACAGCACTGTAGCCCAAGAAAAACATGCGGGGGGTGGGACTGATCTCCAGAAGGTTTAGCACATTTTTTGATCTTTAGTCCTATAACATGAAGAACAAGTACATCTTATAAGAAATGCAATAGCAGCTTCGTCTCATCTTGGAAAAAAAAAAAAGGAAGAGTACACCAAATTCCCCACCAAACTCCCAAATGCCCATTCTTATCAATCCTTTCTACCCCAGAAGATACAGTTAATAAGTGCAAAGCACAGCCTGTCAGAGAGGCCACTGATTTAAACATGCTTCTAAATGAAAATATCCTGGAAAGTTCTAAAACTGAAGGAAAATAACTTGCTGAAGTCTGAATATTTTATTTTTTAAACAGAAGGCTCTAACTGACACGTCTTTGCTGACAACAGCCACAGTGATAAGGTACAAGGAAAAGCTTTGCCTTGGGACAGGTACTCCCAAAACAGTTGTGTTTTACTAAATCAAACCTAAATATTAAACTCTATTTAGGAAGTGATAAGCAACAAATCTTGTGGAATTGGTTTCACTTCCTCCCATGAGATTCAGTACTCAGTATTCCACATCAGCATTAACAGGGTTGATTTAAGAAGCCAGCTTTCCATCTCAGCTGAACCTGTTTGGCATATTAAGAAGGCTTCCTTTGCTGCTGAGGATTTAAATCCATACAACTGGTAAGGATAAGCAGATATATCAGGATTTCTAGACCACATCCACACATTTGGATTTACTGATAAAATGTTTGCTTTCCATCTTAAGAACTGTGTTGTTAAAAAAAAAAAATGACAACAACAAAAAAAAACCTAAACCAAAAAAAAACCACAGTGGTGATTTCAGACGTTAAGGTCGGCACTATTTGAACCACAATTAATTAGGACAAAGCGGATGATGAACTGTGGCTAGATGCAACCTGGCACAGAGCACAGAACACATTTGAACTGTAGCAAGTAGCTTTACAGAAAATAAGCCACAGAAACACCACGATTTAGGGAGGAGTTTCAGCTATGGACTTGAATTGAGGAACCTTTCAGAGTCAGAAGCTGATGGAGAATGAAGACAAACTTGAGTGATGGCAATGGTGATATTGTTGGCTTCTCTCCAGTACCAGAGTGGTATACATGCATGATGCTTGAGGAGATGGTGTTTGTGCATGCTTACCTCCAAACCCCATCCGAACCCCTTGAGATTCAGTACTGGAACAGTGTTGTCCATTCATGCAATTCACAGAGAGAAAAGAGCAATGATGCCGTTTATCCGCCTTTGAAAGGTTGCGGGCAGTTTACAAAAGGCAAGAGGTGGAACTGAAAAGAATAATGTAGGGATTGACCACAGCTGTTGTGAAGAAGCTGTATTTATCTCAAAACAAAGGGGATGGAGAGCGGCCTTTGTTTTGGATAAACCGACGTGTCAGCGCAGTGGACCAACTGGTTGTGTAAATCAGAAGGTGTGAATGCCTTCCTGGGCCAGCCAGACCTGCAGCGCCTGCACTGTCATTCAAACACACAAGGAAATAGTGTAAAGAAACATAGTTTCCACAAGGGTATTTCATTCACGCTTGCATTTAATACTTTTCTTTCAGGTTCATATCGAAATTCTCCGAAGTTTTCATTTGTTGTTCAGCCGTCAGTCTAATTTTCTTTTTTCTTCTCCCCAGCTTGCTACCAAAGTTTCTTCTATGTATACTATAGTGTGGGAGGTAGATTAGACACTAATCATATCTAGTAAGACTGTGTTCTTGCCAAGAAATAAAGAAGATGTATTGCTTACAATTTAACTGTGCATAGTTATATATATATTGAAATGTCTGCAGTTATTATTCTGCCAGCATTGTCCTACTGCAGTCACGGAACTATCCATCACTTAAAATTCAACACAAGAAGTCGGTTTGAATCAGCCAATCCCTCAATCATTTCCAATCAAGTGAAGAATGTTCATAGCATCATTTCAAAAATCTTGCTACCATTCCTGCCCTGGCAGAAATAATAATTCATCTTTCACCTTTGGGTACAATGACAATTGTGAAGAAGAATTGTTTACAGGTTATCAAGGATGCTTGAAAGACTGATCTGGTTCTAAGCCTGTATGACAGTGAAGGAGGCTGAGCTGTTGTCCTTGTACTAGGTCTTAATATTTATGTAAGATTAGTCAGTAGTGTTCAAGGCAAGTAAAGATGTCAAATTTAGTTTAACTTGTACAGATATATGCTGTTTTACTAGCTTAGTTTCAGAGGTAGCTAACCAAGCATATTGGTATAGCATCATTTAAAGGACTACCTTATCTTAGTGGGCGTCTTATTTGCAAGAATAATAATTATTTTCAACAAATCTGAAGAATAGAAACCAGGAACACACACTTTTTTTTACAAGTTTCTGACCTTGTTTCCTTTCCTTTCCTTTAAAGCAAAAGTTGTTTGTCAGCTTAATATAATAAACTGCTTTCAAGATTAACATGCCCTTCAGGTGAGCACTGAAGATAAAAGAAATGAGTTTCAGTGGAAAACTGGACGTGATATATATGACACAATTGCTTACACAGCCAGCTATTATAATAGATAATGGTTTAGTATTAGTAATATCTGCATCTATGTAAATAGAAGTAAGAATAATATTAAGAACACACATTATTAGATCAAATCCACCTTTAGCCTAGGTTAGTGTTATGTGAATATTAATCTTAATTAGAATTTGCCCTAATTTTGTTAAAAGTTAATAAGCTATATTATAGGAAATAAATGTATCCTTTTGTTGTGGTTTAACCCCAGCCAGCAGCTCAGCCCCACGCAGCCGCACACTCACTCTCCCGCCGCCAGTGGGATGGGGGAGAGAATCAGAAAATAAAAGTAAAGCTCGTGGCTTGAGATTAAGAACAGTTTAATAGAACAGAAAGGGAGAAACCAACAGTGACACTAATAACAACAAGAAAGTGACAATAAGAATAAAAGGATTGGAATACACAAGACAAGTGATGCACAATGCAA
>JAVKLA010000008.1:77540-93531 GCA_034782735.1 Sagittarius serpentarius
CATCAGGGTGTTATCAACATTCTTCTCATACTAAACCCAAAACACAGCGCTGTACCAGCTGCTAGGAAGACAATTAAGTCTATCCCAGCCGAAACCAGAACACCTTTAAAAATATCAAATTAGAAATTAGATTTAAAACTAGACAGATTCTTAATTTTGTAATATTATAACTTTTTAAATAATGATACTTTTTACTATGTAGGTTCAGCCCTGTAAAATTCTTTTCCAGCCCTTTATTCCCTTATACCAACAATTTTTAAACAGTCTCATAGAGAAATGTTTAAAGGTGTGAAATCTGCTACAGGGGAATAAATATGGCTTATATCTATTTTTTCCTCATAGGAATGTTTACGTTCCTGTATTCTTTATAGCATAGCATGTTCAGGGCATGTTTTAAAGTGGTATTCAGAGATATAAATAAACAAGTCTTCCAGGACAAAGGCAATGAGAGAGAATTTCAAATATGCTAGAGGTGCTAATTCAGATTCAGTGATTTATAGCGCCAGTGCCCACAGTGTGAAGTGGACAAATGTTAACAGCCGGAGTCTGCCTGTTGAAGTTCTGGCACTTAAGAAAGTCAGTAGCCCTTGATTCTAAGGTCTCACGTATTCTGAGTTGGGCAGAAACCTTCTTTTCCAGAGAGGGAAAGAGAGTGCCAATAAGATGACGGATAGCATGTGCCCGATGCCTCTGAGCCTGCTTAGGCTCTAGTTTGAAGAAAGAAATGCAGTTTTTTACACAGCACATTGCAAGTCACTAGTGCTTTCTTCCCTCAAATGCCCACAAACTTTCCCGAGAGACTTGCTGTGCCAGTAAGCTCTTTAGCCACTTGGTTACATTTATGAAGGTTTAACTATCCAATGTGGGAACAAATGGGCAGAACACAATGCTGGTCTTTCATGAAACTTCAGGTAAACAGACCTTGTGCTCTCATGTCCAGGCAGAAGAAGAGTTTGGTCTACAGTGGCCAAACCCAGCTGTAGCAGTCTGACAGCAGCTAGAAAGAGTTCATAAAAAAATGTATGTTGATGAAACTTGCCTAACAAATATGAAAACCATGCACCTTTTCAAAAATTATTATTAACTGTAAGACACTTTTCAAACAAAATCCCTGCAATAACAAGAACAATTTTTTTTTTTTGTTCTAGGCAACAGTTGCAGTGATTCACTTGTTACTTTCTCTTTTCCCTTTAATCCACCCTTAAAGCTAATTTCTATAATTTATTTTTTAATTTCTATCCTAAGAGGGTCTAGTTTGGCTTTGTGCTTTTTTTTTTTTGATGCTGTCTCTCTGCTTCTGTAGAAGGTGGTATTTCAGACGGACATGAGCACTTTTTTGTTTATTCCATTAATTCAAGGGAATTGATTTGACCCCACCTTCATCTGCATTGGATTATTCTATCTGAAAGAAATATGAATGTCTTAAACATGCTACATTTAATAGTTTTCTCATGTTCATTTCTAGATGGTTTAATTAGTTTAGTGACTATACATGCATGAGTTAAAACAACAAGTCTAAGTTTATGCCGAACTACATTGTTTCTAAGATTTGAGAAGATGGATTCACTTTCCTCTTTCGTTTGGATTCCAAAATGGCTTTAATGCCCTCACAGTATCTTTTCTCTTGCGTACTTATCTGCAGTTGCTGAGTTTTACTGTTGCAGGAGGGCAGCCAGGCACCTTTTCCCCTTTAGCCTTTTGCTTTAGCACAAAGGATGGCAGAAGGTGGACTCTCCTCTCTGGATTTAGAGTTCTCCAGGAAGCATTTGAAATCCTACTGCTTATTCCCACTGACTGACCACCTCAACATCTGTGATGCTCTCTAGAACTTTTACAGTTCCTTGGAGTCATTCTGAAATCTTACTATTGAAGAGATTCCTCCTTCGTTAGGAGTCCACTAACATGGACAAAAACCTTGGAAAGGAGGAGTGGAAGGGGAGAGACCTCACCTCAGCAATACATTCTGAAGTGTCAACCTAGTCCCTTCACATTTTAAAATGAGTTTTCTGAGTCCTTTTGTTCCTCCTTCTGGCAGCCAAACAGCTGAATGCTAATTAATTTTTCAGTACAACAGCTAAGATCAAGATAATAATCCTAAATTCTAAGTGGTAATTAGAGGAAAATGTATGTTTTTCACATGTTGAATAGGAAATGCAGACAACAAATAACATTTGCCTGGATGGTTACATTCTGATTTTCCAAAATATCATGACAATGCACAAAGTTTATTGTGGCTGGAAGTTCTGTTGAACTGTAATTCACATTCTATATTGATTTTGGTCTGAAGAGCTCTGTTCAGGTGGATCTTGTCAGTTTTTTTCAAAAGGGTTTTTATGTCAGAAAATCAATATTCCTCAAAAACAAAACATATTTTGCTGGAATGTTTTATTTTTCACAAGAAAAATCAAATTCAGAGGCAGAAATGCAGTTACTAACCAGAAAGTTAATGATTTCATGGTCATGGAACACCTCTAGGGGTTGGATAAACAGTCCCAAGTCTCTGTTTTTTTCCAAACTATGGGCCAATGGCTGTTTTGAGGTCAGAGTCACTTTTTTTCTTGTCTCCTTTGTACTGTAGGAACATCTCCAAAAGCAGGATTTTTGTCATTGTAGAAAGGGAAAGATTTTTTGAAAGATGTGTCAAAAACAGGCTAGGAAAGCCATTTTCTGCTTTATTCTTTTTTCTGATGATTCAAACAGCAAGTAACTGGGATTCCCCTTGACATGCACGGCACTTTATGTGTAAGCCTGGGTGCTAGGACAAGTAACGCTGCTATAAATCAAAAATGTATTTCCTGGCAAAGTCTTTATTGAAATTCATTGACTTATAAAGATGCAATGGGGTCTGTGATGGTCCTCTTCATGATCCAAAGATGATGTCTCCATTCACACACACAGAGGAGGCTGCGGATTTGTTACTCAGCTTAGCTATGTGACATATTGCCAAGAGATTTGGACTAGACACTTCTCATAGAAGGCTTATAAAGTCATTATTTTTATTCTTGTAGGAAGTTAGTTCCTCATGTTTGAGAAAAAGATGTTCTTGTTACAGAAGGCAGCATGAAAGCCAGTATTTTCAGTCACTTTTTCCTATATCAAAACCTTTGAAGGGTTATAAGCAGAGAATTTATGTACATCAGTAGATTCAGCTTTCAAAGGTGCCTTCTGCCAGAAAGAGGAAATAAGTACTTATTTACATGCCACTGTTTGGTAGAGGAACAAGCTTTGATCAACAGGCAGAACCTTTGAGGATCTGTGCTTGCAAGAGATTACTTGGGAGCCACGCTAAATGAGTTCATTTCCCGTATGCCATATGCCCATACGCTTTCATAAATTTTTCTGACAACTAGCACTTTCCTCTTCTGGGGAATGTACTTCAGGCCCTCTGGCCGAATGAAGAAAGCAATAATGGAGTGGCACAGTATGGACGCAGGTCTCTGCCCGACATTTGCTGGCATAATATGGCCAAGGAGTGGGCCACAGGTGACACAGCTCTGCACCAGCCTGGCAGTTCTGCTTGGGGGTAAAGGAGATGAAACTTTGTGAGGAGCATAGCCATAGGTACCGCCTTGCCTTTCTGTCAAGGTTTGATGTGAATGCATGCCACATAGTGTCTTTCACCTATTATTTCTCTGAGGCTGAATGCTACTGCTAACAATAAATTTTCACAGGCTTACTTTAGCAGAATATTAATGAAAATTTTCTAAATCTTTGCACATACACATGCAAGGCAGCAGCTGCTTTTGGTACTCTGAGAGAGATTTCAAACATTTACTTACTGTCAAGCTTTATGCATATACGTGTATGTGAAAGGTCAGAGATGGTTGTTCTATCATTTGGGATGAACACAACTGAATTGAAATGTCACAGCAGTTGTACCTAGCAATTTAAAAGCTTTGGAGTGTTTCAGGCCTGTGGATTGTCCTGCCAAGCAAATAAAAATTGACTCTCTGACTGTACAAATTTACATGATTACAGATAATACATTTTACATCACACTTGCAGAGTTTCTGAGCACCGGTAGAGCACAGGCAGCTTTTGGAGTTGATTGGAGTTGAGAAGCTTGCTGTGCAGCCCTGGAGCAGGGAAGCAGGCTGTTCATAGCAGATCATGGAAGGCATCAGTCAACCTGATGTGCGGCTGATAGATGTTAGCCTTTTTATACCTCTTAGACATTACAAAGGAACTCTGCAGAAGCCAGAGGATGTCGTGGTGTAATAAAAGAGCATGAAGAAAATTAATTTTAAATAATTAATTGAAGAAAAGACGGTGTCTTGGTAACAAGGGCTATACTAAAAAGAGATCATAATCCCTTTGTCAAATGTTTATATCTGGTTGTTTCAGCACTTTCTTCATCAAGAATGAGTCCTGTGTAAACAGAGTGCAGGAACTTGCTGGCTCGGGGAAAGGGGGACTGCTGGAGCATTTCTAGGTGCTCCTTCCCCAAGGAAGCACTTTGCTGAGGAATGTGGTGACTGGTTCAAATGGGGATGGTGAGGGTGGAGGTGGACACCTTATCAATGGAAATGGGAAAGTGCCCATTAAAAAAAAAATATCCAAATGTATGAACGCTCGACAAGATGAAGTGTGTTGTAATTTTGTGATTGTATAAGGAAAATGAAATCAAAAGGGTAAGAACAAGCAACTTGGATTCCATCTTTTCATCTGAGATTCATCCTGAGAAGAAAAGAAATTGAGGTTAATTTATTTAGCATATGGAGTGAGGACAAACCGTAATGAAACTCATCTCCATGCAGAATTGCAAACTGTACTCCTGACTATTTATATAGTCATTAGGCATTTTTCTCAAACAGTCCTCCAGAAGAGATGATAGCAATAAGGGTGTGTGTAAGTTCTGTAGAAATCGTTTTTGAAACCTACGGAATTTAATAAAAGGTGGATAATGCCTATAAGATTTTAAATGAAGCTGCAGGTTTACAAGGCAGAAAAGCTTATCCATGTAATTTAATATAGTTAAAATAAGATATTTTATGATTATCTAATTAAATTCTACAAATATTTTTTAAAAGTTTGTATATTTTGCTTCTCTAGGGAAGGCAGATAATATTTGATTAGGGAAAACCGACTATTATTCAAAAATAGGCTGTTGTCCACCTGCCCACTCTTAACATGCATTCTGCTTAGCAAGTATAAAATTAGGTTGTATCTTGTACACCATCCACTAAGTGGGTGCTTCATGGCATCAGTGAATCTCAACATATGTTGTTTAATGACCCAGAGCTGTCCTGATTTCCAGCATAAGTGTCTTTTATGTTTATATTTGAAAGCAGTATCTAGTTGAGAACAAGCACAAAATATCCATAAAAACTCAAAAGAAGGGATGGTCAGAGTCTCACAGATCTAATATCCCTTTCCTCAGTCATTCCTCTGTCTTGTTTGTTTCTGTAATTATTTAGGACAAGAACTAGTTCTTCCTCTTCCCTTGCACAGTGAAGCTCTGACTTTAGCTGAAGCCATTGCAGTGATAATTTTGTTCTTTCTAGTAAATAAATGACGCTTTTAGAAGAAGATAGTTTCTATTCACCATGACCGCTTTCAGAGGCAGAGGACATAATCTCCCAGCACACAGATTAAGGGTCCTGCAAGGAAACAGATATCAAGCAATTCACCCGCTCTGAGGAACCCTCTCAGGCAGAGAAAGGCCATTTCACATCTCTCAGCCATTGCTGAAATCCCAGCAGCCTGGCTGCTGCTTTTATTGTTAGCACTCATCAGAGCTTCAGAGGAGATGGGAAGGATTTTGAAGTTGCTAATTTCATGAGGGAATGAAGGGAACAAACTTACAGATCATTGGAAAAGATTGAATAAAGACAGCTGGCTGAGGAAAGTTGGGGATAAAAATGAGAATAGTTTAATGTGGTGTTTATCCTTTAATAATAGTCAGGAAATAACAGAAAAAAAGCCTTGTTGATAAGATTCACTTAGAGACCAGAGGCACCCTGGGGGAAGGATTTGGAAAATCTAAGAAAAGCCCCTCTTGCCTGAAGAACTCTGGCTACAGCATTCGCGTTCCTGGGGCTGCGGATAACAGCAGATGGGGAAAAAGGAGGAGAAACGCTTTTGCTGGGTAGCCCACTAAATGCAGTCTGGTTTACGCAGAGGGAGGGATGGGTTGTGACATAACCCATCTCTGCCAGCCAGTCTGCTCTTGGTGTGTTTGGTACTGCTGGTGGCACAAGTATCCACGTTACAGCTAACGCCTGTACAGATGAGGGGATGGAGGTAAAGCAAAGCACGCCAGGATTTAGCCCATTATTGTTATATATAGGCACCACTTTCCCCTTCCAAAAAAAAAAAAAAACAAAGACACCCCTCTTACCTACCCCAGCAAACCC
The DNA here is from genome assembly GCA_034782735.1 of Sagittarius serpentarius. Taxonomy (NCBI): domain Eukaryota; kingdom Metazoa; phylum Chordata; class Aves; order Accipitriformes; family Sagittariidae; genus Sagittarius; species Sagittarius serpentarius. The sequence goes on from JAVKLA010000008.1 coordinate 83,897, forward strand.
AAAATAAACATGGAGAGAGAAAACCATAAGCCACTTTTTTTGAGCACTTGTGGGCTGGAAAGGTAAATGATGCTCTGGGGCAGCAGGCCTCACTCTTACAGGGAAGTGAGAAGTTTGGACACTCTCAGGTCGAAAAGGAGCCGTGTACGTACAAACTGTAAGACAGATACATGTCTATACTTAGTTGTAAAGAAAGGAGGGATAAGGGAAGAATTACCCTCTAAATTTGGCAAGGAAAACTAAGAGGATTTTTGCTGCTCTGACTCCTCCTTTGAGAAGAGACGGTATAACCTTAGCTTCGGGTGTAATTTTTACAAAGTCTGCTGTAGACCCCAGGATTAGACAAGATGACTGCTTGTCCTGTTAAGCTTCAGAAAGCAGGAAGATGCAGGGTTGCTGACGAGCAGTCAGGCACCTGCCAGGTAGCGTGGGGGAACTGAACCAGTGGGTGCTTTCTTCTCTCCACTTTGACTGTACTGTGACAGATGGCATTTAGAATTGATTGATGTATCTTATAGAGTCTGTGCCAATTTAAATTATCTTTCAGATTTATCGTATAAAACACTGAGGTGAACTGTGTGACTCGGTGAATCAACTCACTGAGAAAGAAAGAAAGAAGAAAACCCACTTGGAAAAAATCCCCAAATCTGACAGCACAGGGTGTAAATGAGGGGAAAAAAAAACTCATCGGAAGACAAGTGCACTAGAGCTTGTGGATGAGTTGGGTAGCATTGTCAGTTTGCAGCCTTATGAGGTGACTGCATCAAAAGTCCTTCAGACTGCTATCAAAGACAAATGGTCTAGTTAAGCAGAGCTACTCTTATTCAGAAAGAAGAGGGTAGTATACCATGTACCAAGCTGTTTCTCTGTGATCAAAATTTGTTGTATGCCTGAAAAGAATTGGCTTAAATAAACCACTTATGAGGGAGAGGGCTGGGTAGCATTGCCATCATCTATTTGTATCAAGTCTTAATTTTTCTGGGATGCATATTTTGCATAACATTCTGCACTTCTATTTTACTACAAGTCCATTTTGTTCACGTTCAAACAGGCGCTGCAGATTTGCTCTTGCTGCTGGCTTATCGGAAAGAACAGCCCACTCACCCAGGAGGCCAAAACACCATTTTAAAAGTCAGGGAGAAGGAATCAGGATGAAGCCGTATTAAAGCTGGTAATTAGAAGCAGTGACAGCAGCACAAAGCTGCTGTACTCTGTCGGCTCCTAAACTCTGTCCAGGACTACCCCTGAGAGGATAAAATCTAAGTGCTTCTCAGGGCTATCAGTGAAGTTGCCCTATTCCTGCAGAGGCCTCGCCATGCAGAGCCAACGCTGTCCCAGCAAGGCTCCTGGCACCATCCCAGCCCTACCGCTGGCATCCCTCCCCGGCTGTCAGTGCTGCAAGGCAGGTCACCGCCACCTCTCCTCCTGCTCTCGCCTGCCAGCAGCAAAGGGACAATATCACTCGGCCCGGCGCCAGTTGCCTGGTGTGATGGCGTTGGATCAGCTCCTCACCTGACATAAGCCAGGCAGAAGGAAAGTAGACAATGTTCTGAAAGGTGAGAAGAAGCAAGAAGAAGGTGACAGCAGTCTGGCAAAGTGTCCAGAAAGGGGGGGAGAGAGAGGGGGAGAGAGGTAACTCTAGGAGGGTCACCTTGAGGCAAAGCACCCACTTCTCACAGCACGGTGAGAGGTGGTTATTTGTCTTTTGTGAGGACTGTGCTTGGCCCAGAGAGAGGTTTTTTAAAATATATAATTTTCTGGTGATTAAACATTGCATAAAGTAAATATTACCACTTTAAAGTAGATTCTGCATTCACAGGAAAACAAGGTATATGATTTTATCAGCACTCTGCTACAATATCTGTGTTGCAAACACATTCCTAAAGCCACGGAGATGATCCTAAACTGAACTTTCTACTCAACGCTTTCATCTTTCAGGATCTTCTTGACAGACAGACTGCCAGTTGTCAGAGTGTCTGTCAACTGTGAAAGCTAGCAGCGTATGCTGAGACAATCTGGGAAGGGCAGGGTAAGAGAGATGACTTCTCTGTTTATCTAACAGGAGCTCAGCAGAGTGACTACAGCAGCCCTTGGGAGGAGCAGACGCATCTGAAGGTATGAAAACTAGGCAGTCTGAAGTACTGCAGGGAAATTCATTTAATGCACAAAGGAAATTGTCCTAATTCATCTCTAGAACTCAATAGTGCTCTGTTTCCTTTCTGATGATTCACTGTTATTATGTACATTATTGTTTACTGCTAATTATTACTTAGGCTATCACTCTGTCAGGTCTCTACTGTGCAGGTCATATTATCAAAGCTTAATGGGTGTTACTGTTCAGAAGGGAGATTTAGCCTTTAAATATTTGCAGCCTGCTCTGTTAGAAAGCAAGGTGAAGCTGCCTCGATGTTACTGAAGAGACCTCTACATCTAATGAGCCACCTAATGTACTTTGGAACAGGAAAGTTCAAGATTTGAAACGCTTTGTCTGAACCCTTGAAGTCTTTCTCTGTGGTCATTACTGCACACTCTCTTCAGCCCACTGAGCTCTTCAACAGATACTTTATGTAAGTTGTCTTCTTAAAGAATTAAGACCTGTGGCCTGCTTTCCCCATCAACCACCTTTGGCAAACAGGTTATCATCTCTGTCTTTTGCAATATTTGGATGCTACCTTGTGTTCCAGGATTAATTTAGGCAACATCCACTGACCCATGGCCTTGTGCTGTTCAGGACACAGGGTCCTGATACCCGCTCCTTGCAGTCACTCACCATTTTTTTTGCCCATGGACTGACAACATTCAGATCTGCTTCTGAAAAGTGGAAAAATGTAGGAGTGGCCCCAGCCTTGATATAAATGCAAAGGTCATGTGGAGCCAGCCTGGGACAACATCTGCACTCGATGTAGAGCATTGCTGTTTGCTGCTGCTAAGGACATTAATATCTTGACCTAATGAGTAAATGCATGCCAGGTGTCTCTTTTGTTTGTACATTCAGGTTAGAAGAATAAGCTTATCACACAACACTTGAAATACAGTACCAACCAAAGTGGTCTATCAGGCATTGTGTACATTTTGGTGGCCAAGTTATTATGGAGACTTTGCAACATTGATATGAAGCAATGCCTGCTCGGGGCAGCAAAATTCCCCCAAGAAAAGGGAAATCCTGCCTCCCCTCCTCCCTTCCTGGTCTAGAAATTCAGTAATCATTGCAACTCCTTATTACCTGACAGCATATAACCAGGGAAGGGTTACAGATCTAATGACATCAAAAGATAGTTTACAACTATACACTTGAGGAGCCTTATCAAGGCATACTTAGCAGGAAGTTTTCAAACCTACTGCATTTGGGAATCTATCATTAGACAGTAGTGTCAAATTTTAATACATGAAATTAGTTAATGCATGTACAGTGCTTTGAAGATATGAAATGCTTTTTAAATTATGGGAAATCAAATCAAAGTAGGGAATCCAGGCTGAGCAATGGAGAAAGAAATATTTTAATGTAATGATACAGTGGCTTCATGTATAATGAAATGCTATGTACTGCTTCATCAGTGGAGAGTTCTCTGTCACATTTTGGGTGGGAACCTTCTCATTTTGCTGTTGTTAACTTGGACTGAAAACCAAAGCATCAGCTTTTTTTTAGATTGCATCATTTCTACTCCATCTTATCAAAAGAAAAACAGCTTCTCCTGCTTTCTCTTTTGTAATGCATATTTCACTAAGGGAACTTCGGCACAATGATGTGACATTATGAAAAAGTCAGCTAGGCTTTGGGGTGGTTATTATCTCAGTTATAACACTGATTTCTGCAGCTTTTTTTAATTAGTCAGTTTAGGGAAACACATACTTGGGGATTAAATGATACTTGGAATAAAACAGTGAATGTGCCATTAAAGACAACTAACAAATCTTAAGAACAAAGTGGATAAAAAAATATGAACTTTTAAAATAAAAAATGTGACAAATGTTTGCATTTTTTGGTTGAATTTTAATTTTTTAAGAAGTTTGACAGCAAAATAAGCTGGTGAAAAATCTGGAAAATGTCTTATTAAAATTTTCCAAAGTATATTTGCACAAATGTATTAAGCAATAATTTTATGCACTACATTTCCCTTTTATGAAAGCAAATGTATTTTACTGATATGAAACTGATTCATTCATAAATTTTCTTTTCCTGTATTTATAATGGAAATTCTTAGTCATCACAGCTGACCTGGTCTAGTGCTCATGATAATCCTGCTTCAAATGGGAGGCTGAACTACAGGAATTCCAGAGCTCGCTTGCAGTCAATATTTCAGTGATTTTAAGATATTCAGTCTCTGACTTAAAAATACAAATAAATCCAAATCTATGCCAGATATCATGCAAGGCATCTGCGCAGATATAGCCTAAGAATGCTCCTTAGTGCTACAGGTAAGGTTTACTATCTATTGATCTTACTAGAAATAGCAATGCATTAATGCCCTCAAAGATAGTGGTAGATTTGTGCTCTGTCTCATGGAAAAAGCATATATGTGTATTTTGGTGGGTTACTTGGCCTCTTTTTTTTTCTTTAATATTTTTGAGCTCTCAAACACTTTCCTATAGAGAAGGACATGAGCTCCACTAAGGAAAGCAGAGGCCTTCTGACAATCACTTGCTTATTCTTCAGTTATCTTTCTTTGACCCTTTAGTGTCTCTAGGTTTTGAAGTCAAAGGCAATTATAGGTACTTAGTGCTGCTATTATTATCTAAGAGGAAGAGAGTGCATTGTGTGCAAGCCATAATATCTCTAATGTACGTTCATTATAAGTCTGTAAATCTTTCAGCAACATGCTTGTATTGTGTTAATGGAAGTTTCTGTGTCTAAATTAAAGGTGAAAACACCCCCTTTATATTGGGTTAGGTATGACTAGAACTAGAAGCAATTGTTATCTTTATCAGTCCCAACAACTGCTACTCTAATAGAGGAAAAAATATAAACACAAATTATGCAGGGCCTACATGGGCCACAAATGTGCTGGAGAGGGTATTGAGAGAGTAGAGCACACAACTCATAAAGCTGTGCCCAAAGAGACTAGTAGGTGCAGCTGTGCTGACTTACACTATATAATTTACAGAAGTCCAGATCCTGGAGGGCGATCTAGAGTCCTGCGCAGGGGCCCGCAGAGAATGGGGAGAGTTTGGTGGTGGGAAATGCTCACTTCTTGCTGCCATCCAGAGCATTGATGCCTACACAAGGTTGCGGGGAAATGACTCTTTTCTTTTTGGCTCCACCCCTTAAATCATATTCTGATAACAGAGCAGAACTTGCCTCTTGCTTTGTAAGGCATTAGTGCCGGAAAAACTGTCATTGCCACTTTTTTATGGTAGCCTAACAGGTAAATCACTCATCCAGCAGGTTGCTCATTTGTTACCTTTGAAATCCTCTTTTCCTATAGCTTTACCATGCTCACGGGGGGTACTTTCTACACATTTGGTTGAAGCTATTCCACTCGACAGTAACAGTGGGCCACAGAAAAGCCGTCAGTATGAGCCCATGGACTAACAGCCAGTGCAGCCGCCTCCTGCCTGGAGGGAGTGGAGAGAAGCTGTGGAGGCTCTTGTCGTCAAGACTTACACTGTACTTTTCATTGAAACACATATTAAATACAATGCGTAAACAGTTCTTTGCTCATGCTGAAGGTGCTGGGGCCAGAACAGGGCTTGTTACAGGATTTGAAAGATAGTGGCAAAGTTGTCAAGGGAAGCCAGTGTAGTGCCTCTCTGCAGTACATCTGCTTCTGCTGTGCACAAAAGCCACAGCCATTACTTTTTTCTTACACGAGCACCATAACCATTCTTTTCAATATAGAGGTATTGATCCTACCTCTGGGAGTGGCTGGGCAAGCACATTAAGGGAGCTGTATTGCTTGGAAAAACTGGTAACTTGTCTTTTAGGCTCATGCTGTAAAATGAGGTGAAGTAAAGCCTACTGTAGGGTGATAAAGAGGAGCTTACCAGAGAAAAGGTGACAGAAGCAGCAAGTATTTCCTGTCTGGTTTTTCATATTAAAAGGCAGAAAACCTGAAATCTAGCAGAATGAGGCAGGTGTGAGTGTAGTGTACACTGCAAGGTCTGAACAGCACAGAAACCCATCGAATACTAAAAAATGCCAACCTGATCTTTTAGCAAGTGACAATGCCTGATCCTTTCTAAGCTGCTTTGGTTATTACATGTATTGTCCACCCTGTGCATTGCATTGTATGTAGGTTTGGTGGAGGATGGAAAAGAAAACTGGTGTGTCCCTAAATCCTCTGTCCAGCTCCTTTCTTATGTAGGTGATGTCAGGAAGTGGTTTTGGTTATTGAAGCAATTGCGTGTTCTGGTGGGGAAAAATAAGGAAAAAAAAGAAAAAAAAAAGTGGCTAGACATTCAGTTAGTAGATGCAAGGAAAATCCATTATTGCATGTATCATCCAGGTTAGCGAGGTATGGAGTAGAGCACCAGAGCTGGAGTCCAGCTAAGCATTGTCTTCTAGTATGAGGATGGCTCTAGTAGTTGTGTGCTAGCGGCTCCACCACTGAAATTCAGAAGACCCAAATCCTCATGTGTACTGACCTGAAGGAGCCCTTTTGGAAAGGAGGTGACGAGCAGGAAATTTCTGAGTGAGGTGGCAGGAGAGAAAGTTCATTATCACCCAGCACTACAAATAACCTGGCCCTCATGAAGCAAACCTGTTTAGCTAAGAACAAAAGTAGATGAGTAGGACATAAGTAGAAAGGCTCAAATTAATCAAGTTTGACTCTCAGTGAAATTACTTACAATTCTCTTCACAACTGGCTGTTCACTCAGCCCCTTCCCAATTAGAACATTAAGATTAAGTGTTATAATATAAATGTGACAGTGAAGAAAAAAACTGCATGCATATAATATGCTAGAACCTATGAAGTCTCCAAAAAGTGAGATGGAGATCTGCACACTGCTTTTGTAAGAAAGCACCGAAACTGGCTGCAAACCTTACAGAAAGAAAACAAACTATCCATTACAGCCTCAGACATTGATCCATAATACAGGTGTAGAAAGCTCTTTGTTACACCTAGAAAACCAGCTTGAAACGTGTTCAATCCAGAGTTGCTAGCTTTAATCCTGCTTTTTATTAGCAGTGGTGAAAACAGTTCTGCCCACCTTGAAGGACAGTTAGGGTGGGGGCCCACTGTCAATAGCGGCTGCCTCAGGCTGCGTCATGCCCAGCGGTATTCTGTAAATTTAATTTGGAGCCCCAGTTTATGACAAAGATCTGGTTCAAATTTATTCTGACCCCCTGACCCTTCGCTGAATCAGTCCATTATGCAGATCACATCTGAAAAATATACAAAATGAAATTGCTTTGAAATTCAGAGATCTTTTTTAAAACTGGTTTTATGTTAGTTAGTAATGCTGGTAAGTTAAGTATTCCCGTTAAAGACTTGAATAAATGATTCATGTAATTAACAGCATATTCAAATGCACATACTAGCTTCTACAGAATGAAAGTAGAGAGGGAAAATGGTATATACTAATATTAATTAATTAGCCAATCCATGTTAATTAGGTGACTGCATAATTAGATTTGGGAAAATGAGGTTTCATTTGCTGTATTTGTTAATATTTGCTTCCTTCAGAACCAAGTCTGTCTTAAGTAGATGATCTCAGCTTACTTGCTGTATGTTTTTCAGGGAACCTGGTAAGAAATGTTGTCAGATTTTCCAGTGTAACAGAAAAGGATATTTTCTGAGATACTTATGTAAATATGATAATAAATTTTTCCTTGACCTATTGACTTTTTCTAGAAATGTTTCCCTAGAGGACTGCAGGGTATCTGAAAGAACATAGGAGCACCTGAATGATTAATTATATGTTTGATATAAAAGCATGAGGATGATTGCTTTCAATTTTGAATATATAGTAATGTAAGGTTTTGTCAATTATATTCTGAAACTACAAAGACTTTCCTAAGTATGAACAGTAATAACCAAATGAAGTTGGTGGCTACTCCTTAACTGTTATAATATGCCCTTGTTCACATGAAATTAGTTTTATGAGATAACTGCGTAAAGATGTTCAGAAATGTCAACAAGTTGGTGATTCAGATGGTTGAAATTGGTTTGCATTATTAAGTTGATAAACTTTGTCTGTCTTGTTTTCATTCTCTCTTTATCTTCGTACTTCATCAGTTCCTTTTCTCTTCTCTTTTGCATTCACCATCTTTCCTTAGTGCCTAAATCTAACTGTAAAGAATAATAGGTGCTTACATCGGAAGCTGATAATAGTTTTGCTGTAACGATTTTAAAAGACCAAGGAAGGAATGCAACAATTAGTCCACTTGGCTCCTCATGAGGACAGCATCTCTTTCCTGCTCTCATTTTGTCACCTATTCATCTCTACCTGCATTAAGTTTTTCATGCTCTTGTCATTTCCTGGACAGCTGGCAGCAACCATTTTCCTGGCATGCCTATTTTCTCAGTTGGGTTTTACTCCTAAATCAATGCATTTCTAGTCTTTGCAGAGCTTTACTTCCATTGTATTTTCTTTCTCCTGTCTGGGAGCCAGGAAGCATATTACTATTTCATGACTCAGGGAACAAATGACTCTATTTCAGCATTCTTCCTCAAAAGCCATTTTGCTTTTCAAACTATCCCTTCTTTCTGGCACTTGGAAAAATGAAAACTTCTCATCATGTTTGATGAGCATTTAAGTGAAATCCTCTGAAGCAGCCCAGGGTGCTTACTGGTGAAGTAATCCAGCAAGGAGAGCAGGGAGGAGTCACTTGCATTTGTCTATGGTCACTTCTTTCATGGGGGCTCCCTACTTGAGCAAAGGATTGCTGGCAGAAAGAGAAAAGCTGGATGTATTGCCAGGATTTGGAGTGCATGCCCTGGAGGTCTGACGACCTGGTAGGGAGGGTCAAGGATTTTGGTCTTCTTCTACCATTCAGTGAAGTGTTTTAGCTAACTATACACATGGGTCTTACTTGTCTTAACTAATGTATAGTATATGGAAACCAATGCAGGCTGTTTGTTGAGTTTTGGTTTTTTTTTTTTTTTTAAATACAAACACAACAACATCTTAAAAAAGTAGAAAAGTGAATTAATGATCCATAATATGAAAAGATCATCGAATTTTGAAAATAAGTGGTTTCTCAGTTTGTAATTTGGCTGATGACAAGCTGATTGATGAAAAGCAGGAGAGATGAAGCAGTAGAACTCTTCAGAGTTACGAGCTGCACCAGTTACCATCTGTTGTCAGTGGGTGCCCCCTTCTGTCTTACTGGGACGCCCTGGTTTGACCTTGTCTTCTGTCCACACTACGTATATGCTAATTCTCACTTTAGCTCTATTATGAAGAAGGCCAACTTAAGAGCAGATAGGAGGTAGAGCAAACTCTCGCTTCTAGATGTAGCATCTCCTGATTGTAGCTACAGGAGAGCAGCAAACCACCTAGTGCTCCAGCTCTTGTCTTTCAGGGATAACCACAACACCTGCTTGCCTTACAGGTGATCGCTACAAACGCCTCTGCTGAATTCCAAAGCAGCTGTCTCATTTTTGTGCATAATGGTACTGTCCTGGTTTCGGCTGGGATAGAGTTAATTGTCTTCCTAGTAGCTGGTACAGTGCTGTGTTTTCAGTTCAGTA
>JAVKLA010000008.1:93631-126189 GCA_034782735.1 Sagittarius serpentarius
CCCATCCCACTGGGTGTGGGGGGAGCGAGTGAGCGGCTGCGTGGTGCTGTGTTGCTGGCTGGGGTTAAACCACGACAGGTACAAAATGACACATTCGCAGAGGGAAGCGCCTTGTTTGTCCAGAAGAGAATGGGACCCTTGTCAATACATGCTGGAATCATTCTTTCCAAGACAGCTTTGCAGCTGGAGAATTTCCTGGCAGCAGTATGACTGATGCTGGCTCAGTCAATTAAACCAGCAAACAGCATTTAATCTTAAACCAGCATGCATTCAAATAAGCTGAGCTTCTGCATGTAGCTCAGCATAGTTGACTTCTCTTTTGCAGAACTGCACAAGACTTTTGGGTAGTAGGCTGTCAGGGCCCTGAGGGCACTAACGGGCATTTCAGCCCCTGCCCAATCTTCCCTGGGGCCTCCCCTCTCCTCCTGCCCATGGATCTCAGAGCTCCATTTCAGCTTAGCCTTAATTCCGTTCCTGAGCTGTTTTGTAGGTGTTCCCATCTCTGGTCCTACCTCCCAGATGGACCTCAGAACCTGTGCTGTAGATAGCCTGCCTCCTGGATGGGATGGGCCCCTTGGTTCATATGGCTCTGTCTCCCTGACAGACTTTAGGCTCACATTGCTGCACTGTGTTGAGTCCTGTTATGGGCACAGTCTCCTTTTGCTCCTGATGGGACTGCCTGGATGGACCCTGGACCTGGTTCATTGCTTGCCATATCAGGGGCTGCTGATGCACCCTGTGACCAGCAGCTGGTCCTACCTTCAGAAAAAAGAAAGACATGCTTTGGGACGTGCCTGGGTTTTTATCACAGAAGAGGCTCTACCTCTCTGATCCAGGGTTTGAAGGAGTAAGTAAACTCTTCGGTCAGCCTCTTTAAAGGATCACTCAGTTGTCTGCCCAGCAGGTGTGGATCCACTCCAGGTATGTGATGTGGGCAAACTCATAGAGCAGATTTGAACTTACTACCAACTGTCCAAGGTGGAGTTGACAACGGAACCCTATGTACTGTGCTGACGATTTTTTAAAAAAATCTATCCCTTTCCCCGCAAGCTGGCCATACTAGACTGTTATCTGGGCAGAGGTTAAAGGAAGCAGAAGAACCGCCCCTCTTTGACTTCAGAATCTAGAGAGCTGAAATCCTAAGCTCAGTCTTTCTGAGTATGGATCACCTTCCTGGTGTGTTAGTCCAAGGAGTCAAAGAGTAGTCCACTCTCTATGGTTCAAGTGTTGGCAGTCTCACTGGCAGAAACGACATAAAAAAAAAAAAAATTAACAGGGCTGTGCAGGCAAAAATAAATGGAAATTCTGGTGTCATATGTTGCAGTGCATGGAGAGGGTGATGAGTTGCGAGCAAGCTATGTAGAGATGGGTCACACTACTTACTTTGTTACTGAGGGATTGCTGACTAGTTCCTATGAAAGTACACTATGAATGTGACCTGTCTCCCACCAAAGGTCTTCCTACTTCAACAGAACAGTCAAAAGCCTTTCTTCTTTATGTGACCCATAAGCTACAGCGAGCCACTACCCAGGAGAGGACTACTGCATGTGATACTTTTCCTCCTCATTAGAAGTACTTACCTTGAAGTGTATGGATTTTTGTACAATTGTCAAAATTATGTATAGTCATTTGATAGAGAAAGGTTATTTTTGTTCAGTCACAGATATATAATGAAATGCTTGATTTTATATGCCTGTATAAAAAAATGAAAATCTTAAGTTTCAGGCAGTTCAATGTTTGCAGGTATAGTAGTTAATTACCAAGTTACTCAGCTATAATTATACATGTAAGCTGAATGGAAAATTACTCAAGCCTTTGACATTTCTGTGGCTTGATTTGTACTTCACATGTAAAATAGACATATCCACCAAATTTAATGTAAAATATTTGTGTTACAAGGTTGTATTTAATTTCTAATGAAGGATAAAAAAAAAAATACTGTGTTGAAATAATGCACGAATGTAACTAAATGAGTCATTCTAGCCCTGGGGGATGTTAATTTCTAAATACTTGAATGTACTGTAACACATATGATACTATGAGTCTTAGGATAATTTCCTACTACATCTTTTCTAGGTTCTGTTTAGTGGAATATACACTGTTTGCCTAGTCAAAACACGTGTTGGTGAGGCAGTCAACGAGCATTTAGATTCAAACTGCCACATTCAGTGCTCTCTCTCTTGCTCTGCGGGTGTTAGGGAGCTGTGCTTATTGTGGCAAGAAAGGCAGCAGCATGAAAGTCATAAATCAGCAGGAAATTGTCATTAGCGTGTGTAACAATTTGTCTTTATTAGCATTGGACAATATTTTCAGAAAAAAGGAACTACTGTATAAATTCTACAAACTGTATTCCTTGTAATCGCTCTAGTTTGCTGTAACAAAGTCCTGGAAAGTCTTTGGCTTGCAATAAATAGAGACTGTGGCAGAACTTCTGTCCTATTAAGTCAGTTGGCGTTTGCTACCAATGAATTTCACATTACCCGTACAACTCATGTTTTTCTCACACAAAATTGCAAAACCTTCAAGGTAGATTTTGTATGGTTTAAACCCTGCCTGTCGAATCTTTACCACTGTGCAACAGAGGGTAAAAGATGCTTGAAAACAGGGAGAACAAACAAGTGACCTGCTTAAGAAATGAAAATATTTTGGGGAATCTAGCCTTTTAATTTTAACCATATTTTTTATTTTTTTTCTCTCAGATTCTAGGGGAATAAGTATACAAAGCCTAAAAGAAGATATTTCTGTTTGCTAGGAGAAAATTGACTGGGGAACACACCTTTCAAGAGATGAAAAAGATACTAAGAATGATAATCAAGAAGGTCTATGGCTTTATCGTAAGAGGTACCACAAACAGTCCCACAAAATCATCTCAGCAGTTTGAGGTAAGATGAGATATTGTGACTTGATTTTATAATCTTATTTTCTGTTTTTTTCTTTTTGATGGATTACCAAATTCAGAATAGAATGGATAGCAGAGGCGCACTAAGTAGCAGAAGCCATTTCTAACCATTAAAAAGTATTAGACTGGGACTGGTTATATTTTAGCAATCATTTTTGTAGTGAACTTTGATTCAAACATGAAACAGACTTATGTCTTCTGTACCTGATTTACATTAGGAATCAAGTTAGCTTCTAATATTTATATTTCAAATTAAATGAACAGAAACTAGCACTAAAAGACATTAATGTTAATATTAACCCAGACTGGCTTTAGAAGTGAAAAATTGCTTAACTTATTGTAGTCCTGTGGCAATTAATAGGTTTGGTAACAATCACTTTGTAAGTAGAGTCATGCTACTAAAAGAAGACAAAAAATCCACACCACATAATTTTTTACATCCTTACAATAGTACTTACTAATGTTTTAATATACCAAAAACCAATATAGCACACTCAACAGAAACCAGAAGCTTTTAAAAATATACATGATCTTTTAAATATATGGAGATCAGACTCTGATACCATTATTCAGTAGAACCCCATTCATGTTTCACAGCAACCCAAGATTTCAAAACAGTTATTTTGAAAGGTGAAGTATGCCAAATCTAAATCATTAAACAAGCTTTAGGGTGAATACTAAAGTAACATTTAGAATTGTTTATCAATATTGTGCACTAATCACAAATGTAAATATATTGATATATGCCTGATAATCAGCACAAATCAGCACAAATGTTGTAACTTATTAATGAGCAGTGTTGTTAGGTGTCAACATAATTACCATTTCATTTTGAAATGAAGTTCTCATGCTTTTATCCAGTGACTGTTTACTGTAAAATACATGCTTACTCTCTGTCCAGAGAGCACTGAGTAAAACCACAAACCGAGGTGAATACCTAACTGCTTTATTTCGCTCCTTCTTGTACCTACATTACTTTTTGTCTTATGAAATGCTTTCATGCATAGCAATCCAGTAGATCTTTTACTAGAAGAAGTCAGGAACATTTTCTCCCCATTCTGGATTTAAGCCTGAGGATTATGAGACTCTCCTGGAAGTTTAGAGATGTGGGGTTGGACCCTCCTCAGGTGAGGAAGAGTTTCAGAGTTGTGTTTCCCATTTTTTTTCTTGTCCGAGCGCTGTGTCAGGCTGCTAGGCAAAAGATAAATCACCATCTGGGGTTTTTTTTTTGAAAGATTACTACTGCTTTATTGGAACCGTCCTTAAGAGACCCCTCATCCTGGATCACAGTGCAGCTATTGAACGTAAACTCTGGAAGAGATCCAAGTGAAATACGGATTTTTTGGTGTTTCCTGTTGTGTCCTTACTCTAAATTTCAGTTAGTTGTTAGAGGTGTCTTATTCTCTCTTTTGGCAGTAGCAATGTCTAGCTCTGGTGCTTGAAGTCATCATGATGGAGTCAGATATATACATTTTAAGGGTTTGTCCCTCAAATTTGGGGACATGTAGGTAAGAAAGTGGTCAATATATGGCAGTGCAGGGTTGCTATCCAGAGAGATTTCAACAGGCTGGAGAAATGGGCTGACAGGACTCATGAGGTTCAGAAAAAGCAAATGCAAAGTGCTGCACCTGGGGAGGAATAAGCCCATACACCAGTATAGGCTGGGGACTGACTGGCCGGAAAGCAGCTTAGCAGAAAAGGCCTTGGGGCTCCTGGTGGGAACGAAGATGAACATGAGCAGATCATGTGCCCTTGGACCAAAGAAAACCGACCGCATACTGTGCTGTGGGAGCAGGAGTGTAGGTAGCAGGTTGGTGGAAGTGATTATTCCCCTCTATTCAACTCTAGTTAGCTTCATCTGGAGTGCTGTGTCCAGTTCTGTGTTCCCCAGAGGAGGACGACTGAGATGATTAGGATGTTTGAAAGTACGTGACGTACAAGGAGAGGCTGAGAGATGGATTTATTCAGTCTTAGGAAGAGAAGGCAAAGGGGAGACGTTGATGCCTTCAGGTACTTGATGGGAGGGAATGCTCAAGGACAAAAGTTGCAACATGGGAAATTTTGAGTAGATATTAAGGGAAAAAAAATTCACAACAGGGTAGTGAAACACTGAAAGAGGTTGTTGAGAGAGGCTATGGATTTTTCATCCTTGGGGGTATTAAAAACTTGACAAGGCCCTGAGCAGCCTGATCTAAGCCGAACAGTGGGTTGGACCAGACAGGTGACCTCCAGATGTCCCTTCCAACCTGAATTACTCTGTGTCTCCAGGACTCTGTAATCTCTCAATTTGTAGATTTAGGTCTGAATAGTTCTCATGCTAAAATATGCCTCACATGCTAAAATATGCCTCATTTATACGACTCATGATGTAAGAAGTTAGATGCCTTGGCTCTTTTTAAAAATTCCTGTGACTATTTGCATATTTAGGCTTCTAAGTAGCTTTAAGGCATATTTCCATCCCTTTTTTCCCATCAGACTAATGTGTCATATGGCTGTTATCCTTCCTTTCTTGAAAGTTTCCAGTAGGAACCTTAATCCTCTCTGTGTAAGTGTAGAGTAGCCAAAACTTAGGGGGCCCTATCTGTGAGTGTTACAGGGAACAAACCATTTTTTTTTTCACAGATAGATACCCAGATGACAACTGGAAATTCATATCTGGATGTTTTTGGATATTCATCTTCAAGGTATTTATTAAATTCTTATACCCAGAAAACCTAATATTTCTGATTTGACTGGGCAGGAACCAGTGTTACACGTGATCTGGAAAAAGAGAAAGGATACTGAAAAGTTAATTGGCTGATGCTGTTGTGTTCTCACATAAGTAAAGAAAAATAAAAGTGAGTGATGCTGCTTTGGATACTACAGTAAAGGATCTCCAGTCTCAGTCCCTGTATTGTCTTAAACATATGCCAAATTACTGGTCAGAATTGTAATACATTTTAAAAAAAAAAGGGAGGGGGAGGATTCTTAAAGTTAGTCCAGGTTGCTGGAGTTAACAATTTTTTGTCCTATTTCTGGACATCATCAGTTTTATTTGACCTTTAATAGAGTTATTGAGAAGGTTAAGAAAGCATGGGACATCTAAATATTAAAAAAATCTAGTTCTTCCAAGAGGGTTTAGATCACAATTCCTAGACCAGCACACTTGTTTGCTGTTACAACATATGGAGAATCCTGGCTGTGATATGGAGATTAAATTACTGAAGCACAGTTTTAACTTTGATGGGATTTCCTCACAAGTCACTGCTCATAAAACCTGCTTGCTAAATGAACTTAAGCTCCGTAGAGTGTGTTTTAAAGAAGGGTTCAGAGGGCTTAAAAATTGTCCCTCTTTCATAAATAAATTCACTTGCTATTCCTAGTTGTAGTGCAGGAGACCTAGAAGATAAGAATCTGATACCTCAACAAAATCTCAGTCTGGGGGTGTTTCAAAGAGATGGCTCTCTGAATCTAAAGGCTATGAATATGCAATTATTGTCATGTCCCTGGAATATTTCCAGGCCCCTTGATAGAGAAAAGATGTGCAATTTGTCTGACTAACTGCAACCGTATCCAGTATAGATGTGTCTATCTCAGCTAGTTGCCCTTAGGTCCTCTTTAAAATCAGTGCAGAGAAAACTTTTAGGTCACTGTCCTTCTTATCTTAGAGCCAGCATTTGGAATGGGAGAGATGTCTGTGTTGTAACCATCAAAAGTTAGGAGACACAAATAACACTGAAGATGACAACTCCCATTTTTAAAAATCTTGTTTAATCATATGCCCCCAAAGCTGCCCATGAGTAGAGAAATGTAAGGGCTACCCAGGAGTTAGCTTTCCTTTTGTACTCAGAATATATTAATGGGAATAAAAAGGCCTTCATGACATCTAATTTGCTCTGCAAAAGCTAGCTTGTTTTAGAACAGAGAAAAAGACAAAATGTTTTTGTCGAGTCATTCTGATCTGTTCCAAATACATCCAACTGGTGCCACCAAGCAATATTTTCCTGTTCAACTTTATTGATACTTAATTTACTTGGCTAGAACAGAAGGTAGGTACTGGTTCAAAGGCAAAGTTACTTGGCTGTAATAGAGCATGTGGGCCACTTGATGGAGCCATGAGAAGGGAGGTAGCCAGCCTGCTTCTCGCTGCCTCTCGGGGATCGTGCCATTAAAATGGGAGCTTGGGGAGCAGCATCTAAAACATACCTACAAAATACAGCAATGCCCTTAAAGAGGGGGAAAAAAGCTCCCCTTGCCTCTTCTACAAATTCAGTTACAGCCTCTACCAGCCCCAGTGGACCTTGTCACAGTGAAGTGACTGGCCATGCCTCATCATCAAGCACACGGGCATTTTCCAAACTCCCCCCAAAACCAAAAGCCACTCATGCAGGTGTTCACCAATGGTAAACAGTAAGAATGGACATTGCTGGATGAAGCATCCTCTCGTAGTCTGCAGGATTCTGCATATATCTAGTTTCTAACACACTTGACAACATCTTGACAGAAATATGCAGCTGACTTACACAAAGGCATTTTTTAATTCAATGGGATGGATATAGACTGAACAAAAACATATGGAGTAAGAGATACGTCTTATAAAAAGGAGGTATCTTAAATTATTGCATTATTGCATGGTATTCAAAACATCTATTCACACAATATATTTTAAAACAAAACCACTTTCAGTAATACTTACTGCAATATTGTTCTGCTTTTGAAAATATTCAATTGGAGGCAGACCAGATATAATTTCTTTTTGATTTCCTGGTTTGGGGTTTAATTTGGGTTTAGGTGGTCACATTACACTGAGACACGGTAGTGAATTACATGAGCTGATGAACCATCTGACCTCTGTGTTACCAAAGAATCTGACCAAAGAAAAACTGCTGTTTCTCTATGACTACAATGGAATATTGTAAGGACTGTCATTTTTGCCTTAGAGTGCAGATGTTTATATTGAAAAACAAATGCCGATCCCTAATGTTGGCTCATTCTGTAATAATTATCTGTTAGTACTGCAGTATATTTTATAAACAACATAAAATCTTTATAATCATCATCAACTCAACATATTAATACATACAATGTAATTGTTTCATAGTTTATATGCTAACATTTGACAATTAGCGCTGAAAGCAAAGCTTCAGCTATTGAGGGAAAGTAGGCAAAATGTAAACAAAACCATGGGCAAAATATTGCCTAAATTACAATACTGCATACTGAGAAAGTAAACCTCCTTTTTCTGAAAGGTTTTCTTATGCCTCACAGTCAAGAGAAACATAATGAAATCAAGCATACATATGTATAAAAGAATACATTAGGGGAAAGAACTTTGTGTAAAGGCAGAAATCTCAGTGAAATGAATTGAAAGGACCAGTGCCATTGTTCTCATGTTTCATATTCTTTTCCCACTCTTCATCTGGGTTTTTTTGTTGGTTTTTCCCTCACAATTCCTAATCCTGCCCACAAGCACAGATTGAAGATTATTAGACAAATAGACTGTCTACCGAGTTTTTTGTAAAACTTCTTGCCTTAACCTGATTTGTAAGTGCATATTTGCTTCAGAGGCAGCTCTGTATTCTTAATAAGGAATATCCTGTGACGTTCCATACTTCCAAGGTAGGGGTTTACAGCTATGTTTTATACTATATTTAAAAAGCATGCAGACAAATCCCATAAAAAGTGTTTCATCACAATTTGGTTTCATAGCATCAGTATTTCTAATTAGTCCATGACTACAAAATCAAAATGATGCATAGTAACATTAAGCAGTTATAGCAATTAAGTAAATATGTGATAGCATTGCTTAGACTGGAGGATGAACTTTAATAAAGTTCAACGTCATAATGAGGTACTTTAATTTTTAACCTCACAAAAATTCTCAACCCTAGACTTAAGTCAAGAATATACAAGAAGTAACATAGCAGTAGCCATGAAAGTTGTTTAAAAATATTCTATGCTGTCAATATGGCATTAATTTCTGTGTTTCTGATGTTTTTAAAAAAGCTTGTTAGAATATTTTTCTTTTCATTTCCTTTCTTGCTATTTCCTGAGAGTAAGAAAACATTTAGTTTACCCAGTTTCTTTTTCATTTGAAAAATACCTACTCTTTCCTTTATGTTGATAGAATAAAAATCAGCAGAAAACTGTTTTACCTTTGCTGTCTTTAAGTACATTCCATGTGCAAAACCATCATCCAAGAAATCCTGATGTGAGATCTGTTTTAACTCTGAAGAGAGCTGGGCAGGAGGTACCTTCAGTCCCATGTGCTATGAGCAAAGGACACTGATAGCACAAAAGTTTTTCAGTATTCTGGGCACAGCAGCAATAAAGCCATTTGAGCTAAATAAACAGATGTAGAAAATTGTTTACATTACAATCAAAGTTTTATTTGTATCGGATGACTCACAAGATGTGGTGTGCTTGTTTGCATGGTAACAACCAGAAAGAACTTCCAGCTCTAAAGCTCTTCAAAGCTTTTTCACAGAAGTATTGGAGTCTATCTGGAAGCTCATTAAAGCTCCAGTAGTGTCCCTAAACTTGTGCAGAGAAGCCTGTTGTGATAAAAAATAATAAATATTTTTAATAACAAAAGTTTATGCTCCTTATATGATTTCATAAAGATTTGTTCAATGCTTAGATAGCAGACGGTATTGTTGAGCAAAAGATAACTTTTTATTTTTCCTATCACTAGTATGTTTTACAGGTCACAAAAAATTCCCTTTCCACTGCTTTTGCTGCCACCAGGTCAAGAAATTATCCCTCTCACAGATATGAGGAACAAACAGATTTTTCTGGGAACTTTTTCAAATTCCTCATAATGGGAACGCTGGTCAGTTTTAAATTACCTGTTTTAAAAAGCCACTTTGTCCTTCAACGAATTTAACTTTTCACCTCAGTTTGTTGAAGCTGCTTTGGCTGAGCATTCTCCTTTTTACTGAGACTACTCTGCATAGTCTTTCTTCACCATCCACCATCCTGTCAATGGCTCCCACTTTTACCGTTGCTTCTGCCTACTCTGAAGCCTCCATTTTCCTGTTCTTCAGACTACAGCACACATAATACAGTACACATTTGCTTTTCTCAGATGCAAAAATGCAAGAACTTTATATATTTTTCCTAGTAGTTCTATTCACTGCCTTTTCTCCCAAAGTTCATTTCTGAATGTCATTCCAGAAAGGATCGGTGGTTCCAGTCTGTATAGCTTATCCTCTCTTTGGTGCCTTGCTGTCCCCTAGACTGTGTGAAGCAACAATTTCTTTAACACAGTAATTGGTGCAAAACAAGATGTCTAATTTCTCTAACCCTTCAGTGTAATTTCTGGGTACGAGCATAGCAGCTATTTCCCTCTCCTGGCTTTACTACTTTTAAAATCAAATACCTGAAGAACACCAGAAAATTGCTTTCAAAGATCATAGTGATTTTCCTTTAAGTAAAAATCCTGATTGAGGTTGGATTGCATAAAACACGCTTATTTGGAGACATAGCAAGGTACGATAAATAGCTGATAAAAGATTCCTTCTTAAAACTGAGTACCTCTACTGGTGGCAAACCTTAATGCATGTTTTGGTGGAATCCTGAACAACCTCTTAGATGTGAAGCTGGAGAACAAAATGTACAATATTTCAGTTTGCTTGACTCATATTAGCTTCCCCCCTGGCAAAACAACAGACTGGTGCAGCTTAACTGCTTTATTCCCTATTCAAGGCATTTATTCAAGACATCAAATATTCAATAGTCAGTATTCAAGACAATGAATAGTTGTCTCTTTTCAATCTGATATAGTTCATCACTGTTCAATAGGGTTTCAGAGTAAATAAAAGCCAACTCTTAATTCCTGGTGAGAATTAAGGGAACTTAAAAGGGAACTGGAAGCAGGGAGCTGGGAAGAGAGCTGGGTGTCAAACTAAATAAAGGTAGGCCAGTGAGCAATTGCACAGAGAAAAAGCATATTTGTTGCTTCTTATTAGATTGACTTCCACTAATGTATGCAACTCTATCATGCTGTAACATGATGGACGTGTTAGCATTCTTGTCCGGTGCCTTTTTAAAAAGTAATGAGTTCTCAGTCTTTTTCAGTTTGTGTTTTATACTGCACGAACAGAGGTTTGTGACAGCTTGGCAAACATGTAAATGATCTGGTCATTTGCCTGGCCATATGGGACAATAGATTTAGGATGATGTCCCAGCTCAGTGAGAGGTTGGAGCAAATAAATTGTGTAATATTGCAGTTGTCATTAGTGTTTTGCAACACTGTATTTGAAGTAAAAGAAAATACTTGGGAAATGTCCAGAAAGGTCTATTTCTTTGTAGTTTCGTAAGATATTTCCTGTTGCCTTGCCAGCTACACTGAACCTTCTAGCATACTCTCAAAAAAATAGATGCTCAGAATTTGTATGTAAGTACCTAGAATTATCTATCAGTGCTTTTATTTATTTCTCTCAAAGCAGCTTATGCTTAAAATGACAATTTAGTGATTCTTCTAAGCAAAGCAATCAAATGTTCCTTCTTTATTCCATCACTTCCTTTCATTTTCCTTGCAGCAAAATTGGTATAATTATTTTATTAAAATCCAAAAGACAAAACTGGCATCAACTGTAATGAGACAATTTGACAGGAAACAATGGACTTAAGGGTAGTTTAAAATATATGCGTATCATAAAACTGAGTATAAAGAACTAGAACTTTAATGAAAACTGATTTTTAAAAATGCATTACAAGAGTAAGTCTTAAGGAAGGCATTAGTAAAAATAAGTACTGTGCTGTGAACACAACTTGCTCTTTAATATTCAGATAATCCTCTCAAAATATGATCATTTACTGTAATTAATGACATTTTCAGATAATTTTCTGTAAACTACTGACATGAAGCAGAGAGTGTAGTATGCAATTGTTAATTTCTCTATGGTTTTACAGAGACAATTTGTACAGCGAACTTTAACAATTCACACTAGCTAATTCAACTTTTATTAGAAGGGGACTGTTTAATTAGAGAACCAATACCTAACGCTCTGATAGCAAGGAAATGAAATGCCATCCTTTGGTATAACTAAACTGCAGGTTTCAGAACACAGGACAGGTGATCCCTGAACCACAGTGTAATTGGATGCTGCTGCTTCTCTTGTTTCAAAATATTAACACATGCTTCAGGATATGAAGGACTTACCTTCTATTAGCGTCTCTGTATGCAATAGTTTGGAAAGGAAATTATTGTACACCCATTAGTTTTGAACTCTCCCCAATTTTTTGTTACTATCTGGGCAATCTCTCTGCTCAGCTTCTGGTCACTGTTACAAAGCTGAAATAATGAAAATTTTCAGATTACTGAATTCCTGTTTAGAGACTCATAGTGGCTGAGTAGGACTGAACCAAGCATCTATCAGTCTAGAGTCAATAGTTAATAAATGGATTCTACTGACTGCCTATTCACAAAGTAGAATTAAGGATTAAAATGACAGAACAAGCATAAAACCTTCTCATTTGAAGTTAGTAGGAAGAAATTAAAAGAGTGGACACTTACTAGCTATGAACCAAAAATGTGTGTGATAAATGAAGAACAAGGAAAGAACTAAAAAACTAAGATATTTTAACACGAGAGGAAAAGGTAGGGTTTTTTAACAATTTAAGATTAGAGATGTACCTTGAAGCCTAACCAAAAGAAAGAAGAAATCACTCCAAAGGAAAAGAAATCTCATCAGAAAGTTTATTTTAAACACTTTTTCTTTCTTTGGAATTTTCTTTCATGCTCTGTGTAGAGCCTCTCTACCTCAGTATGCTTAGAACTGCTGGAAAGCACTGAGCCTTATGCCTCTGGCAAGATTTAGTTCAGCAATGCTTAAAAATTTGGTGGGTTTTGGGGGTGTGGCTGGCGGGGCATGGTATTCAGGCAAAGAGGTAGAAACTGAGGAGTTCAGACTGGGGACTGATAGCTGAAATAATGACTCCAGCTGTTAAGATAGTGCATATGAAGGAGAGGTTTCACATTTCAGATGCATTTGCATACTCCAAAGCAAAGTCAAAATATGGATCTGGTCAGTGAACAAAAGCTCGAAACGATTTGGGAATCCAGCAGGTGCAGTTCCTTACAGCAATTTGTGCAATGACCATGAAGGAGCAAAGAACAAAAACGGTCACATGGGGAAAAAACTTCATGGTGCAATATAGGAGGAAGCCAAAATGTTAAGCATATGCATTGAGAATATAGTAAAAGCAAGGTGCAAAGATATGTATCATGAAATCCAGAAAATTTGCAACACAAAACAATGCAGAAGTGCAAAAACATAAAGGCACAAAGACTTTGAAACAGTACAGAGCATCAAACTACAGCAATTACAGATCTCAGATATATATGCAATCTTCCGAACAAGCATGAGCGAAAGACAGCATTAAAATGGCAGGATAGCTTTAAAGCTTTTGACAGAATCCTGAGAGAGAAAAAAAATGAAGAACAGGGAAGTTGTGTTCTGAAAAACAGAAGTAAGAATGCGGATTTTGAGGGGGTAGGTTTTTCCCTTTTTCAGATATTTCATAATAATGTCTATAGGCATTGTAGGGAAACATGAAAAAGAGTGCTTCAGATTATGTTATAGGAAATATAAAATGCCAGCTCAGTTTGTGTCGTGTGCAGTGTTTATATGCTTCTCTGTATTATGATGGGCTCTTACCAGTGCTGAGGTGCTAGCCCTACATAATGAACAATGACAGGCCATTAAAGAGTCTCTGGATGCATGGTAGCTTGGGCATCACAATATGGTGTTTTCATTAATGTCATATTTATGTCTGTATACCACATGTTTATGTAGCTGCTTTGTAACCAAAAAACCCCCAAACAAACAGTGAAACGGTTTCTGAAAAGAAAAACTTTATTTTGAAGAAACTGATTTGCCTATTTGCCACTGAACATGATTATACCCTTTAAGTAAGTAAAACAAAGCAAACACAGATATTCAAGAGGATTAGGAAACAGAAGAAACCAAGACAATAAGGGTCCCAAGACTGTAACTACTACAAGGCATTACTGATAAATCTCTGAATATATCAGTTCGGCATTTTTGCGGACATTTTATATATGTCTCAAGACAAAAATACCTCCAGTCATTGTTTAGATACACTAAGGAAAAATTAAAAAGGGGCTGTCAAAGACCTGAAGCTCTAAGTCTAACTAATTACATTAATTACATGTATTCATACACATTTTTAAAGACAATGGGCATAAGAATTTTATTTTAAATATATTAAGGTGACAAGTTATTTAACGACCCTGTGAATAATGAGTATACACTTGTGTAATGCTCCTGTAACAGCTGAAGAAAGCCAGTGCTGTGGTAGCTAAAAGTTTGAACTTCATACAGAGTGAACTCAGTGAAAATGTTTGCAGACTTATACTAGCGAGAATCACCTATATCTGGGAAGTCTTGTTTCCAACAGCAAAGTGGAGAGAAAAGGAGAAAACTCCTTCCTTCAAGCTTCACATCAAATAAATAAATTTATTTGCCATTGTTCAAGATCAAAGATATTTTGAGTGTAGCCAAATGGAGAAAACATGTTAATGTTGGACTACCTTAGTAAGACTGTGATCAGTGGACAAAGTGTAGTGGAGATGACCCAGAGAAAGGAGCAAAAAGAATGAAGAGATGATGAACTCCAGGGACTGTCCCTGAAATTTCAGGAAATGTCTCCTATTGTGGTCTAACACTGGACTGATGGTTTGTAACTTAAGAAGGATCATATATTTATATATGATCATCAACAAATTTCAGATGTAACAACCATCAACTTACCCTTAGCTCTGGAATGAAGAAAAGCTGTAAGAAAAAAAAAAAGAAAGATGGTTCATGCAACAGTTATGCTTTCACAAATTGGCTGCTACCTGTAAATAGAATGTTAGCTGTGTAGTAATAAATTCTTTTTTTTTCTCCTGGCTTTAAAAAAGAAGAAAATGAAAAGGCCAGAAAGGTCAATATAGAAAGCGCTACAATAAGTTCACAATACAAGACAGTAATTCAAAAGATCTAAACCAAAAACTATAAAGGACTGGAAATATTACAAAATGAAGTTAAGCCACTGTGAAATAAAGGAGAGGGAAGCAAAGGCAGAGAATGACAAGAAGATTGCACCAGAGGTTAAGATAAATGATAAGAAATGTTTGAAGTAAATAGAGAACAAAAGGTCAGCAAAGGAGACGACAGGAATTCTAACAGATAAGGATAATTTATTGACATAAGGGTAGACAATGCTGGGAAGAAATAGATGAATCCTCGTTGCAGTGTTCACTGAGAAGGCCAGGGAGCAGAAGCTGGCAGAGATAATAGACATGCTTCCACCTGTCTCCTGCTGGGAAAGAAGAAGTGCGGATGGAAATCAGGATCCCTTCAGAACAGGTCACCACATTACAGCTGCCACCTCCCTGGCCACCATCTCTCCAGCATTTGTGTAAGGGTCGTCTTTGTATCTCCTGCCATACAATAGACTCTCCCAATGTTTTTCTTATCTCTCTATTGGCACAAGTCAGCTCTAGCACACACTAAGAATTTGCCAGAGAAGCGCAAATCCCTTTAATTTGTAGCTGCAGTTGCTCTCCCCATCTGCCTGCCTCTTACTTCTGTAGTACAGAATAGCAACTACTTCCACAAATTACAGTCTGTCTTCATAGTAGCTATGGTCTGCTTTCAATGAATTTGGCAGATAACATTAAAAGACACTGTCTGAAGAAAGATACCACACAGAAAAAATGTTAAAAACTGGCAAAGATTACAGACTAGATGAGGTCTATGCTGTTATTTAGAGGGAAGACAGAAGAACAACCCCTGAAGCCAATGGTGATGATATCAAATATGTTTCAATATGCATGTAAGGAGTTGTTTATGATGGATTTCAATTTAGAAAGATGTAAAGAAAATATGTACATTTCTTTGTTTCTTCTAGTGTGAGGAATTTTAAATATTTGTAAAATTCTCATGGCAACCTTGTTCAAGCCATAGAAATGCCACTGAAATAGGTGTGATATAATTGCATTAAATAGTATCTCTATCTCACTAAGGATTCCTGGGCATATTGTACTCTGTTGTCAAAAAAGATGATAAACTAATGGTTTATAATGTCAGGCAAATTCATTACCAGTTCAATAGAACTCTGAGCGGCATCTCTACATTCTGATACAAATAGATGTGTTAGGCCTATTCAAAAACTAAAGATCAGACAGAAAACATTATTTTAAATGCAGTGCATTCAGTGTGGCAAGAAGTCACTTGCAATTTTTTCTAGTAAACAGGAGACCACATTTTTTCCCCTGTGTTTTTAACAAGGGAATTTTGACTATAACATTTGAACTAAAAAAAAAATAAATTAGAAAATATTGATCAGAATCAGTACAGCATATATAATTTACTTTTTAAAAAATATTTTTTTTTCTTTTAGTTTAATGATCCTGGTAAGTCAAGTAATCCTTTAAACTGAAAAGCTGTAAATTATTATACAAGTTAACACTAGGAATTTAGTTTTCAATAAATAATAAAAAATATCTCTAATGAAAAGAATGGAGGATACATAAGTTATTCAACTATTTCAAAGCTATTGGCATACTTAATTTTCCGATAGATATATACACATTTCTCTTCCTTTCTTTCTGTTCAGTTCTGACCTCACTTCTATCAGCTATCCTTCCTTTTCTTACTTAGTTATTATGTCACCAATGTTTGGTATACCATTTACGTTTCCTATTAGAAATATTTCATTTGACTTCTAGGTAAATTTTATCTTCACTGTGAAGTAACTCTCAGGCTTTGTGTTGTGTTGTCTTCTGAACTTGTCGTACAGGATTACTGAAAACCTGTTATAATAACACAGAAACTGAAATGTAATACTAATACAACTGACAAAAGGCAAGGTATGCTAAAAAAAACAACCTTTCTAAAGTTTATTTTAAATTATAAAAACATTTTTAAAAAAGCAGATGCAGGCTCATCAACCTGGTGCCGTATTTTTTGGTTATTTACTTGATCCTATTTAGATACCTTCAGAAATACTGAACTTTGCAGTTATCTTCAGCGTAGTTAAGAATTCTGGAAGCTCTACCTATAGGTTGGCATTTGCACAGTATCTTATAAATGGAAAACAGTACATGTATAAGTATCAGTGATCATGGATTTAGCCTTCCAAAGATAGTCCTTTGTGTCTTCAGAGTGATTATGTTTCTAGATTTAGGACACACTGCAAAATTTTGTTTACATTTTAACTTGAGCCAGTGCTCAGTGTTTCGGAGGGCAAAAAATCTCAGAGGGGTTGCTTTCAAAACTTAAAATAAAAAACTACAAAGAGATTCCGAAAAAAGAATAATTCTGTGTAAACATTTTCCAATTTATACTTAATACTTTACTTGTGGGCAACATAGAAAAAGTGACTGCTGGACCTGACTTCATGCTAAAAGCCCATTTTCCATAGGGTTGCTGGTTGTCTTCTGCGTCATGGGTAATCATGCTGCCCTTATGCTGTGGGGAATGACAGAAGAGATTGCAGCCCAGCGGAAGGAGGGTTTTAGTGGGTCCTGTACTGAATGCTGGTCAAAAATAGCCAAACTGTCGCAAAAAATGCGTACTTTAACCTGGGATGTACCGCCATCTCTCATCACTTTAAGACACAAGAAATAATATTTTTTTTGCTCTCCTGTATTGGATCTCAGCTGAAGTGCTTGCTCTGGTTTTACGCACCCCCTTGCAGGAAAGTTGTGGACTAATAAAAAAGCTCAGTAGAGAGAAGCAGGATTAATCCAATTTTTAATACAAAGGAAAAATATGCACTGGGGCTTTTCAGTCTTGAGATGAGAAAACCATGGCAAGACACAGAGCCATAGTGAGGGGGAGCAGAAGAGTAGCTGTTTCAAACGCTGGGCTCAGAGCTAAGCCACAGAAGAGCTATGGCACCTGTAAGCGACTCGTAAAGCAGCCAAGGTCTCAGCGTCAACGTGTGGTACCCTGCGAACCTGGAAATCAGTGGAGTATGGAGGACATGGGGGTTAGAGGTGGGAGCAAGAGCTTCAGTGGGGCAGCCAGTGAACCATAGGCAAAATCTCTCATATTCTAACGTCCTGCAAAGTTTGCAGAAACTTTTTACGTGTTGAAAGGAAACAAATTGTTCTGCAAATCCACCAGGGATAAGATACAAAAATAGGTTAGAATTGCCAAAAAGGTGTGTTCTGACTCAACATAAACAAATAGCATTATTTATGTGTAGATTAACACATGTCCAGCTAGAGAGTAACAAATGTTTTCTAAGAAAGAGAATGTACTGCTTAGTAGGAAATATGGAAATTCCTTCCAAGAACTTTTTTTAAGAATCATTCAGAGAAAACTCTGTTTTGAATAATGTAAAATTAGTAATTGATATTGCTTTGGAACAGGGAGATTGATTTAATGGCTTATTTTGATTAGAGTAGGTATTCTATTGTATATACCCTAGGAATCATCCTATCGCTGCAAGGTAAGTGGGGAGAATTGATCCACCGTTCTTTCAAAGTGTTCTTCATTAAACATATCCTTGTACGTTAAAGAAATGACAAGCTTTTTATGAAGTACTTAGACATACTTTTTGTGTTTTAGTTACTTTCATAGTGTTCAAATTTTTAAATTGGGATAGGCAGTGCCATGTATAGCAAAACACCTATGGTAAGTATTTAAAAAAAAAAAAATTCATATTCATTCCAGTGGTAAACACCATCAACTCTTGTTGTTGAGTGGGAGCAATCCATTACATGGATTGATGTAATATCAATCCATAATGCAACAATCATCCAGAAAAATAGTCTGATTACTCATCCTACGCAACTTAAAGCAGGGAATTTATATATGTATGCTTACACAAGAATTATCACCCATATTTTCTAATAATGCTTTTATAATAATGTACTTACATGTACACTTACCTTCTGAGCCAAATTGTAGCATATTGTTTGCATGTGATTTCATAGCCCATCCTTTCATTAGCACGCTTAGTTTGAAAGCACAACCACCAGAGTACACAAATCAACTGTGTGGTCAGACACAACATTATTGTTGCAGTTATTCATTAGACACAGTCCACATACTTCTGATGTAAATTCAAGGTACTGCTGCACAAATTACACATCTGCTTCTGTTAATAGTCTACCCAAATTTTAACCACAGAAAATCCGTATTTGTGTTTAAATAAAAGTGACAGAGACCTGGATGCTACAGAACTGTTTTGACTAAACTGACTCTCGAGACCAGAAGGTGGCTGTGGATAGATTTGCTGTTACCCAGTTTCTCCCATGCATTTACTGTGAGTAGGCACTCTGCCTCTATCAGGATGTAGGTAATGACCTCAGTGCACTTGCGTGCCTGAATCTCCCTTCCAGCTGTACCTTTGCACATCAGGTAGCTGCCCGAGTTCATAAATTAGGCCTCATTATTAAAAAAAAAATTAAAAAAATACTACAAATAAAACAAGATGAGTCAGAAGTCTAAGAGATTAGAAAAGCATAGGAGACAATGAGGTTTCTGACTTGGACGTGGCAATTCAGGCATGAATTTTCTGCGTAGCTGTAGACTTTGACGTATCAGGTTTCACACATCAGTTAGCAATTTTCCTGCTATTATGCAGTAATGATATTATAGCTCTTGCTCTGTTCTTTCCATCCAAAGATTACAAGTACTGCCCATATATGAGCAAACAAATGTTCAACCATGCTAGTGTTTATGAAAACAATTATATTCATATTTCATAGATGGGTAAATGGGAAAAATTAAAATACTTCTCAGGATTATCCATGAAGTTTGTGGCAGAATTGCAAAGGGAATCTGATTTTTTCAGTCTTTAGCCTTGCATAATATTTTCTGGTAACAGTTTCGGCATACTGAGTGAAAAATATTGTCATCATATGAATGCATAGAAATTTTCAAGGAACAGGTTGTTTAAGTCACTATTACATAGGGGTAAATAATTACAGAACATGCACAGCTTTACACAGTTACAGCCTCACCTTTCTTGATTTTTTTGCTTTACCCCATCATTTCTTCCACATGAGTTACTAGACCTAAAGGACCAATTCAAATATACAGAGTAAAAAGGTGAATTTACATGATGAAAACTCTTATTTTCTGTGTTGCTGTGCTCTGACAGATATTTATACTGAGGAGAAAAAAAATTAAAATGCAAACTAATAAAAAAGTCTTCCCATATTGAGTAAAACACATACAGAGGAAATGCTGTTTCTTGGAGATATGATCTCAGATGCCAATGTTCATAAATGGAGAAATCCCAGGGCAGAAGTTTTACTCAACATTTCCAGGGATGGAGGGCTTACTGCTTCTGCATGTTCGTCTCCAGAAAATTAAAAGCTTCATCTATTAACAGGCCTTCTGCATTACCCAAGCAAACTCCTTGAGTTTCAATAGGGATTTCATTGCTGCTGTCATGATGCTGTAACACTGCAACTTTTGAAAGTGTCTGTCCAGAAGCTGAGGGCAAACTGAGCTGACAGGGTGGCTGTGTGTGTGCATGACAAGTGGGTTCTCCATTTCTTTACTGTAAAAAGCTCAGTCATACAGTGTCATGGTTTAACCCCAGCCAGCAGCTCAGCCCCACGCTGCCACTCACTCACTTCCCCCCCACCCAGGGGGATGGGGGAGAGAACTGGAAAATAAAGTAAAGCTCGTGGGTTGAGATAAGAACAGTTTAATAGAACAGAAAGGGAGAAACCAACAGTGACACTAATAACAACAAGAAAGTGACAATACTAATAAAAGGATTGGAATACACAAGACAAGTGATGCACAGTGCAATTGCTCACCACTCACAGACAGGTGCCCAGTTAGTTCCTGAGCAGCACTCCTCCCCCAGGCCAACTGCCCCAGTTTCTATACTGCGCATGATGTCCCATGGTGTGGAATACCCCTTTGGCCAGTTTGGGTCAGCTTTCCCGGCTATCTCCCCCCCCAACTTTCCTGTGCCCCTCCAGCCCTCTTGCTGGCTGGGCACGACAACCTGAAAAGCCCTTGACTTAGTCTGAACAGGGCTTAGCAGCAACTGAAAACATCAGGGTGTTACCAACATTCTTCTCTTACTAAACCCAAACCACAGCACTGTATCAGCTACTAGGAAGACAGTTAACTCTGTCCCAGCCAAACCAGAACATACAGGCAAAACTATCTGTAGTTATCAATGTACTCATTTTCACTCCTATTTACTGTATGTATTTAGAAGGCAGTAGCTATTGTAGTCGTTATTTCTGTATTACTGTCACTAATAACTTACTTATGTGGATATTTAACTTCTAGCATAGGGATAAACAGCAAGCATTGCAGAAGAAACAAAAAATTCTGGCGGAAATACGATTGCTCATACAGCCACCTTATTTACTTGAGTGCAGTCTTTATGAAAGCTCTGCCCCAAAATGGTCAGTGTACTCATCCCACATAAACGTTAAAAGACAGTAAGTAAGTGGTGGTACATACATTGCTGGATGTGTCTGAAGCCTGCAATTGCAGTATGTGTATGGCACATTAGCTGCACAAAAGACATAGTAAAGATCCTACTCCACTGTCAGAATAAGTAGAAAGCAAACACCAATTTGATTTTTCAGAGGAGTAACATAGAATCTGCTTGATGTGAGACCTATTTTTGAAGTACAACCACTATGCTCAATTACATTTTTACTTTTGAAATTAATTTCAACTATGAAATTTGCATTGGAGTGGAGTAGTTCCTAAATTTTCAATCAGAAAACCCTGAAATTGGTGGATTTTCCATAGATTTCTGTCCCATGCTTCATAACTTTGTATCGTGTCATGTTCCTTTCATGAGACATTTATAAATCACATGTTGATGCCAGGTATGTAGTCATGTTTGAAGGGTCATGTTTTAGCCTTTCTTTTAGGAAAAGCATGAATAAACTCTTCTACTTTCTCTGTTTCCTGAAACACATAGCATCTTACCTTTGAGATCTTTATTTTTGTATCAGTTAGCATGGAAATCAGTCAACAGACTCAAAAGTTACCGGGGGGAAGGAAGGGTTTGCAGATGGACATGCCTGCAAGCAGAATGACCACAAATATCTTATTTCCATAGCTAGCTGGTCTGAAAGTTGCTTACATTTCAAAGACAAACTAGAATTAGCCTCCTCATATTTGTAGGTAGAGACATGTATTTGGGAGAAATGTGGATTTCTTTCTTTACTACACACTCTTGCTAGGATGTAACAACTATTGACAGCAACACAGAAGAAGATCTAAGGATACACCAAATTAGATGTTAAATCAATATTGGATAGAACAATGCAGAAGTTAGAAACAGGTATTTGCTGCAACATAGGTCCTCAAAATTTTGTAAGGTTTTAAATCCCTGTGGAATTGATGGGAATTTTTGAAGACTGCATACTGCTTGAATTAGGACCTGAATCCCTGTGGTTTTCTTCCCATCTACCCAGTCATGCATTCACTATGCTAAATTCAGGACTGTTTACTACACACATTTGAGTCTTTGCATACATAGATCTTATTCTCAAAATCTTTTTTGCTGAAGTTACAATCAATGCTTTCTTTTGTAATGATCTTTTGTCAGATCTCATGAGTCACCATCTTTCAGACCTCTACCACAAAGTGATGGATGCAGCTGGTCGGTTTCCATTACCTGGCAACCCATGGGCTGAATGTAATGAAAAAGGATAGCTTTCTCAAGCATTTCTGTGGGATTTGTGTCTCCTCTGTATCACACTTCCTGAAGCAGTTTATTTTTATTTTAAGATTGTTTACCGGCTAAGGGCACAGGAATAATCTATTTCTGCAGCTGATCTCTTCATGTTACATTGGTAAATAAATTGCTCAATATTTAAATTGCCAAACTGCACATTTTGTGGACATAGTCGATACACCATTGGTCTTTACACAGAACGGGATTTACTTGGGTCTATATTGTATCTGGCAATGTAGACTGTCTTTAGATGCATATACCTGTCAGATGTACAATATGTGATAAAGGGAAAGGAGCCTTTAAATTAGACACCTTTGAGTATCACAAAGGAATCCAAAATCTAAGATTGGGTGCCTAAGCTCCTTCTGCAGTGCCTGAAGAGAGTTGCATGCCTGAGAAGACATTTATGAGCCACTGAGTGAGGACATTCTTAGCAACAAGGCAAGGGGGAAATGTTAAGCCTGGGGTATTTCTGAAATTCCATCTTCACTGGAAATGAGGTAATGGAGGCAAGTCTGCAGACAGATTTCTTTCTTGCCTGGGGCTTGAAACCTGAAGATACGTAGCTAGAGCTATTCATTTATAGAGCAAACTGGAGTTGCTTCTTTCCTTTAAAATACAGTTATTGATGTTTACAGCTTTTGAACAGCAAATGGGAGACCTAGAATTAATATATTCTCAGACCTACATTTAATATATCTTCAGCCTTACAATTATTCCAAGTGGTATCTTCTGGCACTGAATGCTCTGCAAGTCTTGGGCTGTTGCCAGCATTCCTAACAAAGTATTTTAACCAGGCAGCACAGAATAACAAGTTTAGTAGGTTAAGAAAGAACACTAGAAGAGGAGAAGTGAAGGTAACCTAAATATCAAGCTCTGTAATGAGTAATCTTGCCTATGTGCCAGTGGAATATGAAGTCTTGGGGATCAGAGCCCAGGATTCCCCAGATCCAGCTCAGGATTAGAGGGGCATCAGCTTCACCTGACAGAGTGGAAAGTGCCACTCCACTTAGCTCAACAACTAAGGAAATCTCCTGTGAGTAGAAGTTTTGATTTGAATGCCTAGTTCAAAGAGAATATTGGGGCAAATCTAGCCATATAGAGAGGCAGATGCTTAAAGAAAATCATAGGTGATACCTATTAACTTAAATAACTCCTGAGTGTTAGACTTCTGTGATTGTTCTCTTCTGGTTGTCTTGGTGCTTTTATTGTATCTGGCCTTCATTTTGTTCAAGTATCTGGTTGTCAGGTATTTTAAAGTAGGGGCAAAATATAACGTTCTTTTGGGATCCTGCTATTTGTCCTAATTTTCAACATTAAAAACCAATATTGGCTAAAATTGTTGGGTCCTTGAGCGAAACTGTCAAAACAGATGTGGTTGATTTGTTTCTGCTCTGTATTTCACATCCTTTTTCTTAGCCATATCTACATGTAGGTGTTTTCACTTACGAAGATGTCCTACAATTTGAAGAATGTATCATTGTACTACAATTGCTCCATGGTGCTGGGAGATAGCTTAACTTTTCAGTTGAAGTTTATAGCATTCTTTTTGGTATGCTGAATTTGCATTTTCTTTTTTTTTCCTTCAGCATAGAACAACTAAACACCACATTGCAACCCTCGAATTAGTTTGACAATTACTCTGTTTGATTTTTCTCTTTATCTCTGTTATTTTCAGTGCATATTCAGTAACTTTATAAAATGGATTTGGGGAATTTGTATTTTCTTAACTGCTCATGCTTTTTAGGAATGATTTGGTAAGTGAACAACTTAAATGACTCTGTATGCTCCCTTTTGAAAAGCAGGGGAAAATCCTGAAATAGCTTGGACTCATATTAATTAGAGCAGGAAGAATTTGAAATTTAGAAGACTTTGTTTTCAAATTTGCTTAGGTATCAAACGAAGTAGAGGGGCACCATATTGGCAACTAAGATCTCAATGTGACTTAGACAATTAAGTTGGTGAGATGATTATTGTATACTTGTTTTTATTCACAGGTGCATAATCAGACTGCAGCTTTTGCCATTATATGGACATGTGAAGATGTTACTGTGAAGTAAGTCTGGGTATGGGTAGCATCATCTGTTGCACAGGTCCTGTCTCCATGTGTGTATTTTTACCCTGTGACATGAGAAGTGTCTTAAGACCTTTTTTGCTGAAGGTTGTAAGGAAATCTTTAACCCAGATTAGTTTTGACAGTGTACTTTGCCACCCCAGAGATCGCGTAAGTGGTCTGTTTCGGTGGAATCCAGGAAACTGGTTGCTAAGAGGGCCGAGACCTATTCAGCTTGACAGTTGAAACAGTCCATTAATGACATTTGAGAGAGCCGGTCTGATCATGTCTCACCATCCCCACTTCTGTTTGGGATTTGCTGCCACGTAGTGCATTGTAAGAGAAGACTTACATGAGTCTTTTAAGATCAGACAGACCTGGGCTATTGAAATGTAACATGCTGAGAGGAAATTATGGAATCTGTATACCCCACGCAGCACCAAACAATATGCAGGGTTCTGAAAATGCAGCTGGATATATCTAATGTCATGTGACAGCAAATATGGAGAAAGAGTGCTAGGAAAATCACCAAACCGACCTGAAATATATCTGCCTCTGGAAATACATGGAAGATCTTGGGTAATGTTTTCTGGAACTAGAAGTTAGAATAAAAAGATGAGGCAGATCAACATTCTCAGAACAATGATGTATAGCATTGAAGCACAGGAACAGTTAGTAGACTCCATTATCCAAACTAACCACAGAATAATAAACATGAATGGAAGAATAAGCAGTGTGGCAAAACCTATACCTGTGCCCAGAGATAGGTCATACAGCTGAACGAGTCAGTATTTGTGATGCTTTTTCATTCCACAGAATTAGTGTATTTTATTACTCTTCAACGGAAGCCAAAATAGATATAATCGTAAACAAAACTATAATATAATTAAATTAGAATAAAAGGGTTATTTTATCAACATGATGCTTTGTCATGAAAGAAAGCAGTCTTGAATCACAGGTGGCACACTCTCAACTATATCGAACCAAGAGATCTTGACAGCAGAACAATGTTGTTTATGAAAACACAAAACCAAGGGAGGTGTGATTAATTATGCCTGTTCTTGGAAGATGTCAGAATTGATTAGCAGATAAATGGCTGAATGATTCACCTCCTGCAGGTCAGAGTGATTGCACAAAGCTGAAATGAACATACTCAATACAGGGGTTGCCTCAGCAGTTATTCCACTGCAGAAGAAAGCATGGGAAGGTGATACCAACGACCAGCAACCCCCCTAGCCTGGCTCATGCTAGCTCTTGATTTCACCAGTTATCAGAGTTCCAGGAACATTATACCACTCATTCTTCATGCAAAAAGATACATATATTTTCCAAATTTCAAGAATAAATGTATTTTTTCTGACTCCTTTTATGTCTTTGTTCCTCTTTCTAACCTGAGTCTTTTTTAAAAAGCTAAAAAGGAGATGTTGCTTAGTTTAAGAAGTAAATGTGGAAAAAGCTGTTGAAATTAAAGAAGCAATGGGATATTTGGGAAGTTTAACTGTGTGTAGATGAGTATATCTGGAGACTACTCATTCTATTGTATAGTAAATCATACATAGTATATGTATAGGAAATACTAAAGGTATGTACTGAATTTTTGGAAAAGGCTGGGAAATATGCAAAGATATACAAAGGTTACAGAAAGATCAAACACTCTACCGATCTTCTCAAAACCCCCTATTTCAGGCAATTTCTTAAATATTACTAATAGATATCATAACTTCTAACTTACGGCATCAGCCATGATATAAAAAACATAATTGGAAAAATACTGTGGTTATTTCTAGTTATTTCTACTCACTTTTTTTCCATCTACAGAAATGAATGTGAAAATTATTCTATTTTCCCTGATATCCCCTGCCCTACTCACAGCTAATACATTTCAACACTCCACCCTGTACATGACCCCTTGCCTCCTGAAGAAGCTGTGAAAAAATGCATCTTGGTAAAATGCTGAGATACTTTGGTGTTGAACACCTTAAGAAAATGCAGGATGGCAGGTAATAATTCTATATTGAGTTCAATGTTTAATATATAAAATATAAGACCGTGTATTTTGCTGTGAAAGTTTAGAGACACGGCAAGCAGGTTCTCATTGAGATTAGATTAGCCCATTGCTATCCGTGGAAAGCCTCTTATTGCTGCAGGCCTGCTTTGGGCACCAGCTGGAACTGTGAATGAGAAACGAGAAAAAAATGGAATATATTAATAACATACAGGAAAACAGAACTCTGGTATTTCCAGATTTTGAATTAGTTGCATTAGCAGATTAGCAGTGCTCTTGGATTGCAAGAAGAAAGCATCTGCATACACACACACACATTACAAAACCTTGGCTGAAATCAAGAAAGGCATGTCACTGCCATTAACCTCTATGAGAAATTAAGGAGCTTTGATCTCAAAACAATTTAGTACTGTGTTTTTGAAATAGTATAGAAATTAGGAGGCAAAAATAAAAAGCAATGAAAAGGAAATAAAATTAAAAAAAATTAAAAGAAAATAATTTAAAATGAGGCAAAATACGTTTAAAATTTACTCTTGATCATAGACCAGAAGAAATCTTCTTTGTAGACTGTGGTAACTTCATTATGAACTGCAGCGGTATGAGTTGTTTTTCTCACAGACAAACAAGGATTCTTCTGTTGCATGAAAATAATCCCAGGGCACAACATTCCTGTGTTCTGACGTTCTCTAGAGGACAGCTTTATATTTTGCCGTTTATCACTGAAGCAGTAACAAGACTATCTAACTGCTTTAATTTGCTCTGGTGAAGAAGATTTAAAGGTACTAAAAATACATGTTGCAGGATTTTCTCTCTTTACTGTGCTTTAGGACTCCTGTACTTTGTAGTGCTATGATTTTCTGGGAGGGCTATAGGAATGTCATCAGGGCCATACCTGGTGAGCCTGTGGATGCATATAACCCAATAACCTCCTGCATTAAAAAGCCATGATGTGAGCTGTTCTGCCTGATTTTCCTTCCTCATCAGGGCAGTGGGCTAGATGGT
This sequence comes from Sagittarius serpentarius, assembly GCA_034782735.1. Lineage (NCBI taxonomy): Eukaryota > Metazoa > Chordata > Aves > Accipitriformes > Sagittariidae > Sagittarius > Sagittarius serpentarius. Next base: position 121,271 of record JAVKLA010000008.1, read on the forward strand.
TGCACAGCATTACTCTGCAGAAGTCCAGCACATTCATAGCTGTCAGACACAGAGGTAATAGGAATGTCAGCTGATAACTAAACATCAAGCCTATCATTTTCAATTCTGTTTAAAGAAAAGATTGGTAGAAATTTCAGGTAAACAGAGAACATTTAGGGACGTCACAGTAAAGGCACAGTCAGCAGCTCAACCAGCTCAATAAGAAGGTCGGGAGCAGCATTTCAAGGGTGTTTGTGGGTTTTGTTTTTTTTTTTTTTTGCCCTTGGAGGAATTGCTTTTTTGTCCATTTTTCCTGTTTATTTGGCACATACAGCTCTCCTCCACTATCCTCACAGCTTTGCAAATCTTCCTTTACAATTTACTTTTCCCCTTCAACAGACATTTATCAGGGCAACCCTGAAATCCAAAAAGTTTGCTGAAGGGACAAATCCCTACAGCTGCCTTCATCAAACTGGCAGCCCAGAAGAAACCAGTACTGTAGATTAGAGGGCTTCTTCTCAGGTGCCAATCAATCACTGTTTCTGAACGCTTAAAATTAAATGAAAAAAGAAATACAGTCTTGAAGAAGTAAAAAAAAATACAGTAGATGTCATTCGCACATTATTTTGTCTTGCTGCACGTGCTGTTACTTCCAGCCTGGTCTGCTGAAGTACTTACCACTGCAGTAAGGGTTTCTGATTCATGAGCATTGATTGCCATACAGCGCAGGTAACATTCAGAGCTGATTCTACCAGCACATGGCCATTCACAGAAGGGTCTGATGAATCCCTTTTTTATGACACCTTGCTATAGGACATGGAATCCAGTATAGACTTTTGCTGTTGCGTTCCCCTCTCAATCTAAGTAACCTCCAGCCATCATTTGGAAATCAAGTTTTTTTTTAGTGTTAATAGCTGAAGTGCACGAAAAAAGTATTTTAATTTCCACTTTAGTAACAGTGCCATCCTTAGGGACTCTCATCTGTCACTTAACCTCAAAGTTGCAGTCAGGCTTTCCCACCATTTCTAGGGGAAGACAAGTTCTTCACGGAAAAAATCTGGAAGAAACTTTTTTAGATTGATATTGGAGGTTGTTTTTTCTGTGGCTATTATTACGTAATTCTGGGCTGTATCCTTTTGTTTCTGAGAAATGCAGTTGTTGAGTGCATTCACACGTTGACCCTTAGGCCTGGCAAAATTGCTACATGTCTATATTTAGGCATCTTCTGAACACAAGTTTGTAAAATAAACAGGCTACAAAAGTCAGAAATCTTGTATAGTGACATGGCAATATAGCTAAAAGTGTAGTAAACCACCCCCTCCATTTTATCATTTCATTCTATTTATCTGACTCACTTAAGCCAACTTTGAATGAAACCTATATATACACACATATAAATTGTGCCCAACAATACTCTCGCCACATTTTCTTTCCGGATGTGACACCTGCGATGAGGGACTATTGAGTCCTACACAGCACTGAATTACTAATTTTAAAAGTTCTTGCTTTTGGAGAAGGTGTTTCCAGAATAAGCAGTTCAGATCAGTGAGGAACATGAGAACCTAAATTCCAAGTATTATCTTCTCTTTACTAGTGAGGTAACAGGTAGCTAAACATGTTTTTCTTAGGAAAGGCTTTATGATGAACATTTACAGGTACAATCATCAATTACAGCTTCCATACAGAAACTCAAGCACAAAGATAACCAGGGCAATATTTTTTTTTTTGGTGGAGCAGATTTTTTTGGTTGTTTTGGTTGGTTGGTTAGTTTTTTTCCTTGCTGTTTTGTTAATGCTGCTTCGTGGAAATTGATGTTTAGGATGAAAAATTGCATTATTTGGTAAGATAATTGCTGGCCCTATAAATACAGATTGTCTCCAGAGTACAGACCTGCTGGCAGCAGTTATACCTTGTTTAGTTTTTAAATAAAAGTTGAGGAAGTATAGCACTTGCTTGAGACATTATCTTAAATGCAGGGTCTTTGCTTTGTCAGTCTCCTGCAGTAAACACTGCAGAACAGCAGCAGGCTGCAGAACGCAGACAAATGCAGAAATGAAATGCACTTTATACTACTCTGCCCTAGTCCTGTTAAGAGCCAATAGCAGGGCAAAAGAACAGTGTAGGTGGCATTATACCAGATGCTTTTGTCCCCTGCTAGAAGACTGCAACTTTGCAATGTATCTCCTATCAATTTAATAAAAGAAATATTTTTTTTCTGTCCAGAAATAAAACAGTTTTAATGCTCCCAACCAGTATTTTAACTTTCTTAGTAATACCACAATTTTCCAGAACATGCATGGAATGAAAATCTAATTCTGCCTTTCAGAATCGTTAATGAACTTAGTCATTCCATCAAGTCAACAGGGATCCTCTGAGTCCATGTATTATGCTTGGCTCAGTGCTGGGCCTAACGAGCATTGTACACAAACCCTTTTCTGCTGTGAGCTGGTTAGCTAAAACGTCACTAATGATAGGCTTTCTCTGTGAATCCAGAGGGTGGTGAGTAACTGGGAGGTTAAACCTGTTCTAAGCGTTTTGGCTCTGTTTCTGCAGCCACATTACACTGTAATGCTCGTTGCAACATGTTGTCAAAAGACATAAGTTCAAAGTTAAATATGGCCAAATTTATTAGTGTGTTGCACTGTTTTTCCACACTGCATTTTTGGAATGCCTGCATCAGGTGACAACAGGCGAAGGCTGGGAGCCAGCAGGACTAAGGGGACAAAGATTTGGAAGACAGTCAGGGACATGAAGCCTGCTGGAAGTTCCAGCTTCAAAAGCTGCCCTTGGTTCCATACATATCTGCGGGCGTTCCACCATTACATTTAACCTGAGAAGCATATATAACTCTACCAGAATAGTGACTTTTGCCCCCTCCGAGCTCCAGAGGCAGAAGCCTGCAGTCAGTAGGGTGAGAGGCTGTCTGCTTTGGGGGTCCAGCTGGAAGGGGAAAGGACACAGTGGTCTTGCGCCTGCTCCCGAGGCATTCTGATGGCCTCCTCTGCAGACAACGAAGAGAGAAAGGCAGTTTAGTGTGCTGCTAAGAAATGGCTCAAAACTACTGAAACCATTTTGATATGTCAAAAGCTTGACAGATCTCTGCTGCATCTTGTGGCTGAATTTCACCTGATCGCACTGTGCACTGAGTCTTTATGTAGCTGAAGCAGGTCTGTCACTTGGAAATTGGCTTGTAATTTAAGACTTACAGGGCAGAGAGGCATCACTCAAGACACAGGGTGAGCAGAGGGAGTGAGCACAATGCACCCACTGGCATAACACAATTACCGAAATTTCAGTGTAATTTGAAACAGTGGTTTTAGGCACCACCCTGTCACATTTAAGGTCTTCAGTCACAGGTATGTGTATCCAAAGAAGCAAGAAAAGCCATTGGTCAAGTCTCATTAAATTAAAAACAAACATAAAAAGAGTAAAGAATGTTGAAACCCCTTTCAGCAGGGTTATAGCATCATCACTGGAGATATACAATAATTAGGAGCAACAGAAAACTGGCAGATTAATGTGACAGCACACTGGAAAGGAAGGAGGCGATTCAGTTGGATACTGACTCAATGCTTAGTGGCTCAAGTCCTTTATCAGTTTAAATCAGTGTGTAAACTTCTGCCGTGTTTGGCATCAGGAAGAAATTTCATGGTAATGTCTTTAGCAGCAAGAAGAAGCTGGACCATCACTGGTCCTTAGGAGTAACTCACACAGAAACCACAAAGCAAATTTGTTCGACGATAGTGTCAAGAATGTGGTGCTAGTGCAATAACAGCAGAATAATTCAAAAGCTATCCAGTTTTGGCTCTCTAGTCTGACTTACCCTTGAAAATACTGTTTAAACCTGATCATCACGTTACAGAGTTCCCCTATTAATATAACTGTTATTTGTGCTTGATTTCTAAATGACTTTGGTGAGCTGACAGCTATGGCAAATACGAAGGTTGTCTGTAAGATTTGAAAATGCATCCTTTGTTGCATCCATCACCTTTACAGAGAAAAACATGACTCATTCCATTTTACTTCTAACCCTTCCAGGAGAGGGACATGTCACTACAGTTCTCAGCCAAAAACCTTCTCCAGGAGTGACTTAGCTGAATTTGTATCAGGCAGGGAATCCTGTCTGGAAACCTACAGTCTCCTCTGCTTATGAAAGTTTGTGAGAGTGGATGAAGAGTCGCAGTTAGACGCATATTGCTACCATTGGAAAGATTGGGGCTTGGCTTGGAAGAAAAGGCCCTGCTTCCTACAGACACGAAAGTATGCTCTTCACCTACATTTTCTCACATTAGAGAATTCAAGAAATGACAACACTAAAGCTTTCATAATCTCACTGCTGCCCATAGCTTGTGGTATTATCATACAACACTTGGTAAACTTTCTCATACCATTTTTGAAACTGTGATGACATCAGATAACACTGTACACAGACGTATTGATCAATAAGTATTTAACTGGCATGTCTTTACCTAAGCACTGCTCAAAACCATGAAAACTGCATTGATAAATTACCTACCAAACAGTCAGGTTTGCCTGTCTCCAGATTTTATTGCTTTTCTTAAATCTAGTAGTAAAAGACCTGTGAGCAGAAGGGTAACTTCTTTCCTCTTTAAATTAAATAATAGCAAGTAATTTGATTCCTTTGCAAGCAATTCTATCAGCTAGTTGAAGAAAATGAATCATCACCAAAGTGTACACTACAGAAATAGAGAAAGCAAGGGAAACACTTTCAAAACATTTTGCTATTTCAAAGCAAATCTTTCAAGAGAGGATGATTTGACTACTGAAAGTTTTCAGTGGCAGGAATCACAGAATCATGGAATGGTTTGGGTTGGAAGGGACCTTCAAAGATCATAGTCCAACCCCCCTGCCCTGGGCAGGGACACCTTCCACTAGACCAGGTTGCTCCAAGTCCCATCCAGCCTGGCCTGGAACACTGC
>JAVKLA010000008.1:134535-150892 GCA_034782735.1 Sagittarius serpentarius
ATCAGGGTGTTATCAACATTCTTCTCATACTGCACTGAAAACACAGCACTGTACCAGCTACTAGGAAGACAATTAACCCTATCCCAGCCGAAACCAGGACACACTGAAAGATTAAAAATTGAAAAAACAAACACCCCAAACCCCCAATCTCCTGCTGCTTTTGCTATTCTGCTTGCGATTGATGTTTACTAATTTCTTCTTTCAGTAGTTTTAAATAGTCTCTGGGCTTATGGCAAAGTTACACTCCTTCACTTTTTATTTCATATTCTTCCTTAGTTAAACAGTTCTTTTCTCGCTGCAGTGATTACCTCCTTCTGTATGCACAGACAGCAGTTCTGTCCTACACTTTCTTTGACTAGGATAAGGAGCTGTTATTTGCTCTTCATGTGATAGTATCACCATTCCTTTGCTCTGCTTTCTCTGTGTTTGTTTGAGTATGATCTCATATTTTCTGAGTATAGGTGATAGGGATTGTACTCACCATTCCACATGAGCTTTGTATGATGACATTAATAGTTCTCCGTCTCCATAGGACCATATCAACTGATACATTCTGGACTTGGTTTTTATCATTACACTAGGCTGCTGAATCACAGTTATTCCATGATTATCTAATGCCACAGAATACTATCTCTTTTCTCATTTCCAACTGATAAAGGACATTTCAGAGCAGAAATTCTCAGTATTAAGTGCATGACCTTGCATCTTATCCTCTTAAATAGCATTTTTAGAACATAGGGCCTCAAAGACTGACAGTGTTTTCCTTATTTTGCATCTTCTGATCCTCGGTAATATGGAGACTATCACTCAGCTTTCCCTCATCATCAGATGTCATCAGAAGACTTCCAGTCCTTGTGCCAGGACCGTTTAGTAGAATTTGTGAGTGGCCTCAAGCTGTACTCAGGAGCTCTGCTGATCACCTTTACCTACTCAGATTGTATATTTGACACTACACATTTTTGTCTCCCCCGAAGTCAGTCTCTTCTCTATCTGACAGGATTTTATTAACCCCTGCCCTCTTCAACTGCAGTAATAAAATTTCTCACAAGACATCCCATCAGATGATTTATAGTAATCCAGAGAGATTAGTTCAATTGCTTCTCATTTGCCTGAAAATTTAAATAGCTCTTCACATGAACAATAAATAAAATTAAGATTTGTTTAAACAAATGTCTGATAACAGAGTTGCATATTAATGCAACCCCCCCCAAACCAGAATACACAACTCTCCATTTCTTTTTAAGTCTTTGATGAAAAAAAAAAAAAAAGGTTCTTCTGTCAGAATCCTTCATTCTTTAATTTGTTGAATACACTGGAGTAGAGCTGAAAGGAAAAAAAAAAAGCCCACGGTCCCTTTTGTGGCTTATTTTGATGTTTGGAAAAGTGTTCTCACTCTGACTTGGATCAAAATCCACGAATATTCGCATTCGCTAGGAAACAGTATGGAGTTTTGGCACTAGGAACATCCACCTGTCTGTCTGTCCTGCAGCCCCTGGAAGACCTGGAGCTCGTGGCTGTGGTGCACAGCAGGTGCTTGATTGAGAAACCACAGAGATGAGCTGGCAGGACACCAAGAAAAGTTTCAAAGCTTGTCTGGTGGCAGATTTCCAATGGGATTTCATCATAACTGGACTATTTTAGTGAAAAATCTGCATTCTGAGGAAGTAAAAAATTCCAAAAAGAGAAGATTTTTCTCTGCTTTTTCTGACCAGCTTTAATAGTAATTATTCTTGCTATGGGAGGAGGCAGATGATCTCTGTGCCGGACACAAGAGTGTGAAGTATTTACTGTGTTGGGACTTGCCACCCCCATGGCCCAGGACCCCATTTCAGCCCCCCGGGGCCGTCAGTCCCTGCCCCAGCCATGCTGCAGCAGGGCCTGTCTCCAGCTCCCTACAGCCCAGCCCTGCCCTGCCCAGCCCTGGGGCCGCAGGACAAAAGACCTTCCCTTCTTTCAGGTTAAGGTGATGCTAACTTGCCTGATTGATGCTTTGATAAGATGTGCTTTCAACCGGCCTGGTTTTCTGGTTGGGTCATAGCCCCTTTTGTTTCGGTGGGCATACTGAGGTCCCAGAGCTGGCAGCAAGTCTTAGGTGGTTAGTAAGGTCCATATTTAGCACAACTCTCATTGTAGGCAAGGAGGAAATGGGTTTGGAGAAGGAAAGCGCCTTGCCAGGGTCACAAGAAGAAGCCTCTTGTTCCTAATAAAATTTAAACTTTTCTCACTAATAGCAGTCTTTCTTACAAACACTTTTTAGCCCATAGCATACTCTGGATTGATAAGGTTTCATGTAAGTGAATTAATTTGGCTTGGCAGTCTGGTCATAAGGCAAAATTGAGGGCATAAAGTACGTAAACTACAGCTCCTTTAAGATTTTAGATTTTGATAAACCTAAAAAAATTGGCCTGGGATTTAACCATAGCAAAATTATTTCTTATTGTTATCTGGCGTAAAGCCACAGTTGACAATGAACTAGGAGTATTAACTCCATGTAAATGTCTGGAATAAAGTCTACTTGCAAATTTGAGAAGAGCTATGAAATCTAATATTCAGTGTTTAGAAAAACTTCATGCTATGGATTTGATCCAGCTAAAAATAGTAACCTAGGTAGTTTTCTTTAAAAAAAAGATTTTTTTTCTTCAGTGCTCATCAGTTTCCCGGTTCAATTTAATGTGAGGCCAAATTTATGAGCTGGAACACTGGGGTGAGGAGGAAGACAGAAATTGCAGAGTGTTGGAAAACAGGCCAGGGTGTAACAAGACAGACTGTGAATATTTAAACTGGCATTCCCTGCAGAAAAGCCATAAACTGATGAATAACTAAGGGTAGATTTCTTCTTTTTCTTATGTTTACAAACCTTTCTAAATGTGTTACCTATTTCTATTTGCCTTTAAATTAAGCTGGTGGTGACTCAAATGTCTATCTCTAACACAGAAGGCAACCTGCTCCCATTTTTGTGGTAGTTCCTCTAGCACAGTCATACCCAGCTTGGACCTCCAAAGTATTTCTCCATGATACCCCAAAAGTTGTGCTTTCAAGGCTGCAGGAATCAGATTGAGAATCTAAAACACCAAGACGAAGAGTATCATTTTCTAGATGTTCCATAAAATGTTACAGTTATTTAGGAAACACACATTAACATCAATTATAGCCCAGAATGTAAAGTTTCTAAACTGAAAGTTGCAAAGCAAAACAGTATGCAGTGCTTCATCTCAGTTTCGGATCAAATTCACATTTCAGAATATTGATGGTTCCTTGTGCAAATAATTTCATATTGTAATTCACAGTTACAAAAATATTTTTTTATCCTGCCTAATATATGTGACATTTAAAGCTTTTGCTCCAAGGCACAAACCAGTTATTAAGTCACAGGAGGTATGGAGAAACATGTCCTATCAGCAATTTATTCTGTATTTGTCAATGCTGGAATTTCTTGGTCCTTTCTAAATCATTTGGTGCTAACCACAGTGAGACGGGGTACTGAGTAAAACAGACTAATGATCTGATCCAACCTGGCAGCTTTTGTGAAGTTGAGTCACAAATGGAGATGGGTTTATCCTATAGATAACAATGGCAATTATACGCTTGTTAGTACAGCTTGACCTAGTTTTCCTTTGATTTATGCAGCAGATGAGAACTAAAGCTAATCTATGACTATTGTTAAAGCACAAGCATTGTGGAGTTCTAGAACCATGTAACAGCAAACACTGTCTTTTCTGCTGTCTCTCAATAGCTTTGTAAGCCTCTATACATGTGTAAATTTTCTTTTGTCTTTGTATGTCCCAAAGTATGACAATACTAACTGTACTGGGATTCTGTGTGTTGTCACAGAATGTATACTGACTTTTTATTGCCCTGTCTGCCTCTCTAATATATTTGTAAAGGGTACACTCAAATAGCTACCGTACTGGGAGTTATACTGCATCTTAGAAATTGTAACTTCAAATGGACTAAAGCATGCTATTCTTTTTCCAGCTATTCTTTTTCTTATACCTGTTTTTTATTTTCTTTTTTTTTTTCCCCCACTCTAGAATATACTTCATTCACCTCCATTTGATTTTCTTAGCTGAGAAAAAAGCAAATGAAGGCTTACCAGTATTACTTTCTAGCGGGACTGTGAGGTCTGAAATTCTCTTTCTTGGATTGACCTTAACATACTTTTATTCAGTTTTTTTGATCAGTTGGTGTGACCTGCAGATATGCTATGTTACTCCAGTGACTTGCTGTGTTTGCACTCCTTAAAATAAGGAAGTCAGTAATATTAAATAAACTTTTGGTATTCACCTCTTGGAGATGTTGAGTGCTTCCTGTCTGCATGAAATACGTTGGGGTTTTTTTAAAAAAAGGTAGGCTTTCCTGGCTATAAACTGTGATGTTTTATGACTTAGAAAGTCCCAGATACATTTGTTTGTCTTTAGCAAAAAATAGCTCGGCAACGCATTAGGTGGCTAACCCTGCGGTGTACGGGGCGAGGCAGGCGCTGCCAGCCGGGACGCAGCAGCCCGGAGCCCTGAGCAGAGAGCTGCCCAAGCTGGCTGGTGGCGGCTGCGGAAGACACAACTTGCGTTTTGCTCCTCTCCCGACTTCAGTGCCCAGCTGGGATGGAACGGAGAGGTTTACATTATCCTGCGGTCCTTAGCCTGGTCACTAGAGTTTCTCTGCAAAATAAGGAGGGCTAGGGCATGTCTTTCAGAAAAGCTGCTGATGAAAATGATATTTGAGTGGGATGAGTTTACCGGTTCGAGGAGGTGGGAGGCCTGGGTTCAATGCCTGCTTTTGCTTAAGGAGATGTATTTCATACTTAACTGAAATTTCTTTAACCACCAGCTGTTCTGGGATGACCTCTTTTTGAACTTCTTTCATTTTGCAAAAAACAATAAAAGATTCATTGCCTCAGAGACACAGATAAAGGAGGAGTGCCTGGGTCACAGAGCAGTACCCAGTGAACCCAGGGAGGGGTAAGCGGGCAGAACTGCCAAATCAAAGTAATAAAATTTGGAACGTTAAGGCTCTGTCTACATTAGCATTTTGGTTTGGGGCAGCAATGCAATACTGAGACAAATCCCTTGATTCCCCCTAACAGTGGTTTGGTTCACAGAGACGTTTTGGTACACACAAATGAGGCTCTTTTCAGGGATAATGACATTAGAAACTCTGCTTCAGGTGCTCACCAAATGCACTCTAGCCTCTAATGGGAAAATAATGGTCCAAGGCAATGACTGCATCTTCCAGCAGATTCAATTCACGTGTTGTGGGGTGCCGGGTCCCGGGAACCAACTAGCTTGAATTAAAACCCCAAATTACATTTATTATAGATGTAGAGTTCTCAGCAATTGCTTTGATCTACTTTTGCTCCTGTTGTGCTAAAGTTTGGATCAGCAGAGAAATAAATTCAGATGATATTGGACCATGAATTTTAAAAAGTCAAGTATTTTAAATAGATAGGAAGAAAGAATTCAGCCAGCAAAATGGATGCTGCCTAGACACCCCTAATATCAGACTCATTTTAAAGCAATATTGCAGAAAGCATTTGCTGAGATGGAATTTATTGAACTGAGAGGCAAGGGGAAACAAGAAAAGTTTTAAGTATCATTAGCTCATTTTAATGTAATTTTATTTAGTTTAGTTGGTTATTGAACTAACAGCCCTGAATACAAAATAACTCATAGCTCTTTCATTGAAGATATATAGGCTACATGTATGCTTTTATGTTCCAGCTATTGAAAGTGTTGCTAATAGAATTTCTGAACGCCTTCTGATCATTCCTTTTGATATGTGCAGTGTCATTTGGGAAAAATACAGTAATGTATTTTTAAAATGCCTGAATGGCCACTTATAAATTGTTTCTGTTGTGAAATGTAGTTCTGTATTCAAATGCAAATGAATTATTTAATAGGATATATTTCAGTAAAATCGCTATTTTACTTTTACAATTACTGTTTTACCTTTATAGACACTCTCTTAAGAAAAAAATATCTGGCAATTTAAAATAACAAGGAAAAGCGGATCCTGGACTAAACCCTATCAATTGTTAAACAGAACTGTTTCTTAGTTACATTAAAATTAAAGTTCATCTGTTGATAAAAACAGTAGCATTAAAAGTATTGTGCTGTATTTTACAATACCCTGTATCAGATAGGGTAATCTAAAATTGCATCTCTTTAATCATCTGTTTTATCTCCTACTTCTGGCATGGTTTCAGCAGTTGATAAGAAATATATAAAGTAGAAACTAGATGCTTAGAAACTCATGGATTCTTGGAAATCTGGATTTTTAGCATTTGTACAATTCAAACATCTGACAGTCTCAGAGACTAGTTGAAACACTTAGTTGATAAAGGCTTTGGAAAATGAGGGTGTGTTCAGCAACACAAGGTGGTAATATTTCCAGGATGACTAGAGCCTTGACAGAGGTTTGCAGAGGCTTGGGTTTTACAATATTTTCAGTCACAAACAAGGCGTTTAATCCAGCAAGGAGAACTGCAGCTCCCTATTTGAAAGCAGTGCTTGAGTGGGAGATGCCTTGCTCCTACAGTGACATCCAAGATCTAAAGTTAGAGGCATGGGAAGAAGCAGCATTCAAAGGGGAGATCAGAAATCCAACCACTGAGCAAGGTACCACCTAAACCTGGCTGATAGAAAATACTGGGAACACCCTGAAATTTTGCCACAGAGCAGAATATAAGGGCTTGTCTCAGGGCAGCAGGCTGGCATCTCTGTCTAAGCACAAGATGCATGCAATTGTATTTTCTAACATCTGTGTACCTTGACCCTTTATCTGCACCCGTTAGAGTGGGCAGACATCTTTTATGCAAGGCTAATGGAGCAGTTGCTCAGGCAGCATTAAATCTGCCTGTGGTAACACGCTGCAGGTTTGAAGGTTCATGCAGTGTGCGCGGAAAGGCACGTGCACTCCTTTCGGCTGTGTTAGGGAGCTGCACGGGCTGCGTACAGCAGATTGCAAGATGATTGCATAGGTAGAAGCATTTCAGTCACAATGTACGGAAAAGAATCAGAAGCTAAGATTTGTCATGAAAATGTGCATTTGCAAGGAGTCTTCCACAATTAGAAAATGTTAGATATCTTGTAATCAACGCTGGCATTTGGTATTCAGCTGCTGGAAAGTGCAAATTGCTAAACTCTGGACCAATTACTTCTAGTAAAGAACAACAAATACAGTCTTAGGTCTTTGAGGAATGTAAATTAAATCTTAGGAGAGGAATTGCTACTAGCTAACCATGTCACTAAATAAGAAATGTAATGAATACTTAAATGTTATTTTAGAAATTTTTCATGTGTGGTCAAATCAAGCCACAGCTGCTAGTAAGTCACACAGCATCCAGAAATGGAGTGACAGATAGTTAGGATCAGAGACTAACATGCCAAGCAGTTCAGATACACATCATATCACCTGATTTCAATCTAATCTTTCATGAGCTTAAAAAAGATTGAGACGAACAGGAAAGATTTCCTTCTGCCGCAGCAGCTCAACAGTAAAACAACATTTCTTGCTCTGTGAGAGAGGCATTGTGCTCAAGAAACCCAAGATGGAGAAGGGTAAGCACAAGTTATGTTGGAAATGTTTGATGTAATTTCAGAAAATCTGAAACATTTAATGAAGAATATCTTACCTACTGTTTTCAATAAAATTTTTCTTTTGCCACCAACCTTGGTAACAAATTACATTTTGTGTCAAGGTGACATTCGAAGTTCACGTCTCACTTTGTTAGACAGAGTCCTGTTGTTCAGTGAAGCCACTTCTGTTCTGAAGATCTTACAATGTAAGCGTACAAGCACATCTGAAAAATAGATAAAACAAAAGGTGGGGAAGGACAAAAAAAGAAGGGACACAGAAAAGTAATACAATACCATTCAACATAAATCTGTTACAAAGAAATACATTCATATATTTTCTATCTCCACTCAGGCTAGGACATAATTGGTAAAGGAAGGCATTTTCAGGAGGCAAGGCTGCTGTTCAGTTTCCAAGATACTGGCCTGATTTCAGAATTCAAGCGTCATCATACTGTGTTTTTTTCCTATATGACTTTCCCTTAATAAAACTATAGTTGACTTGGAAATAAAATCTTAGTATGCTGTAAAAAGTGGCTAGTTAGCTGATTTGGGTTAGTGTTCTGTAGCATTTCTCTTAGAAAGAACATGTGGTTCAAATAAGTCACAGATAGACTTAGCGGAAGAATCTGGGGTATTGTTAGTTAGGAATTTGCATTACAAGTGGGCCATTGATGTATGACAGGACTTTCTCTGTTAAAGGTAATGTAATGATTAGTATGCATCGTGCAAATCTACAAGTTCAATTTTGGAAGCAAAGAGGCCTGGACAATTTTTCTGCACAATTAGCTAAAATTAAACTCGGTACATGAAACTTTAGTAGGTCATCCATTCTGAGAAGATACAATGCACTTTAGGTTGTGGTTAGATACTGAAATTTTATAATCTAAGCCATTTATTTTTTTACATATATGTGTGTGTATATATAAAGGAAATAAATATATATTCCCTCAGATTAACTATTTCTTGAAAATTTCTAACAGTTGTTTGTACTTTCTATTCTGAGACAGGCGTGGCTGGTTTGACTGCCTGAGAATACTACTTCTCACCTCAGACATTACTTACACTGACTTGTATGCACTGGCTTTCCAGATTCTGAAGCCCTCCAGCCAGCCATTAGAAAACAGTAAGCACAAAATCTGCACTATAATTTGGTGTGCTTGAATGGTGACTAACGTGCCTATGAGTTAAGTTAGATACAGAAACTTCGCATTTATTGCAACTGCAATTACCAGCATCCCTTTTGCCCTGGCCATTGAAGTCTGAAATTGAGGACTCCCTCACAGTGGGGCACCCTGATCTCTTGAGACTTTCAGACTACTGCCTTGCAGTAGTAGCATCCATGGGTAAATCTCTACAAAGAACGTAACCTGTATTGTCTTAGTGTGGCTCCTTGATAAGGGTGACTGATCACACCCACCTCATCACCTCTCCCTTTACAAATGCCATACTGTCATGCTGCTTTTGTTGGAGGCCAGGCAACATTAGCTCTTGAGAAGATTAGATCCTCTAAAGTTACCAGCTAATGGCCTTATGTCTTTTAACAATAAACAATTTTGTAATGAAACTCTGTTTTTTCACTGCCTTATGTAAATTCTTCTCTCCTGTTACAGATGTATATCTTGAGCATCAGGTACAAAGACGGACATAAAAAGCTGCAGCATATCATCTCTATTCCCTAATTCTGGGAAGGGATGCTTTTGAACTTAGTTCCCCAAATATTTCAGCTAGGAAAAGTCCAAATTAACTAGTTCAATAATTGATTTTTTCCCACTTGTTTCTTTCAAAAACCTCCATCGACTTTGATATCAGTGCATGAATATTTTTAGTCACTCAGAATTATTTTGTCAGATACAATTAATTAAAAAAGTAATTAATCTCTAATCCTGGGGAATATGTGCAAGGGAATGAATTAGTGGCATTGCACAAGTGATAGTCATGCTGGTATTTTCTAACTTTTTTGTTTCTGACATTTTTGCCTTAATAATGTTCTTCTAATATAGATTTTGTATGTGTAATATATTTTGTTATTTCTTCTTCCTTTCCCTAATGTTTATTCAGCTACAGTCTGCAAACAGGCTTTGTATGCTTTTGTGTCTTTAAATATTTGCTCTTATAGGAAGACTCCTACATGTACATTTCTGGTGATGATTCTAATGAGGTACCCCAGCCTTCAGGGCACAGTTCTGTCAGCAGGTGCTCCGTACAAAGCAATGTTCAAGCTTGCAGGTTATCTTCACAATAGCATAATTTTCTGGAATGATTCAGTGTGCAGTGGGGGAAATACTGGCATACGGCCCAGAGCACTTAAGCATCTCTCTTTCTTCTGAACTAATATTTACAAGTTAAATACCACATACTTCATAATATAAGCAAAAAGTTAACATTACTAATACCGGCAGCATTGTACTGCGACCACCTTCATGACGGCCAATTTTCCTCTTCAGAAAAACCTCCAAAACCCACTCCTCACCCCTAAAAGCTGAAGTTGTTATTAAACTTGTGATTACAAAAGCAAAGATGTTTAACCTCAGTTTTAAGCTAGCTAGATTTACTTGCAGGCCTCTCTTTTCATTCTATTTTTTAGTTACTAAACAAGAAATAAAACTGACGTTATTCACCCTTTCAAGTTATGCAATGACTATGCACAGTGGTCATCCATTAAATAAAGACCTCTCTTTGTGCTTACAGCAACAGGTATACTATACGAAACCACCATGAATTTAATATACAACATGTAATTTTTTACTTATGATGAAAAGTTATTAAAATACTGAAAAAGTGAAACACACTATTAATTCATTTGGTGTTAGAAATCCTTTATAGTTATAGCATTGTTTATGAAATAGAGTATGAATTAAAAAGCTCTTCTACTTAGAGACTTCAATTTTAAACAGAAGTTTAAAGAGAATGCTGTATATCCTGTTTCCAAACTTCCCTATTACAAGTTCTTGTTTATACTACAAAAGATTGTAAAATTTTGGTTAAAAAAAGAAAAAACAAAGGAAAGTTGGCTGGTTTAAAAAGCCAGTACGCCAAAGAAAAATTTAGTCAAAATGAAGCAACTTTTCTTTAATCAATATTTTGAAAACTTTTATAAGTTTTCTCAAAGAACAGGTATAGTCTTCTTAAGATTACAACAGAGGTCACACATTGTTGTCATCTCTGTATGCTGCTCCTTAGAATAATTGCAGTCCTGAGTCCAAAAGTGAGTTCTGAAAAAGGCTTTTGCTGGAAAGCATTTTTAAACGATCTTCCAGCAGTTAAGTGTATCAATCATCAATCTGCTTTTTGACAGTACCTTGAGTGAGTGTTCATCCTGGTAAAAGCGATATTAAGTCATATAGGCAGCATGTACTTTGACAGATTTCCATTTCATACTGAGTGCCAGGAGTTACTGCCGGGGAGCCACTGGGGTGCTGCCCCGCGGGGCAGGGGAGCTGAGAGGCCAGAGCTGGAGGCAGCGGTGGGGAGGCAGGCAGGGCAGGTGAGATGCAGAAAGTGGTTGTACCTACATGATACAGCCTACCTCACTTTTAGTTTCAATGTCAGCCACATTACAGCCAGCCCAGCGAGGAGCTGAATTCAAGCTGATGTGCCTACGGTGGTATGGAACGGGAACTAGTGTCCTGCTGGAGTCCCAGATGTGCGCAGGATCCATCTGCCGAAGAGCACGCTCCAGGGGCCGTAGGCAAGGGAAGACCAGAACTGAGAGTCAGACTGAGGTGTGAGGACACTCCCCCTGTCAAAGGGTTACTGACACCTGTCACGTAGCTTTGGGAAGCTTATGGTGGAACAAATAGTTAAACGTACTTCTCCTATACTTCAAAATACGTCTGTATTAAAAGATCCAACAAAAGACCTAATGGCTTAATTAAAGACCAGCACACTATGAATAAAAAACAGCAGATAATCAACTGGATTAAAAATTTGGACCAACTGGATTAAATCTTTGAAACTCATTGATAAACACTTCCAATGACAATGTAGAAGTCAATTGCTTACAGTAATTTACTATAAAAGGGGGACATTGACAATGAATATTATCAAAATGGAATGTTTCAAACAAGTCTGAACAGGATACTCCCAATAGGTTAAATGTAAACTCTTTATCATCAGTCTTCATTTAGTAGATAAGATCTTTCACCGGTTCATTTGAAAAGGGTCATTTAAAGTCAAGTTAGTTATGATTGGAAAGACCAGATGAGAACCTGATCCATTGTCTTTTTTTCCCCTGTATGTGCTCAGGAGACTGACCCAGATAAGGATATCTAGACAATATAGTGACAGATATAATTGCTATTTACCTCTAGAAACTTACCATTGCAGAGTATCTATACTGAAGATTCTCAGACTAATCATGTTTTTACAGATTTTTTTAATGAGATATTTTAAATTTCTTTAAATGTATGTGTTTGCAAAGACCATATGAACATCTACTATTTATGCAATACATTTTTAACAACTCCTTTAAAAAGCTTTTTTCAAGTTCAAAATTTTCTCTGAAACCATATTTTGCATGAAGAGCAAATGGTGATTAAGAATTCTCTTTGAAGTTGAACACTTGTGGAGAAACAAATGAAACATTTTATGCACTTTTCCCTGTGCTTTCAGCTAGCCAAAAGTAAAGAATTTGCAGATGGTTTTGAAGAAGATGGGAGGGAAGGCATCAGATATTTATCTCATTTAGAAATAAAATTGTGCCATAATAGTGAGATTTTCATGATGGATTTTGTTTTGAAATACAACAGAAATAAATATTACTCGGTGCATGAGAAATCCTAGGTTTCAGGAAATTTGATGTGAGACAGTTTGAAATCAGCAACCAAGATAAACAGCTGCTGCCTGTGAATGAAGTAAATGTTTATTGCAATGCTTGTCATGGGGGAGTTTAGGGTGCCACAAGCACCAGAACAGAACGGTACCGCTCCGTGGCACAAAATATGGTTTATTTATGCAGAAGATGGGATAATGATATCTGTGCTCAGGTCTCCATTCTAAGATGTCCATTCCTAGACACAAGCACCCTACACACTCGTGCCAGCCCAGGCCCCGCGTTTCCCCTCACCTTTGGAGCAGCTTGGAGCTGCGTGGCGGACCCAGGGAAGGAGGAGGCTCACGCCAACCCAGTTCTGGCCGGCAGCCCCAGCCCCCATCTACAGCTACCCCTCAAGCCCAGATCGGTACCGGGTGCCAGGCGCCCAGGTCTGAGTGTCCCCCGAGAGGCAGCTGTTTTCCCTCTTTACGGGTGTTTAAAAACAGATTGTCGGAATAAGCTGCCAAACGTAGCTCCGGACAGATGTCTGATTTTCCCCATACCCAGCGCCAATTACAATTCATCACCTGTTACTGTCACCTTCCAGCCTCCTGCCCCAAACAAGCCACAGAGACATCAAGCTGCCAATAGCTTGCGTGCACTTCCTTATTTCTCTCCTGCAGGTGCCTAAACCACTAGAGCAGGACAGGTTAGCCTGTGTCTTGTTTAGCAGTGCTCTCGGCTGGGCATCCCCGTGACATTTATCTGCACGTCTCTGTTATCTGAGCACACACCAGAGCCACCTAACCTGTTAGGGCTAGCATTGTGGTTTAACCGCAGCCAGCGGCTCAGCCCCAAGCAGCCGCT
Source organism: Sagittarius serpentarius (assembly GCA_034782735.1). Classification (NCBI taxonomy): domain Eukaryota; kingdom Metazoa; phylum Chordata; class Aves; order Accipitriformes; family Sagittariidae; genus Sagittarius; species Sagittarius serpentarius. Next base: position 147,730 of record JAVKLA010000008.1, read on the forward strand.
CACTCACTTCCCCCCCACCCAGGGGGATGGGGGAGAGAACAGGAAAATAAAAGTAAAACTCGTGGGTTGAGATAAGAACAGTTAATAGAACAGAAAGGAAGAAACTAGCAATGACACTAATAACAACAATAAAGTGACAATAATCATAAAAGGAATGGAATATACAAGACAAGTGATGCACAATGCAATTGCTCACCACTCGCTGACTGATGTCCGAGCCACGTTCCTACCCTGGCCAACTCCCCCAGTTTATATACTGGGCATGATGTCCCATGGCATGGAATACCCCTTTGGCCCATCTGGGTTAGCTGTCCCAGCTGTGTACGCTCCCGACTTTCCTGTGCCCCTCCAGCCTTCTTGCTGGCTGGGCAGGAGAAGCTGCAAAACTCCTTGACTTAGCCTGAACACAACTTGGCAACAGCTGAAAACATCAGGGTGTTATCCACATTCTTCTCCTACTAAACCCAAACCACAGTGCTGTACCAGCTACCAGGAAGACAATTAACTCCATCCCAGCCAAAACCAGGACAGCTAGGCAGCTGTGGTCAAGGTCCCACCTACTTGAGCAGTGCTTTCAGGGAGGCTTTATCCTGGGACAAATGCCACTCCAGGAGAGAAGACTCATTAGCAAAATCAATTGCAGGTGGTGCTTTGGCTGACAAAGCTTTGTTGACCATATTGTCAGCTTACAGCTTTGTTCTGGAGTTGTCTGAGCTTCAGCCACTGCTGTTGTACTGTAGGAATGGTTATGGAGTCCAATTTCCAAGTTAAGTATGCCTGTTAGCAGACACGTTATTTCCCGAAGACAGAATTCCATATCAGTTATATGCATAATTTAAAAAGTTATTTAAATAAAAACCAAACTCTGGGCCCTTATAAAGAGCATGGCAGTCTAGCAGGTGGTCTAAGGCTGCTTAGCAATTTTCCTGGTACTATTTTTGCATTTCCTTTGAAATCACTTCAGACAAATAGCATCACATTTAGATACTTTATGAATGTTGGTAATGTATTATAGGAAGAGGATAAATGGCTTTCAAATTCAGCCACAAGAAGAAATATTCTGATTTGTAGCCTAGGTAGTCGTTACACTTACTAGGTTTTCTGAGGATTTCTGTAAAATAGTTTCAACTGGAGCCAGCCTGAGACTCTGTAACAAAACAAGAAGATTGATTTTAGTGATCTGAAAACAGAGGGGTAATTATATTCTCATTTTCATGTTCACGATGTGCACAATTCTCCTATTAAACTTTAATGGGTGTTGCAAGAGAAAAAACATATGCAACAAGATACGGAAAACACCACAAAGCTGTTAACTTTGAAACTCATTGTCAGATAGCAAATATTACCACTATAAATCTTAACTTTCACAGCCAGCGAGAGCTGCAGGCTAGATTAGAGAAAGAGACAGGCACAGAACCATAGCTGTGCATCAAAAGTAACACACTGTACATTGCTGAAATATGTATTGTGATTAAGTTAATATTGAACAGCGGATTTTATAACCTTTTCTGATTTTCTTTTCCCCAGGCAAAAGTCAACACTTTTCTAACTGCAGTATCCTTCACAATCAATTTTCTGTAGCTTCAAAAGGGTGTATTAAACACTCTGGGAGAAAACACACTCCCCGATATGCCGGCAGCAGGTGCATGCGGGTTTGTAACAACAGGAAAACTCATCCTTCTTCCTCTCTCTTCCCCGGAGCAGAGCTGTTGCGGGAAGGGTGACAATGAAGTGAGAGCGCACTACCTGCAGTCAGTTCCGAGCGAGCTGTGAAAAAAGACGGCATGCAGGAGCGCAGGCAGTACTGAGCAACGTGTGTTCCTGAACGGGTGCGATAACATCCAACCCGCTCAGCATAAGCAGAAACATGTCAAGTTAAATAGGGCAGCAGCGGGACTCAGGGTGGAAGCCAGCACGTGGAAGCCATGAAAATAAACGAGGGAACCACTAACGTTTGTGACACCAGGCAACTGCTTACCCAGGTGGGTGCATTCCCAGTGACGTGTCCTTTTATTAAAAACATGGGGAAAATGTGGAATTCCGGCCATTTGACGTAATGCAGAAAATAAGTGTTTAGAAATTGTGATTTACAACATGTCTTTTAAGAAGTCTGGAAGGCAGGTAGGGTGTTTTTCTTGGCTTTTGTCCCAATAAAAAATTTTGGGGTGAAGCTGGACAGTTAAAACCCACAAAAATAAAAGGAGGGCAAAGTTTACAACCAGACAGAGAGCTGGAATGGAATTTGAAGGGGTAACAAAAGAGAAACCCTTGCCTGTGCTTTCACGGGATTTTTTTTCAGGAACTGGGTCATTTGTTTTTCTGGTATCTGGGGCTTTCTTAAGATTCTACTGATTGTTTTTTCTTTTTTTTTTTCCCCAGCCTCTTCTGCTACCTTTGCTCAAGTTCACCAAATACTGTGTATACATTTTGATTAAAAAAAAAGAAGTCTAGATATAAATATGCACAGAGTTCATTCCTTTCTCAGAAGAAAAACTGCCCCTTTTTAAAAAAAGCCCCAAATCTGAAAACTATCTAAAGAAGCCTCAGTGAGGGAGGGAACTGAAAAGGAACAGTCAAAGTAAAAATAGATGTTTCAAGATAAAAACTAAAGAAAGCATATGACACAAGTGTAAAGAAATACTGGGAGGCTGATTGAAATCAGATGTAACAGAAAAGTCACATTTACAGGTAGTTTGATGAATTATTTGAGAGGAAATTTGCAACTGTGATGATCTGAGCCCACAGCTTTGCTCTGTGGCCTGGCACCACCAGCACGCCCTCGCCCACGTGAGTGCTCCGTACCGAATGCTCCCTGCAGGACACTTCTCAAACACATCTCCTGCTTCAGCCTTTGCAGGCTTTCCCTTCCCCAAATCAAGCTTTTCTAGAAGAAAAAAAAATAAATAGGATTTTTTTGTGTCCTCCTGGAAACACTACAGAGACTGTAACATGTTGGATAATTAAATAATAATTTTTTCACCAGTAGGAAAAAAGAGAGCGAGGACACCAAAAAGAAAATTCTCCAGTTCCTCTAAGAAAGGGCAAGTCTGCCTCTACCAGAAATTACATGAGGCTTTGGGGAGGTAGTGATACGAGGAATGCGGAAACAGACTCCACAATCTGTAAGATTGTAAAGTAGGTATGTTTATTCAGCGCTGGGCAG
>JAVKLA010000008.1:150992-165893 GCA_034782735.1 Sagittarius serpentarius
AAACAGCTTCTATCCATCCTAGATATCTACTATATCTACTAAATTTCCTTTAATATCTAATTCCCCTTGTCTCAGTAGTTTTATACTTCCCTGCAGGGGGAAGTTTTTCCACCAAGTACATTAAACATAAGTCTACCAGCTTCATCTTTCTTTTCAGTCATTCTTCACTCAGTGCCACATACTGAGCAAAATTTGACTCACTTGACGCTGGTAGTGCTTTTAGTGAGTTACCATGAAAAACAGCATGGCATTTTAACCTAACAGCATGAAAGCAAATACATCCATGCAGCTCCACTGGAAACAATACAAAATAGGAAGCGGATAATATTACCAATGCTATATGCACAATACTGCCAGCATCCTGTGTCATTAACCAAGCGCTTGTAAACATTACAAAATACAGTCACTAACCCACAGATTTTTCTTTTTTTTAAGTTTGATTTTGTGAAGCCCCCGTGGCTGGCAGCAAACTCTGCAACATCCAAAGTGCCAGATGCCAGCTTGTTTTGTTTTGCTCTTTGGTTTACAGCTGGATATTGCAGACTATCAGGTTTATTCAGACTATCAGTGGGTGCAGACTATCAGGTTTATTCCTTTGTCTCCTTATTTATTTGCTTTATTTGTTTTCATGCAGAGGTAATAAACACTTCTCTGGTAAACAGAGGAAATCTCTGGACTGGAGTGTATGGTGTGGCAGCCCTTGCTCTGAATTAATTAAGAGGCAAAATCAGATCAAAGATCTCTCACACAGTGGCTGTGGAAGAAGGGGAATCAGTTTGCTCTTAGTAGACTGCCTACAAGAATGGGTCTGTTACTGGGGTGTGTGTGGGTGTGATAGAGGGGTGGAAAGCAGGAAGGGAGAGCTGTGTAAAGGAAAAGCAAACTAGCCAAAGCATGCTTTTCAAACATCTTTGATAAAACAAGCTCCATCCTTTATGGTGGGGCAGGAAATTGGGAGAAGTATCCTCAAGCATTTCAGTTAACCTGAAAGGTTTGATCTCATTTTGGAATTATGTGATATGCTTTTAAATTTTTTTTAAGATTAGTTTTGAGATGAAAGTCATCTTGAGACAACTACTTTTGTTCTGGAAAAATACAGTAATTCCTTTGGCTAAAGCTTGAAATTAGGTCTCCTTGTTTTTGAGGAGAAAACTAGGGGAGAGAGGAAAAGAAGTAAAAAAATGATGGAAGTGGAATATCTTTGAATAGATCCAGAAGTGTCACAGTAAAAATTAACCTATGTTTGTAAGGTGCTTCTAAGAGGTAGCACATCATCTCACTAATGTAAAATTCCATCTGCCTGTAAAGACTGGATTATAAACCAAATTACTCTGCCACTGCTAATGGTGTATGTGCTTTTAAACTTTGTTTTGAAAAAAGAATAGGAAGTGGTTCACAGTCGATGGCAGGTCTTCTCAAATATGGAGGATTAAAGCCTGAACTCTGTCGGCAAGCTTTTCTCAAAATAACTAGAGCAGGCTTCATCTTGCATTACTTTCAACTTCTACAGCATAGATAGTTACATCTGAATTAGACACGCTCACCTCCCTTGACAGGCAGCGCAGAGAGATAAGTACAACTCATCTCACCCTGAGATAAAGACATGAAATGATTAGGTGAACTGTTACAAAAAATGGCTCCTTCCTCCCTGGCTTCTTACAGAATTAGTGCTCACATGTAGACATTTACATTGGAGACATATGCAATTCAGTTTAATAAATCCTCCTGTGATGTTTCTGGGGTTTCTCCCAGCCATCACCATCTTCTCTGTGTTCTGGGCTGCTTCGGGAGTAGCCTCAGCACATCGCTGCTGCCGTGGGAGGACACTGAGCCCAGCTGGCCGGCAGAGCTGGAGGCACCATGCTGGTTTTGGCCAAATATTGTAAAAATTACCCAGCTGGCCGTGGTAGACCCAGAATAGAGTAAAATTTGTAGGGTAAAGTAGTACCTCTTTAAATACTTTGTAAATCTGCTACTGATGATTACCAGATCTCACGTTTAAGGACACTCCAAGCTCCAACTGGTTTACAGGTGATTAGGCCTTGTGTTTTGCGTATTTTCAATAAGCACTGTCATTCTGATCCCAGCATGAGACTCATATTAAGTTTGCTTAAGGAGTAAAAAAAATTAACACCTACGATGTTCGCACTAACCCCTGCCATCTTCAAGTGAAGTGACAGCAGTACATCTTTGAAGCTTAGTCACTGACCTGGCAAAAACACTGCGGCATGGCTGACAAATTTTCTTTTCAGTATAACAAGAGTTATTTTTCTGTCAATAAATTCTTTGGGTCCAACAGAAAGAAAACATTGGCTGATGCTGTTTATGAAGGTTTTGTAACTGTATATGGTTTGGAAGTGGAAGCCGGTGGAAGCTGGTTTCGCTGGTCTCTGGAATTCCTCTAGTTTCACCTCCAAGAGGTTTATACTACTGTACTTGTCAGCTTCCTTTCCAGATCTTAAATTATTTCCATTCTTTATTGCACTACATTAAAGCATGCCGAAAGGAAATCCCACAGGTCAGGACAAATAAAAGCATTCTTTGGAAGGTACAAGGATGGTGTTTCATACTTGCATGAAGAAGGGAGAGTTGGGACAATCTGATCGACAAAGCTCACAGCGGCACAGTCAGATTTAATAGCTGATGGGAAGGGAGCAAAGGAAACTGCTGCTGTAGAAAAGAATAGGCTGAACAGAGCAGCAGGAAGAGAGTTTATTTGCCGATAATGATGTAGATAATGTGTTACAATAAAGAAGGACGCAGGAGAACAAAAACTGACTGACAAACAGTATATGGTCTTTTTATCAGGGACCACTAAGGTGAAAGCAGAGACCCTGGATTAGGGCTTTCAGCAGCAGTCTAGGAAGAGTTTTTCAAGGAGTTATTGTTGCCAGAAAGGCAAATGACAGCTTCATTTGTTGCCCTAAATGCTAAGATGCCCCTAAATGCAAAATGTCTTTTTGCTACTGGAAAATGAAACATTTGATTTGTGACATGCATGTCTTAATTTTACAAACTACTTTGTGAAATTAATGGTTTAATTCAAAAAAGTCATAGGGATTTTACATACATTTGTTACTGTACAAAATTTATTTTCATTTACCAGTTAACCTTTGATTTTTATGATCATACAAATGATATTAAATGTAATTATGATTAAATTATGATGATGATGATATTAAATAGTCTGACATCTTAACAGACCTGATCATTGATCAGGTTTCATAGCCACAGTAACTGTTCCTCTGGCTTACTATCCTTATAAATAGATATTAGGTACGATTTTCTAAACTAAATCTCCCTTGCTGCAAATTAGGCAGATTACATAATTGAGAAATATTAATTATCCATCTCTTTTTACAGTAATACAATGTTCTATAATGTAATTTGAAACTGAACTAAACTTGTTTTACATTTCAGAACTCAGAAACTTGAATGAATAGAGGTTAATTTTGAGGACTCATTGAAAGGTAAAGTTAAAACACATGGCCTGGAAGTTTTTTTCTTTATTTTTTGAAGTAAAAGTGACTGTATTTGTCTTTGCAAGGACTGTCACACAAAATGACACAGGAGTGCAGAGTGTCATGTGAAATGCAGGAGTGAAAACCAGGCATGTTATTTTTTCAGTAAAAAGCAAGTTTTACTAGTTGATGCCAGAAGCTCACCTCCTGAATCAGGTTACTGATTCAGCTGCAAAATACTTGATTGTAAAAACATTTCAGTAAAAAATTACAGAATTAGCACACTGAAATTGGTCTTGACACAGTCCATCCAAGATAAATCGCAACTGGATGGGGAAGGAAAAGAGGCTCTTAAATCTTATAACAATACCACAAAACAAAAAAAAAATCAGAAAAAGGATTGACTTTTAAGTAACAAACACAATGGTGTGGTAATATACAGGACAGCAGAAAGAATAAGCAAATGTTTCATGTGTGTTGAAGAACCAGGTATGGTTACAACACTGCTGATGAATGTTGATCCAATTTATTTTTGAAACTGCTTGATCATTTCATGAACAGACCTAATCATTGATTAGGTTTCGTAGCCTCAATAGCTGTTGCTTTGGCTTACTATCCTTATAAATAGCTATTGGGTACAATTTCCTAAACTTAATCTTCCTTGCTGCAAATTAGGCAGATTACATAACTGAGAAATATTAATCATCCATCTCTTTTTACAATAATTTAATATGTACCTGGAGACACCTATTACATGCCCTTTCATTCTTCTCTACGCAAATCCAATTTACTTTTAAATGTTTCCTTCTGGGTTATGTTTTCAAAACCTTGTATTTCTGCTGTTCTTTCAATTTGTTCCAATTTGTTGGCATCTTTCTTAGTGTGGTATCTAAAACTGGACACAGTGTTCCAGCTTAGGCTTACCTTGCATGGAGCAATGCAAAATAATTGCCTGCCACAAGATAACAATGACACGCAATTGTGGTATTTTTTTTTACTTAGCAAAGTGGGCATTGAATTTTTTTTGAGTCATCTACGGTTTGCTTGCTGCCCAGAAAATTCTTGCTCTCCTTGTTTGTCTTTCTCGTTTATAAAAGCTTTCCTAACTTTGTGTCCCTTATCAAGTCTTCCGTTTTTCTGGTTTATATCTCTATATGGGTACACATTTTCTGCGGGACTGGGTCTTAGAGACAGGGACAGGTTACAGACAAATCTTTTTATTTTCAGGTTTTTGTAGGAGCAATGGCATATAATTTCCCATCTTTTCTCTGTATTGAAACAGTTTGTTCTTTTGACTTAATAGTGATATTTGTCAAAATTAAAGCTTTTTCAGAACTTTTTTTCCCTGCCTGGGGTCTATTCTAGCAATTCTCTATGCTGAAATTTGCATTTGTTTGACGATTTTTATTGTTCCACTGCTCTCACTTGTTCCTCACCTTAAAATCACAAACTCTATTGCTTTGTGATCAGTTCTATCCATTGTGCTTTTCTACATTGTGAGCTAATGCTTTCTTATTCAAAATGTACTGTAAAAGCTGCTCTTAATTGTTGCTTCCAACTTTTTCAAACTATTTTTTCAAACATATACTGCTATATTTTTCCTCCAAAAATACCGCGGCAAAGACTTTCAATACTGTTCTTCTTTTCACGTGATAATTCACAATAAAGTTTGTTTCAGCCCACGCCTCCTTTTAATTTAATTGTTTATTAAATGCCTACAATTAAATCAAGCCTGTTTTATTCTGTTCTATTTTCAACCAGATACTTTCAAGAGATATTTGTCTCAGTTCTTTGTAAACCTCAAAAAGCCTGGGAGGATAGAGGTTGTTCAATAAATTCTGAAACAGAAGAAAAAAGGCAGACGGTGCACTTGTGTGTAACCCTCTTAATTTTTTCTAAAATATAACTCTATTTCTGCACTGATTTCAGTCAGTTTATCCCTTGATTTTTTTCTCTGGTTCTGATCAAGCCATGGTATGGTTTCTACAGGTATACTCATTTTTCCTGTTTGATCCCTGTACTCCCAGTACAGACACTTAATGTTATCTTACCCAAGACTCCATTTTGATATCCTGCTGTTCTACTCCACTTCTATAAAAAAAGTCTCTATCTGTTTTTTTTTGTAACCTACTTCTTGGACTTTTTACTAAGCTGTCAGTTCTCCATTTAATACCAAATCAGTGTCACCAAGGAATGCTGCTTCCACTTAATTACTTCCAGGTATCATAGAATCATAGACTAGTTTGGGTTGGAGGGGACCATCAAAGGCCATCTAGTCCAACCTCCCCTGCCATGAGCAGGGACACCTTCAACTCGATCAGGTTGCTCAGAGCCCCTGTTTCCAGGGAGGGGGCATTGACCCTCTGCCAGGATTTCACCACCCTCATCGTGAAAAATTTCTTCCTTCTCTCTAGTCTGGATCTACCCTCTTTTGGTTTAAAACCATTACCCCTTGTCCTATAGCAACAGGCCCTGCTAAAAAGTTTGTCCCCATCTTTCTTTTAAGCCCCTTTAAGTACTGAAAGGCTGCAACAAGATCTCCCCGGAGCCTTCTGGGGCAGGTGCACCCTCCAGACAGCGCCACAGATTTCTTGCCCGTTGAACTACAGCTCTCCCTAGTGTGGACTGTCACTTACACACTTCAGTCAAAAGGCAAGGCCCTCAGCCAATGAAACACTTTGGCTGAAAGAAACTTCTCAACTGTTAACCAGATATGACCACAGATCAGATTCGACCAGGGTATAAATTGAGCCCTGCCAGAGGGCAAATAGAGCCAGCCTTCCTCAGAGCAGTGGGTGTGCAGTCAGGGACTCTCCCCTTGGGTTGCGATGCTGCCGAAGGTAACTCCTGCAGGTTGAGAGCCCTCATCCTCATCTTACAGATGAGCGATTGTGCATTTTGGATCCTCATTTCTAAAGCTTAAGAATTCTTAAGTTGGTTGTGTAGTATTGATTCTGTTTGGCATCTTGGACCTGTGGTTTACTAATGTTTGTCACTGTTAAGTGATTTGATTAGAACAAATTTAATTCTTAGTTTATCACTTGTTGGACAATTTTGGTTAGAATAAAGTTTATTTTGAGTTTATCACCTGCCTAATTTAATTTTGTAAGCCTCCATGACAACTTCTCTTCTCCAGGCTGAACAGCCCCAACTCTCTCAGCCTGTCCTCACAGGAGAGGTGTTCCATCGGTCTGATCATTTTTGTGGCCCTCCTTTGGACTCACTCCAACAGGTCCATGTCTCTCCTGTGCTGAGGACTCCAGAGCTGGACCCATTACTGCAGGTGGGGTCCCACCAGAGCGGAGTAGAGAGGCAGAATCACCGCCTGCGACCTGCTGGCCACGCTGCTTTTGATGCAGCCCAGGAGACGGTTGGCTTTCGGGGCTGTGAGGGCACACTGCCTGCTCATGTCCAGCTTTTCATCCACCAGCACCCCCAAGTCCTTCTCCGCAGGGCTGCTCTCAGTCCCTTCATCTCCCAGCCTGTATTGATAACAGAGGTTGTCCTGACCTAGGTGCAGGATCATGAATTTAGGGTGGCTTTCTGGCTACTTTGCATAAATGCAATATGTCAAAGATCTGTGTTTGTGTTCATGATGTGTATTGGATAAAGAGGTAAAGGCTGAAGTGTAGGATAAGCAACTATTTCCACCTAAATGAGACCTAATTCTTTAGCACTCCAATGTTAGCCTTCACCATTACGTTTCTTGGGCTTATCAGAGAAGGGTAGAGGTTGGAAAGGATCTCTGGAGGTCATCTTGTCCAACTACCCCACTTAAGCAGGGTCACCTAGAGCTGGTTGCCCAGAACCATGTCCAGACAGGTTTTCATTATCACCAAGGAGGGAGGCTGTGCAACTTTGCCTGGGCAACCTGTGCCAGTGCTCAGTCACGCCCGCAGTAAAAAAAGTTTGTCCTTATGTTCAGACAGAACCTCCTCTGTTTCAGTTTGAACCCATTGACTCTTGTCCTGTCCCTGTACTGAGGAGCCCAGAGATGGACCTAGAACTCCAGGTGTAGTCTCTCCAGTGCTGAAGAGAGAGAACCTCAACCTGATAGCAACGCTCTGCCTATTGCGGCCCAGGAGGCTGTAGGCCGCAAGGACATGCTGCTGGCTCATGTTAAACTTGTTGTCCGTGAGGACCTCCAGGTCCTTTTCCACAAAGCTGCTTTCCAGCTGGTCGGCCCACAGTAGTGGTTACTGGAGTTATTTCTCCCCAGAGGCAGGACTTTGCACTTCCCTTTGTTGAACTGTATGAGATTCTGCAGCCTGTCGAGGTCCCTCTGGATGGCATTACAACCCTCTGGTGTATCAGCCACTCCTCCCTGTTTGGTTTAATTTGCAAACCTGCTGACGGTACTCTCTGCCCCATCATCCAGATCATTAACGAAGATGTTGAACATGACTGGATCCAGTACTGATCCCTGTGGTACACTGCTACTTACTGGTCTCCAACTAGACTTTGTGCCACCGAAAACCACCCTCTGGGCCTGGCTATTGAGCCAGTTTTCAATCCACTTTACCATCTGCTCATCCTGGCCATAATTCATCAACTTCTTTATGAGGATCCTATAGGAGACAGCATCAAAAGCGTCACTGAAGTTTAGGCGGACAATGGCCACTGATTTACTCTCATCTGCAAGCTGGCCCTGCTCTTCTGCTAGAGACAGGTTCTGTCTGTGTCTCCACTGCAGCTGGGGTTTGGGGCTCTTCAGGCTATTGAGTCTCTGAGAAGAAAGATCCTGTGTGTCTCTTTCTCTCTCATCCTCTCTGACGCTGTGCAGCCTGCTGACTTCCTCCTGTGACTCCTCCAGTTGGTAACACAGCTTCTCAACAATGGCACACCTCCTGCAGGAAAGACAACCTTCTCTCCCAGCCTCAGCAAGAGGCCCCAGGCACTATCTGCAGTCTGGGACCTGGAGGGCTGCATCTACCACCCAAAGTCCTGTCTGGATCAAAGCCTCCACTCTGGCTGGGACAGCTGCTCCTGCACCTGCTGGAGAATGTGCACTGTGGCGCATTACAACCATACGTGAGAATGTTTATGCTGGTCTGAAACGAGATGAGGACCCCTTCTCTGTACCCTGCTGTGCCAACTTCTGTACTCACTGCTGCACCTGTGAGCGGTGCTTCAAGCCTAGCTCTTTTATAAGCCTCTCCCTAGCACCACCTAAACCAGTGCTTGACCATCTGTAATCAGGGGACAGCTTCAACAAAGGCTTCAGGAACCCTTAGGTCAAGGGCAGCTGACTAAGCTCTTAGAAGATCATAGAGTTTACCTCATTCTTACCTGGCAGCAGCAGTTACCCTCAAGTTTCTCAGACTTGAAATCCAAGCATTCCCCAACGATCCTGGACCTTGTCCCCAGAAGATCCAGAAGCTCCCAAAGCAGAGCCCACAGGCTGCTGCACAAACTGCTGCATCTGTTTGTTAGCCACCTGCTTTAGCTGCGCTTGTCAGTGAAGGGTATGTAGTGTGTATATAACACTCCAAAGTAAGAAGTGTTGGCTTTCTTATTGAAAAGGCTGTAGAGCAGATCACCAGTTCACGCAATCCAAGCATTTAAATGTTGTCTCTTTTCAATGACTGTTGTCTGTTGGAGGTCACATAAAGTGGTCTCTGGAGAGGGCAAGAGAGAATTCAAAAGCCCCAGATCCAGACTATACTTCTGCATTAGCAGAATACCTCAGGGAAGGCAGTAGTGTATTTCCCAAACCAGCTACTCTTTGTGAATATGTGAAGGACTTAAGTTCTTGGGCTGCCACACTGGTCCTCCATAAAACCATATATTCTGTTGGGGGTGAAGAGAGTGCACTGTGAAGACTGCCCTCCAAAGCTGAGAGTCTTTTTTGGTGAGAAATCTTATGCTCATTTCCCATCGTCTTACTACACTCCTGGTCAAATAGCACACCCTTACTACACTTTTGGTCAAATAGCACACCCTTCCTCTCACTGTAGTATGACGTTGTTGCCTCCAGTAAAGTTTGATGTTTGTGGCATTCATGCCAACTACTTTCTTGCTTTAATGTTATTGGTTCTAAAGTAAAAGAGCCTTTTCTCTTCCTAGAAACAGCCAAATTTTGTCAGCCCAAGGGTCCATCTGGTCCAATATTGTTGCTCTAACACTGGCAAGTAGCAGATGCTTGAATAAAGTGTTTAAGTAAAAGGAATCTATTAAATATCCTTCCTTGAAATGCCCTACTGGCTTCTGACAGTCAGCAGTTTCGGGATTCCTGCTGACCTATTCCTAATTGCATTAGATGGTGTGTATATATATCTATATCTATATATCTATATCTATATATCTATATATATCTATCTCCTGCCACTCTACAAATTCCAGTGCAATAGTGTGAAATAGTGTGAGAATGGGAAGATCATTCACTGAGGTATATTTCACAAAGTGTGACACCATTTAGGAATTGAGTGTAATCATGTGTATGGCTTTTTTCTTGGTTGCGATGTAATACAACAATAGAAACATATGCAGTCAAACCTCAGAATTATAGTTGTGTTTAAAAAGGTCATAACTAGAAAGTAGTAATCAATGGACAGGGCAAATAAATCAAGAGGATTAAGGTTAAAAAAATGGCTTTTTTAATTTTAGCTGCATAAAAAAAAGATTCAATGATTTATAATTGAGGTGCTGTTTACATTTTCAGCCAGAAATTACTGTAAAGCCAAGAAGTTATAAGATGCATGTAACTCAATTTGAGAATCTTCAGGGGAAGATTATTTGAGGTGCTGAGCCAGCCTGTGAAAGTAAATATTTTAAAATTTATGAAGCATCCTAATACAATAGAAATGGGAGACTGTAATTACTTCAGTTCATGATGTGCTGAGCACCTTCTCCTGCCAAACTGATGTAGGTTTGCTGATTTAAATTGGAAACTATGAGGTTCTCTGGAAAAACATTAAAAAAAAAATCAAGTAAATGATAGAAAAGAACAACAAATGCAATTGGAAATTAAATGGAACTGAGAGTTAAACAATTAGGCCAGATTCTGCAAAAGGCTGTGTATTTTTTAGCTGGTGCTGAGCATTCTTGACTCCCACTACAGCCATTGAGTTCCTAATGAGCTTACACCCTAGTTTAAATACTTCACTATGGAAGCATTCATCATGATATAATCTCATTCTTGTAATGACTGCCAGTACAGCCATTATGCTAATGAGACAGCTAGAAATGAAAGGAGATGAAAGGAAAAATGATAACTAAAATCCAAAGCAGTTTTGATGCTTCTAGTTTTAGTTTAATTATGTGCTTCCAAAGAATTATGACTAGATTAGGAAGAAAGGAGAGTAAATATTGTAGATTAAAGAAAAAAGTGCTTTAGTACTTCTCATGCCAATTCAGGGGCCATTCAATATTCTCATTTATGTTTTAATACTGAACTTAAGTAGAACCTCACCCTGAAAGACCTCTCTGCGGGACATTTTTGGACTTCAGAGTACTTTGGCATGCTAGATGCCACTATGGTGGCTAATGGGAAAAATAAAATAGTAGGGCTAAGAGAATCCTGAAGAGTTGAAATGGCAAAACAGCACAAGATGTAGAAAAAAATAAAGTGAAATAGAGTTCAAATCATTTGCTTGAAACAAAAAAATAAATCTGAAACAGATTAAAATAATAAAGTATGATTCAACGTAGACAAAAGTTAAAAGAATAGGATGGTTCTAAGATGTGTACATGGCCAGTTTATATGGTTAAATACTTCAGAGCAGATCCTCATGAATCCTTTGGGCACTAATAGAGCACAACATCCAACCTTGAAACTAGCTTGGGAGAACAACTAGCGGGGTTTGTTTTATGCCCCAAAGACTGCAGAAAAGATTATAGTGATTTAAGAGTGATCTCACATTAATTAGAGTTGTTTTGTTATCAGGAATGATGTTATCCAGCATAATTTCAAATATCAGACGCTGCTTCACTTCCTGCAACAGCCTGCACCACTTCTTAGAAGGAAGCAAGGTAGTGCAGAGGAAGTCTGAAGCCCACTTTGACTTCATTCTGAAAACCTGTTCTTAGAGGTCAAGTCTGACTTTGGAAGGTCTCTTTCTTTAAGACAAAACTTTTGCCCTGACGAAAGACAACTGATGCAAACCTCCAGAACCTGATTCTTGTTTGTTAACATGCCTTCCAGCAACTTTGCAAGACTCAGAACTGTATGTTGAAATCTAACATGAGGTTTTTTTAATGACAGCTTTCCAGGTGGTGATGACTAGTCCTGAGTCATATTCCCATGATGTTTTTCATTCCATGGCTTCAACCATTTCCAGCATCCTATCCTGTCATGTTCAGAAAAGTTGGAAAGCTTTTGAATACCTCTCAGGAGTAATTCTTTGTCATGATGACTGCACAGAGCCATACAAGTAAAACAATAGCAATAAATAGAACTTACCAACTGTATGCAAATTGATGAAATAAACATTGGCTGCAAGAAGGAAGACCTTAAACAATGCGCCATTAAATTAGTCCAGGTTTACTTAAATGGAAAGTTAGGGACAGTTGCCACATTACAGAACTCCCCAGTGCATCAGTTTGGGTTTCTCTCTCATGTTACTATCCTGCATGAGGAGGAGGTGGCACAGGGATAGTGATAAATCTGGTGTCACCCACAGGAAAAAAAAGAAAACTTGGGGCAGAAAAGAAATAGCTAAATATGAAACAAGAAATATATGTGGAAAGGACATACACTTGACCTGCTTTTTTTTCCTTTGTTTAATGAAGGTATGTACCCCAGGCTACCAAAAAATTAAGTAACTTTTTTCTTTCTTACTTCTGCTTTACCAAGAATTTTGCCCAAAACACTAGAAAAGTGTATGTTAAAGAGAGCCAGACAAAATAAAACTGCTTTGTTTTCACCTGAAACTAAGTATTAGAAGATGCAGTCTACATTATTATTGTGCATTTAATCAAGATCTGGTTGTTTTTTTATAAACAGATCTAGGTTCATGATGATATGCACAATACGTCAGTAGTGTTACACAAGTTGCTAAGGGGAAAACCCATCTTGTGAGTCTCACCAGTATGAGAATAAGGGTTTTCGTAAGAGAAAGGGGACAGCTTTCAGGAACATAAAAGCCTGTTAGCAAGGAAATAATCTGATTCTCATGTCTGTGTGAGATAGTACAGGAAATAATGAGCTTAAATTGCAGCAAGAAACTGTCATAGATTAGGAGGAGATGAGGAAAAAAAGAACCAGAAATTTTGTCACAATAAATACATTGAACTGCTGTCCTTAGAAGGACTGTAGAGTCTCCACCATTGGAGGTCTTCAAAAACTGGTTAGATAAACATCATCAAAATATTACGTAGGCATTAAGCATAACTGTAGCAAAAGTGGAATCCACAGAGAATGATGCAAACTCTTTGGACCTTAGATTTATTTTGGATATACTTTTAACTAGTTATGATCTCAGGTGGGAAAAATATTTTAAAACATGCATTGTTAGTTGAATTACATGTTTCAGGTAACAGAATACAGTTTCTGTAATAGGACATTTAAAAATAATACCTCAAACAAGAAAAAAAACCACCACAAGAGCTGTTGAAACTTGGGAAAGTTCTAGCTTCCTGTATTTACACTTTTTTTTTCTTTCTCCAGTAGACAGAAATGAGAACTAAACGAGCCCTGAGCAAGATTTGAGCAAGTTTTAATCAAAATTTAATTTCCCACATTTAGAGTGGGAAAGACGACAAGGACTAGTGGGGGACAAAGATGTGAATTGGGATGTGTAACAGGGGAAAGAAATCAGATTCAATGACAGAATATTTCTGTGCAAGCAAGAGAAAGCCTAACAATGCCGGCAAACTAAAACAGTGAATAGAAACAAAATAAGATTGCTCTGATTCGGGCACCAAGCAGAGAGAAGTAAAAATCTATCTTTTCATGCCAAAGAAATTAATTTAATCCAAGTCACAGAACAGTTTTTAACCTTTTTTTGCAGAAACAAAATCTTCAGCTTGGAAATGCCACTGCAGACTGAACAAATGTGTCTCCTGATGTTACACAGCCTTCAGCCCCCTCTACACCACCCCCACAATCCTTCATTTGGGAGAAATTCGAGGCAACCCCTCCTACTGCCCTTCCTCTTCCAATCAGCGAGAAACAGCTTCCCAGCTAGGTATTAAGCAGTCTTGAGATACCGAGTTCATTTTTTTGTTGTTGTTGTGGGTTTTTTTCTACAGTGAGAATACATTTGTTTTCAGTAAAGAAATTCCCTTCCCCTACCACCTCCAGTTTTCTTTAAGTGAGGCCATTTGTTTTCAGCAGTGCTGAATTTTCTTCCCTCTTGCAAACACGTTCCATTTTTGCAGCTAGAGTACAAACAGCAAATGCTCACCAGAATCGCTCATCTCTACTTTTTCCCTCCTTTCCCCATACCCTCAGCCCAACTCCTTCAGCAAGCCCAGCAGCAGCAACCATATGTTATACATTAAAGACAGTCAGAGAGGTTAATATTCATTTGTATGCTGTCTACATTGACAGAAATTGCAGATTCAGAAAAATGGTGCTTATTTTCCTTAGCTTGAAATTTTCTGAATTTCTGAACAGATAATAACACTTTGAGACATTGCATAGTTGAATTTATTAATAATTTTTTTCCTCATGCCTTCCAACAATTACTGCTATGTGTAACTATTAGAGTGCATGTGCCTATTCCAAAAGGAAATAATTTTTTCTTTATCTTCTATACATACATTCTCATGTATACTTTATTTTTCTTATTTAACCAAAATACCATGACCTAAATAATTGGTTCTGAACAAGAAGCACCCTTCTTCTAGCAACAGATAATGAGCAGTGCACCTGTTGTCTAAGCAAGATACCAGAGACCTCCTGACAGAAATACGTAACCTTTATTTTGTGTTTGAGTGTTATATTCCTGTGGTGGTGTATAACCTTTGGCTTACAAAAAGACTGCATCTGTGCTCTTTATGCAAAAGCTTTTCTTTGTATTTTTAAAATTGGCAGCAGTGGGAGTATTGCTTTTGCAGGATCTGGTTCAAGGAATAAAATAACCAGGTTCTCAGAATGTAGCAAGATAGGAGAAACAAATATGAATACATACAGATATTCAAGTCATCTGCATAGTCCAAATTCTTGTTCTATAAAAGTCCAATAAGAGTTTTATTACTCTCTTTAATGGAATCAGTGTTACTCATTTTGTAGGGCTGCTTCTGACTATTTGATGTCTGAAAACGTCCTTCCACAGCTGAGTGAATATTGAGCAGGAAAAAGCAATGAAGAGGAGATGTTGGAAGTCTCCTCTGTAGTACAGACTATATCTGAACTATATCTGAGCTTTTTATGCTTAGACTATTCAATATTGCCTTTTTTAAACAACAATGTGTCCTGCTTTCGGCTGGGATAGAGTTAATTGTCTTCCTAGTAGCTGGTACAGTGCTGTGTTTTCAGTTCAGTATGAGAAGAATG
>JAVKLA010000008.1:197615-222427 GCA_034782735.1 Sagittarius serpentarius
TTTTGTCCACAGAGTATCTCTCCCTGTCCTTATCTGAACCCACAAGCCTTCTGTTATATTTTCTCTTCCCTGCCCAGCTCAGGAGGGGTTGACGGAGTGGCTTTGGTGGGCACCTGGCATCCAGCCAGCATCCAGCCAGGGTTAACCCACCACAGGTTTTCAGTAGGCGGTGGTCAAAAGTTTTAGAAAGAACTGGTACCTTGGGAGCCTCCATTTTTTCAAATGTAGTTTGGGACTACTAAAATGGCCTAGTTTTCCAAAACTGGATATATTGTATTTTGGCAGCCCAGCTTTTGAAAATGTTAAGATTCCAAGTGCAATACCCAAAAGCTAAGCATGAAAAATCAATACTATTTCTGTCTCAAGATTTTACAAATGTAAAGACTTCAGTTTTTATGTATATAAAAGATGACACTTTTAGCAGTACACTGTCCTCTAGCACTATGCTGTATATTGATTTAGATTTTCCAAGAGGCCTAGATATTCCTAGGAGTTGTCTGTTCCAAGTATTAATCCATCCTGACCTGACTTAGCTTATGAGATCTGATGGGATCCTAGTATAAGATGGTATGTCTAAAGGCAGTTTTTCTTTAAAATATTATAATAAAAAAAAATTGTCAGTGTGGTTCTGCCATGTAAAGAAAGTTATAGAATAGATTAAAGCAAATATAAAATAAAAATGAAGGTCAAATGGCCAAAGATGAAAATAAATGAGATTTTTTTTTAGATAAAACAGAAGTAAGAATCCTACAGTCATCTGAAATTTAGTGAATTATCTAGACTTCCAAAGACAGCAACGAGAAAGTGTGGGGATAGTAAAAGGAAACTGAAGGCTTCCTTATAAAATGGTATCCTCAGTAACTTATGACTGGAAGAGGCTTTTTGTGTGGCTTCTCTGAACCTGTATGAAAATTCAACTTAATTAAGAACATTTATGTAATAGGAAATGCCAGTAAATTTAAACTACAATATTTAGATTTATACATCCTAGAATTTATGGGAGTGCTGTAAGCAGACAAGTCATTTTATCATTTAATCATTTAATACATACTGCTAGGTACCTTATTAATTTAGGTATTTTGTAAATGCCACTAGCCAGCTCTCCTAAGCTTAGGCACCTGAAGATTTCCATATACTCTCTGGTGTTGTGAACATGTATTATAGCACATTTTTATTAATTGATTCTACCAAATTATTTGAACTGCAGCTAGTTTGACTCTCAGAAATTGTCTCATTATTTCTGACAGGGCAAACAAGTGCTGGAAGAACTTTCATAAAGTAAGAAACATCTACTCTATTTTAGAATAGAATAGAATAGGATAGAATAGAATAGAGTATTTTCTTATTTAATTTTCATGTAAGATAGTAGGACTTAGGTGGTTGATTTTGAAATTACCATACAAAGTCTCCCCTGGCAAGAGATAATGTGCAAACCTCAAGCATAAAGAATCAGGCTGAGACAAGAAAGCCAGCTGTGATCTTATTCTTAAAAAATCATTTCAGTTCATGAAATGTTTGGTGTTGGGGTGTGGGGTGGCATGTTCAAAATCACATATCTTATTAACTGTAGAAATCCTTCCAAGAAACTGATTTCATTAGACCAAGCAAACACAATGGATGATTTTTGATCTTTTTACTTCTGCTGTATAATCCATCAAAGTAGGAATGTCTTGAGGCATTCCCCTCAACCGTTTAGTGTGAGTAAATATTTCTAAAACTGAATCTTCAATTAGAGAAGAGAAGCTTAAAACAGGATATCAGCTTTTTACACTTGACAAAACTTCTGGAGAGATGATTTTTGATTCTTAGCCTTATCTCTTAGAATATAAGTGATATAGGGTCTTAGATTTCCTAGAATTCTAGTGAAGAAGCAGATGAAAGCTTGACACATCTGGCTGTAAAATGTGCTGCTGTTTTTGCTGGTTGGCAATTACAGGATACATGACAATGTGCAACAGATGTTAGAGTATTAATCACCATGTTTTACTTTCTGTGAAGTATTTAGGAGTTACTTGAATGATAAGGCTTGACAGCTCATGTAAGTTGTTTTCATTGTGCTGAAACTAGAGAAATAATGTGGCCAAGCAGCTCCAAAGAGAATAATAAATTGTCAGTTTCTGTGAGGTCTTGCTGTTTAGAAAAAAAAGGCCTAGCAGCTACTTATATGTCATTATATAAAGGCTGCTTGGATAATAACCAGGACTAAAATGTCTAACACTCCATCCATCAGAGATGGGCTTTCCTCTGAGGGGGGCATTAAGCTTATCACAACTGCTGATTAGCAGCTAGTGACTTTTGAATTAAGAGAGATTTTCTTGGTGAAGATCAAAATGGAAGTCGCAAGCCTGCAGAAAAGAGGTGTCTTGTTGAAAATGTTGAGCCTAGAAGACTTCCAGGATTCAGGAAATTAGTTATTTCTCCTGGGTTTTGAAACTACATTTTGGATTCCTACTAGAGCTAGGAAATAACTCTTCCCAGCAAGTCATCTTCACAAATCATAATATTAGAAAGAATAATTATTTTTCAGTTCTTATTGAAATTATTCATTGCACTGTTTTGATTAGTATTATTCTTCTTTTACTGTGTTTCTATTATATATTTTTAAAATACTCTTTTCCATAAAATGTGCATATGAAGACAAGGGATTTTCAAAACCAATAACACCAGTTTGGCACATGGTACGATATCACATACAAATGGCAGTTACAAGGCTTTGAAAATCCCCTCTGCAACCTGTCACCCCAAGAAAAAAGGCCACTGGTCCCTTTCAAAAGCAATTTATACTGAAGAGCATTCTTCTATGAGGGCTGGATCATCTTACCAGAGAGTCAGTGTTAAATCATTGCAAGTCCCTTCTGAATTCTCATTTCCCAAGGGAAGATTTTAAGTTATGGGATATGAAATTGAACTTTTTCTCCTGCTTCAGCTACTCCTCTTTTTTCTGGATGAACTCCAATTGGATGGGCACTTTCCAAAAATAGCTTTCATATTAGCCACTCTGGAAATACAGGCGAGGTAATATCCCTGTTTCAAACCATGCTGGAACATGGGCTTGCAGTAGAGCCTAAGCAGTTACATGATGACAGGACTGAGGAAGGTCTGTACCTTCCCATAAAAAGAAACTTTGACACTAAGGGGACATTACCAGCAGAAATCTGGGTACTGATGACCGTTCAGTACGCAGTCACTATTTCCCTGCCCCTGGGGTGAGTGACAGAAAACACATTACTGACAGGTGGGGTTACAGCCTTCCAGACACCTCAGGACATGCTTATTTATACACTAAGAAAAAAAGTGGAGGTCTATCAGTAAGATAAGCATCTGCATGTGTCATTTCAGGTCTCCAAACTTTAATTAGCATGCAAATGGTTAAACAACTGAAGAAAAAAAATGCATCTATATTACTCAGATCCCAGACTTAGGACTGATTGTTACAAGAGACATAGTTCAACGTTAGGCATCTGCATTGTTGCTTCTCTCATATCATCCCTATGCTTCTAATTGATTTTAATTTAAATCAGCTTTTGCTAGAACCAGATCACTTAAAACAGACTGGATTTTAACATATGAAAGAGAAATATTGTGGTTTTTTTTCAAGAATTTATTATTTTGCTGGCACTTTATTTGACATTGATTGAATAGGCATAAGATTGAAAATTTTCAGCTGAATTTTGAGGAAAAAAATGCCATGAAATATTTTGACTAAATATCATTTTACTTTATGTCTGTCACATCCTGTCAGCCTGTCTTACTCTTTCTCTGTTTCGCAAGCCTAGTTTCTACATACACTAAACAGAATAATGAATCTGTCTAAAGAGACACTACCAGGAAATCTTCTGGAGACAGGTAACTCTGCAGAAGCAAAAGGAACTTGGACCTGAAAACCTGTAGTTATTGCCACATCACTTAAAGACAGGATTTTTGTTGATTGTGGTATAAAAGTTTCACAAATATTTAAATACTAATCTTGACAATAAACTGGAAAATGAAACTAGGACTCATAATTTACGGAGACATTCTGGAAATTTTACTCCAAACAAAATAATTGGTCTGACTCATCATGACAACTTATGTGGGATCTGAAGGAGTTAATCAGTTTGTTCACAGAAATCTTTGCTTTACCACCTCCCAAGATTCGGGTAAAAATGTGTCAGGCCATTTATAATCTTGATATTTTTAAGATATTAAAACCTGAACATTAGATCTAGTCCAGTCAATCAGAAAGACTGCAAGCCACACATCTTACATATTGAGAAAATAAACTCATGGGAATTAAGAATTTGTGTTTTGTGAAGTAAGACCTTTTTAAACCAATGAAAATGCACAAAAATTCACTTGAATTTCATTTTACAAATTTAATTCTGTAGTGTATTCCCCTTCACATCTTTTAGTTAAGATTTTCATATTGACCATATTGATTTTCATATTGATCATACTGATTTTCATATAGATTTTCATATCTGAAAATATTTCATACTTAATGGAAAAATGCCACTAATAAAGCAAAGCACATAATTTAAAAAATGGCATATTGTGCAGTGGAGTTAAGGCCTTGCTTATTACTTTTTTATTACTATCTTTGACCACAAGTTTCCTCTAAAATTGCACAGAGCACAAAACAAACACACAAAAATTCTCAAATCCAATAATTTTAAGGAGTGAGGCTACGCATCCCGTAGTTAAAATTTATTTGGACTCTATCTGAACTGTTTCTGTATTAAAGACCACAGAAATAAACCTTCAGTAAGTATACTCTTCTTTTATTGCTAATATTGGCTAAAATAGGCTATACTGATGGTGTAAATGAACCCACAAAACTAAGCAGGCTAAGATTAAAATCAGTTTAATTTGATTTTTTTTTTATGTCAGTGTAGAACATCTGCATCTATACAAGTCAATGAAGACTAACTTCTAGTCAATGGGGAGAAATAAACACTGCCAAGGTGCAATTCATCCAAGTTGATGTAGATACCTACTTCAGGAAAAGATAAATTTACCGTCAAAGTACTTATTTCTCTGCAGTGATTATGGAGAGACTCAGAGGTGACCAGCTCAGATATAAATACGTGCAAGGTAGTTGTCTGCATTTGATCAGATGAATCATAGCTCAGGAGTCAGCCTGATCAAATTTGTTACCTGTCTAGGCAAAAACCATCTAGTTGCCTGTTTTAATAGAAAAACAGAAATCATAATGACCTTTTAATCATTTAAACTGGTTAAAATACCAGCTTGACTTTTGTATTTCGCATCATTTGGTTTTCATGATGTAACTTTTGCTTTGATTTCTATGCGTATGACTGGGAAAAAAAAAAGGAATATGTGCACATATCTCTTTCTTTTATGGAATACAAGAGTGAATGAAGATCCTAGGTAATCTTTACCTGTAATGATGACCATATTTACCTACCACTCCAAAACACAAACTTCTTCAAGAATAAGTTTACTTAAGTATGTTAAGTATCAACTCAAAAATTTAAAACACCCTTAAGTAATTCAATAGAAATTATGTCAAGCATGATTCTTAGCAATAGCTAAAGACAATCATCTAGTCCTTTTCAACAAATGTGCATATCCATCAAATTCATGAGCAGATGTCTCAAATAGTTAAGCTTAACTAACAAAAACTAATATACATGTCATTCATGACATGATTCTGATTCCAACTCATTTTTCCCCTGTCATACTATAAGTTGCTAGAACCCTTTTTTGGTTAAACTGCTTCTAAGATCTTAATTTATTATGAAAAACATTTTGCTAGTTTCTTAGTTTCTTTTTTTTTTAATGTATTTTCATTTTTTCTTCATAAAATCAATGCAGGATTTTAGTCAGATTGGAAACTAGCTCTCACAAATGCCATAATTCTGAACAGTTAATTTCCTTTACTACTTTTTCCCCTTAAAAACATCTTTCATCTGTAAAAACTGTGATTTTTCACCTATGTAAAATTTTAATTTCAGAGAAAGAACCAGCAAAAATAGAAAGTTTTTGAACATGATTGAGGACATATTTGAAGGTATTATTAGAGGAGTTCCAGAAGTTAAATGAAACCAAACTGAGAGCTAATACTTGAAAAGTAGAGATGCTGTACATTCTCAAAATAATTAGGTGTGCAGAAAAAGAGACAGATCAATTAGGCTAATGACCTAGTTAGATAAAATGTAAGGAAATTATATGATGTTTGGGGCAATTGTGTTATGGAAGGGTTATGAATTTCAGTGGCTTGCTTTAAAAAAATATTTTCTGTGATAGAGTTGAGCATGACTGGAAAAATAAATTTTAAAAAATCTATTTTAAATCCTGAAGAGATTATATTTGCAGAGCTTAAATAACAAGGAAAGACAAGATTAAAAGAAAAAAAGGAGGTGACTGATTCCCTAGGAAGGGCAGAAACATCCTCTGCTAGGATTGTGCAGAGGTAAAACCCTTCATCGAAGTGACATTTCTTCCTTCTGTGTTTGTAAATTGTGTGTCCATCCCACCCTTCAAGAAATGCTCAGGAATTAAGAGTTCATAGAGGAAGTAAGTGTTCTGAATGATCAGAAAAATATAAAGGAAGAATGGGTCTTTTTGTCTGGTTTGGGTGAACAGTCACTGGAATGAAATTAAATAGGCTTTGTAAAATAAATTCAACTGAGTCACATGGATGCTATTTAATATGGGTTTTATATATCCTCATATATATATTTTTAACATTCTAACTGTTAGCTAATTTTCTTCTCCCAGAATGCCTAGGTTCTGGTGACGGGTACAAGAAAAGTCTCCGGTCTGGTTAGGAGACTGTAAACTAACTGAAAACAATTAAGTATTAGTTTCCTATGTCTTGCTGAGATGCCAACAAATGCACCTGCTATGGAGTACTTGTGTCTTCAATCTTGGATTGCAGGTGGTCATAAGTACTTGTGTACAAATCCCTTTGTGTGTAAGCACAGCTGTAGCAAGTGTTAGAATATTCTCGTCTTTATTTTCACCAACACACATTTTACAGTAGGAGTCACATCTTCTTTTCTTTGTTGATGCTGGCCTTCAAGCTTTCCTTCTGTTTGTCAAAAGTGATAAAGTTGTATAGGACAGTCAGGACCAAAGAAAATTACAAAAAAACTGAGGACATAATCACCTACTTGAACAAGGTCGAAAAATTACATTTTTTAATTAGCAATATTACATTGCTATTTAATGTAACTCAAATGCAAAATAATGCACCTTGGTTGTGAAAAAAAATTACTCAAATACTTCACAGAATTGAAAACTTAAGTGCATCAAAATGAGAAATGTACCAGTTTATCACTGCAGACAACTCACTGTGCATCTGTGGTGAAAAATCAAGATGGTAGGTTGCATAAGCAAAGAAACAATGAGTAAGGCAGGAAATATCTATCGTAATTCCCTGATAGAAGTCAGTGCTGCAGTTTCATCTAGAATACCTTGTCTTGTACTAGTCTCAACAGTTCCAAAAGAAAAGCAGCAAGAAAGCTGTTTGAGAAGGGTGAGAAGAATAGCAAAGACCTCCCATCGACTCTTAGATGGAGATAAGCTGTAAAACATTGGGCATGATTGGCAAGAGGTTTGAAAAACCTGAAAGTTGCGTATATCAGGGCCCACAGTCATAAGCACTGACCTGATAGAGTCTGGGATAGCTGCCGTAAGTACCCTCCACCTGGGCTCGAGCTGAGGAGCCCAGGAGAAGCAGTGGGGAGTGGTCATTTGTTTTCTATACCTGTTGGAAAGGAGTAAAGTTGGCAAGGGGACAGTGTTCTGCTGACAGCAGGCAGCAAACACTAAGACAGACCCTGTACCTGAAGAAGGGAAGGGCGTCTCCTCAATGGATGGCCTGCCATCCAAACTGAATCAAGAAAAGAGCAGCTGCCAGGTAGGCAGTCTGCATCTCAGCAGCTACACCCCACATCACCACCCATGTGTGCTGAGCTCACAGCTAATATTGTTCTCCTGTGCACAGGTCTCCTGAATAAGACTGGCCTTGGCAGTACCCAGACATGGCAGCACACAACCCAGCTGAGTGCTTTACCTGGTTGAGGACAGGGCACCATTTTTAAAAACAGCACTGTGCATCACAGCTGGACAGCAGCACATTTCTTCCATGCGCTCCTAGAAGAAGTGCACCTAGAAAAAAGTCTTTGCTGAATTCCTAAAGTACCGCCAGGAGAACATTGCTGCTGCCACAACCTATGCTCTGTGTCCACCCTCTCCCCTCATACATGTTGCGTGACCCCCATCTCGTGGTCTTAGCACAACCACGGGGTTACTCTAGAGGCTGGTCTGAAAGGGCTGGAAATGGCTTCAGGCAGTCAGCTTGAAGTGAGAGCTGCAGCCCGTACGAAGTGACCCACTGGACACTCTGGACTGTCTTACTCGTTAAGAAGGTGATCATGGCAGGGAGTGGAGTGGCTCAAGGCATCAACTGAAGGTCAGAGGAAGAAAGGGAGCACCTTCACGGTATATTAGATTCTGCCCCTGACTGACCATTCATACACCTCAAAGAGGGCCTCACCTCATTGGGAAGGGTGCCAGAGGTACATCCTCAGTGACTCCCCTTAGGCAGGTGCTTACCACAGTGCTGGTGCCACCCCCAGACTAGTTGCCTTGACTGGGATGAAAGGCCCCATACATTGTCCCTCATGTTCCTTGTCCTTGATTTTCCAAAGTCTGGACTGCTTACTTGTGTGCTTTTTCCTCTTCCCAAATATTGATCTTTTTAAAAGCAAATTTTATACATAGTTCAGAATTGTGTTAAAGCCTTTGCTAAAATAGAAGTTGCTGCCTACTGGGCTGTGCAGGTGTCGTGGTAGAGGTGGTCTAGGTACAGAGATCAGAGACATAGGGTTATTGATGGGAGGAGAACGGAGAGAATAACCAAGAGTCTTGGTCAAGACAGTGCCCTGCATGTCAAGAACCTCTAGCAGGGGAAGGATAGAAATCATTCTTTCTGTCTGTGTAAAATGTGGAGGAAAGCAGACAGACAAAGAGACGTTGTGGATAAAGAGCAATGATCAAGGGAACAGAACGAAGCAGGCCATGACCCTGTAGTTCTTCGGGAAGCATGCGAGCAGGAAGGCTCTCTGAAGAAAAGACCATAGAAAGACCTGCAGGGAAGCCAGGAACTGGCGCCGATTGCCAGTGCGAGAAGTGTGGGAGAGGAGGAGGAGGCAGACCCACTTTTTGGCAGCTGCTGGGGGGAAGACTGAAAGGCCTCATTGCATTGCTTCTCCAGTTGCTCTTGAGGCCTTCGGTGAAGCTATACCCTGCACAGATGGCTACCTGCACATTTCCATCCCCCTGTCACTCCTCTTCTGGGGGGGACAAAGAAGAGTCAAAGGATCTCGGCCAGCTATGGTGCCTCCTGTCAGAATGGCTTGTAAGCAGCCTTGGGCACAGAGCAAGAGCTGACAATGCAGTTAGCATTAAGGACCACGTCGTCCAATCTGTCTTTCAAGACTAACCATTCCTCAGTCAGGTGGCTGAATGCTGGCCAAGGCCGAGCACATCAGTGACGGCGGCAGCGCCTCTCGGATAACAGATTTAAGAAGGGGAACCTACAGTGGGGGAGGAGGCTGGAATGTGAGAGAAACCCCTACCCAGACCCCGAGGTCAGTGAGGAAGGAGGAGGAGGAGGAGGGGATGGCCCTGCAGTCCCTGGTGAGAGGGCAGGCTGTCCCCCTGCAGCCCATGGAGGGGAGCGGGGGAGCAGATGCCCACCTGCAGCCCAGGGAGGACCCCACACCAGAGTAGGTGGGTGCCCCCCAAGATGGCCGTGACTCCATGGGGAAGCCCGCACTGGAGCAGTCAGTGCCCGAAGGACTGGAGGCCGGTGGGAGGGACCCACGCTGGAGCAGTTCGTGAAGAAGTGCAGCCCCTGGGAAGGACCCACGTTGGAGAAGTTCATGGAGAACTGTCTCCCGTGGGAGGGACCCCAGGGTGGAGCAGGGGCAGAGTGACGAGTCCTGCCCCTGAGGAGGAAGGAGCGGCAGAGACAAGGTGTGAAGAACCGACCCCAACCCCCATTCCCCATCCCCTGCGCCGCTGGTGGGGGAGGAGAGAGAGAAACTGGGAGTGGGGTTGAGCCGGGAAGGAGGGAGAGGTGGGGGGAAGGTGTTCTAAGATTTGGGTTTACTTCTCATTATCTTTGTTTTGATTTGATTGGGAACAAATTAAATTGATTCTGTTTTTTTCCCCAGGTTGACTCTGGTTTTCGCATGTGACCATAACTGGTGAGTGATCCCTCCCTGTCCTTGTGTCCACCCACGAGCTTTCCATTCTATTTTCTGCTCCCCGTCCCACTGCAGAGGGAGGAGTGAGCAAGTGGCCTCGTGGTGCTTTGTTACTGGCTGGGCTTAAACCACACCACCCTCACCTGTGGAGAGCAGAGCATGTTGAGGTATCCGGTGTGCTGGGATTCAGTGCTGGCCATAATGACTTCCAGAGTAGACTTTGGGTAGTCAGAGGCAGCAAAGGTTCAGAAGGTGATGGCAACTCATCTCCCCACTGGGATGGACTTAGAGGATGGCCAGAGCTCCTTGCAGAGAATGACGGTGGAACATGGATGTTCTGCACTCACTACTGATCATCCGCTTTGCTGCTCCCCATATCCCATCAGTGGGACACTGTCTCCAGGGTGCCAAATCTCCACTGTGGGGGACAGGTATTGTGTGCAAGGTGACTTGTGCACGCTGCACATAAATGCAGCACAGACTGCTGATTTGGACATGTGGTGCACAAAATTTGTCTGCCATGCATGGGCCAAAGGACAGCATGTAAGGCTTGTGGAATCCATTTTGTGAGGCCTGACTAGCAGCTGGGACAAGGATACTCTGTTTTGGGAGGTTATGAATGCAACAGGAAGGATGGGTAGAGAACAAGCTCTCATATTCTTAGCGCAGAATTAGTCAGTGAAACGTATATTCTGTAGTTAGTACTCATAGTCCAAGCAGAGACAATTATAGGCTAGTGAACTCTTGGAAGGAATAAGTGGAGTGCATCCATCATTTCAAAGATGTTTTCCAGAACAGGTAATCTCTTAGAGTGGTTCTTGGTTAAGAGAAGTGAAAAAAGGAGCTGTTAACATAGTGATTGCAAATACTCCTGAGTGATATGGCCTTTGCTCAGTAATTTATACTCCTTAAATTGGGGAACTTCAAGGTTTTCTGCTGAGAACCCTTACAGAGCATTTCAGTGGTTCTGCTCACATAAAAAGTTGGGCAAACCATCTTTATAAGCACCTAGTGAAAGTGCCCTGTTAATCAAGCAGCAATGCTATTATAGTCTGTCTTTAGAAAGAGAAAAGAGGTAGGGGGTGTGGGGGGTGACGCAAGACATATATTTGCATGAGCAAGGAGGAAAAAAGTGAATTTATACAGAAGTAGCGAAAACAGACAGGGCAGCTGGAAAATCCCTAACAAAGTGCTAATGTATAATTAGGTCTGCATGAATAATAACACACCATTTACTTGATTTGTTTTTCATGTCTGAAAGATTTTTTTAACTGATCACAGGCTCACAAAATGTTTGTTGTTAATATTTATTTAATAACTACTTTCCACATTTGATAGCTTATTCAGAAATTTTATATTGTCAAAACGTTTGTTCAGACAAGACAGAGGATGTGGCTTTTTTTCCTGGGTTAGAAAGCCCTTTCAGCTAATGCTTCTCTATATTTCCTATTTCATCATTTATTTCCTGTGAATGTTTGTGCTGGAAAGTAAGTTAGTTAAAAACTTTTAGGAAGGGTGCATGAACTCATAGAAAGCAGTTATTTAAGAATCCCAATTAATAATTGGCTTTGTTTTTCAATATACCTTTACTCAAGTATAGTGGAATATTGCCAAAAACAGTAAGGATGGGATGGGATGATAATAGGAGTAAAAATAAGCAAATAAAGTCCAGTGCAGTGAATTAATCAGAGTACTTACTGGAACTGTAAACTAAAGTATTATTTCTGTAAAATAAACAAATTGCTTAAAAAATTATTTGAAAGTAAGCCAAAGGATCCAGAATGTTGTTCCAGATTTTTCAGGAAGTACAAAACCCCCCAGAATTTAGTTTTCCACCTCATGTTCTTAAAAGTTCTCCCACTTGAAGTAGCCTTTCACTTCTTCTGCACTAGCATATTCTCATTTAAAACAGTCTTTTCATTACATGTTACTAAGTTTGAAAATTGAGGGCCCTTCATGCATATTTGTTAAATGATATTTGAAACAAACTCGCATTTCTGTTTTCCACAAGGAAACTCTCTCTTTCTCTCAGTCTAAGTTTGAAAATACAATTCCTCTGCAACAAAGATGTTTACATAAGTTACTATCACTGTGTTGTGGTTTGCCTTGTGTTGCATTCAGTTGCACCAACTAGCTGTTGAACGAGACAATAAACTGCACTACTGAAATGGATTGATTTACTATCATCGTTTCACTCGTCCAGATTGCAGAAGAGCGGTTGCATTGGCTCAGAGGGACAGAGTAATGAACCAAGTGAGGGGACAGGAGAAAGCACCTGGAGGAAGAAATGGTGGGATGATATTAAACTAGCATTGCCACCAGGGAAAGCCTCGCATGAAACATTTATCATCATGATTATTATTATTATTATTATTCACTGTAGTGTCCAGTACAGTAATTATGAAGATATTCCAGTGGCAACTGTAGTCCCAATAAGCACTATTCCCATCCCACTTCTTACATCACTTCTATCACTCACGCTATTACGTGATAAAAACATTAATAAAAATATATTGGCATTTCAGTGAACCGTCTCTATTTTTTGAATATATTTTTAGTAATCTTCACTTTTCATTTCCTTAGATCTAACTGGTAACTTTCATAGCCACACATTTTGTCCATGCTTGGAGAGCAAAAGATAAATGGATTTACAAAGAAAAAAACCCCAAACATCATGGCAAACTCATATATGGAATGATTGCTCTTCATACCTTTTTTACTTGTATTTTTCAGCTTTCTGAAAAATGTCCATCAGTAGTTTAAGCCTTGAGTCTGATACTCAGATGATACAAATCTGCAGATAAAATTACAATGGACATATGCCAACAATGATTGCACGGAGGTGTAGGTCTTTGTAATACAATAGGGACTTCAGCACTGTATTTCTGATTAATCTTTCTAAATACATGTATTTGCTAGGAGAAAAATAGATTAATAAGAAAGAGGCATAAATACAATTAGTTTATTTAAGGGAATGCAAAACATAAAAAAAATCAGGCGTTATACAGGCAGAGGAATTAGCTTTTTGTAAATTAATGCAAATAGTTTTCATTAATATTAAAGCTCATACTCTACCCACCTTGCCAGATTAGATTTAAGGGAAAGCTTTGAGAAATATTTATCTGGGCAGATGTCTCACCAAGATATTTGTACAGAAATACATACAAGAATTATGCAGTCCTTTCAAAATTAATGTTGTTTAGCTTGTTTTGTAATTAAGAACATAACTGAATATACAATTAAATTGAAAATACTTACTAATAATGCCCAAACTGTCTGTGTGTTGTCCACTCTGAATAACTCTTCCATGTTTAGAATGAGAACAGAGAGACTACTTAGCAAATTCCTATAGCTCAACAGAGAGAAAAGAGCTCGTAACAGAGTATCCAAGTTCATATCTACAACACCTTATTTCTCCTTTAAATTTTTTTTATGTTTATGTATTAAAATTGTGTTGTTTCTTTGCTTGTTGTAACATTAATGACAGAACCACTTTTTGCTGCATACAACATGCTTGTGCCCCTCCTTGATGCACAAGCATCGATTAATTTAAGAACTGAAGAACTACTAAGATAGGAACAACTAAGGAAGCTTAACTCCATATGAGAAAATCTGCTGTGAACCCTAGGATGGTTTTACACTCCCTTGTTTTTCCTGCTGCCTAAAATTATGTTTGGACAATATATGCATAGCATCTATGGAAATATTTTCACAAGATGAAGCTCCTTCATCAAACCCTCAAAGCAGAAGATGGGCAAATCTAGATCCTCTGCTGTGAAGGTAGCCTGGAACGTTTACATGTGTGGAAGGGAAGGAAATTCCTAAATTCACCTTAGATTTGTGCTTTTTGCTTTTCAATGGCTCAAAAGTTTCATAATTCATGGTGTCAATACCTACAGGTAGGTGAGTGGCATAAGCTGTGACATTTGCTCATCGTCAAGAGCAGATTACATTTTCCATCTCTTCCCAAGAAGAGATGTCTGTATGTGCTTATAGTGAACGTATATTTTTCATTCTTCATAATGCAAAATTACTAATAGACACAGTTAGTGCCTTAAAAAACCCTTTTTATTAAGTTCTTGTTTGTGTTGGTGCTTCAGGAAAAAAAATGTTGTGCATGCACAAATTTGTACGTTAAACTAGGAACAGCATTCTCAACTGCGTCTGTGAAACTATGAGCTTTAATTTTCATATCCAAAATTATTTTGGCACTGGAGAGCTAAACTTACATGCTCTGAATCACCCTGAAAGAGCCTTTCCCTTTTTTTCTTGGCAAGTAGGAGAGAAGTCTTCATTGGGCTAAAATTAGCTACTATAAAATAACTCCTGCTTCCCCCAAGTGTATATGCTTCTACTGTTACAGCACCTAAAGGCTGACAAAGTTGCCTAGGAAATATGACAAAGCCTCTAAACTGAAGTTATGTAAAGTACATACACTGGTTTTGTGCCTCAGTAGAATACCACAAACGTTTCAGTCACCTACGTACTGTCTAAACATCTGGTTAACTTTTAACATCTGATTAACTTTTTTGAAATGCCTATTACTAAAAATATGCCATTATTTTGTACATTTATTCAGCTGTAGCTTCATCATCTGAAGGGCAGATAAATTACAATTAAGAAATCAAGTTTCTGCCAGAAGGCTACCAAAAATTAGGAAAATTTCAAGTCCTAACTCCACATTTCTGGATGGAATTTCTCTGTATCATTGTATATATAAAGCAGAATAAATTCTCCACTATTCTTGTCCTTTGTTTGCGCCACTTCTTAACGTAGATATGTTGGGTTTGCTTTTATAATACCTTAAGACAGGAGTATATTCACTCTACTGGTAAACTTAAAACCTGAAGGCCAAAGAATCATTTAATTTGGTCTGCGTGGACACCTTTTATGGGCAACACAAGTTTCACTGGTTTGAATCTGTCCTGTTTATTCAAGCTAGTCACTGCAGAAAGTTCCAACTGAGAAAGAAGAGCGCAGCTTTCACAGCAGTTGATAAATAAGGAAGCCAGAAGCATTTATTTTAATTAAAAAACAAGGGAGAAGAAAACCAATAGTTTTCCATTTCAAAAGGGTGTCTCCAAGTTTCAGTAGTATCAGTATGAATTATGGTCTCCCCACTGGTTACTCCTTAACTATGTCTTTACTGCCATAACACTCTCACCCTTCCTGATCCTGCATGTCTATTAACCACCTATTTTAACTTATGTGCCCTGCACATCAGAGATGCTGGAGAGTAGTCTTAAACCTCCCTTTAGGTGCCAGACTAAACCAGCTCCCTCCTGAGGCTCAGTGGGCAGAGAAGAGACAAAGAGGTTCTTCTGCGGGGTGATGCAGAGAAGGGGGTCTAATTAAAATTGTTCCCTGCAAAGGAGCCTCTCTCTCTGCACTGACTAAGGAAGGACTTCAGAGAGATTGACTCTCTTCAGCGAAATCCCTCTCTGTCAGTGTTAGGTACCTGAAGCGCAGTGGTGACTCCTTCTCCGTTTTTGCATTTTTCTTTGTGTACTAAAAAGGATTCTGGTCTGTAATTCAGGCTTTCAGGGAGCTCGCTCCTAAAAGGAATTATAAGAAAAGTAAAAAAAAGTAAGGACACAGTGAAATTGCACTGCTTTTTTTTTAGAGAAACAGCAAAAAGCAGCTGAAGATCATTGCCCTTCTGAAGTGTTTTATCCCTTACAGTTTCACGGAGCCCTCATGCCGCAGAGCCAGCCAGCATGGCAGGAAATGCGCGTCTGTGAACTCAGGGAGCACGGGGCCACCTCAGGGACACATGCTGCCCTTCCACCGTCCCTGGGCCGGCCCTGTTTGTGGCTTCAAGCAAATTATAGCAATAATGGTGGCACTTAAAGGCTGAGTCTGTCTGTCTACCCCTAGCAAGGCTCTGAATATGCTAGGTAAGGGGCTGGAAGCTCTATTTGCTTTGGTGCTGTGGAAGGCAGTGAGCGTCCCACAGCCACAGCCGGCCATCAGGAGCTCTCTCTAGAAGCAAAAAAAGAGAACAAGATGAAAGGAAAGAGAGGAAAAATGAACTTCAACAGAATGTAAGACTTAAATCTGAGACCCAGTGAAACTAATTAGGAGATTAAAGTACCCAGTGTAATTACATTTCTTTTCTCTGTCTTCCCCCCCAAGAAAAAAGCATGAAAATAAAGCTCTCCTTTCCCAGCAATGTAATGCAGTGAAAATGCAGTATATCACCAAATATCAAGTAACGTATTTTACTGGAAAATTAGAAAAGCAATACTGTTCACTTACTCTAAGACTGAGAAAGATCTGAATGAGATCCCTTTTGTAGAAAATCATTGTTTATTCACAAACCTATGTATGCCACTTAGGGAGAGCAACCTGATTTGAAACACCAAATATTCAGTCCTTAGGGGTTAAATGAGATAAGAAAGAACACGATTTGCTGACCTATGTAGTAGTCCATCAAGAGGTGAATTCATTATTTTTATTATTTAAACCAGCACTTCGCAGGCTTTAGCTAATTCTCCCAGCCTCCCCTGTTTATAAATAGAGATGCTGAGGAAGAGGGAATGGATGCTTTGCCAGAACCATGCCCCATCTAAAGAGCGGAAAGAGAATAAAACCCCAGGAGCTCTTTACATGCAGCCTGCACTGCGTTCGTCTCGCAAGGCATATGGAACAGAAGCCAAACTGTTTAGAGAATTGCTGGTGATGTCGCAGACAAAAGGAGTCATTGGCCTTCAGGTCAGACACATTAATTGATTGTTGGACGACCCCAAGAAGACCTCAAGAGCTTGAGTCGTCCCACAACTTGAGTCGCATGCCTTCTTCACAGGAGTACCTTGGAAGGCAAAGGAGGCAGAGAGAAAAAAAACACCCTCTCCCTCGCTGGCAGATGGCATTGCGGCCACTTCGCAGAAGGGAGGATATTACAGTTCAGTGGAAAAGGATACGTCCTGGGTTAAAAAATAAGGAGTGTCAATGTATGGTCCATTCATGTCTGCTTTCCTAGTGAACAACAAACAAAATTGCTATGAAAGGAAAGAGAAAAAAAGTCTCAAATATGTACTTCCACACTCATTTACAGCTTTTTCTTCAGCAAGAATCTTTTGCAGAACACACAGACAAAGCCAGAAACCTGGCTGACTAACTTAAAATTATCACTTGTCTTTTAGAGAATTAAAGCTAGATTCAATAGGCCACAATCTGAAGTTAATCAGGGACATTTCTCCCATAATCGGTGGAAAGACATGGCCGAAGATGACTTGCTGTACACGAGTGCCCATCTTAGACATCTGTTTAAGGATGGAATAAGCTGTGCTCTGGAGGTAGCTGTATCTTTTTATTAGCAAGATGATGAAAGGATAAGCTTTGGCTGGATGCTTAAGTCTAGATAGCTATGGCTAGATGAGATGGAAAGCTCCGGAAAATCGTTTACATTTTTGAGGAGATACATATATTACAATGATAATTATCCAAGCTATGGTCAAGCTCTATATCAAAACTGTACATAATTACAGATGTTTTATTAGTAGGGGTATTTATTCTGGTCAAAAGAAGAAACCCCCACATGTGGCAACTTCAGGGCAGAATCTGGCATCTCTCTCTCCTGCATGCCCACACTCTCAAATACATTTAAAACTCACCGTGCAGCCATGAGTACTCCAAACATAAAGATATTACCAAATTTTCATATGATCAGTCTGAAAAGAGTTTTCTAGGATGGCATATTTTCCAGGAAAGTGGAATAAAATGTGGGGTAATAAGCAGGGAGAAGTTTACTTGGCAACATAAATTATTTCTAAACTAATACTTTCGCTTTTCCACACACTTCATACCACAGACAAGGGTGGAAATGGGCTACAAATACAAGTTAGTGTGAATTCCAGAACAGCAGCACCATATCAGTATATCACAAAGAAAACCCACCTAATGTAGGCATTATAACTTAAGCTGATAAAAAATATTCTACACTAACATGCTTAAACAGAAAATCAGACTATGAATTAAACAGTGAGGGTATACCTAAAAGTACTTTTTTTCTTCGAGTGAGGGTGAGAGAGAGCAAATGGAAATTATTTGGCTGATCAACCAAAATTTAAAACTTTTTACACACTGCACACATTTTTTAATTTTATTTAAGGAAAAGATCATAAAAGAGTATTTCTGGGAAAAATCAAGTATTATATTTCCTATGAGGTAAATTTTGACACATGGAAGGGCTGGGGTAACCAAGCAGAACGACAAAAAGATGACTTTGATGTCTGTAAAAGCATAATCAGGCTATAACATTCGTTAGAAGAGAGCAAATGTATACAATTAGTAAGAGAGGGAAAGAAGGAAAAAAATATTTTAAAAGCAGTAATCTACCTTCTGGTGGTTCTTTCAATCCTTTTTCTTCCATCCCCATACAGGGGTAATCTTTATTCTTCTGTCTATTTCCTTTCTACAAGCCTGGTTTAAAACCCCATTGCAATCTTCCCCCTGATCTCAGCATGCTTTGGATCAGACCTGACTCTAACAGGCATAGGCTAATTTGTGCAAGACATTTTATATTATCTTCTTCCTGCTGCAGTCATGTGCAAAAGTTATATTTCACTTGTTTGATGGCTTCAGTTAATGAAGAATAGCCTCAGTTCATTTCAGCTCTTGCCCAAATATACTAGCTGGATGTAATATTATGACTGAGCTCTCATTATAAAGATGTCATGATAAAGATGACCTACAGTTTTTGGAGAGAAATTATCGGACTTCCAGATCCCATGTTATTTGTTCATTGTTCCATGGCTGAAAATGTCAACAAACATGTTCTCATTCTCTAACACAAAGTCTCACAGGATACAAAGCAAACATCTGCAAGATAAGTCAATCAATTTAACGACGTTAGTATCTTCCAAGTTTGTACTGCACAGCCTTTTAAAATCCAGTCTGACAAACTTTTGTAACTTACTGGGTGATAGCTAATACCCTAAATTTGTAAGAAAAGCTTAAAAAAAAATAAATCCAAAGGGACAAAATTGAAGGTAATGTGGAATGTGGGAACAAAGGAGAGTGCAAGAATCTTAAAATCGGAATTAGAGTGGTTTGAACAGGGATTAGTAGCTTCAGTGCCTGCTAACATTAACATAAATTTCCCATTGTTTTGGGGCAATCAGGCCCAGATGCCTGAAGCTTTCTCACAATAATTGAGCTTTCTGAAAAATACTGAATGGGAAACTAATATATTAGGAATGTGATGGGAAATAAAATGAATTCTTTAGTGTTCTTATCTTGCTTGTGTCTTACAACCATCATGGATATTGTTCTTAAGAAATAGACTCACATAATTATATCTGTCTCTCTTCCCAGGTAATGGGTAAAATAATACCCACAATTTGTTGTAACAAGTCAAAATAAAAAAAAAATATACAACTCTGAGGATGCTAAAGCACATACTTGACATACCATTTTGCCTACAAAGAGTATATAAGTATTCGTACTGAATACAAATTGTTTAACCTGTAAAAAATAGTTAATACAAAAGGAACTAGTAAAGAGTCTGATAAGGTTTTCTTGGTATTAAAAGTGCTGGATGACACTTCAATGCAAGGGTTTAACTGAGTATTTCTGTTAACAATTGTTGCAACAATTGCTTCTATCAGTAGAACCAGTCAACCCAAAAATAAAATGAAATCTACTATTTTAAAAATAGCCTGCTGCAAGATTTTACAAAAATAAGTGCTGCTTAGCAATCAGAAAATCATTTTTTTCTTATATAAGGAATATACATTACAAAGACAAGACATGGGTCTCAGACCTGTTAAAATCATCTGAGAGACCTATATACAGCTCTTCAGACCTTAAAATCTTGTATCAAAAAAGTGAAAGAAAAACAAGAGACTAATGCAGGAAATTACTGTATGCATGATATTAGGCAAAAAAATAAGAACATTTACTTTGGAATAGTAAAGTTCTATTCTGACAAGTGTGTATTACCATTAACATGTTATATGCCAAGAATTATTTCTGCTTGGTAAACTAAAGTACTTTCAGAAAGAAAACACACGGTATGTAGGTTAAGCAATAGCTTCAAGTGTCTTGGATGTTGTGCATGCTTATTCTGTTAGACTTTGACCTCCCTGCTTGATAAATTAGCTGTCTTAGATATTATGAGTCAAAGAATTAAAGAACATCAGCTCTGATTGTACTGATGAAAGCACTGTACTGCAGAGCTGACACTGAACTGCATTACTTTAAGGAGATCCATGTGTGAAATGTCTGGTGACTCCACCAGCTCAGGAGACAGACTTCCACGAGTTCCTCACGCTTGCTAAGCTTTGGAACACGAGTAATAAATATTCCCAATAAAAAGTGTCATTTCAAAGTGAAGCTAGTATTTTGCACCACTGGAGTTATTTAGGATGAATGATGAACACGGGGATGATATTCTGTAATGGTATTTTTAAGGAAAGTTTGTCCCTTTTCTTCAGGTTCATATAATTCATTAATCTAGTTTAAATAAAATTCTGTTGTTTAGATAGGATTTATGATAAAATTTTGAAGGAGCTTTGAGAGAAAGCAGCTACAGTATATACTTCAAATTCTTTCCCCCACTGCATGCAATCAGCTCCTTGGTTTGCAGATACTATTTTACAGCCTTATTTTTTTTCCCCTTGAGCTGCAAGACCTAACACTAAGGGGCACCAGAGAACTGAACTGCATCTGTTCAGATCCATCGGGAACCAGCTGCTGCAACTAATGTTGTAAGTTACTCACCGTGCTAGGTGGAGAGGGAACGGGGCTTTGGGGGAAACAAACTTAACAGGCGAAACAACAGTTCTGCATGACACATTCTCTGTTACAGAAAACTGTCACCGGAAAAGCAAGGACGGGCTCATTTCAGGCATGCGGAGTGTCTTCTTATAGTTTATTGCTAGGTGTTGAAAAAAGAACTCTCACTCTGTTTTTCCAGACAGAAGTGGGGAAACTTGAGAAAATACTGTGTGATGCGAAAATGGATTTTTTGGAGAAAGCAAGTATATCTAAAAAAATCCTAGCAGATTGACTTTGAGTATATTTGCTTTGATCCTAGACAAGTGTAAACAGAGGAGCACAGGCTCAGGAATTCATTCTTATATTAAGTTTTGGATGAGGTCTGGATACCAGCATTTTTTCATGACCAGTTCTTAAAAATCCACTATGGAGATAAAGAACATTTCTAATAATTTCCTCATGGATTGCAAAATTGTCTATCACCCTCTCATTTTCCCAACAGGACAAAAGGAAAACAAATTAAAAAAAATATAAATCAAGCCTGTTTACCAGGTGTGGACTCCAAAACCCACTTCCTTCACCCTGAGTTTAGCTGTCAAATAGAGAATAATTATGCAGCCAGTGCCACGTATTTTAATAGAGCACGTTCTGAAAATCTCAGACCTGATTTCAGGAACCTGTTGCTTATCCCACTTCCTCCCCCCCCTCGTATTTCTGTTTCAGTCCCTCTATTCCACCACAAAATACATAACCAACCAAGCAAAATATAATTAAATAAATAGCACTACATGTTAGAGAAGTAAAGTTGTTTTTATTCCCTTTTAAAAGCTCGGTCATGGGCTTGTCCCAGAAGAGAAAGCATTACAAGAATGCAGGTACAGTACAGGGCCCAGTATGTC
The DNA here is from genome assembly GCA_034782735.1 of Sagittarius serpentarius. Classification (NCBI taxonomy): domain Eukaryota; kingdom Metazoa; phylum Chordata; class Aves; order Accipitriformes; family Sagittariidae; genus Sagittarius; species Sagittarius serpentarius. Next base: position 219,460 of record JAVKLA010000008.1, read on the forward strand.
AAATCATTGCAATCAAAGCCCCATGACCAAAATAAATAATGTACCATTAGCAGATGGTGTGAGCTGATTGACTGAGATTTGCAAAGATGCATTCTGATTTGAGTACTGTAGACTTTTTCTCATAATATTAGCACTTATTCCTGTGCCCTTAAATAGTCTATCAAGATAAAATCCACAGATAACTTCTGCTCGGTGTAGAATTTGACTCATAGATCTTTTAAGGCCAGATGAGACCATTATGATAATGCACTTTGACCCCCAGCATAAAACAGGGCATAGAACCTCGCTCAGCAATTCCTCCCTTGGGTCTGCTCCTCTGAGATATACCGTCTCCTTTTGAAAGACATCCAGCCTTGATTTGTTACTCAAAGTGATGGAAATTCCAGCACATTCCTTGGTAAGCTCACGCCTCAGTTAACAACAACTGCAGTCAGAAAAGGTACAAGTTTTGTCCTCCTCTGGTTTGGTTTAGTTTCAGATGTCTTCCCACTACACCTTTCGAAGCTGAATTAGAGAGCTGCCAGTGAGCTCTATCGGCCCATGGACCATGGCCATGTTTGTTACGGAATAAGGCTTTCTTTAACCAAGTAATAGAGGAAAGCCACCTTTTGGGGTACATTGTGCACCTTGTTCAAGGGCTATTAGCAGTTCTAAATGGTCCCTTACTCCAGGATGGAGAAAGCCTCCGAACAAGGAAAGGTATGGCCTCCAAAGCTTCCCCCCATCCAACGGAGAAATTAAAATACACGTCTTGGTTATGCCGTGGCCAGATAGCATACCTGATGTCTTGAGAGGAAGACCTGGTAGCCCCAGGTCTTCATCTGATAATGTTCAGCCTCTAGCTGGCACTGTCTCTTGTCTCAGGTGGGATGCAAGTTTTTCTCTTGCTGTTACATTAAGGTGTGTCAGCGAGCAAGATGAAGGTAACTCAAGAGTGACCAAACAGGTTTATTTAAGCAAGAGACCCTAACCCTATCTGGCTGATTGGGGCCAGAAGGCTGTGGGATCTCTGCTGTGGGTCTAAGTGGAGATCATCAGCGATTCATCACTCTGGCAGGAGAGTTAAGCCTTCTCTCCCTGTCTCTCTCTCCAGGTGGTGACATCTAAAAGGTGAAACACAAAGACTGGCAGTACTTACCCAGCTCATGTGCTGGGCCAGGGTTTTGCAAAACTTCTCTTGGGGGAATAGCCTGGGGGTTATGGGCATTACGCCTTCCAGCTCACTGACTGAAAGGCAGCTGTCTTCAGGCATTTTACTGTGGGGCCAAAACCTGCCAGGATCCAGCACCCGGAGTGTCATATGCCATTTGTGATTTGCTGTGACAAGGACAGACACGGCGACAGACTGCTCCAGCCACTGTCCTGTGTGGACGTGGTGTTTCAGGGCCACAAAGGCAAAGAGACCCTGAAGGAGAGAGGGCTGGAGGGTGGTACCGACCGGTCCCTTCGGTGAGACGAGCAGGAAGAGTTGCAGCAAGGAAGCCCTTTGGAGGGGCCATGTGGTCCCTAGTGCCTCTCCCACCGCCTCCTCCTCCTCCTCAGGCAGGAGGAGGCAGAGTTGCTGCTGCTGCTGCCAATGCGCCAGGATAGAGAGATCTCGGCGCGGGAGGAGATGACGCAAAAGGCAGAGCTCCCCCCAAAAAAGTGTTTCTCCAGGACGAAGATGGCGGCAACTTAGCCCGGGGCCCAAGATGCCTGTGCCCATCGGGGGCCCCCAGCCAGGCAGTTCCGCCCCGTGCGCCCGGGGACACCGCGCCCGGCGGCAGCAGCGGCGGCAGCCGCAGCCCATTGTCACCAGCAGCGGCGGCGGCCCCGGCAGCCTCCTCCTCCTCTTCCTCTTCCTCCTCCTCTTCAGCATCCTCGGCAGCGCTCCGGGAGCCCTGCAGCAGCGTTTCTCCAGTTAGAGCGGAGGGGGGAAGAGGAGAAAGAGGAGACGGAGACAGCGGTGCAAGCATCTGTGCCGCGGCGGGGGGGGCCGAGGAAGAGGAGCAGCGGCGGCGGCAGGGAGGAAGAGGAGGCGAGGAGCCCTCGTCCGTCGGCAGCGGGGGAAGCGGCATGCAGCTGTCCGGGGGCAGCGGGCTCTTCTCGGGAGGGAGATGGGGAGCTGCGATCTGACCATGCCTGGGTGAGAGGGGGAAAGGACCAGCCGCGCAGCCCCGCCACCGCCAACTATCACCACTACCACCACCATCTCCTCTGCCTCCTCCTCTCTCTGCGTTATCGCTCTTCTCCTCTCCACGGCACTCCGCGTTGGATGGACTGGGGCTGCTTCGTGTGGTGAGACCAAGGCAGAGCCGCCGGCGAAACCCAACAATATATCTCAGAGGAAGAAAAAGAAAGAAAGAAAGAAAGAAAGAGAGAAAGAAACAAAGAAAGAAAGAAAGAAAGAAAGAAAGAAAGAAAAAAAGAAAGAAACAAGAGGGAGAAAGAGAGAGGGGGGCAGAGTGGAAGAGGGAGCGAGCGAGCGACGGGAAGACAGGCAAGAAAATCCCCCCAATCTTTTAAGTCAATGCATATTGTGGTGACACTGGCAAAGGAGCCCTCACGGTGGAGTCGGCCGGGGCTGTGCGTTCCCAAAATATGACCAGGGGTGCTTGGATGTGCAGTCGGCAGTACGATGACGGCTTAAAAATCTGGTTCGCGCCCCGGGAGAACGAGAAACCCTTCACGGATTCAGAGAGGGCTCAGAAATGGCGACTGTCCCTGGCATCGCTCTTGTTTTTCACAGTCCTGCTCTCTGATCACTTGTGGTTCTGCGCCGAGGCCAAATTCACGGGGACCGGAGAGAAGGAGCAGCCGCCGCCCGAGCAACCCAAGCCCGCGGAGCCGCCGGAGCTGCTGGCGGGCATGGGGGAGCCGCCGCCCCCCGCGCCCCGGCTCCTCGCCCCCCCCGCGCCCTCCCTCCCGCCCCCCCCCCCGCAGCGGCGGCGGCGGCGGCCGCGGCCCCGGCCTCCCGCCCCGGCGGGGC
>JAVKLA010000008.1:222527-235009 GCA_034782735.1 Sagittarius serpentarius
GGCAGCGGCGGCGGCGGCGGCAGCGGCACCGGCATCCAGCCCCGGCGGGGCAAGGCTGCCTTCCCGGGGAACCCCACCGCCCGGCCCCCGGAGACGTGCCCCCCCCCGAGCGCCTCGTCCGGGCAGTGCTTCAGCGTGGGGGAGGCGGAGGCGGTGTGCCGGCGGCGGGGGGGGCCGGGGCGGCTGCGGGGCGCGGGGCAGAGCCCGGCTCCCGGCGGGGACCTGACGGATTTTTACCTTTCTTTTTGTAATTCCTACACACTTTGGGAGTTGTTCGCCGGGTTGTCCAATCCGGACACTTTGAACTGCAGTCTGGATGTGGTGCTGAGGGGGGGAGGCTCCTGCAGCCAGTGCGTCCAGGCTTACCAGCGCTACGACCAGCACGCTCAGGAGAAATACGAAGAGTTTGAGGTTATGCTCCAGAAATATTTACAGTCGGATGAGTACTCGGTGAAATCGTGTCCTGAGGATTGTAAGGTAGGAGCCCCTGCTGTGTTTCCTGTCCCCGGCTGGCGGGCTGGCGGCCCTCCCTCCGCTGTTGTGGCTGCCGCGCTCCCTGTTTTGGCTGCTTCGGTCTCTGCTCCTGGCGCCGGCGCCGCCGTGGTTTTTAGGGTGCAGTCGGAGCTGCGGAGGATGACGGCGGGGACCCCCCGTTACCGCGTTGCTAACAGGGAGGCAGAGAGAGAGGGAAGCTTGGGGGTAAAAAAAAAAAAAAAAGAAAAAAGAAGTGATCCTCGGTCCTCTGGGAGCGCAGCGCTGGGTGTCCCCCTCCTCAGGAATAGGCGATGGGCTCCGGCTGGGCTGGCGGCGTCCTCCGCGGCGGGGCGGGCGGCAGGGGCTGCACGCCGGGGAGTGGGGCCGGGGTCGGGGCTCGGGCCTCTAGTCCCCCCCGCGGCGGGCGGCGGCGGCTGCGGGCAGGCTCCGACGGGCGCTTGGCCCCGGCGGCGGCGGGGTGGCAGGGAACGGGACCGTGTCTGCGGGCGCTCCGCCAAAATCTGTGGAGCTGGGAGAAGCTGGAGGAGGAGGGTGGGTGTCGAGGGGCACGGCGGTGGCCCTCGGTTGGGAAGTGACGGTGACAGCGTTTTGACAAGCCGCCGCCGTTTTCTTTGGTGCCACCAGTGACCGCTCAGAAAGATCTAGAGGTTTTTCTTTTCCTGTGTTCGAAGGCAGGGTCCCACTTTGGCTCTTTGTAGTTGTTGTCTTCGCTCTGCTTTTGCACAAGGTGACTTGGCCTAGCTCTCAAGGCAGGAAAGGGCAGAAAAAAGTGTTGTCCTTGGCGCCTAAGCTGCTGACTGACTGCATGCTTTTTGCGCCATTTGTTTGAGTATCTGTTGAGAGCCGGGCCAGGTGAATGGTTTCTGCCGTGAACTGGATTATCTCGACTGCTGTAGGACTACATTAACCAGACTGAACCAAATCCCGCTTTAGCAGTGGAACACAACAGCGCATACAAATCGCTGCTCTGAATAGAAGGCCTCGCGGGACCTCCGTGCTTTGTAACTTCAGCAAGGCCTTCTGAAACCATTTCAGGGTAACAGTCCATGCATAAAGAATCCTATCTGCCAGTAGGTTAGTGTAATTTGCACATAGCTTTGCCACAAAAATCGATCCGCAGTCCCTCCAGAAACTGAAATACCCTGTTATCTAATTGGATAAACCAGGAAAGTTGCTGTATTTACTTTTTCTTGGTAAACATGTCAAAAGTAAAGTAGTCTCATCAGTAATTTTGACTCCTCTGCTTCTGTGTTGTAAACTGTGTGTGTACACACTCATTATATATATGTTATGCACTGTTACTGATAATGTAAATGTATTTTATTTCCAGAGCAAATTGGATAAGTAAAAAGCGTATCAAATGTAAAGAGATGTCTACTGCTGTAAGGACATCTTTGCCAGTTCAGTAACTCTTTAACTAGACAGTGACCTACTACTCTGTACTGCCAAAAGACCAGCATCTACATGCTTAAAGTGGGTTTTTTTTGTATCAGAGTTTAGTTTGGTTGAACTTTACCATAAAGTGTGCAGTTGCTCTACAGTGTATCACAGTGTAAGAGGTGTTGGCCAGAGCAGCAAATGTACGCTGTGTGACAATTTCCCCTTCAGAGGCTGAGTGAGGAGAAATGCTTGTCTAATGATGGGGAAAAAAGCTGTTAACATTAAAATGATAGCGAGAAACATATACGTGAACTAGACAAATGTGGTGCCAATGACCTACAGTTCTTTGGTTCCGAGTGCCAGATGGTATCGCTTTGTGTTTTGAGAATTTGGCCAACCAGTCTGTGTTAAAAATGAAGGATATTCTAGCAGAGGAAAGAAAAAAAAACAACAACCAAACCAAGGGTGCAGCTTAGTGTTTTCTTCCTCTTTCTGGGGAAGCTGGCAGGCGGCGCAGGCCGGGTGTGAGGCATGGTGGTGGGGCAGCGTGGGGCTGTGCTGGACTGAGCCGGGCCGGGCTGGGCTGAGCCGGGCTGATCTGGGCCGGACCAGGCTGAGCCGGGCCGGGCCAGGCTGGGCTGGGGCCAGGCTGATGGGCTGGGGGCTGAGTCGGGCTGAGCTGGGCCAAGCAGGGCTGAGCCGGGGCGTGGCGGGGTCGGCTGCCGGGCGGTTGCTGTCCGTGGTGCTGCAAGGCAGCGCCCGCCGCCCGCGGCCCGGCTGGGGAGAAGCCGCTGTGTGCCCCCGGGCCCTGACTCCGTGCCTCAGGGTCCCGCTGGAGCCTTTCGTGGCTCTCTCGGCCACGGGCTTAGCGGGCCCAGCGGCGTGCCAGCCGTGGGTGTTCTGATGTGCTTGTGCGTGGTCTACCCTGAAGTGTGTACAGGTGAAGCTGGAAACTCATCGTGAGTACTTTGTGACTATTGCAACATTTTGCTGGACTTCCTGGTGTTTTCTGTGTATTTCGCTTATAAAACTGAATCAGGAGGTCACTCTTTTTGTGTAAGTACCTATTAATTTTTTGAGCGTTGGACATCTAGATAATTCTTACCTTAAGAATCAGAACAGAAAATAGCTTGACATCTAACAATGCACTTCAGGTACACACCATTTGTTTGTTTTATGTGATGGGCTGCTTTTTCTTTTCTTTTAAGCAAAATGCTAAAAATACTGACTTTACTCAATAATCATGCATGTAAGCACTGGCTTAATACAATGAAAGACTTGTTAAATAATCTATTTCTATTTAAGACACCTTTAGTATTCTGGGAGGGCTGCTTCATTCACAGGGAAAGAGAGCTTTTCATCCAGTTGACCGATCAGAGTTGATTGCAAAATCAATAAAATTCACCCTCAATAACAGTCAACCTAAAACTTGTAATTGGGTATTACTTCCCCCTTCCCCAACTCTCCCCACCACTGTCCCCCACCCTTGACACAGTCCATTCTCACAGTAAAGAGTGAAAACCATGGGGGTTTCTCAGCCCAGCAAGTTATGCCTTTCCAGAAAAGCTTATATTGGTTATAACAAATAGTACATACCAAAATACTTTTGACATACGAGTCTAAACCTCAGACTTCCTGTTTGCATTCCTTTATCTGAAACCAGAGGAAAACAAACTTTACTTTCAAAATACTCTGCGTTCCACTATATGTCTCCTGGTCTCTGAAGAATATTTTAAATAAATTGCTTTGTATTGCACAAGTTTGCGGGCAGGAGTTGTTTGGGTTATCAGTTCACATTTAGCTATTCTACATCATGAGTTTTGGGTTCGGTTTTAATATATAAGTATAGTCACTCATTTTTTGAAAATAATGCTGCCCTATAATTAAGGTCTTCCTATTAAACTTCTCATTGAGTTGCTCTGGGATTTTTGAAAATTTGTAGAAAATGCTGAGAATTTTGAATTTTAGAACATTTGGAAAATCAATGAACATGCATATGCATTTTATATTGTTAGGATATCAGTGGACTTTGTATGTTGTTTAGAAGTTTGGGATATCAGTGTTGTCTCACTATAAATCCATCTTCAAATTGTTTCTTAAAAACATCCTTGAAGTCTGATGTCTTTATATATTGTGTTCTTGTCTATGTGATAGTCACATATCAGTAATGGCTAAACAGTAAATGTAAGAGAAATATTTGTGTTACGTATTCAACAAGGTGACATAATAAATTGCTGTAGCTTTATTGACTAAAGTGGCAGAACAACTGAAAATCTGGATCTACATTTCTGTTTTTCTGTTTTAAATTTAATTTAGATTTTTGTTTTTTAATATTTATGAAATTTTGCTTTTGCACGTTATGAAGTCGTGGTTATATTTACCGAGATTGTTCTTGGCAATATCTGTAATTTCTCAGTTTCCAGAATACCATTTTTTTATGCAGTGTGACACAGTACTGTAGTCAGACAATTAACAGAGCACTGTGTTGGCTTGACGTTGGAAGACACAGTTCCTCATAATGACTTGTCAGCTTTCTGTCAGGGGAAATACTCAAGTTCTTATTCTTAAGACAGCAAGTAATCGCTCTGTGGAATAAAAGAAAATTCTGGCTACTTCTGATTAAGAACTGGGTCGAATAACTAAGTAGGACATATAAATGCAAAGGTTTTTAATTTCAGGGGGGTGTTTGAGGGATAGAGCTTATGTCTTTGGGAACAGTATCACAGGCCAGGGCTTTCTTGGCAAATGTATTTATTAATGTTTGAGCAAAACATGAGTTACCATTTTTTGACACAGGTTTCTTTAACCCAGTGAAAGTTGAGAGTGTTTAAAATGTGGCCTTCCTTAGTGCTAGTTAAAATATTGAAATGTATAATTCAGGTAAGTGCATTATAATTAAAATAACATTAAAATAATTCAGTTTTCCTCCTAGAATACCAAAGGAGAAAAAACCCCACAACTTTTTTTATGTCAGCATTGCTAAAAAGCAAACTTTAGCTGACATCTGATGTGCTCAACATGTACACGCAGACTTTTTCCCCCCCTTTTTTTTTCAGGAATTAAATAGAATTTAATAACTTCTGATTTGAGGTTTATGATATTGGTATGATGTAAGAAAACAGCTGAGTTAAATACTACTTAGTTGAAAAACATGGATATCAATAAAGGGTTTCATCATTAAACATAGATGGTATAGTTGATAGGAATATAGAGCTGGTGCTTCTGTTACTAGATAATTTTTTTTTTTTGAATCAAAGAACTGTGTTCAACTACTTTTATTTGAGTAAGAGGATGATTGAAAGTTATTTAAAACAATTAAAATCACAGTTGTTCTCATTTATCTGGAAATATCAAAGATTATATGAATCATGACTTTTCCAAGAACTTTTTCCTAAACAGCATATGTAGTCTCATTAGGTTTTGATTTAAAGTCTCGGTTAAGCTGGCAGAAAAGAGCAGATGAGAAATACAAACCCAAAAGCTCAAGTGATAAAAGAACCCTTTTGTTATAAAAGGTCACATAGACCAGCATCTGCCACAAAGTTAGACATTTCAATTGCACAGCTCAATCACACAGTGGTTATATTATATGCAAGAGTGATACCTGAGCTAATGAGAAGAAAGTCTTACAAATTAAGCCTTCAGAAACCTGCACTGATGGTCAGTGTCTAATACAAACAGGAAACAATAAATATCAATTACTGAACTGATGCCTGTTCAGAATGTGTTCAAATGTAAGTATTTATTTTAAAGCTCTTTTTAAAATGAATAATATGCTGTATTAAAAAATCCATGGTACTTAAATGTTTATATTTTTAAAAGTTTTGTTTAAAATGCTGTGAAACTAATGTGACTCTATAAATTGATGTTGGCACATGCTATTTGTTCAGTCGATTTTAGAAAAAAGTAGAAGCTGAATTATTTTTCAATATTAATTTAAGATAAAAATGTGGATGAATTTAGTATTACTATTCTTGTAGTAATACACTGGTATATTACTATAAAGAGCAACACTGACTATGTACTAATGGACGATGTACTTTGGCCTAAAATCCCGATTCAGCCATCTGCTTCAGTCTCCTGTTTTGGGCTAGATGAACGGCACTGCACTCCAGGAAGACTATGCACATGCTTGTAGTCCTTCAATTGCTTAAATGCTTTGTTGGATCAGGATCAGACCTCTTCACTCCTAAAAGAGCAAATTCCCCAGGGTATTCCTTCCAGAAGTGAGTTCACCCCACCCAGCTTTTTAGAAGTCTGCACCTAGCTGATCATCTAGATATTCCTCCCATTCATAGTGTGGATGGGTACTTCTTTCCTGATTTCGGAAAAAAAAGAACTGCAGATAACTAGCAGGAGCAGTTGAAGTGGGTTCCGTCCTAGTTCAGCCGCCAGCATTTAACACATGATAGCATTAGTGTCACATGGCTAGGGATGTCATAGCTCTGCCCTCAATTTTACTTTGTTCACTGGTTCTCTTTGCATCAAGGAGTACACTTCATATGCACCTTGCAGTGAATGCAACCGCCTTACTTCATTTCGTGTTCTTCTAGGAAAAGTAACCAAAATGCAAATTATAGTTCTATCACTTATCCTGCCTAAGAATCATTTGGCCTACACTTAGTAATTTATCACTTCAGTCTTGCACTAAGATCCATAATGTATTTAGATCTGTGAATTGCCTAAAAGGGAAAAAGCAACTTGGAAACTGAATTCTTAAATATTACTTTTTGATAAGTATCACACCACAGAAGATAGAAAAGTTAGATAATTGATCTGACAAAAAAAAAATAGGTATTCAGTATGGACAGCCACATCAAAGATGAAAGTTCAGACTCTCTCTGTAGTCAGTGGAGATACACAGGTAATTCCAGAGTCTGACTTGGTTCACAACAAAGTGGCCATCTAAAACAGATCAGATGGATTATGCCCTAAAAGTACCTATTTTCTGTTCATTGTCTCTAAAGAGCGCATGCTGTCATTTTATCTCAAACATCTCCACTGTTGGCCTCTAAAGTCATATTAGAGGAAGCCTAACAAAGTGGTTTTGGTATAAAAACTAGATTTGGATGAAACTGTGTACATATGCAAAATTTAACTGCGAGAAAGTTTATAAAATCCTGCTACTTGTGCTGTCCCACACCAACGTAGTGAAATCACAAACCTCTTTCACTTCTCTGATAACTATATTCTGTCACTGAAGAATGTGTGAGCTGTGCAATCTGCTTCTTAAGGATGAGAATAGGAAAGGGCCTTGTATGACATAACTGTATTTTTATCACTTCTTTGAAGAGAGGGGAGGGCAAGAGCTCCTACATACTATTTTTCCAGTTGTTATTTCTTCTGGGAAACCATACAATAACAATTGTAGGTCATCTTCTTAACAGCAGTTTTTGCAGGCAAATGTGCTACAGATTATTTCTCTTATTCTCCCTTCTCTCTTTACAAGGAAGGTGGTTTTTTGGGGGTGGAGGTGTCTATATGTGTGAGAATTCCTATACATTACACTGGGTTTCATTTTCTTCCCTTAGACCAAATCAGAGGGAACTCCCAAGCCTACCCAATCTCTCTCACTCAAGAGGCACATATTCGTAGACGTTTATGCCACTTTATTAAAATAACCATACTGTACTTTTCTATGTACTTTTCACTGTACTTTTCTCTTGTCAGAACTGTAGAGCAAACATCACTAAGTGAGAGTGTGTGATAGTTTGATTTACTTTACAGCATCAATCAGTTAGATGAATACAAATTCAGTGAGGCACTAGAGACATATTCTGGCTTGTAGAGAGATTTTTACTAATTTGGAGACAGTTAAAAAAATAAAGACCAGATTTATTTTTGGATTTGTGATCTGACCTTATTTGCAAACAGGGCAGATAGTTAAAGGACATAGGTTGCTCCTGTAGTATATGCACATTGAAGAGCTATATCCAACGAGCTCCCAGTCTGTAATGACAAAGAGAACAGGGCATGATGTAGGCAGCTTTGAAGTGAAGTCGATCAACATTTGATACTCTCCCACCCTTCATCTCATCTCTTTCATCCAAACTGATGGACGTGTCTTGAAAGCGGTGTTTGAAATAACATATTCCTAAAGCCTTTATGGAAGAACCTGATAGGGCCCTTTGAAGCGCTGGTTGAATGAAACCAAACTGTTGGGACAAATGGTGGTGGCAAATGTTGAACTGATAAACTTCGGCAGTTCTGTATGAATGTCTTGGTCCTTTGAAGTGTCTTGGAGAACCTCATGGGAACATTCACCTTTTATATACTTTGATGTTGACAGATCATTCAGAGATTTCATCATTAGAAGACAACTTGCTGATTAAAAACAGGAGCAAAGATGATCTGAAGTTATCAACAAACAATTCATTTGGGTCTAGGTTTTTAGAAATTCTGCAGCAGTTCGGAAGTCATTGTGGATGTTTTAAATGATTTCAGTGAAATGAGGGGGAAACTATACCTGAGAGATTACAAATTTTAAAAAGTCCAAATTTTCACTTTTAAGAAACGACAGTGGCATTTTTGCAATTTTTTTTTAAATGTAACAATTTAGGCAAGCTCCTTTGTTAAGCTATTATATTTTCAAATTTATCCATTCTAAAATTTGAAAAACTAAAAAGAAGTAATTATATTATGTTTGTATTTTAGAATATGCAATATATTGTACTTTTCAGGAGATATTTTCCAGGGAGCAAATAGGATATCCAGAATGCTTTTTAAATGCATGTTTAATTCTTGCTGATCCTCTGCATGTTAGAGTAGATGTTGCCTTCAATTTGCCTGAACGTTCACGTAAATGGTATCTTCGGCTTGTCCACACACTTCATCTCTGTAAAACATCATAATAAAGTACCTTTATCACATTTTTAAGGTATTGGCAATCCAGAACCAGAAGACATTCTTTATTAAAGGGAACAGGAAAAGGTGGATTGTCTGTGATATTTAGAAAAATAGTTTTTTTCATTTTATTCATTCTTTTAGGAGAATAAGAGAGTTTCCAGAGTTTGTTCATTGATGATTTGCTGATCATTTTTATATATATATATATATATATATGTATTCATTTAGATAAATACTTGGATTTAAAGATCTGTTAAGGAAGAATTTGAGCAACCCTTAAATGCTTTAAAGTCTATATTAAAAGTTAATTGCATATCTTGCAGATTTCTGTGTGTAGTAGTAGACATCTAAATATAAGACCGTAAATACAAAAATTTGTGTATACAAATTCTTCATGAGGAACAGTATACCAGACAGAAAATCTTTTGCTAATGTGAAAAGTTTATTCTTAACTCTTATTAATTGATTTATTATGCTCATGATTCAAGAAAAAAAATATTTATTACTATAACTTCATCTTTTAGAGGACTACCTTTACTGCTGTTAGAAGTGAAGTTACATTTTCAAAGGCACTACAATGATCACTGCTGAGACAAAGTTTTGTGTTTGCGTACATGCACACTGGATTAAAAACTAGATGTTCTTAAAAATAAAGCCCAGCTTGTAGAAGGACAACAAAAAATAGCAAATACAAAATAAAATTTAATTTTTAGGCTGTTTTTATTGTGGAATAAATAATACAAGTATATATAGTTAAAAAAATTTACTTACAAAAACCACATGCAAATTGCCAATGAGTACTCTCAACATTGCCTTCACATACGATGCTTGTTGAAACTGGATTTCTGTATAGAAGAGCTTTAGGATAATAAGGACATTTTATTTATTCACAGTTGCAAGTAAAATTGCTTGTGTATTCAAAGACTTATAACTGACTTTTAAGAGAAGAACAATTTGTGGTGAAATCTGGTATAGCACATCTCAACTTAAAAGTAAATTCTTTTTAAAATACAAGACCCCTGTATCTTTAAGTTTCAATGTATAATGCCAAAATGATAAAAATAAAATTACATATGTCAGTCGTAATCCTTTTTATTAGAATCAGCTACAAATAATCCAAAATCTGTGCTTTGGTAAAGACTAAAACCTCTGGAAATTTTCAAGAGAAGTATTGCTGTAATATCTGTTTAGAATGCTGATGGTTAGTAAATTCCTTCAGCAAGTTTCTGGTGGTTTTTTAGTGGGATGGGTCTGCACTGACTCCAGCCATGTTCAAGTCAGGCAAACAGTAATCAGTGGAGAAAGATGCATGTCATCAGAGCCTAATTCATTGACCTTTTTATGGTTAAGTATTCCAAATGCATCTATTTTGGAATATTGCAAATTCTGTTCCCCTGTAAGTACAAAACCATCCTTTCATGTTTTTCCTTTGGGCTATGTTCAAGCTGTTAATATTGCGGTACAGTGCTTTAAAGTGAGACCGGGCAGTTTTGAGAAGAAGAAAGTTTTTTTGCAGAAGGGAACAAAGGCGGGAAGCGCCCAGCATCCTGGGCACGGGGACGGCCCAGCCTGTGTCGCCGGGAACAGGGAGGCTCTGCCCCTTAGGCGACACAGCTGGCGCGGGGCCGGGGCTGAGGGTATGTGGGGATTGGATTCCTGTGCCTTGAAGTTCTGCACTTAAAAAAAGGAGGCAAACCAAAACCATAGCCAAGGTCCCGGGCGGAGTGGCTTTTAAAATTCTTCATGCATTCAGAAATGAGCGATGTTCATTTCCAGTCCCGTTCTGCTGTGGAGTTAAAAGTGGTCCTGTAAACATTTCGAGGCAGAACCTGACAGAACTTGGACCAGTATTATGAAGAAGTAGGAGTTTCTGAACGAGGTACATTTGAAATATTGGCCAAATTATCTTAAAAGCAGAATTAATTTTTGTATTTTTATTTTTTTCTTTTATGCTTTCTGATAGAGCAATCCTTGCGGAAATGACCCCAATTATAAGCTAAGTTTAGCTAACAAGATATAGTGTATCGCTGGAGTTCAGGAAATGAGGCTTGCTCTTTTATATCTCAATTCAGTTAGAAGTGCATTATGGTTTCTTTTGTCTCTATTTAAATCTTATAAATGTTAAAGCTGAATCTTATAAATACACATTTTTTGCAACCTCACTATACTAATGAAATTAAATAATTACTGTAACAATAGCTTTTCAAAATTTAGCATCTGAGATTGATTCCTGGGACGTGACCTGAGTAAATGTACTGCAAGCCAATCTCTATATGACAGATGTGAATTTAAAATATTGTTTTATTTTCATTTGTAAATATAGACCAATTTTCTTTAGTCAGCCATCTACAATGACATAAACCAGGACTAACTCCATTGAAATCAATAGCTTTAATTAAATGTAATATTGTTTTGAGAGCAGGAGGCACATGATATACTTTAAAGCCCAAATATATGAAATCAAAGGGACAAATTTGACTCAGATGGATTTGCTTTACAAACCTTGCTACAAAAAAGCAGTATGTAGAGTGCTTTAAATGCTCATTTCTTTGTCTTTGACTGATGTTACTAATTTGTTATTGTTGTCAGATCAATATTTTTTTCCCTTCTCTTTCTTGTTGTACTTGGTCTTGATCCTATTCTCTTACTGTATTGATTTTTCAGGCACACTGTAGAAAAATATCATAAGCTTAACTTGTTCAGCTATCCGGGGGGGAAAACCTTGAAGAAAACAAAGCAGAATTAATTTGCCTTTTCCAGCCAAGAGTGTAGGTCATCTGTTAGGGTTAAAAGAAGAGGTGCTGATCAGTAGTATTGCTAGTTTAAATCCAGAAAGATGCTTTGATTGCTGTAAAGACATTCTGTATTTACACTGGTATAAATACAGTTAGAATTTAAGCATAAGTTGAAGAATTGATCAGGTAATGGAAATTTTGCTCTGTGGTACATTTCAACACTCATAAAAAAGGTAGTAATTTTAACAATGACTCATCTTAAATAAAAATTACAGGTATTATACACACATGTGTATGTATATGTGAGAGAGAGAGAGAGAGATATGTCTTACAGGAGGTGCGACAAGGAATTGCTGAAGTAGGATCAAGCATCTTGGAGAGGCTAAGACAGTCCTGAAGCAGAGTCCTGTGGAAACCTTTGAAAAGTCCTGGATTCTTTAAAATTAAGAAGTAGTTTAGAAAGTACAGGAAAATTTAAGAATTGTTTCTAAATGATCTTTTCCTTTTTTCAGTCACTAATTTGTTTGTTTTCTGACTGGTCTAGAAATGTAAATTACTTAGGGTATTTTCTTACTTTCATCAAGACTTCAGAAAGGCTCCACAGTAAATGTGGGATACATAAGCATCAATTGCCGATGTCATAGCCAGGATGCGCACTAACCCTATTTTACATTGGTCTTTGCAAGTCCTTTGTAGAGACCCTCTGTGTGTTTGGACTGAAATTTGGATCACTGGTTGGAACAAAACCACCTAAAACTCCATGTATGTCTCCTCCCTAATATTAATAGATTATGGAAGATTAATAGCTTGGAAGATTAATAGATTATGGAATATAATAATAATAGATAATATAATAATAGTTAATATGGAAGATTAATAGATTATAGAAGATTAACAGACTGGAAGAAGTTACCTTAAATAGTGGCTAAGCCACTCTCCATCTTACTTGAGAAGTTGTGGCAGTCCGGGGAAGTTCCCACTGACTGGAAAAGGGGAAACATAACCCCCATTTTTAAAAAGGGAAAA
>JAVKLA010000008.1:236245-259113 GCA_034782735.1 Sagittarius serpentarius
GCAGTGTTCCAGGCCAGGCTGGATGGGACTTGGAGCAACCTGGTCTAGTGGAAGGTGTCCCTGCCCAGGGCAGGGGGTTTGTAACTAGGTGATCTTTAAGGTCCCTTTCAACCCAAACCATTCTATGATTCTAAATGTTCTATTTTCTTAATTGAAATATTTTAGATTATTTTTGTTTCTGCTTCTTTATTTGCATATTACATAACAAGGTTTTTTTGTTTATGTGGGATTTTTTTTAAGACTAGGATTTTTTGATTTCTGTAATTATCTGAGAGATCAGTTTTTTATTACTGTTGTATCATCTGAGTTTTATATTTTTTTCTGAAATATTTTAAAGGGCAGAATTATCTTAGCTTGTGCAATATAAGCATGAATTTCAGTGACTTCCCAAATATTTATTTAAACCTTTTTCTGCAGTTTCCTGTCTACTTGTGGTTGTTTCTTTTTGATTGCTGGAGAAAGATTCCTCCTTAAGTTTTGGTATGAATGTAAATATTTATAGCATGATTTTTTCCTCATAGTTTTTAATATAGGCCTGATTTGAGCAGAGCTGTTATTTGGGATGGAAGAGATCATCTTCTCCTTTTATAGTTGTTTATACCTGCAAGAGGAGGAGAGGATATGTTTTGCAGCTTGCAGGAAATATTTACATCTCAGAATTTGACCAAAATCATGACTGTCAGGGAAGATCAGGAGGCTCACAGGGAGATCTGTGAATATCAGTAAGATTTTTTGGGGATTTCTCTAAAATTGTGGTCCTGTGTACGGGATAAAAGATGGAACTTAAAGTAAATACGAATAAAGAGATGTTTAAAATCATTTGATGATTTGTTTGAAAGAGAAGCAGAAGACCTGAAGGTGTTTTGGTTTTTATTTTCTGCAAGTAATGGTACTATTGGGGAACTCAAATATTACAATAATTGAGCAACGCAGAGGCCCCATAACATGCAGCATGCCGTGAGCTGTGCCTGTTGTATTCCTCAAAGGGCTGGTCTTGCTTCGAATTCTTTTCTTCACTTGGTGTCTTAATAGAGTTAAAAGGCAACTATTTATTTCTCACAGGCTGTACACACTTGGGCAGGCAGCTCACAAATCTCAAGTGCTTGAACTGTGTACAGGCAGCTGCCCCGAGGCTGTGTCTCCATTAGCATTTTAGTTCAGGTCAGGGGTGTGCTTTTGAAACAGATCTCCCATTCCCTCCCACTCCCACTCTTACTGCATCATGATTCAAGTCACGGAGCAATCTGGGAGCACGCAAACTGGATTGCTTTCCGCTGAAAGTAAAGGCGAAGAAGTGCCCCAGAAGCGCATCCCATGAGTTGCAGGCGCTAAGGGACATGCAGTCTATAGGACTAGGGTTAGCCCAAAGTAAAACCGATGAAACACATATCATGCGGATGCCAGGCTCTCCGTGCTGGTTCAGTCTACAGAGTGTTTCTACAGAGCCACCCTCCTTGTTAATATTCATATAGCCATAGTTAAGAGACTGAAATTCAGCCCTGTCCTGGAGATAATTCCCAAAGTATCTCAGCAATTTCTTCCGGACTGCAGCTCAAGATCCTGAGCCAGAGCTCTGAAATGATTGACTGCACCTGGCTGTATATAATTGTACCATTAGTGATCATCTATTATCCTTTTTCTTTCTTTTTTTTTTTTTTTTTTTAGCTTTTTTCCCCTCCATCTTCTGCTGGTATGCCTATAGAGGTGATGCACAGCATAGCGCAGATTTTTGCTCTGTGCCTTCCCTGCAGCAGCCAAACCTCTGTGCAGCAGAACCAGGGCAGCTCTGCTGTGTTTTGGGCTCTCTGGGCTGCCTCTGTCCTCGCTCGGGAATTCACGGCACCTTCCCGATGTAAGGCCGAACAGACCTTTCAGTGCCTCTTTATGGCAACTCTTTTTAGGTTCAATGGAACAAGTCTGACCTTCCTTCACAAAATACTGCCCTCACTGTCCTCTAACTTATTTTCTTGTTTCCTACTAGAAGAAAAAAAGATTATGGGGCAGTGTTCAATCTGGATTTTAGGTAGCCACTGAACTGACAACCAGATACACAGGAAAGCTTAAGTAACTGATACTCTTTAAAGTATTTCATTTTCTGTATACCTGTGAAGACTTAATTTTCTTTGGATTTTTCAGCATTGAGGACAAAACTGTGTCTATGTCTATGATATGGACTGATACTGTTTTTCTTAACAGACTAAAGCTTTTTTCTTTGAAAGATTAAAAAAATACTGTGTAGTTCTTTAGAAAATATAACACTAGAAGAATATTGCCTTGCTGACAGAATATTTGTTGTTAGTATGGGGAACTACTACCTTTCCAGTTTTTATTATTTAGGCATTTTTATTGCAGTACTTCCAGTAATTATAGGTGGTCATTGCTTTTGAACCCTGAAAATTCATGCCATGTATTGAGTTGTTTTTAAGTATGTTTACTGTATTTCTGGAAAGAAAATTAGTTCTTCTAGAGGTCACGATCAACCCTGTTCCAATAGTAACAATGTTCCTGAAGATCTGTGGGGCTTAATGCTTTTAGCCTTCGGTAACCACCAGGAAGCTTTCTTGCTTTTTCCCCAACTCAAAACTTCAGTGGGGCTAAAAAGAGGCAAAAAAAGTGATTCACTGGCCTAGCAAAAATGGGTAAAGAAATAAGTTGCTGGAATAGTATCAGCGTGTGTGATGATTGATTGAAATGTGAGGGAGGGACCTGCAGGACTTCTTTTGCAAGTAGATGCTGCTGGGCTGACTGAGACCTGCAAGGGAGACCAACTAGCCAAGGCAGGACATTTTCCTGCCAGTGGGCAAAGCAGTCAGAGCTGCCAGTAGCCAACAGTGCAGATGTTCAACGTAGGTCATCATAAGAGTAGATAGGCAGCATATTCGTGTAAGGCTACAATTGGATATATCTCAGATTATACTTATGTTGCTTTATCCTGAAGCCTGAAGGAGCCAATACTGAAGAATCAGAAAAGTGAAGAGAGTGCACTTTTGGTAAGGAGGATATAGGGACTGACATGCTATGCTGCTCAGTGATCTGCTTGGTGTCATGTCCTATCTCCGGGAATAAGCTTGGGAGGTAAAATGAATGCTACACCTGACAGGAAATTGTTTGCTAGTTTGAAAAGTTTGTTCTTAATTCATATTAGGCAGTACTCAATTTATCGTGCTTATCATTCAATAAAATACTTTTTCATATCCTTTTCTGTTAGTATAATTTCATACATGAAGGGGTATCTTAGAGATAAATTTCATTTTCAAAGGCACTTAGAATGGCATTCAAAATCCTAATTTTCTCTAAATGTGTGGCAAACCCACCAAAAGTTAATCAAAATTTGGTTCTTGCTATGTTTCATGCATTAGTTTTGTTGGTTCTTTGTAATAATTAAGGTAGGATTTCTGTTCCTATAATTCTTACTAAAAGTTTTGTAAAGCTCCTATAAGGTTTTTTTGTGGTATCTAGTGGCAAATTGTTGGATGAAAGTGGAGACAAGGGTAGAAGGAGAGGGTTATAATTATGTAATTTATATTAAAGTGGTATAGCCAAATTAGTAATCAAAACCAGAAAAAAATATAATTTTGAATATATTGAAATACTAGTGGAGGGATTTGCTGCTTACATGCCCCTTGCACATACAGTTTTTGGGCCGTGTTAATGGCTACTGACTGATGAAGGCATTTAAGTGCAGTTTCTGCATGACTTCTGCATGACAGAGGATGATTTTGTTTGTGTACTGTACACATAGGTGAGAAGAACGTCTGTACATCTGCTGTAACACAAGAGTTTCTCTGCAGCGGTGACACGTTACAACGTAGGCTTTTATCTAGGATTCTTGGCAAAAAGGACTCGTGTAACAAGTCCTCGTGCATTATGCTTTCGCCATTAGCAGTTTCGCATAGACCCTGTTTCACACATTACTATTTACCTACTTTAACACTCTAAAGGACATTGGTACACAGCACGCTTTGCTATCATGCAGCTGCAATTGTGCTAAATAAATTTCCAGTTCATGCCCACCAGTGATAAACATGACAACTTAAAATATCTTTTAGGATATAGCTGTTTTTTCCCCTTTATTGTTCCCCACTACCTAGCCTTTTCTCTTTCCCCCTCTTCCAGCTCTCTACCAAACTAACCTGATATGTTTGACTGTGGATCTTTGATATAGTAATATGCTGTACTAAGAAGGACGATTTTCTGAAAGAGGAATAGAAAGATGAGCACCCATCACAGCAGACCTGCAACTGAAAAGTGTAGTTTATAGTGTATAGAACTTGGAATAAGCATAAGCTCTGTGCCCATGGAACTGCAGAGGGGAACTGCAGAGGTAGCTTGACTTTTCATTTATCATTTGTGTCGGTTTGATTCTGGCTTGCTGTACAGAGCAGAGTGCTTTACTGTGAAGAACTTTTATGTATAAATCCACAGAAAAAAATCAAAGTCCTTCGTTAAAATGGTGTTACCTTTGGGCTTGCTATATGGAGTTCTATCTGTTTGGTTTAAATGGAAAATAAAAACTGTTTATCTGTTTTAAATATGCATTTTTCAGTTTTGCTGAATTCTTCATTTGTCTTATGAAGAGAGATAAGTAATTATATCATTTACTTTATTAGTGGCTTACTTCTACTTATTCATTATGTCTTTTTAGCCCCTTCCTTTAGAGGTGTCAGGCTTCTCCCCTAAATAAATCTTACCCTTCGTAATCTCTATACCAGTACTCTTTTCTTTTCATCTCGTTCTCAACAATGTCTTTATTTTAGACTGTGCTTGGTCCCAGAGGAGTGTTTTCATTGATCTGTGCATATCAAGAGGGTTTTCCCCCCCTTCAGTGGTCACACTGAGTTTTTAATTTTCGGCAAACTATTTCATATGCTTCTTTCCAGTGTGCATCTATCAGGCTTGGCAGTGCCGGCTTCCATCTGCCATTGTTTCTCTTTTCATTGAGCTCTTCTAAGCAACTGAAAAGCTCCTTGGCCTGCTTTGGCCTTGATTCGTCTAAGACTTGTTGTGTCACTCGTAAACATTTCCGTCTTGTTAGTCCCATTTCCAGGTGATTAATAAGTAGATTAAACACTCTTGTCCCTAGTAAAGAACCTGGGGGCACCCTGCTGTTAACCTTTAACCACATGGAGCAGTGAGCACTAATAAATGTATTCTGCTTTGTATTCTACCTTTTGTAGTCGGTTTCTAATCAGTGATACAACACTTTACTTCTCACCCTGTGATTACTTAGTTTCTCTACTTGTGGGAAACATTCTCAAAGGCTCTTTGGAGGTGCAGAAAACTTGTATCAGCCAGTTCTCTCTTATCTGCTATTTATTCACATGCCAAAAGAATTCCAATAGGTTAAGGAGATGTAGGAGGCATTAAGGCTTCTAACTTTAATCCAGATATTTAACACTTTTATTTTTAATTGATACCTCAGTTAGTGTATTTATTACTGCAGTAATACGTGTCTGGAGCTGTTTGCATTCTTCCTTTGTTTCTCTCAGTAGTTACATGAAGATGACTGCTCTCCTGCGTGGTTCAGTATGCAAACCGATTTCAATGTGAGACTGCATAACTGGATTTTTTTTGGTTAGCCTTCAGTTCCTTTGGGACCCTTGAATAAACAGCATCCCATTCTTGGGATACATTGATCTTTTATTTATTGATTTGTTCCAGCCATTCCTCTTATGATATCTGAATCATCAAAAGCTCCTTAGCTTTACTTGAAAAGCCTGGTATCTCCTCAGTGCTCTCTGAGACAAAAAGGGATGTAAAGAATAATTTGCTTTCTCTTCTGTGTTCTTATCTTGTCCAGTTTCTCCTTTAACTTCTTGGGAGGGTAATCATGATCTCTCTTGGTCATGTTTTTTATAGCTAGTTACTCCATATATTCTGATTTAGCCATCCCACTTCCCTATTAAGATGTGCCTGTCACTGTTTCTGCATCTTGAAGACTGTAAGTGTTCTCTTGCCAGGTACACTGGCAAAGCCACAAATAGCTTACATGTTGCAGTCCCAAAAGTAACCTGGGTAGTCATTCAAAGATCAGATTGGGTTGAAGTCTAATTTGTTTATTTTATTTTTAACTCGGTACCACTTGGAGGGGAGAGTAACAAGTTTTTCTCAGAGAAAAGGTGCAGAAGTAGAGCCATGTGTGCTGGGTCATGCAACAGGGATGTAGCTTGAAAGGGAATAACAGGGTAAACTTACATTCTGATGAGAAATCTAGGGCAAAAGAGAACACTGGAAATCTTTACTGAGATACTGTTTCTGAGTAGTTTTTTCCAAGTCTCTTCCTGCCTTTTGCAGCATCTATGCACACACATCCCTCATTTTCTGAGTTGCTGCTTTTTGAAGTGTTCTATCCATTTCTGCACCTCTTCCTTCAGAGAAACAAATGGCATTTTTTTTTTAAAACCCTCTCCCCCCAAAAAAAACCCAGACTGGGAGATGCCGTTGTCCACCATTTGTGTAACTGCCAGTAGCTGGTGAACGCAGTTGGAATGTATGTTCAGTGCCTTCCATCACTTGAAGGTATTCAAAGTCACTTGAACATAATGAAGCAGTAGGACTAGCATCGTGTTAGTTGATGGGTTTTCGATGAGAATTATTTAGTGACAAGTTGCTCTGTCTTAAAAATTATTTGGGTTTTTTTTTTCCCCTCCACATTTCCAAATTTCCAGTTAGATTTTCCTGGGAACTATTTTTTTAATGCAACTAGTACTAGTAATACTTCTCAGACTATTTTGATAGAAAATCTCCAATCACACCTATTGAATTATTTTTGATCACATGTATCTCAGGTAGCTTTCGCCTCATACAACACTGCTGCTGCTGCACCAGACCCCTTATCCTCTGAGCAAAGAAAGGTCCTTTTACGCTACAAGCGGTGTGAAGTAACTACTCAAACTCTCCTAGCTATGCCACTAATGATTTTAAGCTTTGAACAGAGCAATAGCGAACAACTAGCCTGTTTGAAGTAATTCTCATCTGAGCATACCTACCTCAAGATACCAGGGAATGTTTTAAACCATTAAAGGTTACAAGGTTTGAAACTTTACCAAAGTTACATATATGCAGCAAAAGACCCAGAGGAACTTTTGCCTCAGTAATAGCTTCTTCTGGGTCTTCCAGCATACACAAGAGCCTATTACAAATATCAAAATATGCTCAGTGGGTACAGAGTACATCTCATTTCCCTCTAGGGATGCTTTACAGTGCTGGAAATAGTGTCCCTTCTCTATTCTACTCTCAGAAGCATCCAAGTAGGAAGTACTTAGGAGGATACTCTCAGGAAACAGTGTCCAAGGGAAATTAAGAGAAATGACCTGGCTTTCAGAGGCGCTAAGCACTCATATCCTGAGTTAGGATACAAACTAGGATCTAATTTCTATCACGTGAAAAAAGTTAACACAGGAAGAAGTGCTTTTTAATGCATACAAGACAGATCAATGTACTTAGTAGGAAATAACGTAGTCCTTTTTGAATACAGATTATGAAAATGAAGCAGAATATGAAATATTAATTCAGGTTTTTTGGTATTTGTCACTGGTCATTCTGGATACTTCTGTAAGATCTTCTTACTGCCACGATAAAGAATAAAGTAATCCATATTAGCATTCAGGTGTTTTTGTTACATGGTTTGGTTTTTTTTTCCTTACCTATAACACAAATAGATGATGAAGGCAGCCTACAGGAAAATTGTCTTTACTACAAGCGGCTAATCTAAAGATGTTGCTGATAACACTAAACTGAACATTCACAGCCAGGTATAATGGTTACCTCTCTTTACGTGAGAAAGAACATGCTGCGTATAGGCTGGCAGGAGATGAGGTCTCTAGATGGAAGACAGTGTGGTGAGCAGATGCCTTTAGCATGAACCTGAGCTGCTTAGCTGATGTAGTAGCAGAAATTTTGTGCCTGTGAGCAACTCACTTCAAGTTGACATCATATCAGGTTTTGCATTCCGTTTGGATGCGGTCAGTCGTACACACAGGGGCTAGGGATTTTGTGTTGAAGTATTTCTGCTTTCTGTTTGGCTAGGAAAAGACGACCGATGGGCAGCTGCAAAAGTATTATAATAAAAAGTTTATTTCGTTTGCTTTGCTTTCCTGGTTAAGCGACATACTGAACAAGTTCTTGCACTCACTATGTAAAATAGTGACAGTAGAAACCGTTTGGAGAAATCTTTCCTTACACATTACTTTTCTAAGACTTACTGAAGGTCAAAAGCTTTATCACACAATTTTCCTTCTCATGAACAAGTTCTATATTGTTTTCTTCCTTTCCGTAATGAGAAAAATATCTGCTTGCCATCTACCTAGCTATGCTGTGTTAATGAAAACTTGCTTTCTGAAACATCTTCCAAAAGACTATGACAGACAAGGCGAGCCCAAATGTTTTGAGGTGATGTTTCAGTCGAAAGTTCCAAAATGCACCCCACAAAGGCTGTTTTTTCCTTTTTCTTCTTCTAATAGTCACCTCCATGAGAAGCACAATTGCTTGCCAGCGCTACTCTTCTCTTGCAGAAGTTGACCGTTCAAGGACTGAGAGAGCGTATACACCACGTAGACAGAGCGAGGGCACTTTCCGTACTGCTGGCTTTTGAAACACGTGCAGCACTAACTGTTTCCTTGTAGGTGACACCCTGTGACCGTAGCATTACAGGTGAGATTCCCTGGAGCACACTGCAACGCCTGTACATTTAGTGCTCCATGCATCATTCCTCAGAAAAGTGATCGACTGGCTTAAAATAATCCCTTGTGGTTTCCCACCATAAAAATGGGTATATTTTGCTCTGTCTGGCCCAGCTGTAAGATGTTTCCACGTACAAGATGTTCCCCTGTGTTGGCAGCCACTAGCAGTGGAAGCAGTTCCTTGAGATCATTGGCAACAAGAATAAATAGAAGCAGCTCATAGTTTTGCTAAGGGCTGGCACTAAGATCAAGCTGCAACGGACAGCAGTTTGAATGAGTGTTGGAGAAAAGGTTTAACTCACTTTTTGAGCAGCGTAACTGTTTTCTGTACATAGCACCTACTTTTCCAAGTTCTTTTCCAGTAAATCAACACAATTAGCATTAAAAGCATAAGATGAGCTGCCTGTGTCCAGAAGGGAAATCGGTTAGGTCTCCCTAGGGAATGGCTGGTTTGGAAAAATGCCTGTCTGTTTTTACTACAGGGTTTGTTGTTTTTTGGTTTTTTTTTTACGAACAGAAGATGGTACGTTTTCATGCATCTTTTAACTTCTTAAATGCATAAACTGCACTGCACTTGAGGACATTAAAACTGCATCTGGATTGAGCATCTGCATAAAAAGTCAGAATTCAATGCACATTAAAATAACAATGTTAAGAACCTGTCAAATGTTTCTAAACTGGAAACTTGACAGGCCATTACAGTGAATTTAGCCCGACTACAATTTGATGCTTTCTATCTGTAATATTCTTTTTATGTAACGGAGCTTCCAAGAAAAAATCTTAAACAAAAACCTGGATAGCTTTAGTAAATAAAAAACTTTATGCACAATATATTGTGAAGCCTGTCGTCTCTCTTGTTAATTCAGGGATCAAATATGGGATCCCAGAATTTCTCGGATCTGAGGGATCAAGTGTGTTTATTTCAGCCTTTATGAGGGTCAGTGAGGGTCTATTAATTTCGTAGGTTTCCATTAACACCCAGGGAATTATTTCTCAGGCCAGTTTTCTCCAAAATGGCAAGACAGTTTGCTTACAGAGAAACATTATCTTTGTTTTTGAGGGACCAGTTGCATGCGGACAGGAAAAGTTAAGAGTACCTTCTCAAAGATTAAATTTTCTATATTATAGTGAAGAGTTCTACCTGGAGATGAACAACCTTCTCTGTCTCTAATTTACATTTAAGGCTACTACATGCTTTAGGCTGGTAATTGGCCATTATTCAGCTAATAAAAACATAAAATGACCTAAGTTTTCTTAATGTAAAAGAGCAATAGGACAGTATCCTTTTGAAAGGTCTGAGTGCTGTAAAACATAAGAATACAAGTGTTGTCAATTAAATCACTTCTGAATTCCACTTATGAACAGGATTTACAAGCAATTAATGCATTCCTTCAGTACTTAGCACTTCAACCTAAGAGATGCTGATCACTCATAGAGCAATTAGATTTCCTAACATGAAAGTGGGTTGAAATACTGGCCTTTGATAAGAAAGAGATCTGTAAGTTACCTTCTTTCCCCTACTGAAGTTTTTATAAGAGGGATTTTTCCAAGCTGACCTTCAAAACTGTATTCCAGCTATGTATTGATCTAGGAGCTGAAGATGACCTGGTATGTTAGAAGTGATTCTTAGCTTGGAGGTGTTTTCCTGTGTCTCAGGGGGAAAAAAAAAAGAAAAGAAGAAAAGTATCACCAGGCATCCCTGAATTATATTTGTCTCACTTTCGGAGAGCTAAATCAAGACCTTGGTGTAAAGTCTGAATAAACCAGCTTTAAGAGGGTTTTTTTCCAGGATTTGAAGGGATTGAAAAAAAATCCCCTTACAGGCTGCAGAACGCTTGGGGTATAATTCAGCTTAGCAACTTCTACTGTCCGAAAGCTAAGTGTCTAGTTAAGCAAGTTAACTTGGCTCCCTACATAGTTAATGGGGAGAAAATGGTTTCCTCTCATCTCTAAATAGGCATTTAAAATAGATGGGTTGAATTACCCTCTGGAATTTCTGCACTCTCTCTATTAATTAGAGAGAGATTCATCAGCTCTAACTTTAATGTCTAAAAGTTAGATTTCAAAGTCTTAGTTAAACTCAGGGTATCAAATGGGGAAAAATAGCATTTCCACTGAGTCGTCCATCTTCCTCTAACATAGGCGTTTGTGACAGGGCAAATGAATCTATGAAGGGAGGCTAAGGTGACAGATACCTAAAGAAGATGACAGGTTAGACTAGATAGCTAAAATTAAATGAGATTAATTTCTCTCTGGTAACTTGGACAGCAAGTTAGCCACAATAACTGGAGATTAGATGCTTCCGCTCTCCAAGGAAAGCAGTGTTATGAATCCAAGATGTTATAGATGTGCTGCTGATCTCCCATCGCCTTTTCTCCTGATTTTGTGTGTCAGGAGAAAAGCTATATGGTACTTCAAAATACGTTTGAGAAGTGAAGTGCCTCTGCAGGGTACCTCTGCATCAAAGCCCTCTGCACAGTGGAGGTTCTTGAGTGCCGTGCCTTTGGAGGCTTTCCACAGCCATTCCGCAGAATTAGGTGTCTAAAGAAGGTGGGGCTGTTGTTTGCAACAAGACTTTGTGAAAGAAAATACGACCCTTCCTAAGTGCCAAGGGGTAGCTTCAAATTATTTTCCATGCAAAAGCAAGGATTAGAGGATCTAATGAACTGGATCGCTCAAGGTGTACATGGTTCCCCTTATTAGCAAATGTTGTTGTTCTGCATAATCTTTGTACTTCTCTCCCATCCAGTGATTTCCTTGTAACCTACACATAAAAACAAGCTTATCTTTAGCAGCACTCTGGATTTCAGGTTTTTTTTTTGGGGGGGGAAATTCTCCACTATTTCTATCAGTGAGTCATTGCTGCCTCATTTGACTGCAAACCCATTTCTTTAGGCTTTGGTTTCGAGAGTAAATTACTGCAGTGTCAAGTAGAATGCAGATGTGCAGGGTGCCAGCTACTATCCTGTAATTGCCTGTGTGCATATGCTTGTACTCTGACAGTTTTAAGAGTAGTTCAACACTACTTATTCTGCCCACATTGTCAGTATTATTAAGCAAACATATGGAGTTACTGGAAGATATATTAAGAGGTGGGTTTTTTTCCTCTCTTCTGTCTCTCCTGCCCTCCCCTGCCTTTTATCCAGGATCAACCACAGAAGAGTGTGGGGCACAAAAAGGCAAAACAAACACTTGTCTGCCTCCAGTCAATTTTAATAGAAGAGGGGCAGTTAAAAGTTGAATAGTAACAATGGAATGGGGAAACCCAAATAAAAGTTATAACTGTAATGGTGAACTTAAGGTCTTCCATTTACCTACCCTTTCTCACCAAGGCAACTGTAATAAGTAGGTTAACCTTAAAAGTAATCCTGGTGATCATAAAAGCATATTTTGTCGGCTGTATTCCGTAGCTTTATTCAGTCCTGGACTTGATTTTCAGTCTCCATACATCTCCTTCCATGACCATATCATCATCCCTCTTGGGACTATTCTAGTAGAAACCCAAAACAAGGAAGGAAGAGAGACAGACTAGCAGTTTAGCTAACCCTCTCAATTAAAAATTAATATGCTTCTCAAAAGCAAAAGTTGAGCCAAAATATTTAAAGACTGTGAAAATGTGCTAAAATTACATGATTTTTATTTATCTGTTTTTTGCTTTAGAAAGGTTTATATTTTCTTGTGTTTCTCAGAGAGAATGAGGACGAGTACTTGCCTCTTTCTTTCTAGCATGAAAATTATCTCCAAATTACCTCTAAAAGCACAACTTCAGGATGTGACACTTTCAGAAAGACAAAGGCGATGCTAAGAGTTAGCCTTAAGACAATATGGTTGATACTACTAAGCATTCATTCTTCATGAAGAATGTTCATACTAGATTTCCTTCCTTTACTTGTACCCTGCTTGCTAAGGAGGGGGAATGATAAGCATGAGATACGTGCCTGAGTAGCACCACAAATGTAGGCAGCAGGGAGATCAGGCTGAGAACAGTGCAGAGCTCTCTGAGGGGCAGGAGGATTTCTTCTTTATTATACTGAAGTGGCGAGAGATTTCAAGTTCTAAACAGCACAGATGGGATATTTATAAATAAGATTTTTCCAGATGGTTTCTGTGTTTCTTTGACAATATTTGTCTTTTTTTTTCCTTTTCCTAATCATCCAGCGTTCTACCTATCTCCAGCTTTGTGGCTTATCATTTGGGCTATCTGACTTTTGCCTGAATGACAGTCTGTCCCTGACTGAGACTTACATCATCTCTTGTCCCATCAAATGGGTGTTAAACTTCAGCATATGGTGGGGGAAATAATAAGGCATAATTAGGCATAGTTGTGGCATAGTGGAGAGCTACAGTAGAGTCCACTGGAAGAGTGGTCACTGTTGCTACATACTCTAGGTGAAAAAGAATAAGGAATGAAAAGAACTGGCATTCTAGAAGAGGAAAAACAGGAGTAATGATTTTTTTAAAATATACTGAGATGTAGCATGTAGTGTAGGTTTACAAGGATGGTATTGCAGTCCTTAGGAAACAGCCAGTGAACCTAGGGAGCGGTTCATGTCCATGTTGACACATTTCTATACGTTTATTCCAGTGGCTTTGCTATCGCACTTCTGGGTACGTCTTTGCTATAGGCAGGTGTGATGGAGAAGGAGGATAGGAGAAGGGAAAAGGAAGAAAGAAATCTGGGAGAAATATAAGGAAGTCTTTATCTGTTGCCAGGCTGAAAGAAATTGAAGGCAGCCCTTCACCTCTCCCAGAGGCAATTTGAAAGTCAGGTGTGAGTTTTATACTATCTATAGTAATTTTATCTGGATCAAGCAAACTTCACAATAAACTAGGTGAACCTCTGTCTACACAGAGCTAATGAAACACTTGAAACAACACAAAGTTGTGGTTATATGACTTTTAGAAAGGAAAGAAGCAACATAAATGTAACAGTAGCTGAAAAATAGTAGATCGCATTATGAAACTTTCAGAGCAACACTACACAGTTCATTGAGATAATTAGTAACACAGCATTGAGTGTTGGAGTGTTGTACAGAGCGCAAAGAATGGACTTCACATTTTAAAGAGAAGCTGGAGTGGATCTTGAACAGAAAAATTGAGTGATACCAGAACTGAATAAAAATTTAAATGTTGTGTGCTTAAATCTCGAAGTTTACATGTTATACTTGTTTTTATACACTGAGCTCTGAGCAGAAACAGGACCACTGCTCTTGAGTTCAGGGGAGAAAGAGCCTTAGCCATGGGGTTTTTTTCTGATTCTGGGAAAATATTGCACAATGCAGACTGTTCAGAAATATTGTGTTCTGAGTAAGTTTTCTTTGTAAGAATTAAATAAATAGAGAACTCCATAGTCTGGTTTTGCAGATAAGCTTGAATCTGAACCAGCCATAAACAAATGTTGCTATTTGAAGTCTGTGAACACAGCATATGAAGTTATTAACTTGCGTTACAGGAACATTTATGGCTTTTTGTTTGGTAACTCTGAAATCTAACAATGCATGTGCCAATAGTTTAACACTGATCATTTGTAACAGAAGCAATTTAATATCTTGGTCAAAAATAATACTGAGAACCCCTTAAGCCGACCTGTTGGATGCAAGCAAGCACCTGAATTCGAGTTGCCTTATCTCCAGTTCGCTGTCTTCTCAAAGGCAGACAGTCAGCTACTGTTCACTGAACATGACAGGGAAATAGGGCAGCAATTGCTATGGTATTACTCCAGTTTTGAACTCCTGTGGTCCCTTTGCTATCAATGTTGCTGCATCACTAGACGGGTGGACTGACATAGGGCAGATTTAAGGCCTGCAGGTTTCAATAGTACTTCTGAGATGTTATTTCCTGATTTTAGCTTTGATTTCTCTTGTGCCAAGAAGAGAAGATGCATGTGTTTTGTGAATGGAACATATTAGAAAAGAACATGCCAGCCCACTATATCAGTTATAATAAAAAAATAAATACACTCTAGAAAGTCTATACTTCATTTTGACTGTCTGTAAATCCAGATAATATATGACTGCAGTATAAAAAGCCAAAAGGAATGTCAGATTTTACAATTCAATTTCAGGCAAACAAAGCCTGCTTCAGAACGTATTTGAAGCTATAGCAGAAACAGCCGTTATGGCACAGAATCACCATAAGAATGATACATAAGCCTATGGGCTTTGCCAAGGAATTTAGCTTCTGGTTTCCATGAGGTACAACACAGTAACAGACTTCAATATATTGATACATCTTATCTATAGAAAGAACCTTTTTATGGGTTAGTCACTATCTTCAAAAAGACTTAACCATGTTGTGACAGTCTAGGAGATATGTGTGTGGACAACTGGATGTATTCTACTGAATCACCGAATATCCTGAGTATATGTATGTGGGAGTCACTGTTTGCTATCAGGATGGTATCTTACCTCTCAGAAGAAGGACATTGGAGGCTCTTTAAAACCTGGATTGATCCCATTGACATAAAAGCGCATCAGGCTACCAGGATGGCAGCATCCTACACGAAGCAATTTTTTACTTCCCATCTATAGGCATTATAGTCTGGAGCATGGAAAACAGAGACAGATAATAGCACATGGTCTTAAAACCAAACATCCTCCTCCTTCTCTCCACTCCCCAAGAAAAAAATAAGAGAGAAAAGATGTGAAGGAGAGTAACCTAGAGAAGAGAAATTCAAAGTTCTCTTCAAAAGGGCAAGGAAAACATATGACTATAGCAGAGAGATAATGTTAAATTAAGGATGTTGCTAGAAGTGGAGAAAGGGGGAGAGACTCCATGATTCAGAAGGAAAGCCATATCTAGAAAAAAGGATGTCCTAAGCTGCTCAGATGTCTATGATTTATAGTAAAGCTAAGGTAGGAAAACAGTGAGGTTTAGATATTTAGAATTTATCTAACTGTGTAGACTGTATTAGTTTAAATGGAGAACTTGTGACTTTGTCTGTTTGCTTTCTTTATTGCCTTTTCTTGAAGAAGGAAATGGTAAACCCACAGGTTTGAACTCTGGGAAAGGACAAGCTAAAGCTACCATAGAAGTGGCAGTGGATGCTGCTGGTCAGGGAAATTGCATGGTCTCATTGCTGGGAAAGGATTTCCTTATTTTCAGGGAATCTTCCAGGGAAACCACGTTAGAGGTAAAATACATCAATCCAATAAATGTTCAGCTGAAGAGATCTGCTAGAGCTGTAATATGTGTTTAATTTTATGCACAGCGAGTACTTCCTGGAAAGACAAACCAAGACAGTGCATATGTCGAGAATCCTGAATTTAAAGTATCACTGAGCTAGAACCTTGAAAGCATCTCTGCCCATCAGTAAAATACTCATGTCTGTCAGTATCTTCTTGACTTACAGCTTCAAATGTGTTTACTGCTCTAGACAGAAGCTGGTATGCTCTGTTGGTAGAAATAAATGAATCTGGTACATAAATCTGATCATCAAAATGGCCCATCAAAATGGTGCAGATCATGATAGTCAGTTCCACCTGAGAGTGCTATCAGTTAACATGTCTGTCTGTACATACATACGTGTCCTTAATAACTTTAAATTCTTGAGAAAATGTTTGAAAAAATGCTTGAAAAAATAGCTGGTGTACAGATGTAGCTTTCGAGAGCAGTGAAAAACAAGTGAGTTTCATATCTGAGTAGATTAGGTTATTACTAGAGGGTGGAAATGTAGTTCATCTAAGCCAATGAGGCTTTTGTCAATGTGGCATTTCAAGTAGCTGTTCAAAGGTGGCCTGCTATTGTAACTGCACTCAGAATAGCATTGGCTTTTATTAAGCCATAACGATAATTGAAAGTTTGGCACTCGAATACTTCAGCTCATTCAACTTTCAGCTTGCTTGGTGGAGTTAGTTAAAGGAAGCACTGATCTTCTGGCAACTGCATGGGAGCAGCTTCTGTGGCTGAGGGCAGGCTTTAAAAAGGAAAGCTCTACATAGTATAAGCACGTATCATTTGGAATACCATTTTTCTTATCGTATACGACAATTGCAGCTGAGATTAGCTGGAGTGCCTGTGCTAGCAGAATATCACTAAGACCATTTCCTAGCAAGGGTCTATGGCGCTGCTGAGGTGATACAACACAGACTGCTGAGTCTAAGGATCTGTCTGCTTCTTAGGACGTTGTCATGTTGAGGCTGAGTAAGAGGAATCACATCCAGTTGCTTGTGTGAAGCTGAGATGTTGGAGTTCACTTGGTTTAAAAAGCTGCTTGTGTCGTATAGCTCGGGGAATGTAATAGTTCGTGTCTTTTGTCAACTACTTATGTTGGTTTAGAATATTGTTTTTATATTTCATTGGATGAACTTTAACAGCATTTAGATAGAAATACATTAAAAAGATATAATTTAATTTAGAATGGGATTTTTCTCAGTTGAAATCAATAGGAATATTAGGGTTTATATCTTTGGGAGCAAAACTGGGCCACAGAGAGATCATTTTTTCCCAAGAAAATGTGAGACACCACTTTTTGGCAACAGTAGCCTAGCCATTCATCTTAGAATGGCTGTTCTAAAATAACTTAAAACTTTTTTTAGAAGGAGAAATAGACTTCCAAATATGACTTTCTACACAGCTGAACCTTGTCTAATAATTTGTTTTAGTTTATAGGTGGATAGATATTGTTACCAAATTAGATTGTGTTAGTTTTGTGAACTGACTTTGAATTAGTGCAAATGAGCACATAATAATCAGGGCAGTGAGAATTCATGCTGTTGAAAACCAGGTTAGCTAGTGCTACAAATCTGCTTCCCAGGAAAATGGCCAAGTGGAACCTTCAAAAGCTCTTATTTTTGCTTGCCTTCAATCAGGAGACAGAATAAACTTAAAGTGTGAATGAGACAATTTTTAGGTTAGTGAAAAACATGAACAAATTTGTATCTAGGAGCCAAAGTTACTGGCTGAAACCTGAAAGACCATTTGAAATGAGATCATTCTGGCTTCACTTTGAGCTTTGTCTTTTGAGTATAGTTCACGGAGACAAACAGATTTTTTTTTCCCAAAACCTTGCTACCAGATATTTACCTGGGCACGAGGAGAGGGCCATGTGGATTTTGATCAAGAATGATTCAAATAAACTGGAACTGGGAAATGTTTGGTTAATTGTACTGGGTGAGGCAAAGGCATAACTTGAGACTTTGAGGAAGGTGGGAAACCTGGTACAACAGGTGTTGGATTCTTCTGTCCTGTACATATGTGTAGTTCAGGTCTAACAAAGCTGAAATCACTGATGTTATCCTAGGCTAAATGTTAAGGAAAAAGCAGGAAACTTGAGAAATAAGCCAGAAATTTGACTGTAAATTTAGAGGAAGCTGTAAAAGAGGAAAATCCACATCCCATGTTTTTATGAGGGACACATAAGAATCAGAACAGAGGGTACAGAAAAGGAACATCTAAATAATTTATCTTTACGAATCCTAAAAATGTCTTTTCCTCAGAAACGGTTCTCTGCCACAATATCCTGTGTATGTCTACATTTCCAAAGCAGTAAGTGTGGCTCTCAAAGCGTGTTTTACTCTTAAGAGAAGCCTGTTTCTTAAAGGTAGAGCTACTCTTCTATAACCAATATGAAGTACTCTCTAAGCATGGGGTGTTGTTCAAATAGAGAAAATTTCATGCTTTGTTGAAAAATACTTTAGCTTCATTGTCGCTACTCTAGACTTACCCATCAATTTTGTGGTGCTTGGATAAATTTCTGCTCTCAGAGAGATTGACCGAAAAGATCCCAAGGCAGAATGTAGGTTGAACTTGGTCTTTTCTATACTCTGTATAGAAGAAAAAAAAAATCTAAATATCATTTTCAGTCCTTTTCTGTGAATATTCTTACCAACAGCTTCTCTTGACTACTTAGATTGCTCTGGGAAAAAAAAATCATCTAGATGTCTTTTTTGAGTCTTTAGAGATTTTGTATCGCTCAATTTATCTCTCTAGTAGTCCAAAGGAATGGAAATTGAATTTGAGAATTCAGCCTCAGGCTCTTCCGGATGTATCAGCTTTTTCCTATTTGCTCATTCCAGCACCCATGAGTCAGGGCACCAAATGTTCCCAGCGAGGCTGCTTCCAATGCCTAGCTGAAGTTGCAAGCAGTTAGTCACAGATGAAAGAGGCATGGATGAGTATCTATGTGGCATCAGAAAAAACACCATGGAGATATCTCTCTCAGCTGAATAACACCTGGCTGAGATATTTACAGGCATAAGCAGCCTTGTTGTGTGAAAATGGGAAGGAACTTTCCCACCGTGAGGCGCTGGGGCAGAGGGCAATGTCAAGACAGCAAGGATGATCTGTGTGCAGAAGCTAGACTGAAGTAAATGAAGACTGGAAAGAAATATTAAACCACTTGTATTCTTTGAAAGTATAGTCATTCCAATGACAAATTATAAGCAGTTGTTAGATTTCTTTAACTCAAAATATGATTCATATAATTATTATATTTATTAAAGGACTCAAGATTTTATAAAGGTTTCTGACAAATAAAAGGGAAACTAAACATGAAAAAATAATTTTGAAGGGAACAGCTACATTCAATATTTAAATGAATGCAGTCTTTGTTTGGCTCTCTCTCTCTCAAGGTTATTTCTGAATGGGAGATCATGCCTTCTGACTTTTTCCACTTTCATTGAGACTTTTTGTAAACATAATCTGTAATACAGAATCCATCAAGACTCAAGATGCAAAGACTCATAAACAGAAAGAATGTGCTGTAAAAAAAAACAAATCCAATCTATTCTAATTATGAAGATAATTAGAATATTCTTGCAGTGATTTTATTTGCTTGGTTGATTGGTTTTACCTGCTTCAATTTCTGTCACGGAAACATCTGAAATATTTGCTTTTGCCAGCTTTAAAAAATCCACGTGTTACATGTATCTTGTTATGTGGGCAAAGTAATTTAACATTTAAAACCATATCTAATAAATGTTTGTTAAATATGTATGTAAATGATGCTTAATCCGAGAAAATAAATGAAGCAGAGAAAGAAAGAAGAGCTATCATTTTTTTAGATCAGTGAATAGTAGAGCTGGTATTATTAAGTATGCATAACTTCTGCACAGGTAGTCTGTGTTACAACTACTTTGCAGAGAATTAAGAAATGGAGAAATGTTGTTTAGGAAGATTAATTGGCAATATCACATTTATAACTAGTTTTAAACCCGGCTGTGTCTCCTGAGTAAAGTCAGTATTTTACATTTCTGAACTGGTCTGTAAACCAGAGTTTTACTTATTAGTGGGAGTATTCAGGTCATAACTATATTTTTCTCTCTATTTGGCTCAAAAGTGGTTTTATTCAGGGTTCTTAAGAAGGCTGAAGCCCCCCACTCCATTTAAGTACCGCCTACTCCGTCACCTGCTTTCCCTCCTCATGGGATGCCGTTGCACTACTTGAGTCTGTAAAGACTGACTGCTTTACTCCTCCATGTACCATTTGGATTAAGAATATGTCCACCCTGTTCCACATTTTACATTGGAAGAAAATAAAATATCAAAAGGTCAGATTCTGCATTATAACCTATAGTGATAGAGGCTTAGTTAGTGAAGACGCAGAAAGCAGAGGCAACACTAGCAGCTCTCATCCCTAAACCTGAAAATAGTTACAGACTCAGTATAGCAAATTAGACAGCTGAAACTAAGGATGGAGTTAACCATGTTGGTGTAGAAGAGCGTTAGTTACCCAGGCTGTGGTTTACACCAGCCACAGTGCTGAATTATGGTGTGTTGAAGTCAGACAGGAGGAAAGTTTGACTGAGAGATGGCTGAAACTCTTTCTCTTTGGCCTGTTGGGGCTGTCCATGTCTGTGGGAAAGGAATTCTGAACCCAAAAGTCATGCCCTGAATTTTATGGCATATGACCTCTTTTCTTCAGCAGTGAGACTGCTCTTCATTCAGGAAGCAGAGGTTCTAGGCTTACTTCACCCTGGGTGATCTTCTCCTACAACTTAATCACCAAGGTAAGGATTTCTATAGATGAGTATTCTCAGCCCTTCTGTTAGTTCTAGACTCCAGTGCAAGCAGAAGTGCAAAACTCCTGGGCCCACATGGCAGTGACCCAAGAGATGCTTTACCCTGAAGTCTGCATTTTTCAGTTTTGATTCAGATTTCCTTCTGGGCCCTTTCCTTTTGGTCTCATGGGGTTTCCATTTTTGACTATACTGTGTTCTGTAGCATACTACTTGGCACTGTCCTGGAAAATAACGGCCTTAAGTTCAGCCTTCTCAAAATTCTATGAGGTTAGGCACAAGTCCCCATTTTCTCAGCAAATCCTATCACCAGAAAGCTATCCTGCAATCAACGTGTAGTAAACTATGGCATCGTTCAGCCGAGATCTGTGCAGTCTTACTGATTTGTTTTCTTTTGAGCTAAACTAGCAAAACAGGTTGTTTAGAGTACTTAGGTAGTTGCCTGCTTTCAGGAAGATGGGAACTTTACTGATTTTATGTGATAGCACAACTTTAGCCAAGTGGAGAAGTTTTCCAAAAAACTGCAGGTTTTGAATCTTTTGCAAACCTAAGCAGGCATTCTTGAATTTGTTTTCTGAACACCAACTTCTGAGTTGCGTGAAATTTGTAGCCTGGATGAGCCTTTCCACTGAGAGCTGTGTTAGGAGTCATTAAAGACAATGGTTTATATAAATGACTGTAAAGTTCTGTCAGATAATAACTTGAATCCAGTTTAAACACAATTCTATAAAAGGCAGAGATGATTGATTTTGACTATGCTGTTTAGTTGACATTTATAATCAAATAGCTGTTTTCTGATCATCTATGTAAAGATAATTTTTGTCATTCATACAGTAATTTAAATGATTTAACTGTCTTATTCAATTCTGAATTTATAATTGTTTAATACTTTGCTTCTTTAATCTACTGTTAAGAAAAACTTAACTTCAGTAGTACATTTCCAGATTTTTATTTAAATTAATATTTTGTGAAAGTAAATGTCAAATCCTTTTCAGCAAGTAACAACATTAAAGAATCTTTCAGGATTTCAATGGATGTAAAACCTAGCTGACTTAAAGGCCTGACCAAATGTCTCATGAGTCTTTGTTTTCATGTAAATTATATGGATTAGAGAGATATGACTTTTCAGGTATCTAAAACAAATTTGTATTTTCACTGCATGGAAAGTTAGGAGTGAAGGTGATCTTAATTTACCACTTGTATTTATCAGAGTTTAGGACATATCTTAATGTGAGCATGAAAACAAATCTATATGCACTCACTCTAAGCTTAATAATGATTTAAAATTGAAAATGTATTTTATTGGGAGAGCAAAAATTAGCATGAGGACCAATATTTTTTTAGTTGTTGATATGGTCAATGAGAAAACTCATTATGGTCCTCTGGCCAGTGTAAACATCTCTTATGTTAATGCTTAATCTGAACTTTAAAGTCAATGAGGCGAAATAGGAACAGGAAGGTGGGCTTTATCTGATCTATGGTAGGTGTTAAAGTTGGAACTTTCTGTAGGTCTTTATTTCTTAAATTGCTTATAAAGTCTGGCTTAAATGTAGACATCAATTGCTGACACCCAAAAATAAATTAGATCAATCCTTCTCAAAAAGTTGGTGTTTGGTTTTTTTGTAGGTTTTTTTCTTGTTGTTATTAATTTACTACAATGGACATGGGACTTGGCTGTCACAAATATTGTAGCATTTTAGTCATTTAGTTCTGACCCAGATTACTCTTCTGAAGTGAATTTCCTGATCGATCTTGGTTTTGAGCTTTGGTTCACATTACTAAGTGGCCCCAGAGCATGTGAACCGGATTTCTTTGGGATGAAATTTAACTGGAAGATGCGCTTCAACTACTAATAGGCATTCAGTCTGTGCAACCAGGCTAGACCTGCTCTGAAATCCTTGTCCCCCAAAACATATATACTGTGTGCATCAGAATATCAACACCTAATGCTTCAATCCATAAATTCACCCATATTGAGCTGCACCACTTCTTGCTAGAGAAAACCAAAGATCACTTCTTCTTGGTAGTACCGACATTACAGATAGTGCAGATAACCTATGAAGGCAAAGAGAGGTGATGGTAATACGCCAGTGAAAAAAATGAATTTAGCAATTTTTACTATGACAGCACAAAAGTAAGTGCCAAAAAGGGAGTGTCGTGGTTTAACCCCAGCCAGCAACACAGCACCACGCAGCTGCTCACTCGCTCCCCCCCCACCCAGTGGGATGGG
>JAVKLA010000008.1:259213-289962 GCA_034782735.1 Sagittarius serpentarius
CTGAACTGAAAACACAGCGCTGTACCAGCTGCTAGGAAGACAATTAACTCTATCCCAGCCGAAACCAGGACAGGGAGTCAGGGCAAGAAGAGACCCTGAGCTGGTTAAACAAATATACAAAACAAAAATAAAACACTTTTTATCTTTTCTTTAAAAAAAAAACCACCCAACCGCATACCTAATACACATTTTTGTTATTTTTTTGCTGGAAATTTTAAGCAAAATTAAACTGTTTTTAAAATTTAAGCTGACACCTAAAAAAACAACCCCAAAAGTGCTGACCAACGGAGTGTTCATTATTTTAGTAATTTTTTTTTTTTTCCCAACAGAGTGTGAAAAGTATCAGTTGAATCTGCTTCATCGGAAATTCTTGAAGAGGCTGATCCTCCTGTTAAAACAGAAGTAGAGGGAGAACAATACCAATATAGTAGAATTTCAGAGATTGATTTCCATCAATTGTATTTATGAGTAATGTATAACATACATGTAAAGCTGGTGGCACCAGATTTTGAACTACAGCTTCCCAGCTCTTTTATATAGAAGGAAGTTGGTTATTGATTAGGACATAAAGAAAATTAAATGTAGAAAAGGAAAAACTGTATAAATGAGCAGAGTACAACTTAACTTGCTCAAAGCCCATTTAGATTTCAAGGTTGTTATGTGGTCCTATACTAAAAATTCAGCTGTCAAGGCTAGGACAGTGGATAGGGCTGTGGTAACTGTGCTTTTGGTGGGCTGAACTCAGCTGAGAGCACCCCCCACCATCGGGACTTGCATCTGTTTTGATTAGAACCCCAATTTCCACCCAGTGTCTGGGTTCAGCCTCCTTCAGATATCCTCCTTAACCAGACAGACCCAACAGCTTTTGTTACCTGTAAACTCATTTCCCCTGGAGATCTGTGATGACTCAGGTATGCTTTCAATGACAATCCATTATTTATTTTTTTTTTCCACCCACAGGCTGCAAACATGTGGAGAAGGCAAGATAAAATTTAACAAGAGAGCAAGTTATAAATTTCCTTAATTTAACTTAATTTCTTTATGATTTGCTTTCTGCTTTAATTTGGAAGAGACAGCCTGCTTCATGCAGTCCATGTGTGTGATTATGTCTGCCTTGTATTTTAGTTCAGGTCTATGCCTGCACAAAAACCAAACAAAAAAGAAAGAAAAAACAAAATAAACAAAAACCCCACTCACTCTAGAGAGCGCATGAATTTTGAACCAAAGACTGAAAAGCCGCAGCTCCTTAGCAGCACAGTTCATACCATAAAGAAGGCAAGAGCAGGCAAAACATTTGCTGCACATCAAGTGGTTACTGACGTGAGAAACTGTCAGATACCTTTCCCCTTCAGAGGAGCTGATGGAGTTTTGGAGGCGACTTCCATTTTCACCCCTAATGTTTTCTTCCCAACACCAGTCACCTGTTGGAAATGTCCCGTCAGATACATCCCAGCAGCAAGACAGTGCTAGCTTTGGAAAACACATGGGATTGACCAGAATGCTTTTTGAATTCTCAGGTTTAAGCATGCTTCTTTGAGCTCATCTTTGTATAATGGTCCAGTTTGCAGCATTTGTTTGAAGAGTTTTTACCTATTGAGAAGAATATTGATGAAGAAATGAGAAAAGGGGCTTTGAGGAAAACAGGTACAGTAAAACCTGTCAAGTAAAATTAATGCAGTAGGGTTTCCTGTATTATATTACCTTTATTTAGTATTCTTATATAACTACAAAAGTAAATCCCTTGAAAGTTCTATTCCCACTGACAGCTTCCCTGCTATTTTATGGCAGCATCCACTATAGTTAATGGTCTATCACAGCTTCCATTATAAGTTCTGATTTTTCAAGGCTTTATTGTAGCAACAAAATTGTTAGAAAGGGATTTCATTCTGTGAGAGTCTGGAAAACGAATTTTAGTTTAAATTGGTTTAGCCATCTCTAAATTAGAGGCAAAGAGGTTTTTTTTTTCATTTTTCAGGTTTTAGCCATCTTTTTCTTTAATAGGCCAATTTCTTTTCTATTGTAAACTGACATCGTTCCTCTGAAGTTAGAAAAAAGGGCCAGAAGTTTGGCTTCTGTCTAGAATATCTGTCTCGATAATCAAACAAGGAACTATTTTACTGCTTTCAATGCACTGCAGATCTGAGTCAGCAGATATGCACTTGTGCAATTTTTCAACAGATACCCAACACTGGGAGAAATTTATAGTGTGTGAAGGAGGTGTAGCGATGCTCTGCATGGCAAAGCCCATGATCAGTTCCTGACTTACTTATTGTGATATTTGTGTTACTCTTTGCTCTTCAGTTTACATCTGCAGCATCTAAATGCTACTAAAGCTTCTGTCCTGCTTTTTCAAATCTAAGAAACTACCATCCAAGAAATTGGTTCATTTCCTTCCTGCACAGCCAAAAAATACAATTAAAAGACCAGATGTAGGGCTGGATCCCTCATGCGTGTACCACTGAAGACAGAGCAGACATAGAGCTCTATCCTGGGTACCCTGTTGCAACATCAGGCGCCAGCTTACTTGACTACAACCGCAAATGGTGGTGTGGCAAAATTACAGCACATCATTTGATAAAAAGCCACCAATAATAAAATCACTTTTTTACATAAACAGTAAAAAACTGGAAGTGTGACAATATGACACCTACACAAAGTCAATGTTCATCTGTTCTTCAGGACAGAGAAACAGAAGCCTCTAACCATGCTGTAGCAAGACAATCTCATATTTTCAAACAAGGACACTAGAATAAGCCTGAGCTGCTTCTTTTGACATATTGACATATTGTTGCATATATAAATCCGTAATTTAGAAACAGCCATTAATACAATGAATATCTGTCACATATAAATAATTTCTACCCCTCAAAACAATAAGAATTCTGATTTTTTTAATTTTTTTGGGGGTGCTTACCTGTTTCTTTTTATCATCAGCTTCTAGGCTTTGTAAGTGTCTCATGAAAATGTTTAGAAGCATCCTGTAGTGAAATGATATTACAGAAATCCTCTTTGTCAAAGGATGTAGAGTAAAATGTAAAAAAAAGAGAGGGAAAAAAAGGAAAAAATAATATAAGCTGACTGAAGTTTATATAAATACATCTATGTATAGTATGCAGACATTTTTCTCAAATGTGTGTATGTACAGTAATTTGATTATCTTTTGATAGCATTCTTTCCTTTCCAAGTGGCATTATTGATCTTCATGCTAGAGTATAATCTACAGTATTGCTTATAGTCTAACACTGCTGGAATTTTATTTTGAACATTTCCTTTTTTATTGCAGATAATGTGTAGTTACAGATTGTTGCAATAAAACAAAGCTACCCAAAACATTTTCTGACCGGATCCTCTTGAAGCAGCCTGTCACATTACAGTTAGGTTTTTGTCTGTCTTTTCCCTCCTTTTAGTACGATAGTCTGAGGAAAGCAATTACCTGGCTGTGAAACATATTTCTTGAACAGCAGGGTCTGGCTCAGTGGCTTGCTCCTTATACCTACAGAACTATTCTGGCAAAGATGGCAAGATGCAAAATAGGTGACCCTTTAGCATCTGCCTTTACTAGTTAAACTGTTGATTGTTTTTGCCTAAAGGCTTTTTTGGGGGGAGGAGGTATAGTACTCTATGATTTACGTTAATTTCTCCTCTGCTGTGTCCATATGATGTTAAATCACCAAGTGTCTAGATATTCATTAAATGTGTGTATGTATGTATGTGTGTGAAAGGGAGAAAAAATACGGCTTTCAAAAGGACAAATATATATTAAAACGTCTCTAAATAAGGATGTACCTTTTACTTTAAGATCAGACATAAATCTTGGGGGCTTGATTTGTTGACAAGAAAATAGGGAATTTATTTCCTTCTTCTGGAGATGGATTGATAAACAGGGATTCCCTTTTGGTAACTTCAGTGAGGGAAATGCTTTTTGTTTTGTTTTGTTTTGTTTTCTGGAGTGAAAATAGAAAAGCTTTCTTCTCACCAAAAGTTTTCATCTGTGATGGCAAAATGTGTTCTGTTTCCTGCTTTTGAGGCATAGAGATTGGTAAAGGATTCCTTCTCTGCAAAGTTCAGGTGAAGGGTACTTTTTCTCCCTTTTTGTAAGGGCATATTTGAGACCCAGCAGGTGTTTGTACCCAAAGCATTTAGGATTTTGTTACCTGCATAGAAGAATTCCCAGATAAAGATCTGCTGAGCATAATAAACATATCCTGATATATTTGTTTGTAAAATAATTTTACTTCCAAATCAGTTCCAGCATGGATCTCAAAAATAGTAGGTTGCTAATCAAACACCACTGGATAAGGAAGGTAGAAAGCTGTCTATGTGATTAATAAGTGAATATTTTCTGGAGATGTAGTGAAGCAACCTTATTATTTTGTTCTGTTTGCATTCATGGTATGTGATAAAATAGTTTATAAATGAAATAATTTGCCCAATAATTTTGCATTTATCTCTTTTTAATAGAGTAATCCAAAGGATGTGTACCTAAAGCTGCAAATGACATATTACATCCCAGTGGTTTACAATATGATAAAGGTATCCAAGCCGTGGTAAATAAAATAATGTATATAATTTATCATGAGAGAAGAGCTATCTAATATTGTAAATCAAAGATTTGTGTGCTCTTAAGATATTAATAATGATATTAAGAATGATCTTGATGTGTCATGCTACTTGAAAGGTGTCCAGCTAAGCAAATGAGATATTAAGCAAAAATTAGAAAGAGTCCTGTGACTGGAACTTGAAATGCAACTAGTTGCTTAGTATGCCAGCAAAAGAAAGACCAAAATCATATAAAAAGCAATGTATTTTTGTTAATCGTGAGACAGCCTATTGAAAAGAAACCCAAAGAATGTATCCTCGACACACAGGGAACTTAAAAATTGATGTTTGGTTACCTAGATCCTGTCAGTAGAGGCCTAGACTCGGAAACATCTTTGGAAGAATGTAAATGTAGATGCTATGACACCTACATAATCAGAAGCTAGGTTATACCTACAGGACCAGAGAGACCTTCCCACTTGTGAAGATCAGTAAGGCATACCCCAGGGTTATGTTATTTGGAAGTACCATATACACCACCGCAGTCCTCCCCATTCCTGCCCCTTGGTTTCAACCGGAAGAAAGCCTGAGAGGCGGGTGGAAGGCGCGGTGCCTGGCACCGCAGGTGATCTCCCGTCTGGCCCGGACTCTGGACGTAAGCACAGATGCTTGATGGAATGTTTGCGTCTCCCAGGAATGGGACTTTTCGCAACAATACGAGATGATCTAATGGAAGGTATTAATTCTGCCTGGAAAGCCTGGAAAGTAAACAAGACACCTCAAATCCTGGTCAGCACCCCACACTGCTTGAACCACCCCCCTCCCTCTGGTCCCTTACACTTCAAGGGAGCAGTTTAGCTGCGCTGGGGGAGAAAGCAAGGGACAGCCCCCGCAGAGGAGTACTGAATTAAAGACGCTCAAGGCCATGTTAGAAGCACTCAGGTACCCCTGAAGTGCGCAAAATCAAAAATCCAGACATGCCCTCTCCCCTTATCTCTTTTTGGGAGTCTGATTCTTAACAGCATTCAGGCTGGACGTGCTTTGTACATGAAAAAAGATTCCCATCCAGTTTCCTTACAAGCAGTTTCTGTCTCCTTTGGCCGTATTTTTAGCTGACCGTAGTCAAACCACAAAAGCATCTGTCATTGCTGCAGTGTTGAGATTCCTCCCTTTTCACGTGCTTTGCCCATTCTAAAAGTGTTTGCCATTCACATAATCTGCATTTTCCTTTTCTCACCTTCCTTCGGTTACATTTGGATTTTGCCACATAAGTTGTCTCCCACATGCTGCTGTTCATGTTCATGTGCGTGTTCCTGTTCATGTGCTGGATACCTCTTTTTGCTTAACCCAGTAAGATATCTCTAGTGGGAAGCACA
Source organism: Sagittarius serpentarius (assembly GCA_034782735.1). NCBI lineage: Eukaryota > Metazoa > Chordata > Aves > Accipitriformes > Sagittariidae > Sagittarius > Sagittarius serpentarius. Next base: position 265,129 of record JAVKLA010000008.1, read on the forward strand.
GATTCTCTAACAGAGTCAGTGTTTAAACTTAGGTTTATCTTTATTCACATTTACAGCATTTTCCCTTGAAAATTCTCTTCCAGCTCTCCTTGTGTGGCATTCACTGTCATATAAAACCCGATATTAGTTTGGTGTGCTTGCCTGGTTTCCTTAGAAACCTTTCTGAGTGATTTCCTGTAAAAGAAATTATTATCCCACATTTAGGAAGGTACAGTTACAACTGAATAATGTTTTGACAGTATTATCAAAATTAAATTGCACACCTTACTTTAGCACCACAGCTGAATTAGCCTAATTTATATTTTCAAATCCTAAATGCCTTCTCTTCAATTTTGAGCCACAGATCAATGTCCATCATGTTTAGAAAGTCATCAGATGAAGAAAGGTCATGGCTAATCTAGGCACTGAAGCATTATATGCAGTAATTTCATTTTGTAAATCTGATTGTTTTAGAGTCTTTTTAAGCGACAAACCAGACATTTGCATCAGACTCAGGAAATGTTATTACATCATCTGTAGATTTTGCTACCAGCCTTTACTTCAGTAGCACGCAATGCGCAAAATGTTACTCTGTCTCAGAATTTGGTCTCCAGCACAGCATTGACAATTACTTGGGGACGTTAAGGCTTTGGTTCTGATTCATAATCGATGGGTTCACTTGCAGTGACTGACAGTAGTTTAAGACTCCAGATACCACGGGCCTGGCAAGGAATTCGGACATGAAGCAGAACCGGTTGTTTTATCCAGCTTGCTCAGGAGCATCTGTTTATACCTGCCGCTTTATTACTGCTTTTGCACCCCTGGGTAGAGAAATGCCTGTGTCGTGTGCCGCTGTTCTACTGACAGCATGGTGTTACAGGACTGGAGGTAGCTGGTTGTTCTTAGTTTGCTTGCTAAAATGTAAACAAAATTTTAAAAAGCCTTAGATACACAGTTAGTACTAAAGAACATGATACATGACATATATTAAGATAAATAATATCATATTATCTGTTACATAATGATATCATGTGATAAATTGAATACCATTTGTTGCAATTGCCCACAGCCATGAACTCTTCACTCAAAATAATCCAATACATTGTAAATCTTTCAAAATTAACAATGATGCCTAAGGCACTGCTTTCCATGAGACTGTAGTGTAGGTATTTTTTATCCAGGTATTATTAAATGTATATAATGAGAAGTAATGTTCTTGGATTTTCTGCTGCAAATTAATTGAGCTGAGTATTTCTGGTTTCAGATAAAATCTGAAACTATTGGTCGTATGAACGTAGAATTATTCCCTTTTAATTTTTTTCTCTTCCGTATTTTATTTGTAAGGGAAGCACACTAATGATGCAGTTTTATATATACTTAAGCACTGGGGAGGCCGATGCTTGCTTTGGTAGTGTGTGCCCCTTGTGCTCAAAGTATATGAGATTAAAATACAGCATTTCATTGCTCTCTCCCTCCTAATACACACTATTACTCTTTGCTTGTGATGCCAATTGATTTTTTCCTTTACTTGTAAAATTGTTGCTCTGAAATTTTGTGAGTATCCTACTGAAACCCCAAATTCCCAGCTCTATTTAATCTAGGATTAATTGCTGGATATTATACCCATGAATACAAAACATACAAAGGTCTCCTTGTAGAAAGCTTATCAGGACAGTCCTGCCCCCCAAGTTTAATGGTGCATCATGAATTCTTTAAGAGTTGAGAGCAAGTTGGATGGCGTTTTTGAAGTAAGAAGCAGGGATTTTGTATTGATTAAAATGTAAAGCTTGCGTTGAAGATAAGTTACGTGTATATATGCATACTGTGATATTAAAAATGTATACAGGTAAAACCTGACAAGTTAAATACTAACTTCACAGTTAGTAGTAGGTTGATGTAGTGAAGTGATACAGTTAATTAGTTCCGGGCTTTTGTATGATGCAGTGTAAAACCCCCAAGTTATAAGCTAGAGCTGTTGGGCAATAAAACTTACGTGGATGCAGCTTTTTCTTAGTCACTGATCACTCTGCTGCTGTTAACTTTTAAAAACTAATTAGTGCTTTAGAAAAGTGTATATGAATGCTGGAAAAAATTCGCATTATTACATTTGTAATTTGCTGGCTGACATAGGCCTATTATAAAATAAATTAATATTCTGCCATATTGCTAGTGATCTGAATTTCGGAGCATAAGGCAAATCATATGGTCAAAACCAGCTGAGCAGTATCCCTTAGAATTCTGATATTTCAAATAGTGACAGGATTTAAACAGATTGTTTTTAAAGCGATTGTAAGAGAAGTGTTTTTGATTTTGCTCACATAAAATTAGAGAGTTCCTTATGCAAACCATATCTGCCTTTCAGGTGAGATTAAAATCCGGGCCACTAGCAGCTCTATCCCCATAAAAATAACTGTCCTGATGTCAGATGGGATTATTGAACCAAAACTGGGAAATTTGGAGAGTTCTTGGTATTCCACTGGGAGATAGCCTCTTGATGGATAAACCAAGTTGAGGATATACCATGCATAACACCATTTTGACACATCTCTCTGCTAGCGTACACATTCACAAATGCATTTGCACCTATCTCGATGACGTCTAATGCATAATAATCTATAAAACCTGCAAACGTAAAGAGACGTTGCAAGGTTTATAGAATATTTTATAAAGCATATTTTTAAAAATCTGAAAATTTCTGCTGCTGCTTTTTTCCTTTCGCCAACTGGAAAGCTTCTCAGACACATGCTTTTAAGAAGTCCTGTTTTAAGGGCAGAGATATAGCTCCAATCAAATGTTAAGTCTCTAAAGTACTGAATATTTTTATGCTATTTGCAACATAAAATAAGAAATGCATGATTTCAGTTTGTGGTTATAAATCTTTTATTAACATTTTCTAGCCACTGTCTAAAGAATTAATCTATAGCTCAGCCTTTCACTATGAGTAATGTGTAGATTGCCAAGTCCTTTATATAACATATCTGCTGTATAGTTTACTGTAAGTAGTAGTAAAGTGCTTTTTCACAATAAAATAGGTAAATGCAGTGCCATTAATTAGTCATGTTCTATTGTATTTTACTGTGCTGTTGTGAACTGTGTGCTGGTCTGAACTGTAAAAGCCAAAACCTTTCTGACTAATTATCAGGAACATCTTATGTACGACACTCATCCGTAAAGAAGGTGCCACTGTCTTAATAATTTTCACATCACAATTGTAGTAACTGTAGCTCCAGCTCTCCTCTTTCTGAGGATGTTTCTTGTAGTTAGTGAACCTGGACCATTAGTTCTTTTACTGCAAAAAATGCAAGAACTAATGACTCGCCAGAAATACACCATCTTTTAAGTGTTATTCTTTAAACTAAGTGGAATGGAATGTACCTTAAATGTAAGAGTTTATGGTGAAGGAAGAGAAGAGGTTTGTTTATTACCGAATTGGGAAAAGTGCTACGAAGATAGCATTGGAGACCGAAGTGCCCTGTTTATCCAAATAAATGGTTAAACAGGCTAAATATTGGCATGACTATCTATCTATTATATGTGTCTGTAACTCTCTTATGCAAAGTAATATGAATCAGAATGCATCATGCCTTTTAATCTCTCTCAACCCTTTATTTTAAAAATTCTATAAGGATCAATCTGAGATATATCCCTATTTGCTTGCATATTCTTTGGTTAAATTACAGAAGATTGTAACAATTTTTGATTCATCTCCAAAGTGATGTTTGCAGTTTTAAAACAAACAAACAAAAAAGAAAGTACCATAATTTGGATGATTCAAAATGATTAATTTAATTTTCAGAGTGTTTTTTAACATTTTCTGAGTTAAACTGAAGTATTTGTAACAAGCTGTAGTAAAATGAAAATGTGTTTAATTTAAAATCCATAAACAGACAATTGGACAGTTTTTTTCAGGATGTTTTTTAATTGAATTCACTGCATGAATTTGAGAAAAGTTTCTCAAATGTTTTGGTAAATCTGGAGCTGAACTTTCTTTTTCTTTTTGAGAAAAAAAGCCTGGTACTTGCAAAACCTATGGTCTTAAGAGGTACAGTGCATGCATAAGAGACAAACAGGCAAATGCAGAACTCCAGTGAAGAATCTCTGCATATTTTTGTATCTCTGCAGGAATAGCTTTCAGTGTTTTCCTAGCATATAGGAATAACACATAATTTTCCTAGCATATAGGAATAACGCTTATAAAGATTAAAAGAAAAACTGTTAGGCTTTGTGAGCAAAGATCAGCTGTTAGCTGAAGTGTACGTCATTTTCATAGAATCACAGAATCACAGAATGGTTTGGGTTGGAAGAGACCTCAAAGACCATCTAGTTCCAACCACCCTGCCACGGGCAGGGACACCTTCCACTACACCAGGTTGCTCAAAGCCCCATCCAGCCTGGCCTTGGACACTGCCAGGGATCGATGGGGCAGCCACAGCCTCTCTGGGCTACCTGTTCCAGATTGTCAGTCTATCAGATCACTTTCTATGTGATCTATCACAGCTAGATATTTTTTAATTTATTTTGTTTGAGTACTCTTTGCAGCAGCTCTGTGTAGAGTAGAAGGGATGTTTCAGGTATGTGTGAAATCATTACTACTCATGAAGATGACTGCGCCTGTCAAGGCCTACAGACAGATACCTGCAATTTGGAATGCAAACTGGGAGAAGAGCATGTTAGTTATAATTACTGATAAGTAATCTCGGGGGAAAAAAAAGGCAGAAAGAGAGATGTTTAAAGTGCTGTCAGCTTTTTAAGCTTAAATGGAAATTTGCCCAAATAAAAGATGACATGAAATGGTAATTCAAATACCCTTTTTGTTTACTCAGATGCTTTAAGGCCTTTACCACCTGCTGAGTGCCTGGAAGTACAAATAAACATTAGAGTGACAGGTTTCACGCTGCTACGTGTTAGGTTTGCACAGCGGGACTGAGTGGTTCCCGACATTATTGGCTGATCTGTTTTTCAAATAAAGATGTGAGTTTCAAATTTTGAGGAATAAAAGGTTCTTTTCATCTTTGCTGTTCATAGAAGAAATTAATTTTTTACCTAACCCATCCTGAAAATTATAAAGTTTCTCCAAATGCAGAAGAGTAAAGGAGTATTATGCTAGTCAACACCCTGAAGAAAGGAATAGATGAGGAACTTAAACCCACAAGGAGGATATATGTGCTTCTGTTTGTGAAAATTACCAGAAATCCTTATTCTGTATAAAATGTCCCCTCTCAAAACTGTTTTTTTTTTACAAGACCTGTGCAGGTACCAGTTGGTGAAAGAAAGGCAAAAAGCACAAAGTAAATTTCTTTGCAGTTCAGTTGCACTGGGTGAAGGTAGTGTTCCCATGGTGGTAGCCTGACACCTTAAGCTCGAGGAGTAAGTGTTGAGGTGTTGGACTAACTCCTTTGATCATGGTAAAGTTGGACTTACAGCTTTTTATTTAGGCAGTTAGTGCTCAGCCTCGGTAAGCAGCAAGACTTGCTTGACATTCTTTCAAATGACTTGTCTGTGGGTTGTAAAAAAGTAAAATTCAGTCTTATTCAAAGGCTGGTTAACTGTTTGGAAAGTCTCTATAAAGAAGTCCATGTACAAGAAATAAAATAAATACACATTTAAATTGTTCATTAGTTTCCAACAACAATCTCACAGTTGTTGCTAACAAATAAATAAGGAAAGAAACACTTAAAATATAACAGAAAGATTAAAGAAAATATTTTTTATATGTGTAGGACATTTAATTTTAGGAACTCAGAACTCTTTTCAAATAATGATTAAGACTGAGCAAACCCAGGGAACAGAGGCAGCTATTCTAATTGTTTTTGTTGATAAAAATACTGAGACATGGATTGATGTAAGTTTTTGATCACACAGTCCATCTTGAAAGTCATCAGCAGAATTTAAGAGTTTGTTCTTTCATACTTTTTATATATAAGGACAGCCATGGAATTAAAGAAAAAATAAGCAAATATTATTTGCGACAAAATACCTTAGCAACCAAGATGCTGTCAGTAACAGAGTGAAATAAAAAACTGCTGTGGTGGTGTACAGAAGAAACTAAAAAGTTGTTGAGGCTACAAAGGGGTACTTGCCTCTCAGATTCAAAGCTTCCCTTGCTGTACTCTTCACAACAGAAGAAATAAAAGCTCATCAGGATACCAGCAACAAGAATGTAATTTCAAAAAGAAGTATTTTGTGGAGGGAAAATTCAAAATGGTACTTCTTAAAATTACTGAAACTGAAAAACGAAGTAGTTGTCATGGAACACAGAAGACATAGATTCAATTTCTTATTTCAACTTACTCAGAAGAAGATCTTGAAGCCAAGTACAGTGCAGCCCAAGTGAGTACCTCCTGGGTACTTTCTGGACTGACTGTGGATTATTCTATATTTATGTTGTTGAAGCTCTTCCAGTTTATGTAAATAAACAGCTGATGGTGTGGGAAATTGAACCTGAGTGTCTTCTTCTGAAGTGAGTAAATTTATCACTAAATAGAATCAATATCTCTTATGTACCCTCTCAGGTTCTTTGGAAAATAGTTTTTTATGGCAGCTACCGCCTACTAAAGCCTATGCTAGCTTTTCTCTACTACTGTTGCAGAAGAATGTAGCGTAAGCTACAATTACACCTTCATTTTGGTAGCAGACATACTATGTTGCCTTCATCACTGTAGTAACTTGGTGCCTCCTACTCATAACTTATTTATCCTCACAGTACTACTATGATGCTGAGCAGATGGTAAAGTGAGTCACTAGGTACGGAGCTTGACTCCTCAAGATCACACAAGACGACTGTGATGAAACCAGTCCTGGGTTTCCTTCATCCTTTGGCTAGACCCCTCATGCTCTACTGGGAACCGTGAGAGTCTCCCGGCAAGGGACTGTGGCCATCAGATTCTCCTCCTTTCCCTGCAGTCTTGGGACAAAGGAAAAGAGGAGGTCCTTTGGTGGCCCTTGGCTTCTCTAAACATCCAGTAGTGACAGTTCAGGCTTGGCATAGCTGAACAAAGTGATGGAGTTCTCAAATTACATTGACTATGAGACTGTCAAAGGCAGTCTTGAGGCAGAGAAAAAGTGCGTCTCTCTTGTGACTCTAGCACACGTTGGCTCCTATTGAGTTCAGCCAGCAGATGATTAATTTCAGTCTATTGATTCTACTGGCAACGGCTACAAGTGTCTCTTCTTGGATAAGCTGGCTGGGTTTATAAGGATGCTGGAGCTGTGAGTGATGTATTACCCTGTTCCTGTGTAGTCCTCTGCACAAGGTAACTGTCTGGCAGCGCTTGTGTGAGACGCGGAGGGTATGACTGAACGAGGCAGCCTCTTTTCTGGGAATCTTCTCATCCTCCTGGAGTGAGACACCACTGTTTCCTAGTCGACTCATTTGGAAAGTACGTTGTCTCTGACATGCCACGGGCAGCCTTTTTGGCAGGGGAGGCGATGGTACCTCATTTAACACTCCTAAGTGGTTTTGAGCTTTCCCATTATTAAACATGTATTCCGTTAGCCATCTAGTCTAGCAGTCACATGTTAATTTGTGTAAAATGTAAATGCATCAGCATGACATGGGAAAGATTCCCAGAAAGTAAAAAAAATTGACCTTTGGTATTTAGAGCTAACCTGACGCAATGGGAGCAGAATACAGTTTTTGAAAGCGTGACAGGTGCTACCTCTTCCCAACAGCACCCAGGTTCTGATTTCTTTTTCTGTCCTCTCCCCTCTCATCTTACCTGTTATGTTCTCAGGGGAAATAATTACGGAACTTTTTTTTTCTTTTTTTACTTTAGATGGACAGGAATTCTTAAATGAAATATATTTGGTTTGGGTTTTAGTTTTGTTGTGTTCTTGTATTTAAAGCATTTGTAGGGAAGTGGAAAGTTCAGAAAAAATGCTATTTTCCATACTTGTGGTATGAATGGCAACTGATATTTAGCATGCCTCTAATGATTAAAAGATTTTAAAATAAAGTATTGATGCTTTGCATGCTGAGTTTCAAAGTTAAAAAAATTTTTTTCATGTCAGAAGTCTAAAATTAAAGGAAAAAAGTGTAGAATATCTAAGTTAGGATAAATTATTAAAGTATTTTGCTTAACTTGATTAATTTTTTCTTCTATTTGGATTCATGAAATTCTCTGATTTTGATTTATCATACCATTCAGAAGAGAAAGATTAATTAAAGTCTTGAAGTTTTTATGAGTAAAAAAACCAGTTCCTGCTATAATTTATTTCACAATCTAGCCAATAATTTCTTGGACTAAATTATAGCATTGATGCATATCAACCACCAGAGTTTTAAAGAAGGTCTCTCCTGAAAATGTAACGTTGTAGCTGATACTGTAATAAGGAGGATGTTTACTGCTTCTGCCAGGAAAGCCAGGCAAAGGAACACAAAGGAGGGAATGAGACAGGGAAGATAAGCCATAGCCTCGTGGCTGAATTTTGCAGAAAAATGCAATATATTAAATTTATAATTTTGAGATTTTGAAAATAAAGTTCCTCTCTTTTTTCATTCAGACTGTCTTCCACTTCTAAATAGTTTCACATGAAGTCAGCAACTTCAAGCAACAACAGTTGATGCAGATCATTACGGAATTCTCAGAATACTTTTACGAATTCTTTTTACTAATTTAAATAATACATTATTTTAATTTGTGTTCACTTGAGAAATTACTGAGAACTAGAATAAAATTTATATTTGTTAATATGCCAGATCAGTAGAAGAGGGAGAATTTATTAGACGTAGCAACTAACTCACGTGACCAAGGTTATCTGTAAACCTCCTGCCATCCTTGCAATTCAGCAGTAGTTTAGGTAGTAATGCTGAAGGCGTAAGAGGGAAGCTACCAAAACCCTTTTATGCCTATAGCATCTGTGCCTGTGTTACTCCGTAACATTTCATTTTCCCTGTAAATGTCTTCTCCTGCGGCCTCTGCTCTCCATCCTGAGAGTTGCCAGACTTTCCCCTGGCCTTTAATGCTAGGGTAGTCATCTAAGGGTATGGAAAACATCAAAGGCTGCTAATTTTCTATGAATTTATTTTCAAGTGCTGATATTTTTTGAGGGTTGCAGTATATCTGTGTGCGAATTAATACGTGTTAAAATGTTACTGCTATGCGTGCCAAGTTTGCCAGTCCCCTCTGCAGATTACAAGCTTCTGTTTCTCTTTATTTTTAAAATCCCAGGGTGGTTGCAGTGGTGGGAATAAATAAAAGTCTGCTTGGGGAGAAGTCACCACCTAAAATATGGAAGAGGGTAGATTTTGGATGCCATGCTTCAGCCTTGGGGCCAGGAGTTGAGAGCTCTGCTTCCTGAGAAAGGCAGCTTGGGAAAAGTGCAGCTCTTGGCCTTCTGGGAGGTCCAAATAAGCAGGAATCAGGCTCCACTGGCAAATGCATTTAAAATTATATCAGTAAGGTGACTGGCAATAAGCATAATCCTGGGTTTGAGACATAAACCTGCAGTTTGGCAAACGTGTTCTAGTTGGGTTGCTGACATCTGCCCTAGGGAGTCTGCGCTGAAGTATCAAATGCAACGGTGTGGAACAAATTACATTTAAAACAAACGAAGGAAAGGACATGAAAAATGCTTAGAAATGTCAAGCCTGGTAGCAAAATAATCACAGGAGACGAGCTGAGTTAGCGCTGGTAAGCTAACAAGCATAGTATTCAGTCTTCAAGTAAGTGAAAGGTTGCCACAGAAAAAAGGGATATCCGGTTCTCCATGGCCACTGGAGATTAGGCAAGAATTGCTGTAGGCACAGTTACTCTTGCTTCTGGGTCTGTTGGCCAGATGACTCTCGTATTCCTTTCCACCATATATTTTGTGAGGCTGTGAATCTGGATCCCATCATCAAAATTAAGGAGGGTTTACAAAGTGAGGAGTTTGGTGTTTTAAATCTTTTGCTGTGTTTAGAGACGTGTCACAGATTAAAACTAGAAAGAACAAGAATCCAACTGTTGAGAGCTGGTATTAGAGGCAGGTCACTGGCAGGGGATTGAGCTAGGTGGGAGGTGGCAAGCAGCTCTGTAGTCCCTCACCAGGGAAGAGCTGATGGCGGTATTCTGGTTTCTGAAGTGATGATGAGGGATGGAAAGTGCATTTTGGGGAAAAGATCCTTGAAATTGTTTGCCTCAGCTGCTGTCTTAAAGATCTGCAATCTAAAAATGAAGGGAATACTGCATAATATAGAGGGTCCTCGGATAACAAAATCAAATAGTATCTTGAGAGTATTAGATTCTGGAGAACCTAATTCTGTCATCTCTTGCTATAGGAAGAGAACAATGAAAATAAACTTGTATTGATTTCATTATTTTGCATGCAGAGAAGGATGTGCTGCAGGCTCTGTTCCGGAGCTTCAGTGAGATACAGCTTTGTTCCAAGAGATCTTGCTGTCTAAATTTTAAATATGACATGATGAATGAGGATGACATGTAGTAAGAATGATGCTGGGGTAAAGAGGGACAAAGAGCACAGTGATGAAATGTTACAGGGCTCAGGTTAGGCATAAGAATAAATTGGGTAAGATAATAAAGAAAAATAGAATGGTGAGCGTGCTGTTTTGCCTACTCTGGTCAATAAATAATTTCAGTAATGTTGTGAATATCATCCATCTTTATAGACCACATCAAGTGAGACCAAAGACCTAAGATCTCTTGCTACCTGACTTCCTTCACAGCCTCTTTTTACCCTCGTGCATGGCGTCTCTGCTTCCTCGCTGTGTCAGGCTCTTGTGTCCTTCCCCACCACCACCGCAGAGCCAGAAGCCTGGCTCTGCTGAAGGGGATGGGCATCGTGCCACGGGTTTCAGCAAAGCCAAGATTTCGCTTGAGCTAAGAGCGGAGTTTTGCCACGTTTGGCAGGCAAGCCCCGCGTGCTCCTTCTGCCAGAGTGGCAGAGAGGGAAGCATCTGGAAACGGACTCGGTGCTCCCACCTTCCCCACGCTGTGGGACACCCACACGGCTAGCCGTGGGGTTGTAGCGGGCGCAGAAGCAGTAGGGAGATGGGTTTGGAATGAAAACCTGTGTGGATAAGCAGGCAGCTTTTGGCCAGAGGAGTAATAATAATTTCTGGTAATAGAAACTGTTGCAGTAGTGCCTGCTAAGGGATGTAAAGAGTTATCAAGCATCAGAACTGCTAAAGGGAAAGAAATAAGGCAGCAAGATAAAACTAAAAATTGAAGCATGCTCTGTGCATACACTAGGGTATCTCATGGTCAAACCAGAAGCATTTAGGGTGTTTTTTCCCACATAACGTGGTGGATTCTGCGTTGTCATTCTTGACTATGATGTTCATGATGTCAGAGAACATGACATTAAAAAAATGATATGATTTATTTTCTTGAACCACTTACAATCTTCCACCTACTCATTATTAGGAATACAAATGTGTGCTTCATGTTTTAAATTAAAAATGGCAAGCTTATTAATCATTGAGAAACTACAAAATTATTAATTTTGAAATACTAACATTGCAAACCTTTTCCCATCAGTACATAAAGCAAACAGATCACAATGACATTTTGTTGCCAGATTTTGGGTTTTGATTAAGGCAGGCTTATGAGCTGATGTTTTTTTACCAAGCTAGTAATTCTCTTTTGAGTACTGCTAAGCTTTAGACTTTAAATTGCAATTAAATGTAAACTAACAGAGGCTTCAGTTGCTGTAACAGAATATCAAAAACATACGTGACCATTTTTTTTAATTAAAAATGTATTTACTTGACAACTTAAAAAAAATCCCTTCTATGTCAACTTAGAGTAGGCTGGTTTGGTTTACAACAGGTGGAAATGCGCATCCGCTGTTTTAAAAACAAGCTGAGCTTTATGCCTTTGTAGTATTGAAGACAAAGAAAAATTAGGTGCACTAAATATTTCATAAATTTAAACTGTCTCATCCATCTGATTGTGAAATAATGGCCTTTTTGTTTAGGAATCTTTTTCCTATAAAACTTTACTTATAGCTACAAAGGGTGTATATAACTAATGAAAATCAGAAGTCATGAAATGTACATCTGTTACACACTCAAATTGTTCCTGCACAGAATTCCTTTTGCATCTGTGTATTTGTTCAGATTTTCTCACACTGAAAAGCAAAGCCACCTGCCCTGCCTGATCCTGATTCTGATCCTGATCCTCTTAAAGCCCACTTCTTCACTTGGGTTAAGAGCGCTGAAAATGTGTTTCTGGTTTCAGGTGGAGCAATGAGCTGCACTACAGACACTCCATGCTCTGCTTCAAGCTCAGGTCACTTGCAGCTTGTCATAGTCCAGGGCAAAGAAACAAGCTGCCTTGCATAAACCTTTTTTTAACTTTGGAGGTCAGATGGTTGGGAGGAAGATCCTGGGCAGGGCTCTGAGCAAGGAGTAGGAGGTGTGGGAGATAGTGCAGGGGTTATGGAGGAGCTTTACCTTTTGTCTCCCTAGCAGAAAGGCTGCTTGGCTAGCAGTCAGTGCCTTTTGCTGATTATCTTGTACTTAGGGAACTGCGGACGACCCCCTTCCCCTGCCTGGACTTGCCTCCCCATTTCCAAGCAGCAGCATCCTGTTGCGTCCTTTCTACTGCACCTCCTGCTACCCGCCTCCTCACCCTGCCAAGTCACAGCTTCAGGTGAGTGTTTGTGAGCAATTTAGATGGTACGTGACTGAACTGAGCTGAAAAACCAGTGTAAAACTCTTTTATATTGAAAAATATGGCCTTACCAGGGGGCTTGAAGCTGGTCAGTCTAGGTGCTTTCTTAAATTAGGACAGCAGGCCACAATACTAGAGATATACTGAATGCTAACCTGGTTGTACAGTTAGTCTCAATATATTATGATACTATATGATATTAAGCTGGTATCAATATCATATATTGATATTAATTGACGTGTGAACAGTCCAGTCTAATGCAAGTTCTCCTGCAAGCAAGTCCGTATGCTGAAACATAGGTATTTGCTCCTTTATTTCCCATGCGAGATGTATAAGCGTCTTGGGGATACCGCAGTGCTGGGTAAGAGTTGGTTTGGGTACTGGAAGCGGCATTCATCTGCCCCACTTCTCGTGTAAGGCAGGCGTGGTCAATACTTGGGCTGTACAATAGAAACGTGAGTGACATTACTCTTCGTTCTTGCACAGTCCAAATGCTATTTTTAAGAAAACTGTAGACTGAAAATTGATATGGAATGGATAATATAGTATATTAATGCCAGCCCAAAATGTTTTAATGTTTACAGCATAAAAGCAGCAATATGTATATTATAAAGGCCTCAAGCTTAGCTCTGATCATGTATCATTTATACACAAGTATATTTACATAATTAACCCTATACTCATTTCAAAGAAAATCACCTGGTGCTTATGATGAAACAACTTTCTCTTCAGTTTCTCAAGGAGAAACTGTCTGAATTGAACATTTTTGTTCAATTCAGTATATTAATATTAGGAATGGCACTTTTAAAATCAGTGTAATCAGTCAGTTAAATAGAAGATTTGCTTTTAACTTGACAGAAAATTTATTCTATACTGAAATATTAAATTCCCTAATTCCTGGAAGGATGCTGGGACTAAAGTGCTTCAATTCCCTTTCCAAGTTGCAAAGTTTGACTCAGGCTTTCCTCTAAAGCTACACTCACGACTTCCATAATGCCCCAGAAATTCTTATTTTCTGTTAGAGATACTATTTTTTAAGTTAGGAGGTCAGTCATTTCACCTAGAACTGTTTGAAAAATTAATCTAATCAAGTTCTGTTATATATTTTTTCTCCACAGCTGAAGCTGTATATTAAATACGCTTGTAGAATACATTTAAACAGCCTTTGCCTGGAAGTTGGAAATACCTGTGAAGCTATATACCTCAGCTATGGAAGATACAGATACAATCCATTCAAAATAGAAAGGAGAAAGATAAATCATCTCATGAAGTATAAGTAAACAAAATTATATTTGAAATCCTCAGCTGTAAAATCACTGTTTTTTACTGCCTAGCACAGGGGAAAAAAGCAATAAACGTGAGACACCTGTGCCAACAGAGTGATTTTCTTGATCAGTAGACCAGCATTTCCCCCCTTTTTTGTTCCACCTGCTGTTCAGCTAAAGATGGGACGGGGAGAAAATGTTGCAGTAAATGAGACAGAAGAGGAACATTATTTGTAAAATATTTAAAACAACATATGTTAGAGTTATTTTTCCTCTCTGTCTGCATCTTACATATATATCACCTTCTAAAAAAGCCTTCTTTAATTCTATGAACAAAAGCAGTAAATGATCGTGCAGATTCCTCCTAAGGATAGCAGAAGGTTTAGGTTATTAGCTTGTAGACAATCAGGAAAGGACTGTGCTGCTGGGAGCGTTGGTCCCTCTCTGTCATTCCAGGATCCTGGGTGAACTGAGTTGAGCTTCTCTGCTTCTTACCCTGGATTTTGACTGAAAGTAAATTTTGCGATATCACAGTCCAGTGCGCACTGGGCCCCCAGGGAGTCAGCAAGCTTCCCAAGCATGATGATACCTGGAACTTCTCATTTTCGTTTTACTGTGGCCATAGTTTACAAGAACCAAAAAGTCTACAGAAACAGCTTAGCCCTTGATAAATTAGTGACATGCAGTCATACACAGTATCCTTTTAGATTAGTCCATGTGACGTCAACCTGGGGTGGGGCTTCCAAATGGGCTAATAAAGACCTGCTCAGATTTTTCACCTCGTACAACCGAATCACTGTCTTACTGGTAAGAGTACACCTTTTCTACACACTTAAGTGTTTAACATATACTGCTTCAACATAGAATCATAGAATTGCCTAGATTGGAAAAGACACCTAAGATATCTAGTTCAATCGTTAACCTAGCACTGACAAGTCCCCCACTAAACCACGTCCCTAACTGCTACATCTACATGACTTCTAAAAACATCCAGGGGTGGGGACTCCACCACTGCCCTGGGCAACCAATGACCTAATGACCTAATCCAATGCCTAATGACCCTTTCAGTAAAGAAATTCTTCCTAATAACCAATCCAAATCTTCCCTGGATCAACTTGAGGCCATTTCTTCTTGTCCTATTGCTTGTCACTTGGGAGAACAGACCAACCCCCACCTCTCTACTACCTCCTTTCAAGTAGTTGCAGAGAGCAGTAAGGTCTCCCCTCAGCCTCGTTTTCTCCAGGCTAAACACCCACAAATCCCTCAGCCACTCCCCATAAGACTTGTGCTCCAGACCCCTCACCAGCCTCGTTGCCTGTCTCTGGACACGCTCCAGCACCTCAGCGTCCTTCTTGTGGTGAGGGGCCCAAAACTGAACAGAGTACTCCAGATGCGGCCTCACCAGTGCCGAGTACAGGGGTAAAATCTCTTTCCTGGTCCTACTGGCTACACTGTTCCTGACACAGGCCAGGATGCCATTGGCCTTCTTGGCCACCTGGGCACACTGCCGGCTCACATTCAGCCAGCTGTTGACCAACACCCCCAGGTCCCTCTTTGCTGAGCAGCTTTCCAGCCACTCCTCCCCAAGCCTGCAGCGTTGCCGGGGGCTTTTGTGGCCAAAGGGCAGAACCCGGCATTTGGCCTTATTGAAACTCATACTTTTTGTCTTGGCCCATCGATCCAGCCTGCCCAGATCCCTCTGCAGAGCCTCCCTACCCTCAAGCAGATCAACACTCCTGCCCAGCTTGGTGTCGTCTGCAAACTCACTGAGGGTGCACTTGATCCCCTCATCCAGATCATTGATAAAGATGTTAAACGGGACCAGCCCCAGTACTGAGCCCTGGGGAACACCGCTTGTGACCGGCTGCCAACTGGAATTAACTCCATTTACCACCACTCTCTGGGCCCAGCCTTCCAGCCAGTTTTTAACCCAGCGAAGAGTGTATCCATCTAAGCCATGAGCAGCCAGTTTCTGCAGGAGAATGTGTAATAGCTTAATCCCTCCCTACTGTGATGCTGCTTTGCACTTTGTGGAAATGTTTATGCTGTTGAATATATGCATACATTAAAAAGGGTAAGGGCACTGCAGCTGCAATGGTCCACAGTTGCACGGCTTACGGTTAGCTCAGTTCCTGGGTCCATTTAGGACAACTACATCTGGCTTTTTCCAGCACAGTTCCTCTTGAGAAGGCTCTAGCTTTAGGAGGATTCCATGTGAGCCACTTGGCTTCAAGGTCAAGGATCAGTCCCAGATTCTCTTCCATTTAGCACAGAGAAATAGCTTATTATGCCACTAATTTATCATTTCTTGCTTTCCTCAAGTCAGCATCCAGGAATTCTTCACTGACCACAATATAACCTGTTCTTTGCAACTTGTCTGACTGCACAAAGCGACTAACAGGGTCACTTGAATCTTCATTTTATCTGTCAAGCCATCCCCTTATTCTACATGCTTATAGCATCTTTCAGCTTCCCGCATCTCTTCTAAAAGCCTCCTCTACTCCATCCAAAGGCTTCCTTTTTTTTCACTTTCTGGTCTAGGGACCACCAGAAAGTTCTATTTCTCTACTTACATACAACAGTTTTTTTAACAAAATATTTTGTAGGTATTGAGACAGGTCTTTATCTTTTGGGCTGGAAGGAGAGATGAAACAGCACCAAAGGATTTACTAGAAATGCTTGTTTGGCTAAGCAGTCCTAGCAGACAAGGTTTTTCTGGGTTGGAGCTTTTTGGTTAAGTTTGTTTCTTGTATTCATTTCTTATCCAGCCTTTAGTTAGGATGCAGCAGGAATCTGAAGGAAATAATTTTCTTCTGGCTGCAGCTGAAGTTCTCAAGCAGAGTCCTCCAATGTCAAATTTCAGGGTTTTTTCTTTGACCAAAGATTTTTGTCAAAAGTCAGGACAATCAGTTTTATATGTTAGATCTTTAGATAAATTTAGATCTTTAATAGTCCTCTTCATTCTCTGGAAGGGAAAGGAAGTAGTTGTTGAAGATCAGGAAGATTTGAGACAAGAATAGTTAGGGAGAGTTGTAGTTGAATAATTGGAATTTTTGTTGATACATCTCTTCAGAAGCCCATTCTACTTGCTGCAGCTTGGCATCTATATCTCTTATTTATCTGATCTGTGCCTGTTTAGACCTATTTTCTCTTTAGATGTCTTTAAATGTGAGTGGGTTTGTATAGCTCGGGCTTCACACACAAACAGGCACATGGATTATATATGTGGATAAGTTGCTTGCCTGGAGTTATCCAAATCACGAATGAGGTTGGGAGTATAATTCAGATTGCTTTGATTAAAATTGGTTTTAGTTACTTTTTTCCACTTCTGTGAGTGAAGTAGTTCAGACAAAATAATACTGTGAGAGTAGGAAGCAAAATTTCAAGGACAGAAGTTACCACTCTGGGACTGTGAGTTCAAGGAGTGCCGCAAGCAGCTTGGAGGGTTGCATTTCTTTGTGTTTTCTCTCAGGAAAAAAAAATCAGATTGCTTGAGTCTGGGTGGGAGAAGACACTGAACTGGATTTTACGTGTGTGACCCAATGTTCTACCAGAGAGAGCTTTTTTTCAAAGTAAAGGTAGCGTCTGAAGTATGCTAACTTGGAAATTTACCACATTGAGTATGAGTTGCCAGTACCTGAGGTAAGCTGAAATGAAATGGGTCGAAGAAAATGGTAGATAGCACTGGATGGGAAAGGTTGAAGGCGGAGATCAGAATTACGGCAAGATGGCAAAGAAAAATTTGCAATTGTCTTTATTTCCCTAAGTTCTGTCTGTGGGTACACTGTGATTTGCATAGGCTGAAAATTGCAGTTGTCAGTTCCATGGAAAATGCTTCTGTCCCAAGCGTTGAAGAAAGGTTCTTGCTTCTATTCTGGCTCTGATTAGGTTATTGCTTCCCTCCAAGCTGAAATCATACATTTGTCTGTAACTTGCAATATGCTCTGTTCTTGAAAAGGCTTTTAAATATGGAACAATCACCAGCAGTGACGTACGTTTCCCAGCTTTAACCCTGAGCAATGCATAGTGAAGTATTTTGAGATACCGTTAGCCAGTGTGTCCAGTGTGGTTTTTGTTACAGGCAAGCTGTTAAAGCAGAACTCGCATCCATCCTAAATGGCTGCTGTAAAATAAGACAGTGTAATTCCTGAATTGGTTCATTAAATTATGTACTCTCTTTACAGAGGTAGGGCTGTGGATATAAATGTATCTTATCATTTGCAATCTTTTGTTGATCTTATTCCAAAATGTTCTCCTTATTTGAAATATATTTCAATTTGTTCATTCTACTTGGTGCAATCATTAACTTTTGACATTCAGTGAAAGCAAGGCATATATATCCATCACTAGGTTAATTTTTACTTGTAAATCCAGAAACAGGCTGGAGTTGGGTTTCTCTTTGTTACCTTGGAAACAAATGGAAGCTTGACTTCAAGTAGCTCTACACTTGAAATGAGGGGTGGAGTTTGATGTTGCAGTTCTTATTATGATGCAGAAAGGGAAGGCAATTCTTGTAGAGATTCTGCCTCATTGCATTCACAAGAATATGGAGTCTAGCTAATACGATAGAAACCAGGTAGTTTCATGTAACGGCGTGAAAGGGAAATGGGAAAATGGCAGTGGCACCGAGTCAGTAGCCTTCAGCTTCTGAAGTTGGGTCGAGTAGCTCATCCTCCTGCAAAGATGACTAGCCAAAACGGGGTAATTGTTGCTGTCAATTTATTTATCTTCCAAATACGGGAAGAAACTGCATTTTTCCTTGCCAGTAATTTCCAGCATTGACTGTATAAATGTGCACCATTTTCACTTACAGTAATAATTTATTTATTTACAATTTTCCAGCCAGTTCATGGATTGAGTTAAGTAAAGTTTCCGATGTTTCAGGGAACATCTAGCAGATCATTTTTTGTTCACACTGAGGCAAGCTATCCAATGAGGATTTGACTAAGAATCCCTCTCTAATAAGTAATTTGGATAAGAAGATCTTTTGAATTGTAGTTTGGATAATGAAGATATCAGAATGAGGTACATTATTTAAGATTTTGTAGTCTAGTTTCTACTGCTATCTTTTGCTTATGTAGAGTGAACAATAATATTGATATATATTCCTGTCAAGACAATTTCAAAGCAGAAAAAATTAAGTTCTGAAATACTAATACTTTGCTGAATTTTCCACGATAGAATGAGATAAAGGGCCTCTGGGATTTACAGGGATTTGAATTAATCCTCTCTATACCCTGGCTGTAGTGAGAACTATTAATATACCCATTTTACAGTAAATGTAATTAGGCTTTCATTCCACAATTGTTAATACCTGATCTGTGTGCTACTAGGTGACCCAGGAGTGCTAATTTCACCTGGATGAGGAATGGACACACAATTGCATTTCTGGCAAATTAACTGGAGCACGTACACAGAGCTTATGTTGGCCTCGTGCTTTTATGCTGGTTTTATATTGGTGGCAGGAGACAGACAATAGCTGAGCACTCCTCACGCTTGCCAGTGTAAAGCTAATGTGTCACTCCCCCCATCCCGCCCTGTGAATACATTTGAACCAGCAGCTGGCATTTGCACATGATCAATGGTTTGTATCATGAATTTGTGATGGTTTTGATCTGACAACGTATTTCAAAGCTGGATTCACTGTAGTATCAAGTTCCATACTTAGGCATAGCATTTGGCAACTAATTCATCTTTTGGAGGAATTCTGTAGGGATAGGAATAGGGAAGACTAATACCCTGGTTCGGTTTTCTGTCTCTAAACGTTTGGCCACCAAGGTTTGCAAGCATGTGCTCAACACTGAGCGTGCAGATAGGGCTTCAGCAAATGTTATCCTGAGCCAAACAGTACAAATTTGCTCCCAGCGGTGCAATTGATGAAAAGTAATTGATTGGATCATTTTGGATGGATTTTTCTGTTAGCATCCTCCTTCCTAAACTTTCTGATGACCTTCTTTGATTTTATTAAGAGCAATTAAATTACATTTAGCATGTTCTTGGCACAATGCATATTACAATCATAGATTGCCCTTGTTTTCACTAAAATTTGTATTCAGTGTAAAAAATACATGTTATCAGGAAAAACATTGAAAAAGGGAAAAGAACACAATAAGCTAAACAGTAGTAACATTCTAATTGACCTAATCAAGACTGCAATAATTAGATACACTATAAAAATCTTTCTTTTTATTGCTAACAGCACCTTAGATTGCACCTTTTTTTAATTAACATTGTTTGAAATCTGTTGCTCTGATCCTGCTAGCCTGTATTCATGGAAGCATTTTGTTATTTGATTGGTATTCATACATGAAGACTAGCAGGCTGCTCACAGGGATTTAAAACATCAGTTCCTAATTTACTTTTCACTTTTTATTCTTGCCTCTCAGTATTCTAGTTTCACTTAGGGTGGATAATGAAAGTCGCCTGCTGTCTGTTTCAGTTAGTTCGAGCTGCTGTCCTCACCCAGTGTAATTTTATGGTTTACATGTATTAGCACAGCATTGGCATGCTCAGGTTTCCATTTCTGCAGGAAAAAGAAAGCCAAATAAGTGAACTGTTTCAATTGATTTCCTCTGTAAAAAACATCATGACAACATTACAACTGAGATAAATCTGTACATTAAATAAAAAACAAGCACATGTTCCCTCCAGCCAAACCCAAACCACCACCAACTAACGGCAGGACGCAATTAAGTAAAATGTTTTTCTTTTTTGTTTTTTTAGGTTACAGCTTGATAGAATAAACTTCTGAGTTTTCCAGTCTCGTTTCCTATCTCTATTACTAATAAACAAGTGGGTGCTAATTAACAAGTGATTTCGTTCAAGAAAGTTACTGCCTGTGGAAAGGGTGTTTTGGGGCAGTGTGCTCCTCAGTCTCGTGCACGGCGGGAGCTGGGTGATGACTCCGCTCTTGCACATCCCTGGCACTAAGGCTCCATCTCGTATGCCTGTGTGCGGCAGTGGCTGCGGGTCTCTCCCGCCCCTGCCAGAGCCAGGTGACAGCCGAGACACCCCCAGGCCCTCCCACTAGCTGGGGCAGACCCGGGGGGAAGAAGACCGTATTTTGGGGATGCTTGTGGGGCAGGGAGGATGGGGGACTTGATCTCACTCTGGCTGGCAGTCACGCTTCCACGGCATGTTCGCCAAGTACCGCCAGCTGAGGATTTCTCCTGTTGCATACCTGTTACCAAATGTTGTATGCTTGCGATTAATCTAAATTAACAGACCAGTCATTTGTTTCTTGTAAGTTCTGGATGGTAAGTTGAAACTGCATAGCAGCAACGTTACCCTGTGGCTTTTTTAGACCTGCTTCTTTCACTGCAAAATATGGCTGGTTTAACGGGATGGTCGAGGTGACTTGTGGGGCTTCCCTGCTTCAGGGAGACTGGCAGGATAGTCAGACACATACAGTAGATACATAGTGTCATATGGTCGTCTTTTTTTTTTCCTGATGAGGTCTAAACTTCAAGCTTTTAACTACTACTGATTTACTTAAACAGTATGTTCTATTGATCTGCTTACATCTGAGCTCATTAAACACATAAAATGAGCTACAGAGTAAAATATGACATTATGGAAACTAACAAAGAGATCAAATTGTTATATGCCCAATACTGCTGTTTTTTCTCATTCCCTGGAAGGAGAAGCACTTTGGTAGCAGGCGTCTTCCAGCCCCACTGCACTGGATTATCTCCCACCCCCACCACATTTTTGGTAAATGAAAACAGTTTCATCTTTGAGGCCGATGAACATGTTCACAGAAATGCTCAGATGCTGTACAAGCATTAAAATGGCAAAGGCATTTGTGAAAATTCCCAGCATGTGTTGTCTTACATGCATAAAATGCCAGTAGTCCAGTGGCCAAACATCCATGAAAAAAAGTGTTTTACACTACTAATACATGCTTTCCTGCTGGATTAGAATAAAACACAATGGCTCTGTTTGTGGTTGTAGTCATTAATCCAGTTTTAAGAGGTGAAAACATCTCAGATTAAGAGTGGTTTAGTTTAGATAATTCCTGTATGAATTATTTTTTCCCATTCATTTTCTTCCATAATTCCAGCTACATATTGGCTTAGCTGCTTCTGGCAAACTGAGGGATAATTCCTCCAAGTTAGGTGATTTCCTATTATCTACAGCTGTTATGAGCAAACCAAGCATTTAGCATCAGAAAGAGATGAATAGGGTGATTTCCTTGCTTGCTTGCTTTCTCTCTCTTTCTTTCTTTCCTTCTTGCTTTCTTGCTTTCTTGCTTTCTTTCTCCTGCTCCCTCCTTCTTTATTTCAGAGGTAGCCATAACTAACAGGAATACTGGAAAAAAGTATCAGAAGCAGATAAACAAGACCCTGTCCTCAGATCAGCTTTCGGCTTTTTTAAATGTAAACCATGCAGAGTTTATTTTAATTTTTAACATAATGTTAAAAAAAATATATTTCTGGAAGCCTAGCTGGTGTTCTCCAAGCAATTAGTTACAGAGCTGTCTCATGACAAGCAGGCATTTTATCTGAGCAGTCATGTATGGTATGTAAAAATGATCTTTGATATCAGCAAGTCTGTTTTCCCTACTGTTTTTGTTTCATGGTGATCCAATATTTTTCATATTATATATATGTAAATACTTGTATAGAGTATATATAGATATATATTAAAATTCTTGTGTGTAAATATGAATAAATAATATGTATATTCATATTAATTGAATATATCTTTCCACTATTAAAAATGGCTTAAAACCGTGCATTAGTTATTGTGCATTGGTTCAGGTTTTGAAAAAGAGACTAAGAAATATTGCGGACACCAAATGTCATTGCTGTCTCCGAAATTCATCTGTTGAAACATTTCTTATTTTCATTCATGTTTTCACTGATCATATAAAGTTATAGATAGAGATGGGCAAATCATGGTAATGATGCTTCCTCTGTTGCATGGTTAAATCCTGAATAATATTGTTCCCTTTAGGTGGATGTGGATGGCTTCAAAGCCACGGATCCACTGTAGTCCTGGGTCTGCACGCCGCAGTGGTTGCAAGGAAGAAGTGTTCTGCGCTTGCAGGATAGGAAGCTTTTGGGGAAAAAGTTGAATGGATTGTTAAGGGGCCCACCTATAATGTGAGCTCACTAGCCAAATCTTCTTACAGGAAGATAAAAGCAAGCCAATACTGGTAGTAGGAGTCTGTAGGAGCTTACTTGCTTTATGAGGTGGAGGAAGTAATTTATATCTGCTACATGAAGATTCTGAGGGCCTGGCACAATGTCCTTATCCTCAGGTTTTGTGTGGAGTTACAGAGACTTTTGAAAGCACTGTTGCCAAACCCCAAAGACCAAATCCATGAAAGCTGCACTTTTAGCTACAGTTTTTGGTTTTGAAAAATTCTCCCTCCTCTCTGAGATGCTGGTTTTATTTAAGGAAAACCCGGAGCAAGGACATGCCTAGGCAGAGACTATGGAATTTGACCATTAGCTCTATCTGCCTTGCTTTTCCTATCTCTGCTGTTGTGTACCCAATTCCCTTGAGTACTGAAAATTGTGATGAATTAGGTCATATTTACAAAGCACTTTGAAGCTGGAAAGCAGTGAACAATTATTCAGTACTATAACTTTATTTTCTGTTACAGTGAGTTACTTGCTATAAAGCAATGAGTGCAATTTAAAGTTACCATCAAAGACTACAAAGGACATGTGCTCCTTTTTGCTTTGAAAATGTAATTATCATGTGTTAATATAGTCTAGGAAGTAGGCTATCTTCTCATGCACAGATTCTTTTGAAAAATGGTTGAGAAAGCCAGAAGACCTAATTTCCTGTTTGGATTGCTCTGGGATGTATGTAGTATAACAATGGGGAAATGCAAGTGGTTACTGATGAGATATGGAAGAAAATACTCTTGTGCTTTAATTCTGCCTCTAGATTTCCACTGTGGTTATGCATGTTTTAAGAATATTTTTCTTATTCTACAAAGTAAAGATTAGGTATGAATTACAACATGAAAGCACAGAAAGGAAGACTTAAAGTTTTTTATGGGAGTCATCGTATTTTAGTCCTACAGTTCTAGATTCTGTCTCTATTGTACTCCTAGATGCTCTATTATTATTCCATGTATTAATAACCATAGATTTAATGGTAAAATAATATTTCTTGCTCATGCAGATAGTACCAGTGACAATACCAACTAGTAATAAGGAGCTAAGAAACTTATATATGTGAGAAAATCAGAAGGCGTACTTCCAGATGGTAATTAAAAGGGCAATTTCTGTGGTGTACATATATATATATATGCCAATAGTACTTTGCACCTGATGCTGTAACTTTTATCTAAACAAATCTTAACTCTGATACCCGGTGTTTGGACGGCAAAGGTCTGTCTGACTTTGCGTCCAAGACAATGAACAGCTAAATGCTGTGCTGGAGCTCTGAAACCTGGTGATTATAGTCTACACAGGTAGCTGAGTGGACTGGGATTAGCACTTTTATGAACAGTGAGACTGTTCAAGAATTCCAATTCAAGTATCTGTACCTTTGGGGAAAAGAAAAAAAAGGTTTTCTCTTTCATAAATAAAGATGGAATACCTTTTATATGGATTTTTTCATGTGTAGAAAGTTGAAACTGCAAATTATTGTAAGCCTGTTAAAAAAACCCACAAATCTACAACACCCCCCCTCAAATCTAAAGTATTAGATTAGGTGTGCTGATGCCTTCCTTCTCTTGGGTGAGTTATGTAGATAGGGACACTCCAAAGAGAATTAATTACTTAGCAGGTGTAGAAGTAGCGTGCTGAAGAAACAGCCTGTACTGTCGGGTATCTTTTGTTCATTCCTTTTTTCCAGAGTTTTGTACAAAGTATATGAATATTTCAGAGAGTCACAGAATCACAAACTGGTTGAGGTTGGACGGGAGCACTGGCGGTCATCTGGTCCCACCCCCCTGCTCGGGCAGGGCCACCCAGAGCCACTTGCCCAGGACCACTTGCCCAGGCAGCTTT